>JALPQD010000481.1:0-600000 GCA_023101885.1 Typhlomys cinereus | reverse complement strand
TGGTGTCTCGCGGGGTGCTGTGCTGGCTGTGGGTGGGGCTGGGCAAGGAGGAGGTGGTCCCTCTCTCTGGGCTGGGGCTCCTGGGCCCTGCTTCCCCGGGGACGGGGGGCTTTCTCCCCAGAGGGATCCTTTCATGTGCTTTGAAGACCATTTTTGCATTGTTAGGAGTGAGGAAAAAAAATATTCTGACATGGTAGAAAAAGATATTTACATACCCTGGTGGGCCGTAAAAGGGAGGGTCACTCTGGAAGAGGAGGGGACTATCCAGGGCCCTTCCCACCCCAGATGTCCACATGGGGTAGTGTGCAGGGAGAACAGACCTGGGTTGGGAGGAAGGGGACCCCAAATCTGAAACTTTGTTGTTATGTGACCCCTCTCCAGGGCTCACATGATACAGGATGGGGCAGGCCTGGGCTGAGAGGCTCAGGCCTGGCAGGGGCAGTGAGAGGGTGGAAGAGGCACCAGACGCTGGACTCAATGGCCCTGACCCTGGCCAGGAGCCAAGCACCCCCGAGCTTGTCGGTCATGATGCCTCTGCACAACGTGGCCGGAGGAAGTGGCCAAGAACCCTGTTTTCCTGTTGGGCAGCAGGAAGGGGACGAACACGCTGGGCACAGCTGTAGGTGTCCCTCTCCCCCAGCGGAAGGGAGGCCCAGACCTGAGATACAGCTGGAGTGTGGACTCGCCCAGGCTGCAGGGCTGGCCTGGCAGTGCCAGCTCAGGAGGCAGCCCCAGGCGCCAGTCTCTGGACAGGGGGAGGCAGCTGTGACCTCTGTCTGGTCCCCAGAGATGTCGGGGCCTGGGCAGTGCCAGTTGTTTCTCTGCCCACATCTCCTCACACATGCGTGGCTTCCACCTTAGCGGACGAGCACACGCATGGTAACCCCGGGAGTCTGTGCTGGGGCCTGGACATGTCTCCGTCAGCTGCCGTGACCTCGTGAGAGCACATGCCCTCCAAGCACCGGCTCACACACGCACGCACGCGCACACACACGCACGCACGCGCACACACATGCACGCACGCATGCACGCGCACACACAGAGGCAGAGGAGCGAGGACTCTCCTACTCTGGAGTTGAGGCCCAGGCTCTGGAAGACATAAGGCCCTGTGCCCTACAGGGGGGCCTGTCCTGGCCCCTCGGGGCACCAAGCATCCCTTCCCAGGCATCTGTGGGGTTCTCTGGCAAAGCCGTGGATCCCCCAGTGCCTGAGAGGAGGCACCCACAGACAGGCGGAGGGCTGGGGCTGCTCTGGCCGTGGAGGGGCCCGGCGGGGCCCGAGGCAGCTGGCGGGATAAGAGCCGGGCAGCCAGGGGTCAGAGGTGCCCTCGGGGTCCCTGGGTGCTGCTCAGCTGGGCCCTCATGGTCTGGATGCTGCCCAGGATCTTCTTCTGATGGCCCATGAGGGTGATACCCAGTGCGCGCACATCCCTGGAAGGGAACGGCTGATGACCGGCTTGGCCTGGCCGGCTGGCCGAGGGGAGGCCGGTTCTGAACACACCCTGGAACTGGCTCATCAGGCCTTGGCCCCCTACCCGCTCCCTGTCTCTCCCCGTGGGGTGCACGCACCCCTCACTCACTGAGCATTCATGCGCAGCACCATGCCGAGGGAGGAGTAGCCGCCAGCAGCGAAGTGGTCCCGGTACCGGCCCATGCGGATGGAGTCCAGCCAGTCGCCCACGGTGAGGACCCCGCCACCACTCCCGCCTCCTCGGAGGTCAAAGCAGCTCTTGGTGAAGGCAGGGGGTGGGCACCTGGAGGCAGGGGTCAGTGAGTGATCTGCCTGGGCTCCGGCCTTCCCCAGGGACTCAGGCACTGACCACCCTCTGCCTCCGTCCCAGCTCAGCAGCTGGAGCTCTGGAAGGCGCAGGCAGGGCCTGACCCAGGCTGGGTGGGTGCGGGGCCCGCCATGGCAGAGCTGTGGTGGGCGCAAGGTACCTGCCCACGGTGGCTGTGGCCCTGAGACTCTCGGGGCTGTGAACCAGGGCATCCAGGACACTGACGACTTGTGAGAAGCGCGGGCGCTGGGCGCGGTCCTTGTGCCAACAGTCAAGCATGAGCTGGTGTAGGGCGCGGGGGCAGCCCATGGGTGCAGGCAGCCTGTAGCCCTCCTCCACTGAGCTGATGACCTGGCAGTGAGCATAGCATTGAGTTTGGGTCATGTCTTCTCCCCTCCCCCATCCCACACACCAAGGTGCTGCTCCTGAGTACCCCACACACACGAAGGTGCTGCTGCTGAGTACCACCCCACACACCAAGGTACTGCTGCTGAGTACCCCACATACACCAAGGTCCTGCTGCTGAGTATACGCACACACACACACACCAAGGTACTACTGCTGAGTACCCTCCCACCAAGGTGCTGCTGCTGAGTACCACCCCACACACCAAGGTACTGCTGCTGAGTACCCCCTACACACCAAGGTACTGTTGTTGAGTACCCTCCCACCAAGGTGCTGCTGCTGAGTACACACACATGCACACACACACATACACACACACCAAGGTACTACTGCTGAGTAATCCTCCTCCCCTGCACTCACATCCTGATTGGTCATGTTCCAATAAGGCCTCTCTCCATAGGCCAGCACCTCCCACATGACCACCCCGAAGCTCCACACATCACTGGCGGAGGAGAAGGTGCGGAAGGCGATGGCTTCGGGTGCCGTCCACCGGATGGGGATCTTCCCTCCCTGGGGCAGACACAAAGCATTGAGGGGATGGCTGAATGTGGCCCTCAAAACTCCAAGGTCATGCTTTCCAGCCCACTACCTTCCAAGAGTGCCTGTTGTGGGGACCCTCACCTCCCTAAACTGCTTCGAAGCTATGTGAGATGTTGGGAGATGGGACCTGGAACAGCCGGGAACAGCCTGGCCTTCCTCTAACTCCTCCTCCTCCTCCTCACTTCCTCACTGGCTTTTAAGTCCTTTCTCCGTGGAGCCCCAACTCAGGGGCCCCACAGGAGAGAAAAGAGCAGGCTGCGCTGTGGGTGCTGTGGGCAGGTGGCCCAGGCTGCTACCTTTAAGGCCCTCAGCACAGCCCAGATCCTTGTGGAACCCACTGGAACAGGCCTAGGTTTCTGCTAACCTTCAGAGACCACTGTGAAGCTCTGCTCGTGCTCCCCGCCCGAGGGAGGGTGTAGGTGACATACCGCAGTGGTGTAGGCAGCTTCGGGGTCATCCTCCAACGCCCGAGACAGCCCGAAGTCCGACACCTTGCACACCAGGTGGCTGTCCACCAGGACGTTGCGGGCGGCCAGGTCACGGTGGATGTAGCCCAGGTCTGAGAGGTAGCGCATGCCGGAGCCCACCCCTCTGAGCATGCCTACCAGCTGCACGATGGTGAACTGCCCGTCGTGGGTCTGCAGGGGGACACGGTATGGCGTGGGCTTTTGGGATAATGCCTGGCTCCAAGCAGGAGTCTTTCTGTGTGGATGACTCTCTAGGGCAAAACTGACTCTACATGGACGGCGGCCTGCGCTGGGGGCTTAGCACCGGGTCTCCCGTGTATTGAGGGGGTGTGGCAGCTATGACTATCAGCCCAAGGAGAAAGGGAGACCCCTGCTTATCAGTGCCCCTCCCCTGAACAAGTAGTAATCAGGGCTAGGAATGAAGCCTCTTCCTCCTGATTGCTGATACAGGGGACACTCCCCATCCCAAGGTACCCCTTAGGCAGGGGAGGGCAGTAGGGCTCTTGAAGCTGTGAGAATGCCATGCTGTGGGCTGAGTTTGTTCACCTGGAACATAGTTTGTACCTGTCTCCCTTCCCCAGGTGTGGGGTGCAAGCTTGGTGTGAACCCCCATGGGTGGGAAGTGGACTGGATTCACCCTGTGTGTGTGGGCAGTGGTGATGGACATATCCCCACCCCTTTGGGCAGCGGGTCAGCGCGCACCCTGAGGAAGGCGTCCAGAGAGCCGTTGTCCATGTATTCAGTCACGATCATCGCCAGGCGGCCTGGAGGAGGAGGGGAGATGAAGGCTGGTGCAAGACAGGTCTCTCTGGGGACCCGGGTTCTGGGTACCTAGAGTGGTCCAGGGAACTCAGCCACAGGCCAGCCACTCAGGATGACCCAGTGGATGGACCCTGCAGCTTTATCTGGATAGGAGGGTCTCCCCATGGCAAGGTCATCTTCGAAGGCATCTACCTCGGGTGACGACGCCCTCCAAGCGGATGATGTTGGGGTGGTCAAACTGGCCCATGATGGCCGCCTCGCTCAGGAAGTCCTGCCGCTGTTGCTCGGTGTAGCCGGCTTTGAGAGACTTGATGGCCACTGGCACGTCCCGCTGGCCTGGCACCTGCAGCCTCCCGTAGCAAACCTCTCCAGACTCTCCTGCAGGACCCGGGAAGAGCAGGTAGTGGGAACCAGCTCCCACGCCATCCCCCTTGGGCACTCACTTGCTTCTTCCTCCTCTCTGTCCCCCCAGCCCGCTGTCCCTCCTTCCCAGCTCCCAGGACTCACCCGAGCCAATGATCTTCTCGATGTGGATCATAGACGCCTCGATCTCCCGGGTGAAGCTTCGGCCTGCCCGGCCTGGCTCCTCATAGTTGTGGGGCTCTGCATAGAACCGGGGCTCCTGGAACTTCCCCGGGGGATGATGCAGGGGCAGGAAAACAGGTGGGGGTGCTGAGGGGCCGGGGAGAAGGGCCCTCAGTGGGGGACAGGAGCAGAAAGGAGTTCCCTCTCCCAGTATTTCCCATAAGTGGAGCTGGGGGCGGGGATGTCTCTGGGAATCTCTGGATATATGGGAAGCAGTAGGGGCTCTTACGTGTGTGCCTCACAAGTAGAAGCAGGATCCCTGTGAAGTAGCTCTGGGCCTGGGTCTCTAGGGAGCTCTGGCATGTCTGCTATTTTCCGAGGTCACTTCTAGAGTCTTTGAGGCTTTTTTCAAATTGCTCTCCAGTTGGAAATGTGATATTAGAAAAATTTTTTTTCCACAAGGGTCAGCTTTGATTGATGTGGGTCCTGAGAAGTTGTGTTTAGGAGGATTCCGGGGCTGCGCCGAGCCCAGCGGAACAAGTTCTGTGACTGACACTCGTGGGCACAGGGGAGATGTGAGGGAGGCAGCCCCATACCTGCTGTTTTCTGGGATCGCTACAGGATGCTGACAAGCTCCGTGTGGTAGGGGTTCTTGTCCAGGGAGCGTGAACTCCCCTCACCCACCCACCCCCACTGGGCTCGAGTGGGCACACCTGTGCCTCACCCTGGCAACCGGGTCTCTAACGTCCTCCTGTGGTGTGGTCTCTGTTAACAGCTGGCCTCATCCTCTGGGCTTGGGCCCTTCGGGTGGGTACCTAGACCCCGCCGCTGAGCAAGGGACTCTGTGGACCCCTCCCCCTCAGGGCTGACACTCACCCTGCCCGTTCTGGTAATGCATCTTCTCTTCATCCGAGTCCTGGAAGGCTTTGCTGTAGCCGCAGTGCCTGCAGGGAACGGTTATGGCTCTGCGGGGCCAGGCCAGCCTGACCTCGCTCAGGAGTCAGGGTTTCTCCCTCTTCCTCTCCCTTCCCTGGCCTCAGCGCCTCCATCTTGGACAGTCCCGCCAGGTCACCATCTGGGATCCTAGCCCACACCCAGCACTACCCCATCCTACCTTCTTCGGGAACAGCTTGGAGAGGCATAAGTACTCGGCTTCCTGTTACGAGGGGTGGGGCTGTGCCCATCAGCTGTGTGACTCTGGCAGGGAGCTCACCCTCTCTAGTTCCCCCAACCAGAACTCCTACCTCCCTTAAGTGTCATTGGGGTTCAATAGATGACGCATTTGCAAATGAGCCCTCCCAGTCTTGTGGGGAGCCCCTGCTCCGTAGGGCAAGGGCAGGCTGGAAATATGATATTTTGGGGTACAGGCACAGGAGTACCCACCTCTTCTTGCAGATGAGCAGCAGGAGAAGGACCACCAGGCCCGTAATGAGCGTCAGGCAGATCCAGACGATGGTCCGCGTGTCGTAGCGGGGCCCTGCTGGGAGGACAGACCCTCTCAGCTACCAGCCAGCCTCTATTCTTGCCCCATCCCGCATCAAGCTTCCAGCACAGACCCTGTATGCAGAACCCTGGCTCTTCACTGTGGGAAGAAGCTGTGCATGCTGGGAAGGCCACTTCCCCTCTCTGAGCCCAAACCACCTGTGCTGCCTGTCACTCGCAGCTTCAGAACAGGCTGTGCTAAGGGATGCATGCATGTCTGGGGGACCCTCCCCCAGGGACCTTCCAGGGAGGCCATGGCATCATCTCCATCTTTTACACGAGACACCTCAGGCTCAGAGAACTCAAGCAACTTACCTGAGGCCACACAGTAAATGGGAAGGAGGGGACAGACAGGGCCCCCACTTCCAGTCTCAAAGGTGGCATCATACTTTTGAGCACTTAAGACACGTGCATCCCAGGGCATGCCAGGTGGACATGCACTCACTCTGTCCTGCAGCTAGGAGACCCCGGCTGGCTGGAGCCTCCACATCAGGAACTTGAGATGTTTTGCAGTCACCCTGCCCTGAGGCTTGTGTAAATCACCATGGCTGGGCCCCCAGTCATAGGGTTTCTGATTCAGGGGACTGTGCGTGAGAGTTAGCATTTCCAACCAGCGTCCAGGTGATATGGAGACTGTGGGTCCCACGTGGAGGACTCCAAGGGGTGGTGGCAATCACGAGGTCCTGAGAGATGTCCTCAGGGGCCTGAAAGGATGCCTGGTGGCGAGGGCTTGGCCAAGACTCAGGAAAGACCAACAGGCGAGTCTGTGGCCCACCTGCTCTGGGCCTCGGGGAGGTGCCTTTCCTTCTCTGAGCCCTCAGCTGCCCACCTATTAAAAACACCTCCAAAAGCCCCACTGAGCAGAATACTGTGAACAGGAGCCCCACGGGTCCAGCCCAGCATGGTGTGGTGGCAGGCTCCGCCCCCCTGCCCTCCAGCCTGCTGGTCTCACCGGTCCCCGCACTCACGGGGTTTCCCAGTCTCCACCTCCATGGCCTGGCTGAAGCGGCCACAGCCGGCCGAGGTGCGGGCGCGGACCTGGAACACGTATCTGGTGCCAGGCTTGAGGCCTGACACGGTGGCGCGGGTGGTGATGGCCTTGAGGGTGGAGTAGCTCTGCATCTCCTTGTCCTGCCCAGGGGGAGGGAGGTCAGCGCGGCCACGGGCCTCCTCGCCACCGCCACCTCCTCCCCTCCCCCGTGGGCTCCCAGCCCACTTGGTTCCATGACCCTCTCTTACCTTCTCGTAGTACTTGATCTCATACTCCAAGATGATGCCGTTGGGCTGCTCCGGCTCCTGCCACAGCAGTGACACGCTGGTCTGCCCTGCCCGCTCCTGCCGTATCGCCACCACCTGGGATGGGGCTGGGGTGGCGGCGTCTGTCAGACATGGGCGCACCTTGCCCAGGCCCTGCTGGGACCTCGGCTTGCTGATCCTCATTTCTGCTCCAGGGCCCGCACACGCCCTGTCCATCTGGGTGGGTCTCTGGGGTCAGCACAGCCTGGCTGAGCTGAGGTGTGGAGTTGGCTCATCTAGTCAGGTCTGGCTGCCCGGAGGTCTCCACCCCCCAGCACAGGTCTGGATAGAACAGGTGCTCGGGTGAGCGTGGGCAAGAGGCTGGGGGTCTGGTGCTAGTCAAGTCAGCTCTGGACCTCAAAGGGGTGGGATGTGAGCTGAGTGGGTCTGTCTGAGTTTAGGGGTTCTTCAGCCACAGGAAGCACCCCCATGCTTTGATGGCACTGTGATCCTGTGCTACCCCAAGTCTACCAGGGCGTCCGATACAGAGCCAGCTACCAAACCAAGAGAAGCTGGTATGACGGTGCACATGTACTCTCAGCACCGGGGACTGGGATGGGAGACTTGTGTGGGATGCAGATTGAGACCCTGTCTAAATAAAGGACCCCCCCTGAGACTGCAACCCCCCCAGACCTTTCACATCCCTTTACTCACACATTGGGATGAGGGCCCGGGAGGGCGTGTCTCTCAGGGGAAGCAAGCTCAAGGTCCTGCTCACAGTGTGTGTGGACGGGACCAGAGGCAGCAGGTGTGAGGCAGGGCACAGAGGACAGGGTGGGCTGGGAAGGTAGGAGGGGCATGGCTACGTGAGGCCTGGTGGGCCCTGGGGAGTCTGGCTTGCATGGACGCCCAGCCCAAGGCTTTGAGGGTTGTGCAGGCTGCTGGGTGGGCCAGATGAACATGGAAGGGAGATGTCGCTGTGCAGAAGACCCCAAGGACTTGCCGGGCTGAGATGGCAAGGATGACAGGTTTGAGGCCAGCAGCCTAGTTAACGGGTATTGGCAAATCCTAAGACGGGGTTCCGGGAGGTACAGAGAGAGGTGGGGGTTCTACTGGATCGTGGCAGTGGGTCTGCACAGATGGTCCAGCTTGGGGACTGTCTGTCTGAAGGTGTAATTCAGGGCCCGAGGCCTGGGTAAGATGACCCAGCAGAGATGGGACTGGCTAGAAGGAAAGAAAGGAGGAGGCAGGACTGGCTGGGACCTCTAGCTTCTGCAGTCTGTTCTGAGGAGGAGGTGAGGTTGACAGGGATAGAGAGTGGAGGATGGCGCATAGAAAGGTACCCCCTGCGTGTGGCTGGGGTGCTGGGGAGGGACGACACTGGCAGTTTCGGCTGAAGCACCTCTGCCAGGAAGGGCTTGTGGGTAGAGAAGGTCCATTCCAGAGCGGCTGACTGGGCAGACTGTGACAGGACAGACAGGAACCTCCAGGGCTCAGCCCAACTGTCTCGAAACAGATGAGTGGCCAGGGTCCCAATGCATACAGCCAACCTGGAGCAGCGGCTATAAACAGCATCAAAGTGATGACTTCCGGGGCTGGATGCGGCTGAGTCAGCAGAGTGTTTGCTTAGCACACACCAAGCTCTGGGTTCCGTCCTCAGCACTGCAGAAACTAGGCATGGTGGTGCACGCCTGTCATCCCAGCACTTAGAGGTCTGAGACAGGAGGATTGCTGTGAGTTCAAGGGTAACCTATGGTGTCCTTGGTGGCATCTACTGAGGAGGCATGGATGTGTGTGTGTGTGTGTGTGTGTGTGTGTGTGTGTGTGTGTGTGTGTGTGTATTGACTTGGCTGAGTCCCTCCACTCCAGTATCACACAGTAGGGAAGGCAGATGCTTCTATTCCCATCAGACTAGGTGGAAAACAGAGGTACAGGCAGGGAAAGTTCTGGAACCCAGGCTAATAACTACTCAGGAGCCTGCCTCTGAGCCTTCTGTGTTTCTGAACTTTTCCCACGTTTTCTGTGTTTTCCTGCTGGCATGGGGAGCCCCTGTTCTGATCCAGGGGGTGCGGGCAGGGCCACAAGAGGTGGCTGCTTGCCTACAGCCCACAGCAAGCTGGAGGCGAGATTTGATTCAGAACAGGCCGAGAGGGTTGGGGGCTGGCTAGGTTCTGGGGTAAGGGGCGCTGCGCCTACCTGCCTGGTTTGTGGTGATGTTGACCACAGCGGCGCTGCGGGGCTCGGGGCTGAGGTTGGAGACGCCATTGACGGCCTCGATCCAGAAGGAGTAGTTCATGTGGGCCAGCAGGTTGGCCACCAGCAGGCTGGCCTGCGCCAGGCTTGTCTGCTGCGGCACGAAGCGGGCGCCGCTCCCGCACGCCTCGCAGTGGTTCAGGGCCCAGGGGCAGCGGCGGCACACGGCGTTGTAGGTGATGTCGCTGCGGCCGCCTGGGTCCAGCGGAGGAGCCCACTCCAGGGTCACAGACGTCCCGTTCACGCTGGAGATAAGGTTCACTGGTGCGGAGGGAGGTCCTGGGGGGCAGAGGTGACAGTTGGGGTGAGGTTGGTCCAGACTCCCCATGCTGTCTAGGGGCCTCTTAACAATGAAGTTCATCTACTCCAAATCCTGGAAGTTCCTGGGGACACAGACAGTGTGTGGGAGACAGATTCCATGATCAGAGTCCGAGGTAGTTACTGGGGTGCACTGCCATAGCCTTGGGGTGCCCACAGTGGCCACATGCAGAATGCCCTGTAGGTGTCCCCCACCTCTCTTGCTGAGCTAATGCAAAGTGCCCTGGGGCTCTCACCCTCCACCTCACCCCTGGCATGCAGGCCCCAGGCTGGGTAGGAACAAGGGAACTCCAAGGCACAGAACCCCAGGTTCTTGATGTCTGTAGAGAACATCCAAGCTGAAGACGTGGGCCATGGGAAGTCCACTGGGACAGCGCAGGGGCTGTCGGACCTGAGTCACAGGCTTGGGACCCGCTAAGGTCCAGCCAGCTGCGGGTCAGGTATCTGGACCCCTGAGGAGTCATCCCCTCTGTCCGGCAGCTCACACAGGGGATGATGCTCAGGTCTGAGAGGTATGTGTGTGCGTGTGTGTGTGTGCGCGTGTGCGTGTGTGTGTACACCTGGCCTGCCCATGCAGGGAGTCTGGCCTGGTTATTTATGAGAGGAGCAGAGGCGAAGAGGCCCTGACTGCTGCAGCTTTGGGAAACGATCACCTGCCGGTGTCTGCAGTGGCCCTTGACAGACAGAAAGGCTCCTTGCCTGAGCCCCGGCCGATGGAGAGGGAGCAATTCTGTGGCCAGGCAGGGTGGAGCTGAGGGAAGCAGCGACAGCAAGACAGCCCTGTACCCCTCAGTGTCTCCAGGGGTGCACAGGGCAACTGCACGTACAGCCCCACTCTCTCCAGGCACCTGCTTGCTTGCAGCGCCGGACAGGCTGGTGCTGAGCTTCTAGGATGCACTTGTTCAAACCAGGGGTCCCTTCAGGCCACACACATGTGCCACACACAAGTGCCTGAGACTCCTTAATAAATATGACAGCAAGTGCTCACCGCGTGTCGCATGCAGATGGACACACACCACCCATGGGAGCCACTGCTAACTCAAGTCACATCCCTGGACGCACATTCCATGCTCGAGAGCTGCAGCAGATAGACACGTGGGCGTGTGCAAGGGGGGAGGGGATTCTGCTCCAACTCTGACCCCGACCCGTAGCGAGCCCTGTGGCTTGCACGTGCTGCCCCAGATGCTCGCATCCCTGGCACGTTAGAAGACCAAAGCTGTCCCCTGCCGGGAAGGCGGGCATTCAACTTGACTGTCCCTTCTGGAAAGGAAAGAGACTAAGGGACATTGGAGATGGCCCAGCGAGGAGAGGCACCCATGCCCAAACCTGGTGACTTGAGTTCGACCCCTGGAAGCCACAAGGTCTGGAAGCTGTCCTCCAACCTCCCCCCAACCGCTATGTTGTGGGAAGTGCACAACTGTGCTCTCTCTTTCTCTGTCCCCAAATTCAACATATTATTAAAAAAGAGAAAGATGCCCCTGGAGAAATGGCAGAGTCCAGAGAGGTCAAGCTCACTGCTGAGATAGATGTCCAAGCCCTCATGGTCCAGATGATCTTGGCTTAGCAGAACTCCTCTTCCCCTTCTTCCTCTCCCTCCCCTTCCCTCCCTCTCCCCCTTCCTCTTTCTCTTTCTCTTCCTCTCCCTCCTTCCTCTCCTCTTCCCCCTCCTCCTCCCCTTTCTCTTCTTCCTTTTCCTCCTTCTCTTCCTCCTCTCCCTCCTCCTTCCCCCTGTCTTCCTTCTCTTCCTTTTTCTCTTCCTCCTCCTCCTCTTCCTCCCCTCTGTCTGGCTTTTATGGGGAATGCTGGGCCTGGTGGAACTCACGGGTGCACGCTGCCGACGGTGGGTCCAGGGCCGCGCGGTAGTAGCTGAGGTCACAGCGGCAGGCTTGCGCTGCCGGGGCTGCCGAGTGGCTGTGGGGGGGACAGCGGGCGCACAGCTGGTCCCCAGGGGCCGACTTGTAGAAGCCGAGCTCGCAGGCTGTGGAGGAGACGGCAGCTGCAGACAAGCCCGCAGAGAAAGCCCTCAGAGGGCCTCTGAACGGGGCTTTCCCAGATCCAGTACTGGGGGGGGGGTCTTAGGAGGACAGAGCTGCTCTTGTATAATGTCACAGAGCTACCCTTGCAGACAGATGGAAGGACAGAGCCCAGAGAGCAACTTCCACAGGACTGCATAGCAAGGCGAGGGCAGAGCTGAGCTGGGACTTTGAACCGGGTTCCAATCCTAAAGTAGGAACCCCAAAGCCCCCCCCCCCGTTTCTCAAATCTGCTCACCTTTCCTCAGTCTCAGACTCTGCATGGAACACTGGTCCTTGGGGACAGGAACCAAGCAGCTGAGAAGCAAACGAGGGGTCAAAACCCTGGGTGTGGGGGCTGGCAAGCTGACCCAGTGGGTAAGAGTCTGCAGATCTGGTGACCTGAGTTCAATCCCCTGAAGGCCACGTGGTGGAAGGAGAAAATGACCCTTTGAAAGTCGTCCTCTGACCTCCACCTGTGTGTCATGGCATATGTGGGCACATTCTCTCTCCCTCTGCTTCCCTTCTCTCAGATAAATAATAAAATATATATTTAAAACCCTAGGTATGACTTGCCAAGACAGGGCCCACGGGTGGGCGGGAAGAGACACACAAGACCATGGGTTCCAACGCTGGGCAGACGCGAAACCATTCCAGACAATCCAGCTGCCTGGATCCACAGCAGACACAAGTCAGCGGAGCCCAGGCCTGCGCCTGAGATTCCTGTGTCACAAACCTATCGCAAGTGAGCTCTGGAGGAGGACAGGGAGACACACGGCCACACCGTCACCTTTGCTATCACGGGCTTGTCTCGCGCCCGACCCGCTGCTGCTTCACCGCTTCTTCGAGTGACGTGGCAGCCTCCGCCCGCCTCCCTCCTCGCAGCCAGCTGCTGGGAGATCTCCCCTGGGACGGCTGCTGACCAGCAGCGTCAACAGCTCGGATCACACTCAGGACGAAAAAGAGGAGCAGGGGGGTAGCCACGGAGAACAGAGGCAGGGGCCTCCTTCCCCGGGGGAGGAGTGGATATGTGGCTCGCTCCAGGTAAGAGCCAGTCAGGGCGTGGAAACACTCCAAGTTGAGCGAATCTAAGCCACGCCCCTCACAATCACATCAGGGCTGCCTGCCTGTTGGATTCCTTGAGGTTTTTAAGCAAGGAGAGCCACAGACTTCCTGCCAGACCAAAGTCTACCACAGCCTTCATCGCCCTTCAGCCTGGACTGAACCTGGGGCCGTCCCCCACATACTGCAGGCTGTTACCTCTGCTTCCTGCCTCTGGGCCTTTGCACACATGCTGCCTTCTTTTCTTTCTCCCTTGCAAACCTGTTGGGTTCCTCTTTCCAGGTCCTTGGCGGCAGCTTCCCCGAACCTCTGCAGCCCACACCCCTCCCTGCTTCACATCCCTCTCCTTGGTCTCCTCTGCTGGGCTGGGAGGTCCTCAAGGGCAGATCCTGGGGAACAAGGGCAGGGCAGGCCCAGAGCAGACTCCATGTAATAGCCGGGTGGGCCTGCAGCTGGGTGGGCCCGATGTGCCCCTTCCCGCACCCCCCCAGCCAGGCTGCTCCCGACTCTGTCCTGAGAGCTGAAGTCTTCCTGCAGCGACAGAAGGTGACACATGGGACCGTCTGCTCACTCAATCTCATTCCAGAAAGTTCTCCAGAAAAGTTTTATTGTTTCACAGTGCCGCGGCTTTGTATGTGATGCATCTTTATTATATTAGCTAAAACCAGGAAAAAATACAGAGGTTCGAGAGAGCTGGGAGCGAGGGACACTGGGAACCCTGAAATGGCTGCCAAGATGTCTTGGGAGGGGGGGAGCTGGAAGAGGCTTAGCCATTATGAGGTTGGGGGTAATGGACCCCCCATTTCAAGGGATCCCAAGCAGGTTCAGGGCACAGAGGCCCGTCCTGGACTCCTTCTGAGGTCAGGGGCTGCTGGGTGAGCAGAGGGTTTGGGGTACCAGTCCTTAGCACCCCTGCTGGATTTCAATGAACAACGGCAACCTCTCTGTGCCGAATTGACCAGAGCCCAGCGGCACCTCTGGGCGGCGCGCTGCTTCCCTTCCCCGCCCCTCTGACCCTCCACCGGGGACTTAGATCTGTCCAGGGTCTTTCAGAACACCAAGGGGCAAGCAGCTTGCGGGGACAACCTTGGGGGGGCAGCATGGAAGAAACGAGATGCAACAGCAACATGATAATGACACCAGCAGGTTCTTGACCATTGACTGAGTTCACCTGTCCCTCAGCAGGCTAGGGTGGGCGCCTGGAAGCGGCAAGCCCCCTTTCTGGCCTCATCATCAGTTTGCTCATCTGTAAAATGGGGACGGTGACAATGCAACCTTGGGCTATACTGAGGTCTGCATGAGTGGATCCAGGATTTGGACGGGGTGGTGCTTGGCACAGGTTGTTGTGGCTGGATACAATTGGTACTAGTCTGCGTGTGTGCTTGTGCGTGTGTGCATGTGCATATGCAAGTGTCCATCTGTCTCTGTGTGCATCTGTCCGTGTGTGCACACGTGCTTCAAAGGATGGAACCTAGGGCTTTGAACACACTCAGCAAGTGATCTGGCACTGTGCCACACCCCAGCCCCGGGAGTGCTGGCAGGAGAGGACACAGACTCCGGGAGCTTCAGCCTTCCCTTGGGTTCCCAGCCTCACTGTGAGGCAAAGCCAGCCTGTCCCCCCACCTGGCTCTGTGACCCCCCCACTACAGCTTAGAGGTGGCTGGGGTGGCTTACCAGTCGGCGGTCCCCACCCGCTCAGCTAATACCCACATGGCTATCACGCATCAAGGCCAGATTAATCCGCACAGCGAAAATAAAATCATCTTTAATAAGAATACTAATCACCAGGCCTCAGGGAGCCGGGATCCTGGAGGCTGCGTGGGGATTAGTGGCTGGGACAGATGGAGGCGCTCCAGGCTGGGGCCTGGCCCCACACAGAGACCAGGGGGAGCTTCCGGAGTGCCAGAGGGCCCAGGCGGTGGGCCACCAGCCAGGAGAGGCTGTTGCCCCGCCCAGGGCACCTTGCCCGGGCCGTCTGTCAGGCCGGCAGCCGCTCGCGGCCCCTGCCACCTCTCTGCTCCCGCCGCATGAAGCTTGAGGTTTGACAAATAAGGTGTCCGCCGTGGACGACCAAAAGGAAATTAATTCTAAATCGGATTTTAAACACAGGCAGGAAGGCAGGAGAGCTCGTTGTTCTCGATCCCTCCGAACGAGCCTCTGATATTTATAGAAAGATGATTAGGGCCACCGAGGGTGATTTATACCGTGCGCCCAGGTGACAGGAAGGACGGCAACCAGGGCTGTGGGGGAGGAGTGCCGGCAGGTGACAAGGGAGGGCACTGGGTCAGGAACCGGCAGCTTCCTGTTTGGGGGAGTCAGGAGACTGACATCCATCCATCACCTTTGCTGTGTGTCCTTGGACCTGTCCCTTTACTTCGAACCAGTTATGTGTGGCTCTGATGTGCACACGCGGGTTACCGAGTCCCGAGAGCCACCTCAGCGAGGTCTCTAAACAGTCAGGGAACGCGGCAGAGCCTAGCCTCCGTTTTTACAGTCTGCGGGTGCAGAACCCTCTGGGGACAGGCTGGAGGCCAGGAAAGCCTGGGCCATTGGAAGGGGGAGGGGGAGAGTGGAAGGAGGTTGTGCTGTACCCCAGCCCACTGCAGGCTGGGGCCTTGGGTCGCCCTGCTTTCACTAGAAGGAAAAGGAGCTTGGGACAGGACAGATTCTCCCCCCCCCAATCTGTCCCTTCCTCTTGTCTGTTTGTTGAGAAAGGCCCATTGGGGCCCAGAGGATTCCCAAGTCGCCAGGAAAGCACTGCTCCCCACTCCTGCTCAACCCGACCCACTCGCTCCCAGGCTGCCAAGGGGCGGAGTTGGGGTGGGGAGGCACAGGGACGGGGACAGGGATGGGGACCCAGGCAGGGTTGCCACCTCTCTTTGCAAAGGTCCCAGTTTGACGCCTGCTGTTCCTTCCAAATGGGGCGACACGTGAGAGGGTCCCTCTAGTTATGGAGGCTGTGAAATTCCCTCCTCGTGCCACAACTCCAAACCCGCACCCCATCCCCGTCTCTCTGCCTGCGGTGCACCGTGAATTAATATTTTTTATAAAACCTGCAATTATCTCGCAACTAGCATAATTATGTTGCATTATGATTTAAATGTAAAACTCAAACTATGCTGCAGCTCCCTGGCTGTTTCTTTGTGATTTTTCATTAATGGGCTGGCAGCGGCCGGCAGTGGGCACAGGTCCTGGCCTCTCAGTCTGGAGGAGCTCTCATTGAGAGCGCGGCCCAATGAAAGCACTGCCCAATGAGAGCTGCCCAATGAGAGCTGCCCAATGAGAGCTGCTCAGTGAAAGCACTGCCCAATGAGCGCTGCCCAACGAGAGCGCTGCCCACGAGAGCGCTGCCCAATGAGAGCTCTGCCCAATGAGAGCTGCCCAATGAGAGCTCTGCCCAATGAGAGTGCTGCCCAATGAGAACTGACCAATGAGCGCTGCCCAATGAGAGTGCGGCCCTGCTCCGTTTCCACCTCTGCCAAGCATGGAAACGGAGTGGTTCCCACTCCCGACCCAGTGGAGTCCACTCCGCAGCCCAGGGAGTCTCGGCGCACGTGGGACTGACGCCGGGCTTGTTTGTATTTGCTAGGGACGTCCGGAGCTGGGAGTTGTGGCTGCTCGGGTGGTGTCACCACACCGTCTGCCGGGTCACTGTGGAGTGTACTGGACCGTCCTCGGCAGACTGCACAGGACAGGAGCTCTGTGCACAGAGGCTGCGTCCTGGGCACTGGAACCCACTTTGCAGTGACATCTAGGGGCTCGGCTTGTCCCCTCTGCAAACTAAAGGAGTGGCACGTCATTGACAGGGTTGGAGTAAGGATGGGACCTGCCCAGACCCTGTACCCGGGACACACAGGTGCTCCGTGGCCAACAACTGACCTAATGTGTACAATGACCTAACGCGTACACTGACCTAACCTATTGTCCTGGCACGTGACCAAATCAGAAAAACTACTATTAAGAACTCTCTGTGAGAACGAGGAAGGTGGGGGGAGTCTAGGATGGAAAGCACCCAACGGTGGCCAGGGCCAGGGGAGAAGCTTCCCTCCACGTCCTCAGAGCAACAAAGACCTGACAGAGGCAGACCAGGTGACATTTCCTCCCATGGCTCGGTTTTCCTGACTGCAAAATGGACCTGGGACACCTATGCCACGTTATCATGAGCCAGTGAGTTCCTGTGGGACACGTAGTTCCCGGCTGTGGAGGCAGCTGGATGCCAGGCTGGGGGTTTCCTGCCCACAAGCTGGGAGGCCAGGAAACATCTGGGATGGGAATAGCAAGGCTGGTGGTTGGACACAGAGACAGAAGGGGGTCCCAGAAAGTGCTTTGGGGTCTAGAGGGCAGGCAGATGGAGACACATGAGGGAGGCTAGGGAAGGGACTACTGGTCCCAGAGGTCTCTAGGTAAGAGGTCTCTGGGCGCCGGTGCTGGATGGGAAGTGTGTGTTGCCCGAAGTACTCGGCCTATCTATGCACTGGAGGGACCTTTCCTGCCTGCTAGGGGCAGGGAGAGGAAGCCAAGAGAACTAGAGGCCCCCTTCCTACCTGTGGCTCTCAGGTGGATCATTAAGGCCAAAGGCAAGAACAGTGGTCCTCGTGTGAACAGCCACAGTCCCTGTCTCTGTGGCCAGAGACACTTCCTTCTACAGGAATGTCCCCCTCCGACCCCTCCCCTGTAGCCAGGGAGCCCAAGTCCTCCACAGCAGGCTTTGCTGTGCCCTGGTGGCACAGCGACCATGTGTCCAGCCCCCAGGGGATCCCAGAAGGGCAAAGGGAAAGCAGGTTGAGCCAGCGCCAGCTGGGGCACCAGCTGCTACCCACAGAGCTCCCCCGGGCAGTCTGCTCTCAGCATGCCGGGCTGCAGGGCCCCACACAGAGTTCACAGCCCACACGCATGCGTGTGCGGCACATAGCCTTGGTCTGGTGTCCTTCCCTGCCTGGGCCTAGCATTAGCACACCCACGTCTTCAGCAGTCCCCAAGAGGGCTCCACACAACCCTGGGCCACCCCCTCCCCCCGCCCCAAATGCAGGCAGTCTGGATCTGGGACCATGTGACAAGACAAACCAGAACTGTATGCCTTCCCAATGGCCACCGCGTGCCCCCTTCACCCAGAGCCCAGGCTTCACCCCCCTCCCCCATCACCACCACACAGGCTAGAACAGTAGTTTTTCAACTCCTACTCTGGAACCAAGTCACCAGCTGGGCCACCGTCTAGCTGTGGGACTTTGGCCAAGCCACTTTGCCTCTCTGTGTTTCAGTCTCTCCATCTACAAAATGAGGATATGTAACAGTCCCTGCTTCATACAGCGGCAGTGGGACTCAAATGAGCTCACACATGCCCAGAACAAAGCTTGCACCAGTCAGCATGCAGCATTGCTCCATTAGTTACGGGCTCTGTATGATACAAAAGGCAACACGAGCATCTTGGATATGCCTCTCTGCCATGTCCACTGAGGGCACCACCTGGCTGTTCCCTTCTTTCCCCACGCAAGCACGCTGGATCCCTATGTATCCACTGACACTCGGCTCTCCTCCCAGATCTACCGTCCTCTTGGGCACAAGATCATTGTCGCCCATGCCAGCAGATCCCCTCCGGTGGAGCCCCCCCACCTGCCCACCCAGCTGCAAGGCACGCTCACCCACACAGGCATCGCGCCGCTCCTCGTAGCCGGCGCTGCACACGCACTTGCCGATGGGCACCAGCCACTCGCCCTCCGCGCTGCAGTACATCTTGGGCGTGTCCCGCTCCTCCGAGTGCCGCACGCACTGGCCCCGCACCTCCACCAGGGAGGAGGAGTCAGCCCCCGTCACTGCCTCCGAGAAAGCCGCCAGGTTGCGCACCATGGCGGGGCACTTCTTGTAGTAGATGCGGAGCGAGAGGATGGCCAGGCAGGCGCCGATGTCCTGGAAGGCCAGGTAGAAGCCGCGCTTGCTGAGAGGGCCGACGCCCCGCACCTCCGTGTTCAGCTTGAGCCTCCGCACGCCCAGGTCGGCGCCTGTGAAGCTCTCGTCCGCGGCGATCGTGTCGATCTTAAGGAATTGGCTCTCCTGCGTGCTGGCGCCCAGGTCTCGGTCGGACTCCAGGTAGTAGAGGTTGAAGGTCTCTTTGCAGGTGCCCAGCACGCCGGGCATGCTGTTGCAGTCACGCAGGGTGAACTTGATCTCGGCGTAGACGCGCCGGGCACCGTCCCGGGGCACCCAGCTGGTGCGCAGCCAGTTGTTCTGGTTGGGACTCATGACGTTGCACACCTGGTAGGTGTGGATGGGCCGAAAGGACTCGTCCACCTCGTTGATGGAGTCCCACTGCAGCAGAGAGAGAACATTGGCTACAGTGGGGCCCCCCGCCTTCTCCTCCGCCAGCACCCACAACCCTCGCAGGCCATACGCAGGGGCCAGGAGACCCACGAGTGACCTCCCCTCCTGATGGACAGTCACCACTCCCCAGGGCCAGCCCCCTGCACATGGACTCTCTCTCTCCCGGATGATGTGTCTGTGGAAGCATCGCTGACTCATGACGCAGAAGGTTTACGTGCACCACAAGCCGGAGGGTACTGCTGGTGCGCTCCCAGCTCCCCCTCAATCAGACCTGCCTGCTGCCCAGGCTCACACCCCGGTATCCACAGCTTTTCCTGTCCTTCTCAAGGTGTGGGGACATGCTTGGGGGGATGTGAGCAAGTCCAGTTTCCCATTAAGATGAGAGAGGGACCCCCTCCAGCAAGAAGAGTAGTGGTCCCGATGCCCCTACCTCAAATTCTTTACCAGCAACTTGCTGACGGATCAACCACTGGCTCTGTCTCCTGGGGTTTGTTGCTTTTTGTTTGTGAGACCGAGTCTCATGTAGTCCAGGCTGGACTCAAAGTCACAATGAAATGAGAATGACCTTGAACTCCCAATCCTCCTGCTTCTACATCCTGGGATCCTCCTGCCTCTAGACATCCTAGGATCCTCTTGCCTCTAGACATCCTGGGATCCTCCTGCCTCTAGACATCCTCAGATCTTCTGCCTCTAGACATCCTGGGATCTCCTGCCTCTACAACCTGAACACTTTTAGATATACCACTCTGCCTGGTTTAAACAGGTTTAAGCAGGGCAGGCTAGCCTTCTACCAAGCATCTCCAGCTCCTGTCCTGCTGTTCTGATGAATGCCCCAACTCTTCTGTCCAAGGCTGGGGGGGACTCAAGTCCCATGCAAGCTAAGTGTGGGGCTGTGGGAAAGTTGATTGCAAAAACATGGCTCCTGAGCGGGCCAAGGAACAAGCCAGGTACTCTCCAGGGAGTGGAGAGAAAGGTGTCAGGAAATAGGAGAAAATTAACCAACCACGAGGGATTCTATCCAGAATAAACTTTTTAAAGAAATGGAGCCACAGTCCCATGACAGAAAACTCACTGTCCAAGTGAGAAACAAAGGACTTGAGTAGACGTTGGTCTGACGCCCATGATGGCCGCATGGCACAAGGAAAGATGCTTACTGCTCTGGCCCCCAGGGATATGCACGGAAGCTGCCTTGAGATACCATTCTTCAGGCGCCTCTATGACCCTTGTATGTTTTTAAAAAAATAACAAAAATAAGAAGCGTTGGTCCCACACATCGCCGGCAAGAGTCAAAGCGAGCAGTTATTATAGAAAACAGTATGGTACCTTCCTCAAAAGAACCTGAAGATGGAATCACAGGAACCAGCGATTCTGAGTCTTCCAGAGAAGGGAGAGCGGGGTTTAAATGGGATACTTGTGTGCCCACGTCTAGGCAGTGTTACTCGTGAGAGCGACATGGGCAGCTGGGTACATGGCTCAGGGGTATGAGCATTTGCAGAGAATGTGTAGAACTTGGGTTCAACCCCCAGCACTGCAAACACACAGAATTCCCAAGTACCTGAACAACGGAAGCAACCCGCGTGTCTACCAGTGGATAGACGGACAGGCAGAACACAGTGGAGGAGTATTATACAGCCTGAAAAAAGAACGGGATTCTGATGCATGCTGGGACATGGGTGAGGCTGGAAGACATGATGCCAAAGGAAAGAAGGGAGGAATGAAAGGACCAGTGTTGCCTGTCCTGGTCCACTGACATCAGATGCTAGGCTAGTCAGACACACAGAGTTGGGAAGCTGAAGGCGTTGGTGGGCTTCAGATAAGAGAGGATACCGCTGGTGGGCAAGCACTCCACATATGGATGCAATGGGGGCAGCAACGGGCACAGGGCAGATGAATGTGCTCTGTGCCACCATGCAGTGCACTTAGAACAGTCACGATGGCGAAGTCCTGTGTTTTACCACAGGAAGAAAGAATAGGGTCAGGAGTGTGGGTAGAGAGTTTGCTCAGCACACTTGAGGCCCCAGGTTCTAGCCCCAACAGCAGCGGTACCACCAGGAAATATTTAAAGAGAGACTCCAGATTATTTCCTGCTCCCAAGTGCCTATCTAGACCCCTAGCAAAGTGGTAGATGATGACAGCCCTTGGGAGCAGAAATGCAAGATGGGCGAGATTCCCAGGTGCCTCCTGGGCCGTGCTGGGTGAAGCAGGGACCTTGCGCAGGTTCAGAGAGGAAAGAGCCGGGGGCAGACGCTGGGCTGAATCCAGAGAGCGCCGTGATGTAGAGGGCAGATGGCTGCACCAGGTCCTGCAGCTTCTCCTCTAAGCTCCCGGCCTTAAAGGCTGCGAGAGGAGACACGAAGACCCTCCTTGAGATGCTACGAGCCTGGGGAGTTGATCCTCTCCTGCCTGTCCTAAGTCCCTCCATCTGGCCTCACTTCTCCCCCCACCTGCGTGGTCTCTACCCAGCACCCTGAGACAGGCCCAGTTTCACGGGGCTAGAGGGATGCCAGGAGGAAATACCTGCAGAATGCTGAACCCAAGCCTAGCAGAGGATGGCACTCAACGTAGGAGGCACAGATGTGCTGCTGGCCTGCCCATGCGCCTGCAGCCTGCCCGTGCGCCTGCAGAGCCAGAGGGATGAGGTCCTCATGCACAGGGTCCAGGGAGCACAGCCTCACCTGCAGGAGCTTTGCTTGCTCCCCTCACCCCACGCTGCAGCCTCAGCTCCGGGTAACACTGTGCCACATCTGGGGTTAAAGTCGCTGCCACAGTTAATGGAGCACCAGCGAGCCTGCCAGCTGCTCCCTGTCTGTTTCCTGCCAGGGGCCCGGATAAATTCATCAGCTTGATCTGAGGCTGCTCCGACCGCCCCACCGGTGCCAAAGGCCTGGCCCTGCCCCACCAGCTTGGGAGCTGCTGCGGACTCCTGGGGTGTCTGGGCTCCTGGAAGCAAGCATAGGACGGAGTCGGCCCTGTGTGCATGTGGGGGCCACTCCTACCTCAGCTGCTTCTCGAGCCTGTCAGCGGACCCTACTGCACAGTCCCCCACCCTGACCTCTTCCTGAAACAGAACACATCACAGCCCCTCTCTGAGCCCGGGGCGGTTCATTAATGCTGCTGCTCCTCCAATGACCTGGGGATGTGGTGAGGGTCGAGGGAGACACGGACAGGGACGCGTCCCCTCAGTTACAGCAGTGTGCGCCCGATCGGTTCATTTACCTGGCAAGGTGCAGGACATCCCGATGAAGGGGGAGGGCTGAGTGCATGGGGTCCAGCCTTAGGGGAGTGACCTCAGCTCTCAGAGCTTCTGGATTCTCATTGCCCAAATGTCCTTTCCATGCAACTCCCCTAGATAAGCTGCGGGGAGCGCATTCTATGATTTTTCTCTGGGTTATAAAGGAGGAGGTAGAGGCGAGGTAAGTGACCGATGCAATCTCACTGGTCAGAGGACACAGGGCTCCGGTTCCTCGGAGCCCCCTGCCTTGCCTGGGCAGTTGTTCTGACACTGGGGACAGTCCAGACAGCTGCAGAATTGCAGGAGTGGACAGAGTTTCACAGAGCAGCTTCCAGAGTTCCCCCCCTCCTTGAAGGCAGACGAGTCGCCTGGAGAACACACTCAACAGAAGAAGGTTCCTGTCTAGAGCACCCCTGGGATCCACCCCCCATGATCCAGGCTAGTGTTTGGAGCCAGGTGTCACAGCCCCCACCTCCTCCCTGGGCAGCTCAGACCCTAGACAGACAGCGCAGACCGCTCTCCCAACCCACGATGAGGACAGGCCAGTCCTCACCTTAAGGTGGCACACAGGACTCCAGACCCGGAAGGATCTGGGTTCCAGTCCTGGCCCACCTTCACTGCCTGATGATGGCAGGTCCCTAGCTCTCTGAGCTTCGTGGCCTCACCCACGAAAGCTTATCTAGGGGAGTTGCATGGAAAGGACATTTGGGCAATGAGAATCCAGAAGCTCTGAGAGCTGAGGTCACTCCCCTAAGGCTGGACCCCATGCACTCAGCCCTCCCCCTTCATCGGGATGTCCTGCACCTTGCCAGGTAAAATGCGTCTATCTTTTACCAAGGGCTTGTGGGGCCGACTGTTAGGCGGGGGGCTGGTGAGATAGCTCAGTGGGCAAGTTATCTATTTTTAAAACCTGACGACCTGAGTTTGATCCTTGGAAGTCTACATGGTGGAAGAAGAAAAGTGACTTTTGAAAACTGTCTTCTGATCTCCACTCATGGGACATGCATATGAGATGTATACACTTCTATCTATCTATCTATCTACCTACCTATCCATCCATCCATCCATCCATCCATCCACCCCCCCACCCCCCCCCCCCACACACACACCCTTTTTCCTTCTCTCCCAAATTTTAAAAATATTTTTAAAAAAGAAATATGTGACCATAAGTTGTCAACCCTTTGCTGTAAACGCCCAATGAGAAGAGAGCGTGGAGCCATGCTTTAGTCTTCCAGGAACAAAAGAACCTTCCATCATCCAACCGTGAGCCTCCCCAACTTGCCTTCAGCACTGTCTTAGACTCTGGGACCCGAGGACATCAGATCCCACCTACGGCCTGGCAGCTAGGACCCAGGGGAAAGACTAGCTCAGAGGCTAAGTGGTCAGTGTGCCCCCTCATGGGCAGACCCTCACACAGCTCCTTCCACACCCCATGCGAAACTACCCGGAGCAGCACTTGGGGGGAGTCACCCCCAAGGACCCAGCCCTAGGATAGACGGCTGTGCAAGCCAAGGTCCTCAGGGGGGCCCCTGCCGGCTCCCTGACCCCTATGCCCAGGGATCGATGGCTCAGGTCACTGCTGCCTGCAGAGTCAGAGGGGGGAGCAAGATCCATCCTGACCCCCAGCCACAGCCCCCAAAAGGCCTCAGATGCACCCAAGGTCACTGCCACGGTCACCATCAGCATTAGAACAGAAACACTGTTCCCAGGACCATGGAGGCCACGCGTTCAGTCAGCACGTGTCTGTCCAGGAGCAGGGCTGCGTGCGTACATGCACGTGTTCCTAAGGGGGGTGACGGCCAAAACACTCACTCGAGACAGGGCTCCCTGGCACCAGCAGCCATGGTCCTGAGGGCTCACGGTGTGCAGGGGGCAATGCCACTCCTCTACCCCTTGAAGCGAGCCACAAGAGGCCCTGGCACACCCTTGACTTTGTACAGACGAGGAGCTGAGACTGGGGAGGCCCAGGCTCTGGTTTGCCTGCACCTGATGCCCAAGGAAAGGGAAGCCAGGGCTGTGCCCGCCACCTTGTCTCTGGAGCCCACACCCCAGGGAGGAGGTGGACAGAGCCATGGTCACTTAGAGGCCGTATGAGGCTTAGGAGCTTGCCGGACCCACACTGTTGTGCTCCGTGTGACTCTGGACACAGAGACACACACGGGGCCGAGTAGCCGCTCCTGAGGCCTGGTAGGAACCCAGCCTGAAGTTTCTGTGATGCCACAGCTCTGGCTACCCCGGGTCTGGCTTCAGCAAGCCACGAATCTGCAGACCCAGGGAACAGATGTGAGGATCATCAACATGGGGGTCCTTGTGCCAGAGTCATTTTACAATTGCAGCAGTTCATGGGTACAAAGCTACTGAGAACCATCTTACTCTGTCTCCCACTGCTGTGTGTCCTTGGGTCGATGCCTGTACCTCTCTGGACCTCTGCTGTCTTTTGGTCTGCCTGATGCTAAGATTCTGAGTTGCAGCCTCGTAGAGGGACAACGCTGTCCCATCACTTACCCCGTGAGCCGGATACGTGAGCCAGCCCCAGTCCCCGTGGATGGTCGACGTGTCCAGTAGGTTCACTGCGAAACAAGACACAGGAGTGTGTCAGGACCCTGAGACCTCCCCTTCCCAGCCAGAGCCAGCCATGGTCACTCTCAGCCCCCCCCCCCCAGCTCAGAAGTCACATGCCTCAGAAGTCAGATGCCTGACTTCTACCCAGGATGCCTTGCTCCTTCCTCATCCTCTGGGGCTCAGTTCAAGCTCCCTTTCTTCCCTAGAGCCCTCAGCCCCTCAGCCAACAGCCATGTTGGGACACACACTGCCCTCGTGCCGGGCTTCCGGGATGGTGTAATCAGATGGTAGAAGCGGTCAGGGGGTCCTGTGGGTCTGGGTCTGAATCCCAGATGTGACCTAGGAGCTGCGTGTCTCTTGACAAGTCTAGTCACCCCCCCCCAGCCTCTTGCTTCATGCAGGGGTGACAGCGTTCACCCCTATGACTTCGTGAGGGTGCACTAACCTTGGTTCCCTTAGGGGATGTGACGTTTATGTTTGTTTGGTCACATCCCAAGTCCCATGTGTGGACAGACCCAGTTTTATGGTCCTGAGTGTCTCCAGGACGGAGGCCGGTGCCTTTTGGACCTCTGAGGTCAAGATGGCAGGAGAGCTGCCTCCCGTGGTTACCTACTGTGTGCTCAGCTCTTCCTGGAGAGCCTTAGATACTGCCTTGCCTGTGGCCTCCCCCCATTCCACCCAACAGTATCATTTCTGTCTTACGGAAGAAAGATATGAGCCCCAGAGAACTTCAGAGACCCGGTGTGGGGGGACAGGACCCTGCCTTTGGGGTAAGACACCCCTGGGCTCTCAGTACGGAATAGCTGCTTGTCGGCAGCTTCCTCCTCTTGTGAAATGGGCTAGCCGGCCGAGGGAAGCCATCTGAAAGTCCGGTGCCTGCTGAGGCCCCTGTCCTCTCTCCATGTCCCTGCGCCCAGCCCCTTGCCCATGCAGTGACAGGTCCACTGGACTGATAGGAAACCAAGTCTCTCTCTGATCCCAGCTGTCTCTGCCCGTTGTGCATCCTGGGGTAAGTCCCTCTCCCTGTCTGGGATCTACTGTCTTTTGATCTATCTGGTTATGGTTGTGCCGGAGGCCCCTTCGGCTCAGAGTCCCGCAGTTCCCTTTGTTCTTCTCCTCTGTGGCCTCCTCTTCCTCCTCCCAGCCAACCACATTGGGATTGTATCTGTCCCAGTCACCAAGTCCAGGGCAGGTCACCGAGGGTTAAAGCTAGGCCTTCTGGAACTTTCCTGAGATCTGCATAGCTCGGAGCTTGGTCCTCGAGGATGGAGACAAGTGTCCTCGGAACAGTGAAGATGCTCTTGCTGATTTTCCTCTTCCTCTTGCCCTCCCACTCCGGGCCAAACAAGGGAGGGGCCTCCACACCACTCCCTGGGTCCCCAAGGGTCTGGCTGGATCAGGGGACTGAGCAAATGTCCACTGAGGGACGTCCCCTTTCACCAGCCGGCCCTGCACCGGGGACACAGGCAGAGAAGGCTTCCTGCCTGCCTCCCTCCCTCCCTCCCTCTCAGGCAATGGAGAGAAAAGTGGGTCAGGCAAGCTCTCTCCTCCGGCTGGCTAGGAGGAGGGGAGGGGGCTGCATTGCAGTTTCCCCCCAAGACCAACAGGCCCTGTTTGGAGAGAGGATGGGGGGAGAACCCCCAGGGGTGTCTCCACCCCAGCTCTCATCACAGATGCATATCTCTAGCCCGAGAACCCCTTCTCCCGGTCTGGAATGGCCCAGCTCACACTTTGCCCTGAATGAATGTCCATCACTGTAGATTCCCCCCAGCCTCCTGCAACACCCTGACTTCACTGTCACTTTTTTGGGACTCACCACCCCCGAGGAAGTCCCACAACATCAGTCAGCTGGAGGCTCAGCTAATCCACACCTAAGTCAAAAGTCGATTCTACCAGATTCATGATGGGCTACAGGATTTCAGAGATGACTGTTTTAGTTCCTTCTAGAAGATTCTCTGTCCCTCCCTCCTGTCTCTTTCCCTCCTTCTGGCCCATCTCCTACTTCTGCACCTCATGTCTCTGTCCAAGGGTAGGTCTGAGTATCTCTCAAGGGATGCCCCAGGCCACCAGGAGGTCTCTTGAGTGTTGGAAGGCGCCCTGGCCTAGCCCTGAGACCCCTTGGTCTAGATACGGTCACCACAGCTGGCCTCTGCTCTGCCAGGGCATAGCTGCCCAGGGGCACTGTAACCTCCGCCATGTCCCAGCTGGGAACAAGGCCTCCTCCCTGAGTTCCTTTCTGCTGCACCTGTGCCCTCATTGGCAATGGGGTTCTCACTGAACCCCTCACACCTCAGTTTCCTCATCTGGAAGATGCCCACCAGCGATCCTCCCAGGCTAGGTGCCCAGGCTGATCCATGGGACCAGAGGGGCCCTCTCCGCACTGAACAGCACGGATAATTCCTAAGCGGCTCCCGCCTGACCGTGGAAGGCTTTATGCGATTCCTTTTCTCTCCAGCACCGTCACCTTCCCCCATTCCATTTCGCTGAGACTAATACTTAAATTGATTCACATTCCCTGGGGACACGCGCGCGGTGGCGAGGCCTGAGAATCAGGGTGGCCCAGAGATGTCAGCCAGGACGTGTGTTTTGGAGACCACTCCAAAGCAGAAGGGGATCTCTACCCTTGGGAGTGATAAGCAGCTGGAGCCGGGGGATTTGGGGGGGGGGCTGGGAATCCCTGCAGGTGCATAGCTGCCCAGGGGCACTGTAACCTCCGCCATGTCCCAGCTGGGAACAAGGCCTCCTCCCTGAGTTCCGACAGTTTCCTTAGCTGCTTCTGGTTTCTGCACCAGAGCAGGAAGAATGCCACAGAGGACTGCTGGGGGTCCCACACGCAGCCCGGCTCAGGTCTCCATCCCTGGGCTGTCTGAGTTGTAGGATTGACCCCTGCCTAGATGGGCGTTCTTCCAGTTATCGAGTGGCTGTGCACTCTGCCCCTGGCAATGCCCCTCACACTGGGCAGACTTCTCCCCTCTTTCTGGGCCCATCTTTTCCTCAGCTGGGGTCCTGCTGTTGCATACATCCCTCGCTCCAGACCCACGGTCTATCTGCATCATAGGCGTTTGGGAAAAGTCCCCTTGCCACAGAGTCCTGGGGCCCATGGCCTGTGACTACTAAAGGTGCTGGGTGCCCCAAAGAAAAAAGAGTTGAGATGAGGACTTGGGGCGCGCAGTTGACTCCAAAAGCCTTGTCAAGAGTATCCTCTGAAACGGCCGGATCAAATCACAGCTCCCTGCCTGCTCTGGGAAAAACCATTCTCTCAGGCCACAGCTTTAAGAGTCCTAGTGGGCGCCTGAAGCTCCAGCTTTGGCCTCTTGGGTCCCCTCCCCACAAGCACCCCGCCGCAAACAGGTCTCATCCGTACTCAGCTAGCCGGTCTGTCTGCTCACTCGCCACCTCCCTTCCCAGGAGTCCTGCCATGTCCCTGCTCCGCAGCTTCTTCGGAGACTAGGATTTACCTGTCTCTCAGAGTATATACATGTGTCGGTGGGCAAGAATGCAGTCTGAGGGTCTTCATGTATGTGCTGTGACATGCAGAGGCGGATATCAAGGGTCTGTTTCCGTGTATGTGTATGTGCTTGTGTGCAAGCATGGACTGCTGTGTGTGTGTGATGGGGGTGGGGCGTGTCCACGCATGTGAGTGTATGCTGGTGTGGTCTGCGTGGACGAGTGTGTGCTGTGGGCTGGGTGGGCTGTCTGAGTGTGTGGGGGGATCCACTCTAAGCAGGAAAAGCAGCCCAGCTTGCTTGAGAGCTCCCCGGCTCTGGAAGTCCACCCTGCCTGGGGAGACTAGCTACAGCCGGGGACAAACAGCCGCAGCTTCCCCGAGAGTATCAGGCCAGAAAGCAGGGCATGTGAGCAGGAAACTGTGGTCCCCTGGGCTGACCTGGGGTCTCCACCAAGGCTAAGGGAGGGAAACCTCAGTGCCCCTCTCAGCGCTGGGCCTTTCCCTTACCAGAAGTCATGTCCTGGACTCTTGGTTCCTAAGACTCAGTCCGTCTCCAATCCTACCTCGGCAATGCCGCTGTCCCCAGGTCCTGAGTGAAGGGTCGTCTGACTTCGGCCCTGCTCTCTGGGGCAGCCAGTCTCAGTCTCTGAGTCCCCAACGTTCACTACCCCTCTTACTACTAGATGCCTCTTAGGCTGACCCTTCCCTGGATCAAGGCCAGCTCACTTCTGAGACGCCCTCCATCCTATGCCCCCAAGCCTTGCTCTGTTTTCTGGTCCCAGATTCTCAGTTCTTAGTCTTGTCCCTTAATGCCATCTCCCGTTCCCCCTTCCTTTACCTCTCTGAACATCGCCCCAATTGTGTGCCTTCCTAACCCCCAGTGCCGGCTACTCTGTTCCGTCCTCAGCTCTGTCTTGTCTCTCGGCTCTGCACCTCTCTTGTCTTCCAGACCTGGGCTCTAGTCCCCCTCTGGGTCCCATCCTCGGTCCCCAGCTCCACATCCCTCAGTCGTGTTCCCGAGTCTCCGTGCCAGGTCCCTGCCTCCCTCGCTCAGTCCGTGCGCCCACGCCCCTGCACCGTGCCACCCCGCCCCCAGGCCGGGCAAGGCTGGCAGGAGAGGAGAGCCCAGTGACCGGGCCGGGAAGTTGAGCCTCGGGCAGCGCCGCGCCCCCGGCCCCCGCCGCCCCCGCCCCGCCCCGCCGCCACCGCCGCTCACCTTCGCCACGCGCCGCGGACACGCAGGTGGCCGCCGCCGCCGCGGCCGCGATGACCCAGAGCGCGGGGGGCAGGCGGCCCCGGGCGGGGGCCATGGCCGGGCGGCGCCGCGCACCTCCGGCTCGGCCGCGGCGGCCGCGCGTGGCGCGCTCCTGCCTCTCCCGCACCCCGGCCGGCGCACACGCGGCACAGCCGCACGCGGGCACCCGCGCCCGCCGCCGCCGCCGCCCCGGGCGGGGGCCGGCCCGTCACCACGCCAGCCAATCAGCGCCGAGCCGGGGCGTGGGGTGGGGGGGTGAGAAAGGGGAGCCCTCACCCGCCACCCGCCCGGCCACCGCCGCACGTGCGCACGCCCGCCCTCTGTCTCCCGCTCGCGCCTGGACCCCGCACGCAGCGTCCGGGCGACACGGGGACACTGGCCCATCGGGGACACTGGCCCATCGGGGATTCCCGGAGGACGCCCGCGAGTCACCAGCACTCGCTGCTGCACATGCACACGCTGCCTTGCAGTGGACGGCGCAGGCACGCGGCTAGTTCACCGATTGAGACTCCCACGGGCTCAGAGACAAACTCGGTGGCACTTTACACCCCAAATCTGTGCTTCTCCCACCCCAAGGACTCGGAGGCCCCTGTAAGTTGGAAAGGCCTTAGAGACCTTGCTCCTGAGTGCTCGCGGCAGAGGGGAAATATCCTCCTGGTGTGGCTTCAGCCAAGTTTGGCTGAGCCTCGGCTCCCACGTCCGCCAAGCGGACATCACCGTGTGGATGTCCTGGGGCTGCAGAGACACTTAAATAAAGGCTAGGTAAGCTCCCAGAATCCTGCGGGGCATCGGCCAGGAGGCTTGGAAATGGTGCTGAAGATCACTGCCTGCTTCTCTCCTCCTTGGGACACCCACCTCCTCACTGTCAGCTCCATTCCAAGAGTAGGAGGCTCATTGGAGAAGTCTGCCAGCTGAGGAGGGGCCCCTGGAGCACCCCTGCCAACTTCAGCCCCCTGATCAGGCTCCAGAGGCTGGCCCCAGTGTACCTGGGCACCCCTCCTCCCCTCCATGGAGGTCATGTAGAGTGACAGAGGCCACTTGGAGAACACATGCCACATCCTGCCAGCCTTGCTTTCTGTGCTTTATCGATGCCCGCTCCTGTGTAAGCCCCACACAGCCCTTTGGGGGAGGAACAGCTAAGGAAACTGACACTCGGAAAGGCCTTAGGTCACCCACTGAGATGCTGGGGAGAAATGCTCTAAAACCTGTTTCTTTTCTTACAGAAAAGTGGGCCACACAGATCGACACTAGCTAGAGAAGCCGATTCTGTCGAGAGGGTGGAGGTTAAAAAAGCAAAGCGATGAACTCAACTGCCCACGTGAGGCCGGCCAGCACCCTGGGACACTTTGCCGGGAGAACAGCCAGCTCCTGTAGCATTGCCGATGGCCACGCGAGCCCCCTTTCCTGAACTTTGAAGAGCAGTTGTGTGTCTGAGTTGTTAGCAGAGTGTCTCCTGACATGGAAAGGTGGTGGGGATATGCCGTGGATATGCCAGCAGGACGGGCAACCCTGTGGGTAGGGCGGTCACGGCCTACAGGACATAAGACTATGCCTTAGGGTGTCTCAGCTAGAAGGGTCATACTTGGAAGTCACCCCTGGGATGTCAGGATACAGACACACCCCTCTGGGGGTGCCGCTTATCCCAGCCTTAGCTTTCCCCAGCCTTAGCTGTGGGAAGCCCTTGTTGATGGGGAGGCTTTGCTAAGGGCCGAGGTCTGTGTCTCCAGGTGGAAATGGAGTGGTTCCCACCCACCGTGTGGAGGATGAATCCAGGGACAGCTGGGGATCCTCGAGGGACTTGGAGAGCAACCATACCCCAAATCCTCCTTAGAAATCCATCACCCCTGGATCCCTGTGGGACACTAGAACAGGTGTTCTCAGTTAGCTCTGCCCTGGAAGCTTCCAGGTGTGCCCTCTCAGGAATCTCTCCTACCCCAGACTTCTGCTGTTCCTGGCATCAAAAGGTATGGAGATAAGAAGAAACACTGGGCTCACTCCTGCAAATCCTGCCCCTCTGCACCCTAGCAGGAGAGCAGTTTGAGGGCCCCAGGAAGACTAAGAAGGCTGTGATGGGTGGAAGCAGGGTCCCCACAACACTGACAACCACTCAGCACCCTGAGGTCGCACCCTACACGCTTCGTGCCTGAACCCCTAGAGTGCAGGCTCTTACCCACTGCAAAGACGAGGACCCTAAGATTGGGGACGACCTGCAACCAAAGGAGGAGCCACGGAGCTCTGGGATCAACACGTGCCAGATCTGTCAGCCACTGGGACTGTCTCCGCCTACTGAATTCTGAGCTGCGGAAGCTCAGGGTCCACGCAGGGACCCCCTGGTGCCACGGAGACAGCTGAGAACACAGGGTGACTGTCCAAGCGACTGGTGAGCTAGGCATCCAAGAGGCGGCCACCCACAGCAGAAGATGATGTCAGGGAGGGGTTGCTGGTGGGGTGTCTGTCTTCCAGAATGTTCGAGGGCTGACGCGAGCGTTGGCTCTCTCCCACTAGCATGGTCTTGATCTTCGCAGCAGTCGGGTCAGGGTGGATGTTGGATTTGACCAGGGTGGGGCAGCCCGAGTCAGCTCCCCCAATCTTCTTGTGCCCAGACCCCTCTAGTCTTTTCCTGCTGGAAGTGGAAGAAGAGGCAGCTTATCAGCCAGGGCCCGGTTCCTGTGGACCGGCAACAGGTTCTCATTTTGTCTCTGTGAGTCCCAGTGTCCCCTACGGTATTAATAAAGGCAAGGCGGTCAGGACTGGGGCCTGTGATGGAAGGAGCTAAATGCTCTGTCCCTCCCTCGCCAGTACTTAAGTCACAGGCAGAAGACGCTGTTGTAGTATTATACAGCACTGGCCATGGCTAAATCTCCACCCACTCAGGAGCCACACTGCCCCGTCGCCCATATCTCTTGTCTCCCTGTTGTCTCTCCCAGAGAAGCCCATATCCATCAGTGGCCTGCCCACTTGGGGTGGCATGGAAAGGGCAGGCACTCCTTACATTTGTATAGCAACCTCCCTTCCCCCCGATTGGGGGAGGTGCCAGAGGAGAACTAGGAAAAGCCTGAATCTTCAGTGTGAAGCCTTGGGGCTTCCTCATTCGGGCCTCAGTTTCCCTTCTGTACCATCTCCACTCCAATTGTTTTCCAGAGTTGTGGTGGGCATGAAGGAAGCTCTCCCCTAGGAAGGATGGTGGACTCCCAGGTAACTTCCGAGAGCTTCTGCTCTCAAAGACGCTCAGGGCTAGAAGGAAGGCAGCCTTGATGGAACCTGGACGTCACCGGCCCCACAGGTGACCTATTTCATCCTCGTCTTTCACATCTAGAATCCTGGCAAGAGCATCTAAGATGGTGGGTACCACACACGAAATTAAAAAAAAAAATTTCCAGTATCATATTAAAAAATAAAATGAAAAAATGAAATGAGATATAAGAATGTATGTGTCGGTGGTGCGGAATATTACCAAGGAATCGGCTCACTAATTTACACGGGTGTGGTGGTGAGCGCCTGTCACCCCAACATTTGGGAGATAGAGGATCAGGAGCTCAAGGTCCTCTTTGGCTACATGGTGAGTTTGAAGCCAGCCTGGGCTACTGAGACCCTATCTCAAAACAACAGCAACAATAAAAAAAAAATCACAAATTCAACAAGGTGGACCTGGTCCTCTGGTTCAGGGGTCTCCCCAGCCAGCCCTCATTCTCATGGTTTTAACAGACAACAGGCAAATACCAAATTCCCTCCCACACAACAGGGATATTGCAGAAATCGTCAGCACCAAAACTTCAAATCAAATTTACAATTTAAAAATAAGTATTTTTGCAGTCCTTTTTAAGCACAAATGCTGAATGCAATCTAGTCGTTTCCCGGCAGCAGTCCGGAGTCATTTATGAACAAAGACTCCGCGTGGAAACTGGCCCGGAGGTGAGCTCGTCTGAGCCCTGGCGTGGGGGCGGTCTAAGACAGGTGCCTTAAGGCCAAGGAGGTGAGTGGACGGTTTGTCCTCCCTGCAGGTGACCCTGGGTGGCTTGTTTTTTTCTCTCCTTCTCGGGTTGGCAATTGCCTCTTCCTTGTGCTGCGGGCAAAGCTTCCATCTGCCTCTTAGATTGCGGTTTCTAATTCACGGTGGGCTTTAGTAAACACTCCTGCCGTTGGAAGAAGATGGAAAGTAGGAGTCATGCGTTTCAAGCCAGGGACTTTTTGTGAGTCCAGCCTGGGGGTAGGGGGGTGTTGGGGGTCTGCTCTGAGGCCGCCTCTGCAGAGTCTCAGAATATTTGCTCTGAGAATATTTGTCTTCAGGTTGGATGGTAAGAGAGGTGTTGTTATAAATACGGAAGAGGTTTATTAATGGCCGGGCACGTTCAGACTAATTGCTTCTTCCTGTTTACATACAATCAATCACTTCTACGTTGGAAACACTGGCAAGCTCAGAATGGAGGGGATAGATGCCCGGACAGGGAGGGACCTGGGCTGCTCCATCCATCAAGTCTTCCTTGTCCAAACAAACAAACAAAACAAAACACTACCACCAACATTAACAAAACCTAGGCAGAGCCTCTTGGGCCCTTTCCCCTGGCCTTCTTCGTCTGCTCCTGCCCAGCCAGCGTGGTGGAGGCTGTCTGTCCCCACTGTTCCCGGCTCTCGTCCTGGCCCCTCTGTCTCTGTTCTCATAGCTATAGCCCCTGAACCCCTCAAGCCTCAAGCTTGGTCATCTTCTAGCTACATCTTCAGCAGAAACTTGAACCTGGTCCATTGCTTCCTACCCTGCCCCCAACTAGGAGCCGCACCATATCTGGACCACACCCACGTCTCTAGACCCCACCTCCATCCCCGCCGCAGGAGCTGACCTGAACCCCATCACCTGTCTCCTGGCATGTTCCATGTTGTGATATTGAGTCTGGGCACACTTCCTTGTAAAGGTGTCCTTCCTGCTTTTTGCTGGACCCCAATTCTTCCACACACAGCCCTGGAGCTGTCCACATAAATGCCTGGTGCATTTTAGCTGTTGCTCCTTTCAAGGCCTGGCCCAGGCTCCGGCCCTGTGACTTCAGACAAATCATGATTCCTCTCTGGGGTGCTAAGCAGCGGGGAGGAGCCTCCAAGGACTTCCACATCTGGAATCATGTGACAGAACACTCGCAGTTCTTATTAATCTTAATAGCAGCCCTTTGAAGCGAGTTCTATTCTTGTCTGCATTATCTCTATATAAATGAGAAGCGGTGGGGGAGGGGTGACATGACTTGTCCAGGATGTCGCAGCTGTGATTGGCAGGCTCAGATCTGCCCGGCTCTACCGCCCTCAGCCTCGAGGGTGCTGGGGATTGGGGAAGTGGGGTTCTGGGGGACCTGGACAGGTCCTGGAAAGGAATTGCTATGGACTCGAAGAGAGGTTAGTGCTGATTCCACACTGATCCCCGGCTGCTGATTCGTGGGGTGCTGGTGGGCTCCCTGACCCCTACTCAGTCCACTGGGGAAGTAAAGCCCAAGAACTTGAGTAGACCCTCATGTCAGCATCCACAGAGAGGGGCTGGACAGGGTTGTCAGGTCTCGATGCCACGGTTTGGCCCGACAGTTCCATCCGGCATGGGGCAGAGCAGGCAGGATTGTCCAGAGCAGAGTTGGGGTGGGGGATGGGGAGGGGGCGGGGGGGGGGTGGAAATCGGGGTTTCATAGGCTTGGGGCAGGAGCCAGAAGGTGTCAAGATTTATCGGGAGGTTGTGACGATGACTATGGGCTGTGGACTCAGGTTTGTCCTGACACCTCGCTGTGTGACTTTGGGAAGTCATTTTCACCTCTCTGAGTCATGGTCCCGATCTGTAAAATGGGAATATTGCCACCTGACCTTCAGGCCTGTGAAGATGAGCAGGAGACACCTGCGAGGAGGAGGCGCATGCGTGTCCTCTGCCTGCCTTGCCCTACCCAGCTGCAGACCTTCCTTGGGGAGCAGACACGGGTTCATTTAAAAAGAAAGAGAGAAGCGTTTATGTCCCTGATAGGAGGAAGATAACCTCTTTGTCACCCTGCCTGCCAGGAGGTGAGCCCGCATGGGGTTCTGACAGCTGGGAGCAGCTGCTGCTTGTGACAGTTTCCAGAGACAGACAGACAGATAGACAGACAGAATGGGGATTAGGGCAAAGCTAGCAGGTCAGCAGTGCTATGGGCTGTAGCATGAACGGGGGGGAGGGAGGAGGCATCTATGTAGACCAAGCAAGGCAGTGACAGCACCTTACTGTGGGCGGGGCATGAACGGGTGGGTGGGGGCCACGAAATAGCTATAAAGGGAACCTGGTGAGACCCAGCCTTAAATGCCAAGTAGCCTGAAGATCGGAGCCCACTTTTCACTACACTGCCGCGCAAAGGAGCAATGGACACTTCTTGAAAGGTTTAATGCCAGGTCAGAGCCAGGGCCACGTCAGCATCAGGCTCCTGGCCTGCACCCCTGTTCCTGCCCCGACAGCTGCCCCGTCCAGGCCTGTGCCAGGACATCTATTCAGAAGAAGCTCTGCCCTCACTGGCTCCGTCCTGCTGGTGGCCAGCACCAGCCAGTGACGGCTGAGCTGCTGCTGCTGCCCAGGGCTCCCTGCAGGTGGCTCATCTGTCACATAGGCAAGGAAGACCCGAACCCACTCCTTGGCCTGCATTCTCAAGGGCCTGATAGCTCGGGAGTGCTGGATGACGTCCCCTGGGAGCTGCTAATCTGATGGAAGAGACGGTCTGGATAGACCATGTCCTCTAGCCATCCTGCCATGACAGTGAGACAGGAAGGACAGCTGCTGAAGGGTCCAAAGGAAAGAGAGTTAGATTGGGGGGGTTGCATGTGATGGGGAGGGAAGAAGAGGCAACTGCGAGGTGATTTCCCCCGAGGACCCAGCCGCTGTCCTGGTCCCTCCAGAAAACCATGTCTCTGTGGAGCTGCAGGCAGAGAGGAGGCCAGCTATGTGGGCTTCACCTATGTGAGTCTTGGGGACGGGAGTGTCGGGGAGTGGGTCAGGACCCCAAGCAGAGCAGGGGGGCTCCATAGCTGGCAAGGGCCGTCATTTGTGAGGCGCCCACGGAGGCTAACCTTAGTGCTTGAGGCTGTTCCATCCTACTTAGGTTCCTGGAGCCGCGAGCCACCTGCCCGAGGCCAGGAAGCGGGTGGGCGGAGACCTGTGCCCGGGATGCCATCCCCTGTGTACGTCCGGTCGGTCAGACGAGTCTCTCACGTGGGTGTGTAGGGAGGAAGATGGGGGTCGCCAGAAAGCTGCAGACCCATTCATGGTTCAGGGGTCCCCTGGAAGTTCTTGAGACTCAGGTGAATCTGAATTTGCTCAGAAGGCAGATGGAACCCCTGGAAGGTGAGTGGAGGAGGAGGGAAGGCCCTGCCCCGCCTCCATCGAGGACCCCGGGCATCCGAGGCCCCGTCAGAGTCCCTGCATCAGGACGGGCTGAATGCTGCCATGCTGCTCCATGCCCAAGGTCACTCCTGGAGAAGAAAGGCAGCTCCCACCCGCCCTTGCTGCCCACTAGAGGCGGGTCTCAAGCGGGGCTGACAGGCAGCTCCTGGTGAAGGTGATTACCTGGGGAAGGGCTGGCTGGGGGTTGGTGACAGCCCTGTGGTGACAGTGTCTCCATGGAGGGCTTTCCGGGGGCTGCGGTGACATCCCGCCCCTGGCGGCGGAGGAGTGTACGGTGGAGACGAATGAGACCATCTGCTTCCCAGGCAGGGTCCTCCTCCCCTGAGACCCTGGACTCACTGTCATCAGGGACCAGAGATCAGATCCCACCTGATTTTAACTCCATCGACTCCTGTCTCTGACTATAGCCTCTGGGGACCTTCCTGCCTCCTGTATCCACACCTAGCCAAGGCGCCTCTCCAGAACAGGGCATCCCTGCTACCCCGCTTATCACTTACCAGGATGCCACTTGATCCAGGAAAAAGCCTTTCTGGGCCACGGGAAATGCCGTGTGGCACATCCCACACACCCCGCCAGTTCCCCCTGGTTGTGTCTGTCCTTTGCCTCCTGCCGACGACACCATGTCAGCCTGGACATCACCTCCTCCTGGAAGCCTTCCCTGAACCAAAGCCCCCAAGTCGGGGGGTGTGCATCAGTGCTGCCGGCACCCACCGTTGGACCACCCATCATCAAACAGAAAGCTCCAGAGGCGGGCCGGCTGCTTGGTTCACCTCTAGCTTTTGTTCCTCCCTGGCACTGGCCACGGCCTGGTAGTGCCTACTTGTACCATTTGCCCACCCCACCCGGAATGCCTTGGAGTTGCCCTTAATAAAGGAGACAGTGGGGTTGACGATGACTGTGCCCCCATGAGGGGGATCCAAAGACCCCCGACTTACCCGGCCCTTGTGCCACCTCCTACCCTTGTGTCTCAGCTTCCTGGGGGTCGTCCTTGGCTCAGTTCGATGTCAGCAGCCCTCCCCAGCAGCCCCAGCTCTCTAACTCCCCTAGTCTTACTCCTGGGCTCCGGTTGGCCCTCGAAATTCCTCCCCTCCCTCCCTTCCTGACTGTCCTGGACCCCAGACCATCCTGACTCTCAGCCCCACTGGGCCTGCAATCGGCGAGCTCCCTGCCATCGTGGCCTATGAAGAAGTGTGCCTGGCTTGGTAGTCCCCCGGGGCCCCAGGCTGGGCGTAGGCATGTCCTGTCTGCCGTTGCCCAGCGGCGCTCATAAAACCCCTCCAAGCTCAGCTTGGCCCCACCTCCTCCTTACCAGGCGGCAGGGCTGGGGGCTGGGGATGATGAAGACGTCAGGGAAGGAGAATGGTGAAGATGTAAACGAACCCGTGAAATCTCGGGTGACAGCCGTGACCGCTGTGGCTTCAGCCATTAAACACGGAGCTTTAACGGCCCAGAAATACACCTGGGGCGCTTGTAGCTGCGCCTGCTCCACACAGGCACAGCCGTGCACGCAGATGCTCGCTTCTACAGCTTGGGGGGAAGGAGGGTGGGAGGAGGGGAAGCAACCCCTAGAGGAGGGGGACTGGGGTCCTGGGTGGGAGACCCAAACCTTTTGCGGTCAACTCCCTCGTCGTCTCGCCTCTTCCCCGTCAAACTCTCTTTGTGTAGTCCTACGAGAAGGCCATACACGACAAAGCATCCAGCCTTCCTGTCCCCTGCCCAGGCCCCCTCTGAATGTGTATGCCGGTGCCAGGGAATCGCCAGACCTCGGAAGCAGTGTGTGTGGGTGCTCTGGCCATCATGGAACCTTCTGGAGGGCTTCATGGTTTGTCAAGAACTGTGGATTGAAGGCTGGAGAGATGTCTCAGGAGTTAAGACTCCGCCTGTGCAAGCAGAAGGTCCTGAGTTCAGATCCCAGGGCCCACGTCAAAAACGCCAGGCAGAAAGGGTGGTGGCCCGCACTTCCAGTCCTGGTGGGAGGAGCCTGGGAAATCCCAGAGGGAAGCAAGAAGGAGGTAGAAACAATCCACCATGCTGGGCCCTGCTGAAGCCATCACATGCCAGCCAGGGGGCCGGTCCCTCCTGGAGTCTTTTGCAAACACAACTCCCTTTCTCACGCTCCGGAGGTCCTCGTGGCTGGTTACTTTGTCCTTTTGGGAGGCATCCCTCCCCAGATGACAGGAAGTGAAGACTTTTAGTTTGAAATTTATGAGCCCCCATCCCCCATTTTCCGGGCCTAATGCTAGGCAGTGGTAGCGAAGGTTTCCAAAGCAGGACAAGTCAGTCTGGGTGGGGTAGGAGGTGCGGGCAACAGGGAGAGGCAACATAGAAGACACACAGGCAGGTGCATGGAATGCCCTTGTGTTGGAAGCTGCACCATCTGGGGGGCTCTGTGTCCTGAAGGGGCAGGCAGACACTTCAGAGTGTGTTGATGGCAGGACGTTACCGAAGCTGTGGACTGGGTCAGGCCTGAGTTTGGGAAACCGGGTCTGGAACTGAGGGTGGGGCAAGCAGCTGTGGGGGAGGAGCTGTGACTTCTCAGCCTCTTTGTCTCCCGGGATTGTTCTAGGAGCAGCACCTGGCGCACAGGATTTGTGGTTATTGTGGATGACCTCCAGGGTTGCTATTGTTACTGCATCCAGGAGCCGCCCCACCCCCACCCCCGCCCCTTGCCTCGTGCTGGTCACGTTGTCTGGGACTGATCCTCACCGCCCACTGTGAGACACAGCAAACGCTCAGTGTAAAGAACTCTCAGGGGGGTCAGGTCAGGGGTCCCGGGTAACACACAGGGGTGGAAACTCGATTGTGACCCCAGGGTGCCTGCTCAGACCCGAATCCCAGGGAAAAGGCTTCCAGCCAGATGCCCCGTCCTCTGCCTCTTACTGTTTCCCCTTCCCCACCTGTGGTTAGTGACCTGGGGAAAAGTGTGGAGCCTGGTGCCGCTGAGTCCTGGTGGCGACCCTGTTTTGTGGGAGGCCCTGGTGGTGACCATCCCCGGCTGAGTTGCTGTCTTGGGGGGGAACCCCTCTCTCGGCCCAGGAGTGCCTATAGTTCCTTTCCTACGAGGACTCATTTAAGAGCACTGGCCAGCTTGCTTGGGGACTTCAAAGATAGTATTTGATGAGTTTTAGCAGCTTCAGCAAAACTCTAATTTGAATTTCAGGCGGTGGTGTGTGATTTCCTCGGTGACAGCTCCGAGGGATGCGCGGGCTCGGCTGTCATCCAGGGGGCTTCTCTGCTGCTGCTGAGCCCGCCTTGCCAAGGAGAGGGAGGCTCTGCGGAACCGGCTCCATTGAAGCTTGGGGAGGAGAGGGATAAACAAGCGGCAGAGAGGAGGGGGGGAGGAGGAAGAAGAGGGGGAGGGGAAGGAGGAGGAGGAGGGGGAAGAGGGGAGGAGGAAGAGCAGGGGGAGGAGGAGGAGGAGGAGAGAGGAGGAAGGGGAGGAGGGGGAGACAGATAACTGGGAAAGAGAGAATGTGGGTGTTGGAAGATCTGAGGGAGCAACAGAGACCAGTAGAGAAAACTGGGGGGTGGGGGGATTAGGTCCAGAGGAAAAAAATGAGAGAAAGGAGAGAGAGAGAAAGAGAGAAAGGGACCCACAGGCCAAAGCAGATTGAGGGAAAGCAGAGCTCCAGAGTGACCCGAAGATCCGAGGGCCGAGGGGTGACGGAGCTGCGGCACAACAGGAAAGGAGAGGGCCTAGGTCACCGAGGACGCGCTGCTGAGGACGGAGCAGTCGCAGCAGAGGCCTGAGCCACTGTGTTCCTGGTCTGCCCGTGTGAGGCCGGTGTCCCCGAGGGCCCAGGACGACAGGCTGCACCCAGAGGCCATGGGGAAGCCTGCATTTGGAGTGCTGTGTGGACCAAAAGAAAGATCTAACTCCAGCTCCTTTCTTCTGTTTTATCCCACCGCTGCTCAGGGAGCGAAGGGTGATGTGTCCCAGCCACATCCCTGAAGTCCTGTTCCGAATGGCTCCAACTGTCACCAGACGACGTCTCAACCCCCTCGACTGGGTCGTCTGCAGGCAGGGGCTGTTTATTTCCGGCACGTACAACACACACACATCACACACATACACAAACATATGCCATACACACATATTTCACCTTTACTCCCCCATCACACATACACACATCAGACCTCCCTCCCGCATCACACACATATCACTTATACCACATCACACACACACGCACACACACACACACACACACACACACACACACAGACTTGGACAGAAATATAAGCATCACCGCGTTCTCCATAGATCAGGATAAGAAGTCTTATACACATCACGGAACATGCAGAGGGCAAAACTGGAGAAAATGTGAAGCCATGTGGGTGGGACGGGTTCAGTCTGGCAGCTGGTACAGCTGGATCTCGCCTGAAGGAGCCCAGTTGGTTCTGAGTCCTCAGTGCTGCCCCTCTTGGGGAAGGCACAGTGCCCACCACCTCCAGCCTGCCTCTCCCAGGTGGGCAGCGTGGGAAGTCACTGCTACACAGAGCTTCCAAACCAAGCTGGACTCCATCAAGCCTAGACACCATTTGGTGCTGTAGGCCCTGAATCCGCCACGCAGAGTGGTTGGAGCAGGCAGGGAATGGGGGGGGGGGCACAGTCCTGGAAGGATTGCTAGCACTCTAGACTGGATGGTGGGACAAGCTGAGATGAGATGAATTCCAGAGCCACACTGCATGAGGGCCACTAGCTGAGCACCCCAAGGTGGTCCGCACTGAGGTGACTTAGTAGGAGAAACATGGACATTAGCCTGTATTTGAGATGAAGACGGAAGGAATGCAATTCTGATGTACTGGGTAAATAAAATATATTGGAGTTTAGTGGGTGTGGCCTCCACTGTGGTCCCAGATGCCCAAGAAGCGGAGACAGGGAGATCCTTGGTCCAGGGGTTCAAGACTGGTCACAGGGCTGGAGAGATGGCTCAGGGGTTAAGACTCTGTCTCGCAAGCAAAAGGTCCTGGCAGGCCACATTTCCAACCATGATGGGCGGAGCCTGGGAAATCCCAGAACAAAGCAAAAAGGAGGTAAAAGCAATCTAGGATGATTCCTGAAGTCACCCTTGGTTCTCCACAGGGACATGCAGTGCCCTCTGATACACACACACACACACACACACACACACACACACACACACACACACACAAATAAATAAATAAATAAATAAATAAACAAAAAAATTAAAAAAGAAAAAGACTGGTCACAGCGAGACCTGGTTTCAAAAGGGAAAATTAAGCCCACGTGTTTCATTTTCCACTTCTAATGGTGGCTATTAGAGTTTTAAAAATTCCATAATTGGCTTATATCTGTATTTACATGTGGTATATGTATGTGTGTACATGTGCGTGCCACGTGTGTCCATGCATTCGAAGGTTAGCGGTTGACATCTTTGGAGACAAGATCTTCCAGTGAACCCAGAGCTCACTGAATGGTTAGACTGGCTGGCCACCAAGCTTGATCTCTGGGGATCTGCCCATCTCTGCCCATCCCAGGCTCAGCCTACAGACACACACAACCATGGTGGGTTTTTGCATGGGTGTGGAGATCTGAACTCAGATCCTCTTGCTTGGGCTGCAGGCACTTCACCCACTAAGCACCTCCCAGCTCCTTGAGCCACTTCCGTTGGATGTTCTGTTCAGACTATCAGAGCAGGAAGGTTCAGACTCCGCTCCATAGTGTGGATATTGAGACTCAGGAGGAATGTTCCAGGTGCTGGAGCAAGGACCAGACCTGTGCTCATCTCTCGCTTGCTTCCCATCACCAGTGAGCTCTGGCTGCTTTCATTAGGAGGAGATTCAAAAGCGTAATTTTCCAGAGTTTGAACCCCTGCCAGGTGGGTCAGGAGCTTGAAAAGGCTCCTGCCAGGGCCTTCAGACGATTCTGACTCAATGCAGAGGCCTTGCTAAGGATAGGATCAGGGAATCCACGACCCCATGACCCGGAAGGAGTATTCTCATTTCAGAAGCTGCAGAGGGTGGGATGGGGAGACTTTGAAGCTGAGGATGACTATGATGTCTCCAGAGCCTTTTTCTGGACGAATAAAAGAGGTTAAACATACGACCTGCTCCATGCCCAGGCTCCCTGAGGACGCTACTGAGGGTCTGCGAAGAAGCGTCTTGAGTCACGATGGGTCGAGTGACCTCGGCAAGTCTGTGCCTGTGTGGGTGTCCTGCTTCCTGCGCGGCCTGATGTCACAGCAGAAGCTTGGGGGTCGGATAGGCCTGGCTCCCGGCTCTGCCACGCACTGGTCCTGTACCAGCCTCGGAAGGGCTCTGCCCTCTCATCTGGATCACGCTGCCTGCTCAGAAGGGGGGAGTATCCAGCCGGTGACGGAGATGCTTGGCCGCAACGTGAATCTGCTCAGCGAGCATTTCCTGGTCACTCGCCCCGGCCCAGCTGTGGGGGACCCAGCAGTGAGCCTGCCTGGCCAGGTCCCAACCACCCTGTGGAATTTTCTGCATGGTGGGGACAGACCCAGCAGAGAATCTGAAATGCCAGAGCCAAGAAACACAAGGCACCTAAGAGGGTGGAGGGTATAGGCGGCCCTGGGCATCGCAGGACACTGTCCCCGTAGGGACATCTGCAGCATGGCATGAGGATCCTCGACTATGGATTAGAGCTCTTCCAGCAGAAATGGGGCTCTGATGCCAGACCCGCCACGTCCCAGCATGCCCTTGGGCAAAGAGTCATGGTTTAGGTGCTTTGGATTCTACTGGTGGACATACCTAGGCTGCTTTGCCCCCTCTGGGTGTGGCAGCAGCTACTCTATTCTGGGGGGGGCTCTGTCTGACCCATACTGCATGGTGAGATGGACACAGACAAAATGTGACAGAGCCCAGGTCTCAGGACTGGGCAGTTCAGGAGCACAAGGACCCCCCCCCAAGGAAAAGTAGCAATGAGGCCCGGAAGTACCTTCAGGAAGATGAGGGGCGAGCCTGTCACATGTGGGGTACCACAGGTGCCAAAATCTGGAGCAGAGCCGATCTTCTCGCCTAGAAGGGGGCAGCAGACTTGAGGTGGGTCGCTGAACTGGAGGACAAGGGAGGGAGGAGTGATGGGCCAGAGGCTAGCAGAGGTCAAGTCTCCAGGGGTCTGTCTGGACAGCTAGGCTGGCAGAACCTCATTCCTGACACACTGCGGGGGGCGGGGAGGGGGGGCTGAAACAGGCCCCCGTGTGGTTGGATCTGTGTCCCGGACAGCGATCTGACAGCTAAAGGCCCGGGAAGACAGCTCTCGTTCCCCTGGGCCTCCTCTTCCCAGCTGGGGGTCTCTAGCTGCTACAGCCCATCTCCTTTGCACGTGCTCTGCTTGTAAACAGCCTCAGAAGAGTGAGATGCCGGCTCTCAGGCAGACAGCCGGGCCACCCATGAGAAAGTCAGCACAGGGGCTCAGTGGGCGTTCTCCTTGCCCTGCCCAAGCCACTGAGCTAAAATCCGGGTTCCTACTCACTGGCCAGTACACCCACCGATTCAGTCCATGCAGCCTTCTACGCCACCACCGAGCCTCCTCCTCCTCGGGCCACAGGGTATGTGTTGATCTCCTCCCGCGTCCCTCACTGGCCTGTGAACTTCCTAGGGATAGTGTCTGAATTTGGTCATCTTTGTCCCTAGATCTTGAATTGGGCATCGAGTGTGTTCCTGATCCTGACTCTGTCCCCCTTTCTTGGTCCGGGCTTTCTCGCCTTTTCTTCAGTATTACTCCCCAAGGATCTTTTGCGACATCTTCTCCTCTAATGGAATTTTCATACTACAGATGGGCTGCGTGTCTGTGGATGGACCCTGTGCACTTCTGGGCTTTGAAAGCAGAAAGGCGCAGGACTTTCCACCCTGATAGCTCGCCAGCGCCCCCTTGAGGATGCATCCCTGACCCAAGCCACTCGTAACTCCTGCGCTCAGCAAACACACGTGCTGGGCTTGCATGATTGCTGCACTGGGGGCTAATCACTGCTCAGAGGAATGTGCGGAAGGCAAAATTGATGGCAGGGAAGATTTGCCAGTCAGCTGTGCCTGCTAGGTGAGGGCAGGAAGCCGAGAGAGCCCTCCCCCAGCTTGACAGCCAAGGATGGGCAAGCTGGTCTTGAGAGGTTTTTTTTTGGGGGGGGGCGAGTTCACTGTCCTGTCCAGTTATTTTACTGACCGAGATTATGGGGGTGGGGTAGAGCAGAATCCAGAAGAAGGGTCAGATAGTATGTGACTAGGACTTGAGGGAAAGGGTCAGGCCGGCTCTTACTGGTTCCTTTTTTAAAAAAAAATTTATACATTTTTCACTTGTGAGTGTATGTATGCATGCGTGCACAGTTTGTGTGTACACGTGTGTGTGAATCAAAAAGCACTGAGTGTGCCTGTGGAGGCCCAAGAGTTCTTCAGGAATCATCCTGCATTGCTTCTACCTCCTTTTTGCTTTGCTCTGGGGTTTCCCACACTCCACTTTCCAGAGCCGGAAGTGCATTTTTCCACCTGGTGCTTTTATGTGGGATCTAGGATCCAAACTCAGGTCCTTTGGCTTGCAAGGAAGAGTCTTAACTTCTGAGCCATCTCTCCAGCTCCTCTTACTGGCTCCTGAATCCAGTGGCAGCCTGCATCTGATGTAGGTTAGATATGCAGACAATGTTGCAAGAGTGGATGGATCGTCCTCGTCTTAAGCCGAGGGGATGCATCTGCACTGCGGCGGGTCTCTTGGGAAGCCGTGTGATGGCAGGTACCAACCAGCCAGCACTCTGATGACAGAGGACAGGGTGACCTGCAACGCCGAATTCTAGGTTCTCAGTGGAAGAATCCAGCTGGTGACAGATGTGTTTGCCCACGTGTACAGTGTACCCCTAATCTTCCCCCATCAGAGTGCCCAAACCCTGGGGGATCACTCTGGAGCCCTAAAGGTCCTTACTCTGAGATCCCTAATACCATCCCCCAGTGAATCCTGATGGTTTCCACCATTCTCCAGTCTTTTTCCTTGCCAGCTAACAAGCCTCGTTTTTGTGATAAGCTATTGTATGCACTCCTAAAGTAATCCCCCAGCACCCATCTATTATTTACAGAGCAGTATAGCACCTCTGCACAAAACTCTCACTCCTGTAAAACCACCCACAGGGTCCTACATACCTAGAACCCTGAATACTTCTCTAATTTCACCCACAGTCAGGCTCTTGGTGTCTCTGCTACAGCCACACTGTCCGCTTCAGCATTCCCCCAAATATGCCACATGTGTTCCTGCCTCCGGACCCTTGCTGCACTGGTCCCTCTGCTAGACAAGCCCTCCTGAGAGGAGAAGTTCACGGACCACTCTGCAGACGCTACCAGGCCTTTGTTGGAGTTACCTGGTCAGCGAGGCTTCTGATGATACGATGCGCCACAGTTTGGGTATGTCTCGAGTGCATCTCCCAAAGGACCTTGTGCTGGGAGCTTGGTCCCGGGAGCGGGGTGGAGGAAGAATAGGCCACAGCCCATTTTGCTTGGACAGCATTGATGCTGAGCTTATGCAGTGAGTGAATAGACTGAGGTAGCCCGGCCACGCCTACATGTCGCCGACTCCCTTTCCCCTCATCTCCATAGTGTCCTTATTGTGACAGCTATGGGACCCTTGCTTGATCTTGGACTCTCTGCCTCTGGAGATGTCTGTTAGATAAGTCACATTTCTTATTGTTTTGATAAGGTAGGTCTCACTGTGAGGCCCCGGCTGGCTTGGGACTTGCTATGTAATCCAGGCTGATGTCGGGCTTATGGTGGGCTGCCCTAGCCCTGGGATTATCCCACTGTGCCTGGCCAATAGCAACAGAAAACAGAGATGATCTAAAATGGCAACGCTGCCTGACACGTCCCCCTTACCGGACATGTCCCGTCTCCCTGAGCCTGCCATTGTCTAGCACACTGCTCAACCATGTCTGTCTTCTTTACTGAACCCCCGGGCTCTGTCCTTTCCCCTGTGGCATCCCCAACGCTTGGGACACTGCCGGGCCATAGCAAGTGCTCACTAAATCCTTGGGGGCTGACTGAATGCTAGCAGTCTGTAGATGTGTGTCTGTCTCCGGCAGCCTGGAGCGTGTCAGTCTCCCTGCTCTTCTGCCTCTCCTGCCCTTTCGCAGTGCTGAGGACGGAACCCAGGCCCTTAACGCGCTGAGCAGCCTCATCCCCCCCTCCCCCCAGCCTCACTGGAGCTTCAGAATCACTTGTCACAGGTTCTGTAACACGTTAAGACAACAAAGACCACACCAGAGACAGAGTAGACCAACAATTGCCAGGGCTCTGGAGTAGGGGGTGGTGCTGATAGATGCGAAGTTGTCTGGAGGAGTAATAAAGATGTTGAATGGGGAGAGCTTCTGTATAGACTGATGGAACAAGTCTGGCGGTGAAGGTTTTATAGTACTGTTAACGGACTTCAGACCGCCGACCTCTCCTCTTAACGTGACCTGGTAGATTTCGTGCTTAGTATATTTTAACCACTAAAACAGTGAAACAAAAACTGGAAACATGAACACAAACAATTGTCCACATGCTCCATACTGTGTTTGCACGGTGTGGATGGAGATCAGAGGAGGACGCCAGGCTCGGGGAGCCACAGCTGTGTGGAGAGGAAGCATCTGGGGGCAGAGAGGCTGTAGGGGGGGGTAGGTGGCTAGAAGCGGGTGAACGACTGAGCGTGCTCTGTGGCTGGGGCACCACTCACCCACCCTGGGAAGTCTGGGTGCTGTTCCTCCTCCATCCCTTGCAGCCTAGTTCTGAGCCACCAGAAAGGCTTGGGGGGGAAGGTGGTGGCCAGAAGTTGAGGGCAGCTTTCTCCTCACCGGCCGCCTGCTGGGATTGCACAAGGTCAGGCAGCTCATGAGTGACAAAGAATTTAGTTCTCGCACGACTTCCAGGGTAAGTGTGCTGGCACAGCGCCAAGGAGAAACAAAAATTCCATCAAGACGATGATGTGCGCTGGGCGCGCGTGTTCACGGTCTCGGCGACTCAGCAGGCTCAGATCCTTCTCCAAGAAGAGAGGATTATGGGACACATTTAAAAAATATGGTCATCGGTGACAAGAACATTTTGTGGCAGTTGTTGGCCATAGAGGTACGGGCGAGGCAGCACACGCCTGGCCGGCAGCCCACTCGGGGGCCAGAGCTTGTGTGTGGACGGCGCACCCCGTGTAATGGCGCCTTCTAGAAGGTGATGCTGCGGGGGCTTCTGGGGGTCTCCGCAGCTTCATTTCCTTCCAGCTCTGGTCTGCCACTGGGGAGAAACATGGAGACACAGGCATTCCGTATAGATGCCAGTGCGACCCCATGCCGGGGGGTGATCTCCAGCAAGCTGTGCACCTGAGTTTCCCTTCGCTCCCTGCAGAGTGGGCCGCAGCTCAGCTATGGCCATATGGCCACACACACCTTGTGGGAAATGGGGTGGTTGCTTGATGAGCAGCGATGAGGTTGAAGACGGAGAAGGCAGGGCCCAGCGTAAGGGAACAGCCTCCAACGCTGTGCCTTCCCTTCCTGTCCTGCACGCCAGGGCAAGTATCGCAGGCTCTTCGGTGATGGAGCCGGATTAGAATGTGGGCTTATCCATCTCTGGGGTGGTGGTTGTCACCGAGCCTCCGTCTAGTTCTGGGCCGTCTCGTGAGTCACGTGACTACTGACATGGAGATGAAAATCTGCTCCCTCGGTCTTACCGGCCACATTGCCAGCGCTCAACATCCATGTGGGATCAGTGGGTCTTCTCCTGGATGACAGAGTGGGCCGCTTCCATCCTCATGGAGTCCTACAGGGCACTGCTTGGCTGGGGACCGGACTGCTGACCTGGTATCTGCACTGGAGATGATGGCCGGTCGGCCTGGCTCAGGACACGGGCACGCAATGGCAGCTCTCGGGCGAGCGCCACCGCGTGCTATCACTCTCTTCCTGGGAAGCAGATGTCATTTTGACCCCAACTTTCCTGAAACTTCAGTTTCCTATCTGGCAAAATACTACGTTCCTCCAGTCTCAGGGTACTGTTGCTAGAATTAAGCAAGTGATTCTGGCCCTGGCGATGTGACTCACAGGGACCGGGACAGGAACAGGGACAGGAACAGTTTGCGCCTGGGTTTGGGGACCTCCCCTTCTACGTGTTGTGAGCTGGTGGCTGCAGGCTTGGGTTTGAGGCTTGAGTCCTACTCTCTGAATCCCGCTACGATATAGGGATCTGAGCGCTAAACATCCACGTTATTGAGGGATCAGAATAACAACACTAGGGGGTCAAGCATGGGAACAGGTGGATAACAGCAAAGCAAGGCATGATGGGACTTTGTCTCACCCATCCAAAAGCCAGGGTGGCCATCTTGGGTGGGAGTCCTGCTTCTACTATTAGGGACAGGAGCAAAGATGCCCCATGGGAAAGGTGACTTTACCTTTACAGACTTTACTTATACAGAACTGGGAAACTCTGCGTCCTTCCAGTGTGCCCACTGGCTGAGGGAAGTGGGAAGACAGATGGCTGGGACCATGCCCTGCCCTCTGAACCCTTTCCTCTTCTCTGCCTGTCAGAAGTACCCAGTGGGGTATTCGAACCTGGATCCTCAAGTAACAAGCCTGGCACTACTCTCACTGAGCAATGTCTACATGCCAGGGGTCTCATCCATTACCGTTCATCTGTCACCCTAAGGGTTTCCATCAAGGTAAGGAAGAATCAGCACGCCCAAAGTGCCACATTAGATAGGGGTCAGTTGCTGGAATGTGAGCCCAGATCTGAGTAACTCTCAAGCTGGCCTCGGCTGGCTGCATTCTAGCACCTTCAGACGAGTTAACTCTCCACAGAATGGAAGCTGCTTGGGAAAACATTCCTTTAGGAGCCCAGGGTAGGGAGATGAGGCAGCAGAAACCTGGATGCTTCGTGAGCTACCGGGCTGAGGAGGTCCCTGCACACACGCCTGCCAGGCACTGTGTTGGGCTCAGGCACTCGCATGCCTTGCATCTCTGACCAAGGGGACTAAGGAGGTTGCAAGGGGTGTGAGGGACCAAACCACGACAGCACAGTTCAGCTGGTGAAGGCACTGTTGTTGCATGGCGCTTGCGCTCAGGCCACGAGGCCAAGGCGGGGAAGGAGTGTGGAGACAATGGTGTGATGGAGGGAGTCATGGGCTGATCAGGTAGCAAACCAGATGCCTTTGTACAGCAAGCTGTGGGGCGGAGAGCTGGTTCAAGGTCCACGGCGACTTTACTTCTCATCACTCCCCCAGAGATGCCAATGTCTACTTCAGTGTTGATGCTGTGATTTTACCCAATAGGAAATCATGAAAGTCTCAGTCCATTGTACAATAAGCACTTGGTAACAGCAAATCATGAGGATCTTATTTATATGCATACATGTAAGTACACATATGTGTATGTGCACGTGTGTGCATGTATGGTGAGGGCCAGAGGTCAATATTGGATGTCTTCTTCAATTGCTCTCCACTCTATTTTTTGAGGGGCGGTCCTGGAGCTCGCTGATTGGCTGGCACGGCTGGCCATCAAGTCCTAGGGAACCGCCTCCAGTCTCCTGCCTCCCCAGTGCTGGGATTAAAGTGCGTGCTGTCGCACCTGATCTTAACAAATCCTAGTGTTTGGAGCAAGCATTCTGCTGACTGAGCTGTCTCCCCAGTCAACCTGAGGATACGTCTGTTAATCACCCCAAGACAGATACATGAAACTGGACACAGTCATAGGTCCCATAGTTTTAGGTCTGCAGTCTACACAGGCATGGGTGTTTTTAAACTTGTTTCACATGCTGTCCCTGATCAGCTGAGGGGTGCAAGTCCCCCCACCCACCCACTAGCAGAAGCTATTTGCCCTTTTGGCCTCATTCCAACAGCCTAGCACATCTGGCATGGGATCAAGCACTCCCAGGACCTCAGGTCTAACAGACCTGTGCAGACACCTGGGATAGCTGTGTAGGTGTGTGCGTGCCTGCAAGTAAGAAGATTAATGCGGTCTTTGCCCTTGAAGGGGGCACAGCTAGTGAGGGAGGATCTGCAGTCACCCTGTGACAATCTAATAATCGCATGCTCCCAAACCCACCTGCGCTTCACCTGACAACTCTTTCTCCCCCACAGGTCACAGGGGCATGCACACAGCCACCCTGATCCTCAGCTGAAGCCCCCAGGGCACCAAGGCAGCTCCAGTGCTAATCTGGGAGATCTGCTTCCGTCTGGACCCCAGCGGACTTCTAGCTTTCACAGAATGCAAAATTCTTCCCTGCCTGCCCCCTGCCTATTTTTATCAGACCCTCCTGATGGCAGGGCTAGGACATCTCTCCTGGAGGGGCCTGTGGGTCCCTGGACCAACCTTGTCTGGACGTGTTTGATCAGCTGTCTCTGGTCTGTGCGAGGGGGTGGGAGGGAGGGTGTAAGAGCGGCAGGTTGGTGTTTGATCAGAGCGGCTGGGGAGCTTGGATGCCAGCTCACTGCCTTCTGCTAATCTCTTCTTGGAGGACAAAGAAAGATGCTCCCACAGATGGGCCCGCGGGTCGCTAGGGGAGCAGTCTCACCCAAGATGGAGAAGCAGGGTTCTCCATGAGTGGGGGAAAGAGAACCTGAGTTGGCCAGGTGTGGTCCCTCTCGAGCATCCCAGATCACAGCACAGAGACCAGCGACATGGCTCTGTGGGCAAAGGCACCCGTGCACAAACCTGGGGACCGAATTTGACCCCCGAAACCCATGGGGCGAAAGGAGAGTTTTGTTTTCCTGTGACCTCCGGATGAGCACTGTGGCATAGGTGGGCTGCTCTCTCTCAAACAAATAAGTAAGTAATTGTCACAACCCGACTTTCTGCCACCTGGGATTTCAGTGGCGTGGCGGCTGGAGGGGGAAGTGCTGGAGCTGGTAGGACTCAGGCCAAGTACGAGTCTTCCTGCCCTGCCAAGCTGTGGGCACACTGTGAGCAAAGAAGAGTGGATGGAATTACAGCCACGTGCTGCTCCTAGCGGGGCACAGCTCACAGGAAAGGGGTACAGGGGCTCTTCCTGCTCAGCACAGGGAGGCGGTATCTCCAGCAGCAGGTGGCATCTGCCAAGTGCCCACTGAGACCACTGTCTAGGCTCAACTCTGTGGAGAACATTCAAACCTCTTAGTGGACATGGGGCCCAAGTTACAGAGATACAGAAAGGTAGGCGAGACGGCACCGGTGTGGGAGAGAAGGGGGCGTTTCCTCCCAGAGCCCCTGAGTCCCGGGATACTTGGCAATCAATACTGAAGCTCTTCTCAGGTAGCTGAGGCTGGCCTCCAACTTGCAATCGGCCTCCTCTTCCTCCTGAGTGCTGGGGTTACCAGGCTGTTTCTGCACCTGCTGCTTCTTTTCTTTTCCACTAGACATGCCCCTGGGCTCCCGGAGGGCCGTGACAAGAACAGACAAATGGGCTGAAGAGGCCGGGCTCCTTCCTCCCTCCCTTGCCTCCCTAGAGGCATCCCCAGTGTTCCCAGGACTGTCTTTCCTCCGATTTGACCCCTCAGCTGTGCTGAGAGCCCCTGTCCTGCCCTTGGGGGCTCTAGGCTCACTGGTGCAGCTCACAGGTAAGTTTCCCCTTGGGCCTGGGTCTCTATGCAGCTTACATGGGGCAGCTCTTCCTCTTCAACTCTTCTTGGAGCTTCCCTCAGGCCCTTTGAAAGTATCAACATTAGCCGTCCTTTAAGAGCCCCCTGTAGTGTTAGACACTTCCAAGTGCTAATAACTTCTCTCCACTACAATCACCGTCAGGTACAGGCTTGTCCAAGGTCATCTGCTTTGTAAAGGGAGGCTGGGACGCGCCCAAGTCCACTCTTTCCCACCTCTCCCAGCCAGCCACTCTGGCCCTGGTGAATACCGCTGGCTCACCATGGTTCTTCATCTATTTATTGCTCCCTCTGCTCAGTCCAGCCCACTCTGCATCACCTACCTGCGGATTCCCAAGAGGGCAACACATGGTGCCCAAAGCAATACAGACACTCGAGATGAAACGTCAACCGGACAGCTCTGCCTCTCTGCAGACCTCCCGCGGGCACAAGGCTGTCCGGTGTATCCAGAACTTTCCCAGCAGTGAGTGTGGTGCCTCAGTTCCTGCTTCCCCGTTGCAGGGCTGAGCTCGGCAGCGCCCCCCCCCACTCTCCTTCCCCCGTTGCTGATAACCTGCTGCCTGGTCCAGTCCTTATCGGCTGCTGGCCGTGTGATATTCTCAGCAGCTCCCAGGGAGAGGACTGCTTATTTTATGGTTATCTGAGCACCACTTGGCTCTTTAGGGGCTGTTGAGATTTGGGAGATAAATGGCAAGTGGTACTGCTCTGAGGCTCCCTAGGGACCGAGAGCGTGGTGGACATGGAGTGGGGGAGGGATGAACGTCCTCCTCGGTGCCAGAGAGGGTGGGATGGCTGCCTGCGTGTAAAATGTTCCACGCGGCACTTGGTAAATTCAGACTTACCTGGTCCCGTAGTCTAGTGGGGAAGAGCAACCATCTATCTCCCCCTTATGATGGCGGGAAGCCCACAAGGCAGCTGCCTGAGCACCTGCCCAGGTGACTCAGGCCAGGATACAGGGGACAACACAGCCCGTGCAGAGAAAGGCGGCTCCTACTGCTCCCTGGGGAGGAAGAGACCCCGGGACCAGAGCCTCACGCGACCCCACAACAGCTGCCCAGGACCCAAAACCAAGGCTCTCAGACCACCAGTCATCTGCGACTCACGTGCACGATTTCTTTCAAATTACATGTTTTATTTATATCCATTAGTGCATGTTAACACAAGTTTCAGCTTGAAATCCAATTTGTACACCGTTGGTGACTGTCCTGGCCATGGGCGGAAGGAGCAGTCGCTGGCCTTGCTCAGGACCACAGGAACACTTTCGCAACAAGCCCAGGGAAGGACTTTCTCAGCACGGTCCCCGAAGAGTGCAGTTTTCCCTTCCTCACTGACCAAGCGAGAGTAAAGTGACTTTCCAAGTTTCACGTGGGTTTCTGAGCTTTTGACCCGAGTCCTCTGGGTCCTGAAGTTTTCATGGCAACACAGCTGTTAAGCTGCCTGACTCCCCCGGCCTTCCCCTCCCGTTTTCTCCCAGATGCCGAGAGCAGCGTGGGACTGCCATGCCATCTCCACCACCTTGATGGAACTGAAGCGGTGCCTGTCACTCCCCTGGGGCCAGCAGCCCCCACCCCCACCTCTTTGGCAGTACAGGTTCTCGGGTGCACTTCCCATCCCCAAGAGAGCAGATCTGTTCCTCGTTCAATGTCCGTCTGTCCCTCAAGTCACTCCTTGGCCCTGAGTATCAGAGCTCAGGCCCGAAGGACCAGGCTGAGCGGCCCCTGGTCATCGCTGGCCAGAGGCTTCCTCACGAGGGGCTGGCAGCACAAACTGGCCCAGTGTTCAAACCTCAGACCCAAGATCTGCTAGGCCGAAGTTTTTCAAACACAGAGCTTCCAAGGCACGAGAATCAGGTTTTCTAAAATAATTACGATCTGCGCCTCTGCCCACCGGTTCTGCTCATGTGCTGGACGCAAGTCTGACTGCCCGCGAGAATCCTGCTCTCCAGGCGCCTCCTGAGATCTCCTGACACTCCCACCCACGGCTGACCCAACTCCAGCACGGCATCTGTCTTGCCCTCTCAGTAGTGGGACCGCGAGCTCCCCTGGGAATGAAGGAGGTTTGGAGTCCCATGAGGCAAGTGGGTATGTTCCAAGAAGCCCGCAGAGTCCACCAACCGCTACAAACTCTTGTTCCAACCGGGGACATAGGGACAGCATTGACTGAGGCCAGCAGAACCACACTGCCGCCGTGAAAGCAAGCGACGCAGACCAAGGGGAATGGCCGATGCCCTCTGTGGCGTCCAGGTCTCTAGGGCAGCAGAGAGCACTGAAGGCTTCCTGCGAGGAGCTGCTGCCTGGGCTTCCAGGCCCGTGAACGCTCAGCAGGCGGGGCCCTTCCTATGCTGCTGGAGACCTGGCACAGGCCTGTGTCTCCAGTTCACGGCCGGAGGTGCAAAGCCACCGATCTAGAGCGAGCCTGCTGCCCCTGCAGCTCTCCTCACAGCACGGCCAGTCAGCCACCATCTGGGTCGCCATCCAAACCTGAGCCCGGGTCTCTTGGGGCTGGAAAAGATCTGACATTACAACATCCGACTCTTCTTAACAATTCACTTTCCCCTGCAGGCCCTCAGCTATGTCTTGTTTTTCCTTATGTTGGGAAGAAGTTTCTCGGCCCTGGCCTTGGCCCAGAGGCTGGGAAGCAGGTGGCACTTCACTGTCCAGTGCAAAGGGAGATTCGGCACCACCTGTCTCTGCAGAACAAGACTCTCCTCATCCACAGCTGCAGCCATGAAACACCGGCAGGAACCAAAGCCAGGGGCAGCTGCGGTGCAAACAGCCGGGGCTTCCCGGGGAGGTGAAGTCTTAAGGTTTGAGCACCATCTTCTGGTCAGTGTTTGGCTTTTGAGGCGGATTTGCTTTTAAAATATTTACTGCAGAATGAGAAGATTTCTTGGGTAATAAATGATTTGCCTATAAAATGAAGTTGGCTGTGGTGGGCTAGGCAGAAATGGAACCCAGCTATGGAAAACTGTCAAGGAGTGAGATGGGGTGGGGGGCGGGGGGGTGCCAAGCTGATGCCAAAGGGCAACTCTTGAACACAGGCTCAGGGTGATGTTTCAACCTTCTGCTCGTCTATCTGTGTGTCAGCGGCTGCCATGGCAGCAATAAAGTCCTCTCTGACCAAAAGCAGACCCCTGCTTCTGCACATGGCCTCGTGAGACGGACTTGGAAAGGAGGGGTGGGCCCATTTCTGACAGAGGGTGGCTTAAAGCGAATCAGGGCATTTCCCTCTGTCGATGTCACACGAAGCGGCAGGGAGCTCCGTGTGATGGACAAATACCGTCCTAGCCCAATTCCACCTTTGAGCTTCCAGGAAAGGAAGATGAATGCAAACCGTTCTCTCTAAGCAGCAGGAACCAACATCCATCTAATTGCACTTCCAAATGGATTCCACAAACCATTAATTACCAGATTATACTTTAGGAACCAAAGATAAAAGGCTCTGTGAAATTCACACTTGAACAGATCACTGACCTGCTCGAAGTGCACAACCTAAGGAGGCACAGAGAACAGGCCAGGCACAAGGCACACAGGCCGGTGGCCCGGGAGCAGAGCCAAGGCCCACCACGGCTGCTCCTCACATGAGGGCGCGGGCATGCCCGCCCAGGGCTGGTTCATTAGATGTGTCACATATCCCAGAAGAAGCCAGCGAGTGGTCTCCAGGTTGGGGGAGGCTTTAGCCTTGATGAGTGTAAGGATTAGAACATGCAAGCGCTATAGGAACCAGCTTTCAGGACAGGGCAGTCTAAGAACCCCCAGGAAGCGGAGAAGGTCTCTGCCAAACCTCCCATGAACACAGCCTTCCAGCCTTCTAGCTTTGCTCTGGGAAGGCTGACCACTGAGCAGGGAGCCCGGCGTGGCAATGAGGCTTCTGCACGGTCTCCACTGCTGTTCATCCTATCGCCACACGTGCAGGGCTGGGCGCATGCAGGGGAGGATGGGGAAGCGAGGAAGGACAGGGTCCCTAGAGGCTGTGCTGGTCTCCTCTCTCACCCTCAAATGGCCAGTGGCGCTGGCAGCAGCAGTTGTAGGTACAGACTTCCACTAGCTGCCATGCTGCCAAGGGAAGCTGGCACACTGCACTTCTCTGCCCACCCTGGCTACTAGCTCCTATCCATTGCTCTTCCAATTTCAGAAGGCAGGTTTCCCCGGGAGAAGGTGGGGTCCCAGGCCCAAGGGGCAGCGTGTGGGAGGAAGCATGTCTGCTGTGCAGGATGCTGGTATTGGCGTGGATAGCTCAGACACCATGGGTTCTAGAAGAAAAAGGCCTCTGTTTTCCACGCAAGTGCTCTGGGTTCAAGCGGCGCTGGGCCGCTCATCCCTGGGATGGTGGGCAGGAAGGCCGCGGGCCGGCGGCCAGCTGTCTCTCGGGGACGGAGCAGGCCGTCGCGGCTGGAGGAGCAGCCACTCACTTGGCCTCGCCACAGATGAGGGTGACAGTGCCATCCAGCAGATCCTCCACGGTGACCGCCACGAGCTCAGAGCTGCCGTGAGCGGCCTGGGAATCCGGCAGCGTCACGAGCACCTGCGAGCCGGCGAGCTGGGTCTCCTCTAACGTGATCACCTGCTCGGCTGGGGCGGCTGCCTCTGGAGTTTGGATCACCTGAAAGGAAAAACCAGAAGGCTGTCTGGGCAGCGGCCACGGTGAGCTCCCAGAATTTACATGGCTCCCATCTCACGCAGTAATGATGATATTTATGTTTTCACCTGAGGAGAGCAATTACTTGTGTCTAATGGAAGAGGGAAGTCTCGTGTACCAGCGATGCAAAAGAGAGGCAGGCAAACAATTTAAATAACTCTGTGCACTAAATTGCTATAATTTTGCTCAGTACGCCACCTCAGGGTGCACGGACTCTATGATTACACCCTAGAGAACAGCGGCTCAGTGGCTCACACTGGCTTTTCCTGTCTCAGGGATGACACCGCCGAGGAAAGTGCCATGCGCGGGGATGGCACAGAGTAGTGGTTGGTCTCAGCCAGTGAGAGGAGCCCAGCCCGGGCCTCCCAAGGCAGCACCTTGGAGTTGAGGTGGGGAGTCCCTTGGAGATACATGGCTGCAACGCCTAGGAGGGAGGGGCTCAAATGCAGTTCCTACCACCTCATCCATTTGGCTCTGTGGCTAGCAGGGCAGGTGTGGGCCCTGTCCCTCCAAGGCTACAAGTGCCCTCCCAAACCTGCGGCCTCTGCTGTGATGCCTTCCCAGCTCCACGAGCTGCCCTGGCTTCCCGCTGCAATTCCAGAGTGAAGCTCTGACCATGTGTCACCTGGACGTTTCTCAGCCAGTGTTCTCCCAAGGGCACAGCTGCCTGGCTCCTGAGGACCAGCCAGGAGTGACGAGCGGACAGAGAGGAAGCCAGGCTTGGCTCTGCCACAGATCAACTGATGGTTGGCTACCAGGTACCTGGGTGGCAGCTTTTGATCTGCTTCTCTTGCTTTTAGGATCACAGTTCTCTCCTACCCACAAAGGACACCTTACCAAGACACTTTGTTTCTAGCAGATAAAAGCCGAGTGGCTCTGGTGGACAACGGGGCAGGAGCGTCGCTCAAGGTCCCACCTATCTGACCTGCCGTCTGTTCCCGGAGGTGCCAGGACATGGCTGTAGATGGTTGGTCTACGCATCTCAATAGAGGAACAGTTAGACAAGGCCTGTCAGCTGACATTCCCGCTCCAACCTTTCCAGGGCTACTGACGACCACCGGAGCTCAGTTTCTTTTCCTTCCCTGCTGCTCTTTCTGGAGAAGATGGGAGGGTAAGAAGGAGGCAGGGAAAGGCAGGCCCTCGCACATCAAGAAGCCGGCTTTTCACCAGGCAAGCCAAGGCACAGACAGAAGCAAATGCGTTCTGTCCAGCCTCGAGGGGATGCTTCCCCTTGGCTCTGCCAATCAGAGTGTAGCTGCCTTTCTCTAGAGTTTCCTGCCCATCTCCCCATGCCCCAGGGCTTCTCAGGAAGTGGTGGATGAGTCAGTTGGGAGGAAAAATCAACGTTGTTCCACTTTTGTAATTCTGGGTCCAGGCTCCTCCTCCAGAGGTCACATGATGAGAATTTGCTGGAGTTTGACAAGTGGTCCAGAGACTCTGAGGTCATGAGACATCCAGAATGACCCCGGGAGTTATGAAGGGGTACCCTTGAGAGGCCCTTGGACCCTTGTGCTCACACTCTGCCCATGCAGTGCCCCCAGAATCACCTGCACCATCTGAGAGGCGGCGGCCTGGCTCTCAGTGCCCATCACCTTCGGGTGCTCAGACTCCAGATGGCCCTGGAGCTGAGCCTGGGCCGTGAAGAGCTCCCCACACAGCTCGCAGGGGAAGGTGCTCTCTGACTGCTTGAAGTGCTCTGTGGTGACGTGGTGCTGCAGTGCTCCAGGGAAGCGGAAAGTGGCCGCACAGTACAGGCAGCGGAACGGCTGCGTTCCTGGAGGGAGGCGAAAGGGATGGGGTGAGTCTCAGCTGTCATCTCGGATGACACTAGGACGCAGGCCTCTCAGCACAACCGCAGGAGTCCTGAGTGCTTTAACGGAGGTGGGAAGAACTGTCCTATGCAGACAGCACTGCTTCCCTTGCAAGCGTGTGTGCATGCATTCCCTCTCTGCTTCCTGGCTGTGGATGCCACGTGATTGGCTGCTTCAGGCTCCTGCTGCTGACTTCACAGCAATGATGGACTGTAATCTCAACTGTGGACAGAACAGACCCTTTCTCCTTCATGCTTGCTTTGTGTCAGGTATTTTACTGCAGCAACTAGAAAGGAAACTAAAAGACCTGGGCTATGGGAATGCCCGACCTAGAGCAGCGGAGATGAGAAAAAGGAGCAGCGAGGATGGGGAGGTGAGAAAAGCAAGGTGTTATGGGACCTGGCGCTTGGACAGCTTGAAGCGACGCTCCTTGCAAAATGGCAAATACAGGCCTAGCTGCAGGTGCCAGGCCTTTGAGTAACAGTGCCATCAACACTACTCTGTGCTGGCATTGCTACTGGTTCAATGTGAACACCACGCCCACAGCACTGCACGCCCAATCCTAAGAAGCACACTTCAAGATCCCGAAAGGGTCCAGCACTTCCAACTGCCCACAGCCATGAGAGAATGTAAATGACTGTGCACGAGAAAACCCCGAGGTGCAGGACGAGAGTCCAAGGCTTAGAAGACCATCTCTAAGGTAGGAGGAGGCACACTTCTACTTTCTAGGTGGTCTAGCAGTGGTCCAGTGGTCTAGCAGGAAGAAGCCATGTCAAGAAGGGCTGAATACATCGCAATACCAAGCACCAAAAACATTCTAGTTCTGTAAAATGTGCAGGACCCCAAATCCAATGGCTTTCTGCTGTTTGATGGAATCTTAGTGTTTGTGCCCTGACGTCAGAGTAACGCTGGAAACTTATGTGCACAGACAATCAGGATCAAAGGGGAGCTCAATTCTTTCCTTAATCAATTTACTGCTGGACAAGTGAGTGGCATGGTTAACAACTTACACTGACTGAGACTAAATACTAAGAATAATCTACAAAATCCTAGAGATAAGAAAGCACAGTTCAATTGGCTGTCCTTTTCTTTCTCGATGGTTCGTTAACAATGATGCAGTTTACATGTGATGAAATGCAAGAGTGACCATCACGGCTGCAAGGGCTGCCACGGGGGCCAGAGCTTCGGGTTTTCAAGTTGTGCTGTAAGGTTGGCACAAACACTCCCATCTTCCGAGTGAAGTGGAGACACAGTCAGCAAAGGGACTCAGCAGGGACTGCAGAGCCGCGGACAGTGGGGCCAAGATCCCCTGTCCAGGCAGACAGCTCGGGCATGCGGAAGGGCCACTGACCTGAATGCTGGCACTTGACGTGGACCTGCAGCAAAGCTGGTGTGGGGAAGATCTCCTTACACTGCTCACACTCGTGGAACTTCAGATCTGTGCAGTGAGAAAGGGAAGAGGTGGTGGGAAAGGACCAAAGGGTGGGGAGAGGATCACGTTCCCCACAGCATCTGCTAATGTCAGAGCCTGTCTGGGGAGATTTGTGTAACCTAGTGGTAAAGAGCACAGATCCGGTCCAGGTTGTCGGGATGCAAAGACGGCTGTGAGAATTAAATGACAGGATGCGCCGTGCTTGCGGGCGCCCTGCTCCCAGGAACTGCTCTGTAACTGACAGCTGTTGTGATTATCCCCACATGTACCTGCGAGGGAGGTATAAATAACTCCTATTCTAAAGAGAAGAAAACAGGCTCAGAAAAGAGATATCACCTGCCAAGGTCATGCAGCTGGGAAGTGGGGAGCCAGGATTTCCACCTGGCCCTGTCGGCCACGAAAGCGGACACCCTTCCCGGGTGCTAGTGCATCCCATGGGGGCTTGAAGGAGTTTACCCTGCTCTGTGCTCAGAGTTTGAGACTTGCTGCCACTGGAGCCACGGTTACTGACAATGGGTGTGTCCTCCATGGCTGTGGCCGAGCAGAGACAGACACCACAGGCCTGGGACAGAGGCTGGGGGCGGGACCCGGAGCCCCTCCCGAGTGCCGCTCACCCTCGCTGTACCCGGCTTCACCTGCGTGCTCGGCTTTGATGTGCTTCTTGTGTTCAATGGCGCTGGAGAAACTTTTGTCACATGAGCTGCACTGGAGCGACGAGAACTTGGACGACCGATGATTCTGTGCAGCAAACACGTCGGGGTGGTGTGTCCGATTGTGGTACCACAAACCCGACAATTGCTGCAGGGAATATGGCAGCTGTTAGTCTTGGAAAGTTTGAGGAAGATGACAGCTCAAAGTCCTCACAGGTGAGAGAGAAAGAGAGAGAGAGAGAGAGAGAGAATTCCTGAGACAAGCTCATGGACGATCTAGAAACATGCCGAGTGCTAGAGACTGGCGTTAGTGGAGTGAGCAGTGATGAATTCCCAGAGGTCCACTACAGGCGGGCTCGGCAGGCGCCAAAGCTGAGGCAGGTTGTCAGGATCATCCCAGCTGGGCAGAGGCTGAGGCACAGAGGGACTAAGTGACTTGTTCAGGGCCATGAGACTAGTAATGGCTTGATCAGGACAGGCCTCCTGATCCAGACACGTGTTCCGCATGCTGGGCTGGAGCCCAGTGCTTCTGAGGCCCGAGGGCGCAGCAGAGCCACGTGCTGGAGCCAGAGCAGCAGCGTCTCTCTCTTGCTCTGGTTCCGGAAGTGATGGCTCTTCAAGCCTCCCAGGGGGCTCCAGGGGTCACATGTCCAGCTCTGTCCCGCGCCTCACAACAGGAGTCTGGCACAGTTAGCTCTCCATTCCCAAATCACTGTTTCTCTGTCTATACTTTGATCTTACAGATACTAGCAAGAACCCTTTCTTCCTCTGTGACCACTTCCTGACAGCTGTGGTTTCTTTACAGACCTATATAGGGTTTCACTTTAATTACTTACTAAACCCTAAAGTGAAAACACTCAGCCTTTCCCTGCAGGCAAATGTGTAAACAAACAGTAGTGCTCTAACCACAGCTGGTGTCTCACACATTATTGATACCTGGGGCCAACAGGGTCTACAGAATGCAAGTGCCAGGAAACCACCATTCATTTCTCAGTGAGGCTGGAATGGAAGAGAAACGGCCTAAGGGCTGTCTGCTCCCCACGAAGCTCGCCTCTGACCAGGCATCCTCAGGTATCTTGAGTGCCACTGCTTTCACAGTGTGGGGACAGAAGGCAGCGTTCATGCATGCTAAGCATGTGTTCTGCTGCTGTCTACACCCCAGTCCACTCCTCCGAGATCAAACTGTCACACTGTGGACATGAGCTGGGACAACTTGCAGGCCACAGACATGGGACTGAGGGGCCAGCGGAGGGCATGGAGAGGATGGAAGAGGCTCCCGGGCGCGGGGTCACCTGATAGGCCTTGTTGCAGATCCCGCAGCTGAAGGGCTTCCCTCCCACGTGGGTCACCAGGTGCCGCTCCAGCATGGAAGGGGCACTGAAGATCTTCCCGCACGTGGGACACGGGTGATACTCCTTGGAGTGCACCTCGTGGATATGCTTCCGGTGGTCCTGCAGCGTGGGGAAACTCATCCTGCATTTCTTGCAGTCGTAAGGATCTTCTATGTCTGGTTTCAGGAGGGCAGCATGGGGGGAGAGACAGACGGGGAACCACAGCAGCGGTCAGTGACGTGGCAGCCGTCGCGCACGGCAGCCAGCTCAGACCCGTGCAGGCCCACGGACTCCGGAGACCACAGTCCGGTGCAGCCACCCCAAGTAGATTCCTGCAGCATCACGTGCTCACCTCAGCCCCCCACTTCCTGACCTTCCAGGGAGGGTCATGTTTTCTCCTCCCACCTGCAGTGGCATTTCCGAGTGTCCTACGTTCCTGTGGAGATTCCCATCCCATTCCCTAGAGCACTACAGTTCCTTCTGCCACCAGCAGGAGGAGGGAGGCTTCCTGGCGCCCCACTTGGAAGTGACTGTCAGGTCTACACTGTGACCTTGGTGTGTGTGGGACCAAGCATGTTCCAGGTGCGCTGTGCATATCAGCTCCCTAGCCTCCTACGGCCCTGGGAGGAGGTGCTAGTGTCAGGCTTATTCTACAGAATGGAAAATAAAGGTTGAGAGAATGAAGTCAACGCCTTGCCAAAGGTACAACTAGGACACGGTTTCACTCACAAACCCATGTCCTGAGCCATGTGCTCAAAATAAATGAGGACTAGTGATGATGGACACCTTTGCTATCTAGACGACACAAACCTTTTTAAAAAATCTTTATCTATTTGTGTGTGTGTGTGTGTGTGTGTGTGTGTGTGATATGTGCGTGCATGGGTGTGCATGTCTGTGCGCATGAGGTGGAGGCCAGAGGAGGATGCTGGACCTCCTGCTTTGCTTCACCCCTTATTCCTTTAAGACAGGGTCTCACTGAACGTGAAGCTTAGGTTAGTGGCCAACAAGCCCTCATCAATCCCACGGCACATGTTACAGGCATGCATGTGGTCACACCGAGCTTTCTACGTGGCTGCCGGGATTCAAACTTGGGTCCTCACGCTTGTACAGCAAATGCTCTCACACACTGAGGCTTCTTAAAGCTCTCAAAGCAACAGAAGCAACACGTTTTAATAAAATCCTCTCCATATAACGATGAGCCCAACTGATGTGCACGGTGACTCGGAGCAACTCAGGAATCCTCACGGGCAGCGGCCTTCAGTCTCCTGCTAGTTTCCCTGGGGACAGGCGCTCTTGAAATCTCAGGTGGACATTGTCTTCTTTCAGACACTTGGACAGAAGCTTCCACAAGCAATGCTGTGGCTCAAGAAATAGCCAGGAATGGAGAACATGCAGTCTAGAGGGGAAAGAGGGGTACTGGGCATGTTCTAGGGCAAAGTAACAGGTTTTGGATTCTGAACATTAAGTCTTCCCCTTTTCTGACTGTCATGTGATACCACTAGGAAAAAAAACCAAAGTAGAATGTTACTTTGAGGGTCAGGAAAACACTAAAATTATGGCACATTCATTAAGAAGTCCACTGTAACTGAGTTTCTGGATAGTCTTGCTAACTCTGAGGGAGTGAGCATACATTCTTTTACTTCAGTGCATGTGCATCAGAGGGCCCTGTGTGTCCCTGTGGAGGACCAAGGGTGACTTCGGGAATCATCCTGGATTGCTTCCACCTCCTCCTTGCTTTGCTCTGGGATTCCAGTTCCACCTACCAAGACGGAAGTGCAGACTGCCGCCTCCCACCCTTTACCCCTACCCCCCACCTCTGCCTGGTGTTTTTACGTGGGATTTGGGATCTGAACTCAGGATCTTCTGCTTGTGAGGCACCATCTTAACCCCTGAGCCATGTCTTCAGCCCGAGCATACTTTCTGTTCCTCCTACATGACCCAGCGTCCAGCCACATGCCAGGAACATAGATGTTGTGCAAGGCCCTGGCTAGATGATAAGAGATGTGGGTGTGTCCGTGGGAAGCACAGGAGCTGAAGCACTACTTGCCAACAGCTAGAAGGGTGGGGGAGGGGACAGGAAGGGTTCGCAAAGTATCCTGCCTGCAAAGAAGACACGCTCTGCGGTGACTGATGGTACTGGCAGGCTGCCCTCATCACCAGTGATAACCATATCTGGCATTTACTGAGTATTTCTGTGTCAGGCATTGTCATAGTTAGGCACAGGTGTCAACTTGACTGTTGCGGGTTTGAGCTCTGGGCACATTTTAGAGAATTAGTAGTTGAGTTAGGTCCAGAGCAAACCTGCAGGAGATTGTCTAGCTGATGGGGAAGGCCCAGCCTATGGTGGGTGGGATTAGGCCCTGGAATAAATCACAGAGAGCTGGTTGAGAAAGTCGGCATCTGTCTGTTTACTTGGCCAGACGTGCTGGTCTGGCAAGTAAGGATTGTCTATCTCTCAGCTGTTATGTGGTGATGGTGTGGCCAGTTCCCTCGGCCCTGGTGTTGATGCGTGCTCTCCCATCAAGCTGGACTGAGAACTGTAACCAGGAATCATAAGAGAGAATAAACCCCTTGTTCCCTTAAGCCGTTTGATGGTCATTTATCAGCAACCATGTAGGCAAACTGCAACAGGCATGGAATGCCATGGTTTACATATGATATCCATTTAACCATTCCAACAATCCAAGGTGGTGTCATTATTATGCCCTCTACTTTGAAAGGGGCAGAGGAGGCTTAGCAAGGTAAAGAACTTTGTTGAAGGTCTGAAGAACAGCGAGGTAGGGTTGAGACTGAAGTCCAAGCCCATGTGACTCTCAGAGTTCCGCTCTTAGCCTATCTGCTTTCAGTCATGACTATGTTATGGCCACACAGGGAAGCTGAAAGAGCTATTGGGGGGCAAGCTAAGCAATACTGTGTGTGTGTGTGTGTGTGTGTGTGTGCACGTGCGCGTTCCCAATAAATCAAAACGTGTCTGTCTCTATTAGCTACAGTAGAAAGGGAGGAAGCTAGGGCAGTCGCCAATACTCAGTTAAATACAGTGGCACATAGAGAATGCTGGGCAGGAGGCTTTGGAGAACAGGCCAGGTGCCACCTAGCACAATGGACATTAACTCAGAAAGGGCCAGTCTCACTCCTCTGAGAAAGGCAGGCAAGAATCCAGAATGAGCGTGGAGGAGGAAATGGAGCTGGTGATGAATGGAACTATCCCGCATTCTGTGAGCCTGTCAGTGAAGAGCCTCTCTCTCTCTTTCCAACTTAATGTGCTTCTGTCAGCCAACTGTGAGGTGTGCGAGGAAGTCTGCACAAAGAGAAGCGAGCATTGCACAGTGATGTGCTAGATGAAGTAGGAACGAGGAGCTGTGGACCCTGCAGAACAGGGGAGGGGAGGGCTCCAAACAGGGCCCAGCAGGGGTGAGTGACATCTCTGTTGTGCCTGTTGTTGCCACGCCTGGCCTGCAGTGACTACCTCACATTCGCAGTACGTACTGTGGAAGGTGTGCAAGTGAATGGAGAGGCCGTTGGCTTGCCGGAAGCCCTTCCCACAGTCCCTGCAGACATAAGGCTTGTCCCCAGTGTGGGTCCTCACGTGGCGGGACAACTCAATGGATTGAGCGAACACCGCGTCGCAGTACTGGCACGCATACATCTTCCCTGTGGATACAACACATGGGTTCATGAGAGCACGCATCAAACACTGAAGGCGTTCTCAACCAAAATCCATGCAGCAGGTGACATCCCCTTGGGCAACCTGCAATAACTGGGTGAGTCTGAGCCCCCCATGAAAAGCACTGCACCTCACAAACAGTGAGTGCAGTGGATGACTACAGCGAGAAGGAGAAGCATAGCTGCTGTCTCCAGAGAACCTGTCATATCAGGCTGTCACGAGAAGGAAGAGCCACTTCCCTCCCAGCATCAGGTAAGTCCCGTCCAGAAATAGGAGTTTAGATTTCCTTGCAAAATACAGTGTGGAGCAACTCAAGTGTGAGGACAGCCTAGGCTATAGGAGACCCTCCAAACGAAGAAACAAAACATCCGGTGTGGATTGCCAACACAGAAGTGGGACGTGGATCAGAAGGAACAAAACCTCCCAGGGACAATTGAGTCCCTGCACAGCTGATTCCTCCACTCGCCCATGCACACGGCAACGTAACGACTAGACAGAGATTGGGTGATGAGCACCCATGAAAGCCAGCATCTGTGACCAGGCCTCCCAGGAACACCAACCAGGCCAGGTGGAGTTCCACCTTGGCTCTCCCCATGCCAGGCCTCACTTCAGTTAGAGCGGGCTGTCTCATTGCCATATTTTTACAGACTGGACTTTGAAAATAAGACCTCATCAGGACATAAAGGTTTCTTGAACCGAGAGGTCTGGGCTTGGTCCTTGACCTCCCTTCCCCAGCTTTCTGGAGGATACTATCCCAGAGCCCATGAGCTCCATCCTACCAGCCCCACCTTCCCCCAGAGCGCCAGGCTTGCCCACCCAGCTCCCTCGTGCTCACCTCTCCACTCAGAACCTCACTGGGAATTCAAGCTGATCCTGTCATCCAAACAGAGCTCCTTTGGCTCTGTCCTAGCCCCACCTCTCCCCACCCCATACTCCAGCTTTTCCTAGCCCAGAAAAATGGCCGTGACATTTACTGGGCTGTTCATGGTACTAACCTCTCTGAGCCCCTGTTTGCTTCACGTCCCACATCCAATCTACAAATTCCATCATCTCCACTTTCAAAAAAATCTGTCCCCGAACTTGAATATCTTTCAACCCCACTCCCAAGTCTAGCTGGAAGCCGTGGCCACGCTGGAGTGCTGCAACGGTCTCCCGCTGCCGACAGCCGAACTCACCCTGGAGCAGCTGGGCGCCAAAGACGGCAGAATCAAGTGTTAGGAGTGAACATAGCTTATGGCCACTTATGGCCACTGTGTTCTAAGCCTCTGGGAGTGCCCAGGGCAGGAGGACAATGGGACCAAGAAGTTCACATCCTGATCCTGAAACCTGCCATGCTGCTTCCAGGAGGAAAGGGGCTCGCTGCTGTGCATCGTGGAGTGGGAGGTTGTTCTAGCCTTTGAGGTGACACAGTGGAATCTCAGCTCAGAGCACGAAGGACGAAGAGTCAGAGGAGGGGGCCCGTGATGGGAGCAGAGCCTGGAGTGACGCGACCCAGGACCAAGGCCTGCTAGCAGCTGGGAAGGGCCAGGACTGGTCCCCAAACTCTGCTGAACTCAATTCAGCACAAACTGGTTTAGTCTTCAGGACCCATATTTTTTTAAACTTCTAACATCCCAAATAGTAAGATGGTGATACATTAAACAATTCTTTTGGATTATGTATTAAGAAGAGGGAGTCAAAGTCTTTACCTTGGTGTACAAAGCCCTGCAAGGTCTGGCCTTTAACAGCCTCTGGGACCGTCATCTCTTAACGCCACTCGCTGTACTGCTTGGAGCTTTTTGTGGTTCACACGAGCTCATCTGCATGCTGAGGAGGGCTCCGCCCTCTCAGGTCTCCCACTGGCTCAACCTCTCACCTTGCCCAGGGTTCTGCTCCACTGACCACTGGCCTCTTCAAGGCCTTGCCTGATGATAGAGTGGACAGCCCACTCCAGTCCTGTCACTCTAGTGGACAAAGCAGAGCTTTGGGCAGAGGCAGGGCCTGGTGGGGATTAGCGACCTGGCCTGTGGTTCCCTGGCTTGAGGGTCCCCTAGAGCATTCACTCAGGGGGTCTACACACATTTGCTTGTCTGTGCAGCCCACTGAAATGTGTGCTCTGTAAGATGGGTCACGCCTAGTTATAATCCCCCGAGACTATGGTTCTATGTTCTCCAAGCTTGCAGGCGAGCACTAACCTGGACTCGAATGAGCCACTAAAGCAGATACTTGTGACACTGTGGAGAAGAATGACATGGGTAATAGCATCGTGCTGGGGGCAGTTTCCCCTAAGGTGGTCAGGGAAGAGCACGAGATGTGGCATGTGAGGGAGGCAGCTCAAGAAAGGGAATGACAGAAACAAAAATCCTGCAGCAAGCAAGGTCTGAGGGTCTGAGGGTGTGAGGCCTGACAAGGAAACAGAGGCAGAGGGTGAGCAGGAGACGTGGAGTCAGGGGACTTAGTCCCAGATGGCCCGGCAGGCCGTCGGGAGTCAGAATTCTCACTGGGCACAATGAGAAGCTGCTGCAAAGCTTTGGGCATGGCAGGAGCAGGCGGGGTTAAGTTTTCAAAGTCTCAGGAAATGCTAAGAGCAAGGAACTGGCGAGGCCACAGTAACAGCCCAGTCTCCATTGCGCATGCATAGAAGCTTCCAGAGGCTCGTGACAGTCCCTTTGCTCAGGGACCCGAGGGATTTGGGACTTGGCCTCACTGGTGGATGGCCCATGAGGCTCTCCTCCTGGTTCAACTACACGTGAAGCACAAACAGTCACTGCCCTCCTTAAATTGCAACCAGCGAGTCCTAATGTGCTCTCCGGAAACCCTCCAGGTAAGTACACAGCACGCCTGCGCACGCGTGGCTCCTGGCCACTGTGCCTAGAGACCGGGAGCTGCCTCTGCTGGAGGCTGAAGGGGTTTAGCTGCTCCCCCTGGGCAGTCACAGAAGGAAGGGCGCCCCTCACCTTCCGAGTGCTTCTTCTTGGTGTGGTAGGCCAGGGCCGAGGCCTGCGTGAAGGTCATCAGGCAGTGCTTGCACATGAACGGGCGGTCCCCCGTGTGCAAGCGGAGGTGGTTCTTCAGGGTGGAGTTGGCTGCAAACTTCGCCCCACACTCCTCACAGGAGAAAGGCTTCTCGTCGAAGTGCTCAGTCAGCTTGTGGTACTGCATGCCTAGGGAGAATGCCAGGACCAGAAGGATGCCAGCAGTCAGTGCTGGAACCCAGAAGGAGGATGCTCAAGTGGGCCGCGCCACACAGGCGCAGGGGGGGGCCTGGCCACTTGGAGTCATCCTCGTCTACCATGCTGCTCGCATGCCTGCCAAGCCATGCCGGCTGTCTTGAGCTCACTCCTGGCTGAATCGGGCATAAAGCAACTCTGACTTATCTTCTCCATCCCCTTTCTCTCTTAAATCAAGCCTGCCACCCATGATAGGAAAGAAACTCACTTTTGTGTTTTGCCTGACATCTGAGGCAAGGGAAGCCCAATGACTGTTTTGGTTTGGGTTTTTTTGTCTCTCTCTCTTTCTCCCAGAGAGCACTTGACTGTGCCTGCTTATGGAGGCCCAAGGGTAACTTTGGGAATCATCCTGGATTGTTCTACCTCCTTATTGCTTTGCTTTGGGCTGTCTTCAGGGCCAGAATTGAAGGCTGCCACCATATCCTCCAGGCATTTTTACATGGGATCTGGGATCCAAACTCAGGTCTTTTTGCTTACAAGGTAAAGGCTTTGACTCCTGAGCCATTTTCCTAGCCCACCTTCTCATCAGTAAGTATTATGAGGGAAGCTGAGAGCCAAGGGTCGAACAGCTGCCCTGTCATTACAAGGGTGTATGTTACTGTGTAATACTGTGTTAGGTGTTTAGCTCTGCTTTCTTTTCAAATTTCATAGCAGTGCAAAAAGAAAAAAGTGGGATGAGGGTCCCTCCTTAGTAGGTGGAAGACCCCCTCGGAGAGCTGCCTCCAGAGCCGTGCTGTGCTACGACACCATCCTGCCTCTGAGGAACTTGCTCTGTGGCCGAAGCCCATCCGCTCAGCTCACAGCACCAACCAGGGACAGCTGGAATCCACACTCGGGGACCGCAGCATCTGCACGACAGAGCCTCCGGAAGGTACCTGAGGCGTGGGCAAACTCTCTTCCGCAGAGGTCGCACGTCACGGGGAGTCCTCTTCTTCTTCTTCTTGGGGGCAGTCGGGCTCCCTGCCGCTGCCATGGGCCTCCAGCTGATGCTTCTCCAGCTCCTTCCTGGAGTCCTTGGTCTCGCTGCAGTCCCTGCACTGCACCTGCTTGCTCTTGGCCACGCGGCAGCGCTTCATGTGCACCTTCAGCCGGCAGTAGAAATGGAAGCTCTTATCACAGGCTTTACAGACGAAGCTCTTCTTGGCAGAGTCTGGGGAGGCAGACGCGTCTTTCTCGGGTGGCTCTGGCGCAGACCCAGTCTCTCCCTGATCCTTTTGTTCTGCAGCCTGGCAGCCTTCTCTAGCTGCCTCGGCTGCCTTCGCCTTCTCTTTGTCTTTGACTTCAAGGTGAAATTCATCATTCATCTTCCACCTTTCCTTCTCTCCCTTTTCCTTACTAAGGAAACCTGCACGAGACAGAAAGTCATGGTTCTGGGAAGTCTGTGTCGCTAATGCTTTGCAACTTTCTCACACACTCTTACTGGAGACGAGAGTCCTTTAAAAGCTGAAGTAATATCACTGTCATCTTTACTTCCCACTACACACAAATAGCGTCATGTCACACCTGTGCCCTGAGAACACACAGAAGCAACAAATATCTCACGGAATAACATTTTCTTACATGAACTGCTGCTTCTTTTCTCAGTAAGGAGCAAGCCCTGGGGTCTATCAGGCTCCCCGCTCCTGTTCCTTACCAATGTATGCCAACTCCCGCATGACGGGCTGCAGGCCAGGGAAGGATTTGTGGACACTGCACAGGAGGCGACAGATTGCAGAGGCTGAGACAGATCTCTCCGCGGTCCTGCTCAGTGCCGCTCTCAGGGACGCTTCAGGGCTGGCTGTCTCAAAGGAAACGCTCAGCATCTAGAAGAATACCACAGACAGAGCCCGTTACCATCCGCAGTTTCTCCATGGTCTTCAATGTAAAAAAGGCAAATTCTGGAAAACAAAGTGGCTTACGCTTCTTTGAGGTACATGCATACCATTTTTCAAAGGATAAGAAAATTAGCAAAATCCCAAATAGAGAAGTGCATCTCAAGCCAGACATGCAAAAACAAAAAGGTACAAGCATTAGTGCTTCCTGTAAGAATTATCTTCTCAGCAACCACGACCCTCCCGAGGAGCTTTCCTGATCTTAACACAAAAAGCCCGAAGAGCTATAAGATTTGGCGGCAGCTGCTTCTGTCGAGGAGATCAGGGTAATTTTTCATAATATATAATTGTCTCAATGTCTGGAAGCAATTCTTCATGAACGATGGCTTCGTATTTTTAGACACTTAGATGTACCCTTTTAAATATCATTTTCTTTCATAAAGAAGCTCAACGTTTAAAGCAAGTTCAAATAGGGGCTTTAAAGAGGCCAAGAATCTGATTTCAAAGCTGTCCTCTTTCAGAATGTTAGCGCTATGGGCAGAGTCACCACACTGAGAAAATAAAGCGAAACCATCCACAAATGGCCACATGGAATTTTTATTTCAGAAGATACTTTATTTCTGCTCTTTTCAAATCCATCTCAATAAACCTGATGTCCCTGGAGGCAGGCATGAGACTCATTAGCGAGTCTAAAATGCCCCACTGCAGAGGCCCTATCTCTGAAGTATGTGGCACTCTGGAGAGAGGTGGGTGATGAGTCTCGCCTCTGGAGAAATATGTACCCACCTCTTCCTGTCTGAAAGGCAGAGCTAGGTGGGCTATCACTGGTTGGGATTGGTAGAAGCCAGCCCTTCCATCTATGTGGAGCAAAAGGACACTCCAGGCGAATCTGCCCTTTAACTTTATGTTCTTTATCATTCTTTCCCACTCAAGTCCTGTGCTGGACATCCCGGAGTTCTTGGCTCAACCTGGTTTTTCCAGGATGCTGGCCATGTTGTGAGAAGCTTTGGAGAACATAAACTGGCAATCCTGCTGCCTCATGTGGGCAAAAGCTTTGTTCTACCTATGCTTATCTTGGTTCTTTCAAGAAGCTACACAAGAACACGTAGCAAGACCAACTTTGCTCTGAAAGCAGCTGCTTCTGGGAATATGACGGCAGGACCTGTCTTCTCCAGGGATGCATGCAGACTTAGGCATCTGGAAGAAATGCTTGAGTGCATAACTGGTTCCAAATTCTGGTTTCGTTGCTTCTTGCTGGAGTAACCTACACAATACCTCAACTGTGTGTCACTCCGTTGCAAAGGGAGATGATGTCACCTGTCACTAAGAGCTGGTAAGCTAAAAGAGCAGAGTGTCAGAAGGAGTCAGCAGGACATTAGGTCCGCGCGTCTTCCTGGGGAGACGAAGACAGTCCCAGACCTTCTTCCTGAAAAGTCCTTCGGGATTTGCTTTGCCCCTCCCCGCACACACCTCTGTCACTGTCTCGGCCAGGTGCTCCTCCTCCGAGGAGAAGTGCTTACTCTCGAGCCTCTGCTGGAGGGCCTCTGTGATCAGCTGGCTATGCCTGAGGACTGCTTCCAGGACAGCGCTCTCCGGGGCACTCACTGGAAGACAGGAGACAGGACACTCAGGCGAGCTGTGGGCACCTCTCACCCCACTCGTCTCAAGAAAACACACGTCATCTGTCTCATCACATGGGTGGGCGTGAGGAAAGAGCACCATAAGCTGGGTGAAATAATGCTGGAAGACCAAGTTCCTGAACGGTCCATCCTCAGCTCCTCTTTAGCAATAAACAGCACATGCACGTGCTGCGAGATCACTTGATATGTGTCTATGCTGTACAATGTTCCAATCAGCACTTGTCTCTTCGAACATATATGAACACACTCAAAATCCTTTCTTCTGGCCTTTTTGAAACACACAGCGTATAACAGTTACCTGTGGTCCCCCTACCATGCAAGAGAACAGAAACTGTACGCTCCGTGATGCCTGAGAAGAGACATGGCGACTAACACGAGAACGGCCTCCTGTTTCCTGGGTGGGGGGCAGGTATCTCGAGGGAGGCAGCAGCACGGCAGAACACAGGCAACTCACCTGCCCGGAAGAAAGCCCTGGCACCAGGCTCCCTTCCGATTTCCTCCAGGAGCAGGTTCAGTGGGCAGGTCTCGGTCTCCTGAGCCGCCAGCAGCAGCTGCCAGATGGCTGTGGCGGAGAGGGTCTGCCGGTCCAGAGCTGCAGCCAGCAGGGAGCCAAAGCCGCCCGAACCACAGTCCTGTCTCACGAGCGTCTCCATGACCTTCGAGATGCAGGGCAAACATCCACGTGAGCCTCTGCCCCGCCCAGTGGCAGAGCTGTGAGTCTCGGGGCTGGGCTGGGGTGCAGGGATCCTGGGGGCGGGCTTGCAACAGGCCTCGCCTTTCTCAACCTGGGATTGTTTTTATTATTATTATTAAATTTACTTGTGTGTTGGGCTGGGGGTGGGGAGTCAGGGGCATAACTCGCTGTAGTTTATAGACACAAAGCCCTGGATTTAACGTCCAGCACACACAGACCAAAATTTAATTTAAATTGACAGAATTAGAAATTTCTTATCTGTGACAAAGTTTTTCCCTCTTTCTCATGAATGTCCTTCTGTCCTAACGTGAAAATTGCGGCTACCCAAATTTCTACATGGCGCTTTGCTTAGCTTCTGTTTCTCTGCTTAGCATCTCTCTCACAGTTGAGCACCTACGGGAAATGTGTGTGTGCACACACACTTACACCTGCTCTCCCTGCCTCCTTCCCCTGCTCTTACCTTCCTTTCTCCAGGGGCTAGACCCTTCGCCTGGGAGATGACCTTCAGCAACACCTGGTTGTCAGGGAAGAGCTCGGCGAGGTTTTCTTGATACTGTCTCAGCAGCTCAGCACCATAACCATCCAGGTTCGGATTATTGTCTGCAGCAGACAATAATGCCGATGAGCAGAGTACCCCAGCTTCTCCGGCAACACAGGTTCATGTCTCCCTTTGTCTGCACAGAATCACCCAGTGCTCCCGGGGCGAAACCGCACAAGCGCTCTAAGGCTGGTGCCTCTCGGCAGGGGACAGTGAAAAGAAGGCTGCACTGCGGAGGCTCTTCACGAAGCTCACGGCGAAGGATCCATGCAGTGACCGAAAGGCCACGTGACTACATTCTGCTCGCTCGCCCTCCGTGCCGGCTGTTAGTACTCTCTGTAAGAAGGTCTACTGCCTGGGGTAAAGCACAACCTGTGCAGCTGGGCACTTCCTTCACCTTCAGATGTTTACATTTTTATTTCCCTCTTTGACCCAATAAACGAACCCTAAGAAATGATGTAACGGGAAAGGCCGGAGCCTCTGTACAGTCCAGTGCTACTGCTGATTGCAGAGATGGCAGAAACAATTACTCACTGAGCGCCTGCCACGAGCCAGCACTGTGCCAAATGCTGTGCTCACGGCAGCCACATAAGTAGGCACGGGGGACACAATCCTCATGCCCACTCCAGAAGACGGGGTAAGTAAAGCGAAGCTGTTTGCTTCAGGTCAGACAGTCACAAAATGGCTCAGGCCATGCTACAAAGCCACTAACCTGATGCCAAAGCCTATGTTCTTAACATGTGACACATCTGCCCCCAAATGAGATGCGAGAAACACACCACAGACATCCTCACCATGGAAAAGAACAGCTCGAAAGACAAGGACATTTGGAGACACGCGTGGAGGTGGATGTGGTTAGGTCGTTGGACAGGGGAGATCGTGCAGTTACAAATGGGGCAGCACCTGCACACTGAGAGCTGCAAGACAGACACGGCGCCTGTGCTAACCGTGGTCAACTGGCCAGAAGGGCTGCAGTTTGTTGCCTCATGCTTGGATTCGCCCATCTGTCCGCAGCTATGTTACCAAAACTCCCTGTTTCTAAGTATTGTCTACAAAGTCATCGTGGTCCCAGGATGCTCTGGATTGGGGAAAGTGACTGCCACTAGGCTTTCTGTGGAACAGAAATGGGCTCTTTCCCCCCAGCTTATGGACACAAGCAGGGCTCTCAAGGGACCATCGCATGTAGCACTCAGAATGCAGGGCTTCTGAGACCTTGTCTTTTCAGCTTTCATTGGTGATCGCCCCCCCAGGGAGGGAAGGGGGGTGTCAGCCATTATCAAAGCCGTAACAGAAAAGAGTCACGCTTAGATTTCAGACCTAGACTCTCAACATACGGAGAATCACTGATCGTGACAGGCTGCTTCCGTTTTGCTGTGCCATTCCCTAACGTGATGGCATCTTCCCAGCATGAAGCCCGTTTCCGCAGAAGCGGCTCCTGTCCAGAGAATGAACAATTAACTGATAATACCTGTGGTGCTGGGCAAAGCGGCGGATTTCTGCAAAGTCTCCAGGAGCAGGCCCGCGCCTGGGAAGGCTGTCTGCACGGCCTGGAGGAGCTTCACCAGGCTCTCGGCACGCGGGGTCTTCTCTTCAGTCATTCTGTGCAGCAGATTCTCTATAGTCTCCTTGGGTGTTCCGCCCTCGCAGCAATTCAAAATCACCTGCAGGGGCGAGCAATCAACCAGACACCAGTTACGGCAATTCAGAATGTATCTGCCGCGCGGCGGGAAGAGCCAGCGAGGGGGCATTACAAGATGTCCTGTCTCTAAGTCCTCCCAGACTACTTCTCGCCACAGCGTCTTCCTCATTCTGTTTAAACAGCAGTCCGAGGTATCCTCCAAGCAACTAGTTCTAAGAAAACCGCTCCCAGCTGTAAGCCTGTGGATGTTCTTTGCTTCCAACACTGACAGTCTCTAGAAACATTTTCAAAAGACGAGATTCCCCTGGTACTTGCTACGAAGCCTGGGCTGGTCTTGAACTTGTAGCAATCCCCCAGTCTCTGCTTCCCAAGAGCTGCAATCACAGGCGTGTACCACTCTAGCCAGTTAAGAAGCTTCGTGGGCTTGGCCTGTATGATGCTTTAGCAGTAAAATCTGAACTGGTTCTTCAGACTTGGCTGCTTTAGACTCTTAAGACAGACACACAGACTTGTGGGAAAACATGGCCTAAATGTTTCTGTCTCTGTTCAGTCAGTTCATGATATTGGTACAGGTTATAATTCTCAGAGACTTTTTCCTATTTTACTTCTTTTACTTTATTTGAATGCTGAGAAAACACAGTCTGTGATTCTAAATAAGAAGACTCTTTTGGATTAATTTTTTTTGTGAAAATTCTTGTTTTGCTTTCCTTTTTAAGATAGGATATTCTAGGTAGCTCTGGCACTCACTGTGAAGTCCAAGCTACCCTTGAACTCTTGGCAACCCTCCTGCCTCCTGGGTGCTGGGATTGTAGACATGTGCTTTGTGGTTTCCTGAGAGTGAGCTGTCATCCGACCTTTCCTTTCCCAGCGCCCCCAAACTCATCACTCTGTTCTCCTGCTCTTCCCTGCCCTGCCTGGGGCCTTTTGAGTGAAAAGGTCACAGGGCTCTAGAAGAAAATTGGGAAGATATTTCCCCTTACAACAGAACCCTTACTTAATGGACCACAGTGCAATATGCAATATGGCCTTCATGACTGATAAAGTAGAGGATGATTTCACTGCATGTAATTCTGGGACTCACGGAGCTGAGCTGCGAGCACTGCCGGGAAATGTTAGCTCTTCAGAGGGACACTCAAGCAGATCAGGAGGATGCAAACAGCTGCCATTATCAAATTAACTCCCTTTTAAAATAATTCACTTAGCTTTAAAAGCAATTGGTTTTCTAGATATGAAAAGGATATATAGATAATAAATCAAGTTGTCACGCTTCCTTTCAGTACAGAGCAGCTGTTTTCCTCAGCGAGATCCAATACATAGTACACATCTGGAAATGTATCAGAACTTCAAGTGAAAACCCTATACTGACTTCAGTGCTAACTCTTCGTCCCTCTGCAGCCGTCTGCCGTCCAGTGGGCAGAGCCGCTATGGGACCCAGTCCTAGTATCTATTGCTGTGACTTCAGGCAAATTTAATTCTGGGGACCTTATCTCCTCACTTGCTAGGACACATGTGTTCCTTAAGAAATGACTGTGGGGTCGGGGAGCTAACTCAGCGGAGAAGGTATGAAAACCCGAAGGCCTGAGATGGATCCCCAGAAGCCCTCGGGGTGTATGTGCTCTCTCGCTTTCTCTGTCTCCTCCCCCCAATAAATAAATTAAAAAAGAAAGAAATGATGGCGTGCTGCCCCTACTGGGAACCGCCTGCACAGGGAGGACGAGCTGTTGGAAGTCTGGCCCCACCACAGCCCCGGCACAGCCTGCAGTGAGCTGCGGCAGCTCCTGCTTTAGGAAACTCCTGCTTCTTGAAACCAGGGGGGATGGTCCCTATTCATAAGTTGTATAGCTGCTGGGAGGGAAAATTCAGTAACATTTAAAGTATCTTCAGTTACCACTTGGCACACAGTTAAGCAACAAATAAATAAATAAATAGTAATTATGATGTATATGTCCTCAATGAAGATATTCCTTTGTCATTCTTTTTTTTTTTTTTTTTGAGAACTCAAGGTATTTACAGGGAAAGCCAGGCACCACGAAAGGTACAATTTTATCAAGGAAGTTGTGACAAGCTGGAGCATGTTCCCCAGGAAGTCAGGACGCCGTGGCTGTGGACCAACATTCACCTGTACGCCGGGCTCTGCTGCTGGAGTCTGCGCCGGAGGGCAGCTAGCACGGCACCGGAGGGCTCCAGCCTGAGAAGTGTTTCTGGGATTTACAACTAATTTAACTTCTTCTGTTTCAGTCCTTTTTGTCAAGTAAACTGAAAGTGACACAAGAAATTGACAGCGTGGTCTATCCTGCTGCCGAGACACGGGCTGAGGCTGGGCTCCATCTCTAAGTATTGCTTTACCAAGATAATGGAACGGTTCAGAGCCCATGCTCGGCCTAGCTCATCAGGAAAAGACTGGGAGGAAAAATCAAATGAAATCTCTCAGGGGAATCAGGGACTTGTGCTATAAGCAACTTACTGCAACTGAATGCCGAAATTATTCCTAATCTAAAACCTCAGGAGAAAACCAGGGGCTCAGCTTTTCTGTTATATAATCTTGGTCTACAAAGTTCAAAGAATTTTAAAATTTTAATATGTCACTAAGTTCTGAAACACAATTTTGAGATGAAAGGTAGTTCCCATGTGCCTGGACAAACCCCACAGCAGGTGCAGGCAGAGCAACTCCAGGAAGCAGTCCTTGCTCTGCGCCCCACCTGGCTATTACTCCAATGGTTTCAGAACACTTCGCCTCCCGGACATTTCAGTCACTTCCCACAGTTTTAAGAGCGGATGCTACAAAGTTCCCAATGCCCATCCTTCCTTCCAGACACCGACATATTTTTAGCACAAAGTTGAAATCGATACACAACAAATACAGTTATCTCACTGCTATGAGAAGACATGCCAGCAGCTTTATGAGGATTTCCGAAGCCAGCCGGTGGGGAGTGAATTGGTGTGACCTTCCTGAAGGGCAATTTGGCAGTGTGCACTAACTGCTCTTATGATTTATTCCAAAGTTCCACTGAGGAATGCGTCTAAGGGAATAACACAGACGTATGCAGAGCTGTGCCTGCAAGGATGTCCTCTGGCAACAACATTCATAATCATAAAAAAATTGGCACAAATGCCCAAGAATAAAGTATGAATGAATGATGGTATGCCCATTAGGATATAATCTAGTTACCAACCCCACACTGTAAGTAACACAGTGGCACTGTGAATAAGTATCCAAGCTGGGGACAAGTCATGAGCCCTGGGAGGCACATGCGTCTCCAAAGCACAAAATCTGATTTTTTCTTTCTTGTTTGCTTTCCTCTATAACCTACCCATTAACTGTCTACTGTTTATGCACAGAAAAGTGGCATCAGAATTATAAATGTGCCTTAACGTTTGACTCTTGGTACAGTTGAGCAGGGCTGGCAGACGCTTGTCCATCCACCTGCCCAGCTGCCATGAGGCCCCAGTGCTCCGTCCTCAGGAAGCCGGGCAAGAAGCAGAGCGGGTGAGGAGCAGGTTCCAGCTTCAAGACTATGCAGGAGGAAGAGGAGGACTGCAAGGCAGAAAGTGCCAAGTGCCGCGAAGGGTGTAGGAACGAGCGCCACGGCCGTGCAGAAGGGGAGGAGGTGCCTGACACAGTTACCCTTTTTTCGGGGCCAGGCAGGAAGTCCTCCTTGGCTGTTTCCAGGAACTGCACGATAGGTCTCAGCTGTGTTACACATCGGATCAGGTCCTCTTTGTGTTCCAGTAACAGAACAGACAAGGTCTTTCCCTCCTCGGTGCTCCCTGGGGGAGGAGGAATTAGAGACACACAAGAGAAGCTAGTCAATGAGAAGAAATGACAGCGTGGCTCGGCGAGAGATCTAACGGAATAGTAAAGTGGCTCTCGGCTTATTCTGTGCACCTGAATGCAGAAGCACTTTTGCAGAGGAAAATACTTTATTATTCTGTTTAAACTCTATGAAAGGGAAAATGTTTCATTTATCTGTCGAAACACAAAGCTTCAGAGCCAGCCAGAGGTTAACTTCTGGCTGGCGAGGCCACTGCTTTGTACCCAACCCAAATGAGAGCAACTGGAGCCGTTACGTGCTGCAGCGAACCAGTCACCTGGGCACGCAAGGCCCTGCTCTGGCCAAGCGGCTCTTTGAAAGGCAGGACAGCGACGGAGTCTCCATTTGGTGAGGTACCAGCCTCGTTAACTGAGGACAGAAATGGAGACTCACGTTTAGCCTGTGCATAGTTAACATGCAGCTTCTGGAACGACAGCAGAACCTCCGTGAAAACCCTCAGTTGCTATGCCACCAAGGATGTGTGGAGCTGGATGAACTTCCAAAGCTGATCACCCGGGGGTCAGCACCCCCCGTACCTTCTGGCTGCACCCGCACTGCATCTCCTGGCTCTCGGGCCAGCAGAGCTGCTTTTACTGCAGGTGCGGAATCCTGGTACAGCCTCATCAGCGACATGGCAGCCTGCACGTCCAGGCTTTCGTCTCGTACTCGAGCCAGGATCCTCCGGAACGCTGAATGTCCTCCTTCGCCCTTGAGACACTCCATTATGATCTGTGAAGCCAGTGTGCAGAGAGAGATTAGTTGCTCCCAAGAAACAGACTTACTAGGCAAGAAGACCCCGATGGTTTGGCCCTCCTACCTGTTCAGTGGTCCTTTACCCACCGTCCTGGCTTGCCCAGTAGCTGGTGCAGCAAACTTGAGCAGCAGAACAACCACAAGACCTTACGTCCAACTTCCAAACTCCTTCAGGGGTCCCTCTGCCAGAAGCTGCCCCCAACCATCCTTCTGTCTGTCACACTGGATTGTCATTACTGGGTTGAAGTTTTCTCCTTCCAGGCTTCCGAAGACAGGGATCGTGCTTTCTAGAGCTCTGAATCTTTAGCAAGTCACATGGCTTGGCACACAGTAGGTGCTCAGTGTATTTTTAACCAACTCAATGCACTTCTTACCTAATTATACCTTTCTGAATCATATGACACTGAGTATTTCTCAGGCAACGATATCTGAATTTCAAATTGAATCAACTGTCATTTTATTATTTGAGAATGCAATTAAAATCTTGCAAGTTAGGAAAAAAGAACACTTTAAGTCATTTACCGTATGAATGATAGACTATTTAGAAAGACACAGGCCTTCTTACTTGGAGATATATTCTCTAATAAGGCTAACGATGTGTAGGTTGATGGTGCCAGCTGTCAAAGAACACAATTCACATGTCAATTAGCCCATGCTAATGTCTGCTTCCGCCCTAAAGGAGCTTCAAGTTTCTTCCTGGAACCAACATTCCCTGCAGCCAGCCGTGCTCTGGCCTTGTGCCACCTGCCCTTCCCCTGGCATCTGGCATCAGTTCTCTGACTTCAGTGGCACTGCAGTCCTGGGAGGTGAGACCTCATCTTTCTGACCAGCCTTTCCAGCTTCCTCCGAAGCCATAAGCACAGGCAGGACCAAGACTGGCTGAACCCCTTATCTGGAGACAGGGTCTTGTGTGGTCAGCTGCCCTCAGCTTCCCATCAGGCCTTCACCTCTTCTTTCCGTCTGTATAGCTATCATGCACGTGTTTCAACTGTGGCCTTTGCACAGACAACTCTGAAAACGTCTCTAGCCCAAGCCCTCTGGTTTAATCCAGGGTCACAGTGCTGGAGGATGCTGCAGACTCCAGGGAGCACAGAAGACACCTTGAATACCCCACATCACAGCAAAGTATTAACTGCCCCAGTGGCAACATGAATGAAACTAGAGTTCCTTTCTTACATCAGTGGAGGGCTAATAGGGAATAGGCTAATATCTGTATTTCAGCAATAATTTATTTTGAAAAGAGTACGGCCACTAAAACAGAATTTCATATGATTAGTCATATATGTAATCTTCATATTAATCTTTATTCTTCCCCCCAACCCCCGGCAAGTTGTCCCCAAAGCTAATTAAAAATATGGCTCACAAACTCAAACACCACGAGGCTGGGGAGGTAACTCGAGTGGAAGAGTTGTGAGGTCAGTGTTTTGGGGTTTTTATGTCCAGGTTCTTGTGTTCAGGAGTTGGAGATTAAGAGCATAACATGTGTAGGGGATTAAGGAAGATTTTATTAGAGACAAAGAATGGGTTTCCTTTTTTTTTTTTTTTTTGGGTTTCCTATTTTTTTTTTATTCTATACTTTATCTCCAAAAGTAAATCTGGGTAAAACAGCTTAATCTGCACTAAGATTTCACTGGAATAAAAATCTCCCATAGCTCCAAGGTAACTTTTTTTTTTTTTTTAACTAATGAACTATGGCTGTGGAGATGGTTCAGTGGATAAAGTGTTTGCCACACAAGCCTGAGGACCTGAGTTGGGATCTTTAGACCCTTCATAAAAAAGCCAGACCCAGAAGCACAGCATTTGTAATCTCAGTGCATCTTTATTGGGAGATGGGAGGCACCAACTAGAGGATTGACGGAAGCTGTGGAGCAGAAAAACAAAGGGAAGGAAAGACTCACCCTAGGTCGACCTCTGCACACATGCATCCCTCCCTCATGCAGACACACATTTAAAAAATTTTTGAAACTTTAAAAATAGAACAAAAAAAATCAAGGGATCCAGTGAATACTTCATTCTCTTTGGCCACATTAATTCAACTTTTCATGCTTTTTATTCGTTGGCCTATGTTCTTCTCAGGACACCATCCACTGACTGCAGTAGGGACCCTGAGGCTGGCAGGCTGCCTCATACCCTCCAGCTGGACCCCTGACTTGCTTCTGAAGAAAAGACTATGGAAAAAGTAATGGGACTGTCTTGGGGTTCAGTTACTCTGACTGCTGTCTGACTCGGAAACACGGGCATGTAGGTGAGCATGCTTGGGGGCTCCCCTGCTCCCCTGCTGACTCTGCTCTGCCCCAGCAGACGCCATCTGCCATGTGAGCTACCCTGGAGAGGCGCCCTGTAGAAGAAGGACGGCTCCAGCTGCAGCAGTGAGTAGCCTTCTGGAGCCCCCCAACAGCCATGGGACTGAGGTCAGGAGAGACTCCCCAGGCACCTCTGGAGATGGCCTCGACCTGGCTGCAGCCTTGTGAGACCTGAGTTCAAGGACCCACCTGCATCCCGAGCTACAGTAGTTTCTTGTACACTAGATGGTTAACACAGACACTGTCATTCTAACACTCCCAGTAACACACTTCTTCCTCTAGTTTCCCTTCCCTTCTTCCTGTCCCTTGTGCCTCTTAACTGACAGCACGTATGGCAACCTTATTCTTCCCGGGCTGGACTCTCTTTTTCACCTACAGCTCTCCAGTAACTGGAATCCGCCTCTCTGGTATCGCTGTGTCTGGCATCCTCATCTGTGTGGAGGAGCAGCTTTCCCCAGCAGTGCTTCTGAAGCCTCTCATTATCCTCTCTGCTGTCTCTCCCTCTGCAGAACTACTCAGCAGTGAAATTAAAACATTTGTTAACTTCATTGCTCAGCGGTGGTGCTGGGTGACCATCTGGGAGGAGAGGCAGGAGTGGGCTGATGAAAGGACCAGGAGGGAGCAGTCGGCTGCCTGGACAGCTCTGCTCTTCCTTCGAGGTCCTCTGATAGGGCCCCACATCAGAGCCGCACTATAGCTGTGATCTGGGCCTGTGGGGGAATCCGCATGAAGCAGACCCTTCTGAAACAGGGGCTGGGCCCAAACAGAAAGGTGCCACGCAACAAAAAGAACTCCAGCAGCTGAATCTAAACAGAATTTTATCCACAGGACTAAGTACTTAAACCACTGGGAGCACCCTGGACTCTAGGGATGAAAGGGTACTGCAGGGCTGGAGAGATGGCTCAGGGGTTAAGCCTCTGCCTCGCAAACAGAAGGTCCTGAGTTTGGATCCTGGATCCCAGGTAAAAATGTCAGGTGGAAATGATGGCAGCCTGCACTTCTGGCCCTGGAAGGCAGAGCCTGGAAACTCTAGAGCAAAGCAAAGCAAAGGTAGCTGCAATACAGGGTGATTCCTGAAGTCCCTTGAGCCTCCATAGGCACACACAGTGCTCTCTGACATACACACAAAGAGAGGCACACAGACACGCAAACAAAAATTTAAAAAAATTAGAGGTATTGCAGTAAATTTACAACACATATTCACATCAGTAGCTGGAATGAAGTACTGGCAAATATAAAGACTAGTTGTTCCTTTCATTCATCTCTTCATGGAATTTAAGCGCTTGCCTCAACCATTCTCACCTTGGACCTTTAGATTTGTTTGGGGTACATTCTTGTGCACCTGGGCCTCCCTTCAATGCTGAGAGCCAGGCAATGGCAAGAATGATGTAGACCCGGCAGAGGCCACAGCTCAGGGGAGGGGTCTGCTGAGCACACAAGATCCTGGCTCCATCGCTAGCATCCTCAACCAGCAAAGATAAAATGCAGCGCACACAACCACTCCACCACACCTTCCTGGACCCTGTGTAGACTTGCTGTCTACCTCCGTCCTCACACCAGCCCCAGGTCAAGGAAGAATGTTGTGGTAGGATTTAAGGACACACTCGTTCTGCTCCTTTAGAAGAGCATAGAGCGGTTAGGAACTTGCCTAAGGACACGGGGACTAGCAGAGTAACCTGAATGAAACACTGCATAGTGTTTTTCTCTGGATTCAACTGCTTTTAGTGTCACTGAATACAGACAGTATGCAATACTCTTGTCTCAATGGTTGCTATGGAGACTGGTACACAATAAGTGTTCAATTAAAACTTAACTAAGCAAGATTCTCTTTCTCCACAACTACAGGCCCTTCTGTGTCTGTGGCTGCACCTCAGACTTAACGATTAACAGAGGAGACCTCGAAAAACACCGGCTGACTGGCACCTGTGAGATGAGCGTCAATCACTTGCTCCGGAGGGGGCTACGCTAGCCAGTGAGCGTGGTCCTTGAGACAGAGCTGCACGGTGCGCAGACCTCCAAAGGAGCGACTTGGCGGAAAGGAAGAGATTCACGGAGGGGGAGGAACTGGCTGGCTTTGAAATACAGCTGAAGGAGGAAGAAATGTTACTAGGGCGTCAGCTCTGGGAATCTTTCCAGAACTTTAGGTGAAAAGTGAATCAAGCAGCCCAGAAATCAATAGTGGAAAAAGTTACTCCCTATTCTCCACCAAGAGCACTTTGCTGTATACACACTTAATTAAAAGCAGGGACATGGCTGAGAATAAAGAAGGAAGACAATTAAAAGTTGTAGCACAATCGGAAAGAAAGTCTGAGTCTGGCTTGAAAGAAAGGTTTCAGTCAGCTTAGCTAGAAAGGCTCTTGGGTCACTACTTGCTTTGTCTAGTGGCAGCAGATGCCACCTTAGGGGACAGACTGACAGGAGACACTTCTGCCCCAGACCTGGAAACCCTCCATCATCAGCTGTGGCCGGGGTTTCAGAGAGTCCAAGCGCCCTGCTCGCCTCGTGTTGTGGCCTCAAAGCTCAGGGTGCGGCTTTGCACCTTTCATCAGACACCTCAGGAAGCAAAACCATTAGGACAGCAGAATGCCTGCCTTCCTTGAACTCAGCCCTTGCGGGCCCCGCACCCGCAGGGTCAGCCAGAGCCACGGCACTCAGCAGCTGGGACAAGCCACAGATGCGTACAGGGGTGGATTATTTTTAATACTGTCAAGCTATATTATGGTGATTAGCTCAGTAACAAAACCGAGAAACGATAACAGAAAATCTCTAAGTTCTTGGGAGCTAAATATATGTAAGACAGAAAAACACAAAATCCCCTAACAACCTTTAAAGTTGTACGAGAACTTAAAATATAGATGTTGCTCCAAGCGAATAGTTCTTTTTTTGAAAAAAGATCATTTATTTATTTGAGTAAGAAAGAAGGGAAGAAGGGAAAGGAGATGGGGGAGGGAGAGAGAGACAGACATAGAAAGAGAGAGAGAAAGAGAGAGAGAGAATGAATACAGAGGCATATACATGTGCCATGGTGGACGCGTTAGAGGCCAGAAAGTTGGCGTCTCTCCTTCCCCATATGGACTCCAGGGACTGAACTCGGGTCTCCAGGTTGGCACGTAGACGCCTTTACCCACAGAGCCATCTTGCTGGTCCCAAGCAAATAGCTTTGAGTGCACTCATCACTGAAGGTCTAAGGAAACTCCAGTGAGAACGTCCCACCCAGAGGATAATCACCCGTAGAGCAAGATGGTTTTCACTGTGAAATAATCTGTAATGACGGGGATCGAGTCTTAAATTTATCTTCCTGGCAACCGATAGCTCAGTGCTTGGCTCGTACCAGCTGCCAGGGGCAGTGCTGAACCAGGGGCAAGCTGCTCTGTGGCCTCTCACACACTGAAAGGTGCCAGCACAGACAGCAGGTCACCTGCCTCCACACATGGTCACTAGCTCCCCGGCAATGCTCCCTGAACCATTGCTTGCTTTCAGACACCAAGATGGCACCCCGCCGGGAAAATGTTGAAGGCGGATTCCCAAGCTCGCTACAGCTGCAAGAGCGATTTTTTTTTTATTCAATTGTGCGTGTGTGCATGCCTGTGCGTGTGTGTATGTGTATGTGTGTGTAGAATCATGGGCGAATTCGGGAACCACCATGGACCGCCTCCACCTCCTGCTTGTTTACTCTGCCCCAGGATTCACAGGCTCCGCCCTACCAGGACCAGAAACGCAGGCCGCCCCCGCTTCCGCTCAGTGTCTATACGTGGGGTCTAGGATCCGAACTCAGGACTTTCCACCTGCAAGGCAGAGGCTTAACCCCTGAGCCACCTCTCCAGCCCCAGGAGCGATCTTAACAAGCACACCGGGCAATTTTTATATGAATCGCACGGGAGATCCAGGTTTTGTTCTATACCCTCCTTGCAATATATGAAGTTTTTTCCCTGGCAGGTGGGATGCTAGCTGAAGGTGTGTCTTATGGACCGATCTGCCTCATATGTTAGCATGCATAGTTATCACATTAGGATACTCACTGTAAGACGCACAGTGCAGAGGCAGCTTACAGGGTGCTCGGGCCTGCAAACACTGAGGTATTTATAGACGACAGTGGTGGTGACCTACACAGTGCCTATTGCGTGCCTGGTGTTTCAATGTCAATGTGAAATGGCCTAAGCATACTTCTGCCATTTTGTACTGTGTATTTATACAAAGCAGTGGTCTTGTAACTGACGATTATAAAATCAAAATGCTGATCAACTCTGAAACACTGAAGGTGCATTACATTTTTCAGTGTCAAACATTCAACCAAGATTTCATTCTTTTTTTTTCTCTTTTTTTTAAAGAGTTCTTTTTTTTTTTTAACTTTTTTTTATTCAATTGTGCATGTGTGCACGTGTGTGTGTGTGTGTGTGTGTGTGTGTGTGTGTGTGTGTGTAGAACCACGGATGAATTTGGGAACCACCATGGACCACCTCCACCTCCTCCTTCTTTACTCTGCCCGGGGATTCACAGGCTCTGCCCTACCAGGACCAGAAACGCAGGCCGCCCCGCTTCCACCTGGTGTCTGTACGTAGGGTCTAGGATCCGAACTCAGGACCTTCCGCCTGCAAGGCAAAGGCTTAACCTCTGAGCCACCTCTCCAGCCCCAAGATTTCATTCTTTATGTAAAAACAAAGTACATTCCTCTAGCTGGTATGCAAATTTGTTGTTGTCTTTGATAAATGGAAAAATTGAAGCACATCAAATAATTGTTTTAAAATTAATTTCTTTATGATTTTCAACAAATGCTTGATTTATATATCTATTTTATATACCTATATACCTGGGGTCACATAAAAATCTCTCAATAAAAAAGAAGACATTAGTGGAAAAGGTTAAGAAGCCCTGACCTAGGGGATGGGCAAGGGGAAGCATCAGGAGGGTGGATTACTCAAGGGTGTGAAGAAGCTCAAGTGGTACATGTTCGTCTGGATTGAGCTGATGGTTTTGGTACATCCATCAAAACTGATCAAAGTGTACATTTTATTTCTCTTTATCTTCCCATTTACTTCTTTACTTTGCAGAGAAGTACGCGTATGGCACCTCTGTAGAGCACATGTGTAAAGGTCGGGGCGTCTCGTGGGAGTTTTCGCCATCCACTGTGAAGGCTCTAGGGATCAAGCTGTGGCCGTCAGGCTTGGTGGCAAGTGCATTTACCTGTCAAGTCATCTCATTGATACTTTTTCAAAGTTCTTTTCCTTATTGTTAAAGTAAGTATGTAGTATACTGTATGTCAGTCATAGCTCCATAAAGCTAAAAGAAAGTAGGGGGAGGGGGTACTGGGGATCAAAGCCAGGTCTCATGCCTGCTAGCCAAAGCCTCTACTACTGAGTTATACCCTCGACTTTTTATCTAATTTAATCTTTTATTCTTCAAGTATTTGTTTTCTTTTTCTTTCAGAAGTTGAAGGATGCAATATGAACTACAGCACAGTTTTAAATACCAAGTTATTTTTAAAGCTTTTTTTCTGACCTCTAAAACGGAGGAGAAATAACATAAGCCTATAATGATCACCAGCAGCGCATCCGAGTTTGGCTGAAGCACCACGGAGCTAGACTGGAGAAGATTAGAGGAGGGAGAGAGGGAAGGAGAGAAGAAGGAGAATAGGAAGAAGGGAGAGAGGGAAGGAGGAAGAGAGGGAAAGAGGGAGAGAGAGAAGGAGGGAGGGAGGGAGCTTGTTACGTGCCAAACACTTTTAAACACCATTGTTATTTTTTTTAAAAAAGGCAAAGACATAATCTAAATAAATACAGAGGTGATATTACTAATCTGAGTATTTGAATACTTCTAAGGAATGATGTTGCTCTTCTGAAGCCAAAGGCAAGAGAGAGAAAGCCCTTGGGAGAAAATGAAGAGGTGTGTCTAGAAGTCATCAAGGTAACAAATTAATGACAAGGATGATGGATTAAGCCACTAAGAGAACATACAAGTGCAAAACTATAAAGCCACAATGTCCTTCTGCATAATGGACAAAGAGCAAGGATTTATGACTCGAAACCTCCCTCAAGAGACACCAGGGTTAACTGGGCTTCATAAAAAGCACTTCTCCAAGACAATGATTTATAGCTATGGTCAACTGGGAATAATACAGTTAAAATCAACACCAAATCTTGAATTTATTAAAAAAAATAGCCTACAATGAATCGGAAAAACAGTGGAAGCGGTTATCTACAGACTGAAGTAACAGACCTATGGACACTACACCCTCATCAGCTGGGCAAGTTTCCTAGGACCTCGCAGGGCTAAATCTCTCTGCAAGGAGAATTGGGACAGTCAGAGAGAAGCAGGTGGGGTTCCAAGGGCCCAGGGAGTGAACCCTGCAGGTCGGGTGTGAGAGCACACAGGTGAGGTGTACATGAATGCATTACAGCAAAACAAAAAGGTCAGAGGTCAGCTAAGGACAGCCATCTGGCTTCCTGCCAGGTGTTTACAGGTAACTCAGCTCCACAGTCAGCATGAGCTGCGGTTTGGCTCTGTGGACATGCACTTGCTCAGCATGTGAGGTTCTGCTCCATTCCCAGCACCTCAGAATACTTGGGTTCAAATTCTGTTGCTAAGTCTTATGTGTTCTGTGATGTCACCAAGGTTTATCACCTCTTTCCGAGTTTTCCCATCCACAGATGAAATATGTATGACGTTCAGCACAGCAAGCGCCTAATAAACACTCTAAATGATGTCACTAATGTCTGAGTCAGGCCACTGTGTTCCTACACACAACACCATCGGCTAGGGAAGCTTATATAAACCCTTTTGTCTATGTTTGAGTCTCTGCTGGTGATATCTCTGACCTGGGGCTACCTAACACCACCTCTGCTTTACTTTATCTTCAGTTAATCAGGAAGGAACTGAGTGAACAGCCATGGATAACACTGGTGATAACACCTGTAATCCCTGAACTAGGAAGGCTGAGACAGGAGGATCATGAGTTCAAGGTCAGGCTGAGTTACAGAGCAAGACTCTGTCTCAAAAAAAAAAAAACCTCTGAAGACAAGTTGGGACTCCCATGGTGATCAATAGAAGTTCCTTTTGGAAATTTCTTGCCTAGCAGTTCTTTGCAAGACTACCCTTTAGGGGAAGGGAAGAAGGGAGGAAGAGAGGGAGAGAGGATGTCTGAGGAAAATGAAGCTTTGGCTGTTTTCATAGTCCCTATTTCTACGCCAAAGACACTAACAGGGACGCCTGAGGTCACTAAACTGGAAACACACAAAGCTCCAAGGCACCTACCTCCTTCTGGGGGGCGCTCAGTTCCGAGCACTCTTCCAGTCTCTTCAGTGTGTCCTGGGTAACGACAAGTGCATCCGAGAAGACGCTTTCATTTTCTAGGAGGAAATCCAGCTGCTTCTGTTTCCTCTCGCGCTCTGTGTGCAGAAAGCAATGACAGACAGGCTTTGTCTCTTAGATGACTGAAAAGCAGATCGCAGGCTGCCCACCTAGCACATCGGGATCAAGCAGGAACCCAGCACCTCCTGGCTTTCTCCCTCATCCCCCCTCCAGCTGGTGACACTCCTGGGTTATTTGCAGAAGTGGACGTTGCTGTTTCAACACTGCTCCTCTGTTCTGTAGCCCACCTTGACTTTCAATATCAAAACAAGATACCATTAAAAGAAGAGTGTCCCAGAAAGGCACTGCACTAGACTGTGGGTTCCAAATTAATGGTGGTCTTTGGTAAATTTATTAATGGAACACGTGCCAGATGTGGTGCATGCCTGTACTCCCAGCATTCAGGAGGCAGAGGCAGGAAGAACACCCATAGTTCAAGATCAGCCTATTTTTACTTAGAAAGTCTCAGAAACAGAAAAACAAAGCAAAACAGACAAACAAACTTAGTAAAAATCACCCGATGTAAAAACTGACAACAGGACTGGGACTTTCAATTAAGTATAAATTTATACAAAATTAGAGAGCTGGAGAGGTGGCTCAGGGGTTAAGCCTCTGCCTTGCAGGCGGAAGGTCCTGAGTTCGGATCCTAGACCCCACGTTTAGATGCTGGGCGGAAGCGGGGGCGGCCTGTGTTTCTGGTCCTGGTAGAGCTGAGCCTGTGAATCCCGGGGCAGAGTAAACAAGGAGGAGGTGGAGGCGTCCATGGTGGTTCCCGAATTTGTCTGTGGTTCTACACATACAAGCGTGCACGTGCACAATTGAATAAATAACTTTTAAAAATTTATACAAAATTATATACAAAATCACACGATTGTTACCTGTTTCTATGCTCGTCTCCTTTGACTCAGTAGCGGCTTGTCCATCAGGAGAGGGGGAACAAACTTCAGCTGTGTGAGCAGTCTCCCCAGGGGTCTCTGTGTCCTCTTTAACCTCCTGGGCAGCGGAGGGCTCTGTACGGGTCTCTTGGGCAACCACCTGGCTTGCCTCCGGGCTCTCGGCTTTCTCGGGCCTCCCTGGCATGGCGGGAAGCTCCGGGTTCGAAGAGGACTCTCCAGCACCTTCAGAGGACAAGACTTCTACTTGCGGCTTCTCTGGCTCTTTGCCACCTGACTCTGAGGACAGCACGGAGACATCCTTTACCAGCTGGCCCTGTACAGAGCAGTTTACGAGGCTGGTGAGAAGGTTTTTACAGCTGACAGCCACATCAAACATCTGCAGGCTGTCCGCTAACGAGATGATCTTGGAGAAGTTGTGCTTGCCCACGGGTAGCTTGCCAGTGTACGTCATTTCCAGCAGGAGGGCGAACTCCTCGGGGCTCACCACAGAGGCGTCAATGGAGATGGTGTCTGTGTTGTCCAGCAGGGTTTTGAACAGGAGGCTGGCGGCGGCCAGGACGAGCTTGTGAGCCCTGAAGTAGATGCTGCCAATGGAGATGGTGCAGTCACAGAACTGCTGCTCCTTGCACAGGGTGTACAGCTGCTGCAGCAGCTGCCGGCTGTAGCTGGGAAGCTCCATGGTGTCAGCTTTGCCCTGGACTCCTCTTCCTCCCTCCGTCCAGATATGCGGAAAGACCTTGAGTGAAATGTGAACAAGCCAAAAGGCCATTCATTCATTCATTCATTCAGCAAGTATTGCTTAACAGGGAGGAGCTAGGAACTGGGCCCTAAGTTAACAATAATTACAGCAATTACCATACAGTTAGCCAGAGGAGAGGTGCTGTGCTCAGTACTGTGCATGGATGAGTTCATCGGGGGAAGACACTGTTTCTGCCCATTTCACAGAGCAGCCAAGGGAAAGCAGTTATGAAATGGCTGCCGTCACTACTCACTGACTCAAAGCCATAACTGCATTGGCCTCCAGGAGTGTCGGCTGGCCAACTGGGAGGGACGAATATCCAGACACAGACTTACATGTCCCAGTAGTCAAGACACCACACTCACCAAACAGGGGTGATCGGCCCCTCTCGCTCTTGTTACTGGGTATTACATTCTCACATTTTCACTGGCCAGGCCTCCCAGTTATCTCTGTGGGCCCCTCCTCATCACCTCTCCAGCTCAGGCCTCCTCTGACCTCTTGATGGACACATCCGCCTAACTTGTCAACATTCAAACTGGAAACTAATAGGAAGCTGAAACTTGGTCCTCCAAACCCTCCTGGTACCTGCCTACCTTCCAGTACTGCTACCTGTTGTGGTTTGCATGTAAAATGTGCACCTTGGCGCGTGTATTTGAACACTTGTTCCACAGCTGATAGCATTGCTGGAAAGGTTGGGGAGCCTTTAGCATATGGGCATCGAGTTTTATTGCCTGGCTCTATTTCCTGATTCCTGATGCCATGTGACCAGCCAGCTTCCTGCTACCACGCCTCCCCCACCACGGTGGACTCTGTTCCCCTAGAACCATAAGCTAGAATAACCCTTCTCCCTTAAGTTGCTTTGGTGAAGTATTCTGTCACAGTAATGTGTAAAGTAACCGAGACATGACCCTTTTAGCTTATTTACACCAAGATCTGGAAGTCATCCTAGATGCCTGTGTTTTCTGAGTCTAGATCCACTCCTTCATGAATCCCACTGGCTCTACCCTCAGGGTCGTACGGATCCCAGCACTTCTTCACCAGCCCACTCGAGTCAGACTGTCTCCCCTACAGCTTATCGAGATTATTCCTAGTCCTGTGGTTGGCCTTCACGCCTTTGCTCTTTCTTGCGCTATTCCCACCTCACCTATCTCCAGTCTCATTATGTAGCTCAGGCTGATGTGGACTGATAACCCCCCTGCCTTTACCTTCTGAATACTGGGATTATAAACATGTGACACCATGCCTAGCTAAAAATCAGAAACTTTTTGAGCATCGACATATCGCAAATGGAAAATTCCACAGCCGGCCTAACGTGACAGGTGGCAGTCTCGAATGCACTAAAAATACTGTGTAAAATTACCTTCAGGCAAGTGTATGAGAAATATAAATGAACTTTCTGTTTGGATTGGGTCCTACCTCCAAGTATGTATATGTGCAAGTGATCCAAAAATATTCAAAATACCTCTGGCACAGCATTTCCAGGCGAGAATATCCACCTGCATTCCCAGCAAGGCCTCCTCTGAGCACTCAGGCACCGCCCCTCCCTCACTCGCCCTCCTATTATATTGCTTGTCACTACTGCATGCTCCACTTTCAGCTGATTCTCATCCGTCTCCTCTGACTGCATCCCAAGCTCACAGGAGGAGGATCTTTACCACCTGCTGTATCCCAGTGCTTAAAATTCTGCCCAATACACCTACTGCTGGTGATCTGGTGAATGATACACTAACTACAGGGAAAGAGAAATGACAGGAATTTGCATGCAACAACCTGGTTTGAGACAGAGAAGTCCAGGTGTTAAAACAGCTTGGAAGAAGAGGTAACTGCCGACATGCATCTTAAAATGCATATACACCCCGAGTGGGTAAGAAGGGTGGGAGGCAAAGGTATTGCAGACAGGGAGGCCTGCAGGAGGCACATGTCCTGTTCTGGCAGCGAGGAGCTCTGGGGGAATGTCACAGGGATCAGAGATGCTGTGACAGAAGGCAGGAACTGGAGGGGTCCAAAGACGGCTCTGGGGAGGCAGTCGGGGCTCCGGGCGCAGAGGGTGCTGAGCCAGGCACTGAAGCGTGGGCATCTAGCAAAGGCACAGAAGTCACTGAGGGATCTGAACTGGAAGACCACACAGTCAGATGCATGTTACAAATATACGTCACTCCAGAGGTATTTCTATAGACTATCACAAGGATAATTCTAAAGTCAGGTTCTATGACTACAGGCGCCCTGAAGAAAATCAGCGACAGCTTCATCCAGAGGTGGTAAGAGAGAGAGAGAAGCAAGTGGATATAATTTAGAAAGTGTAAATGGCGTAATTAGGAACTGAATGGGTATGGAGAAAGGAAATCAGCAATGCCCAGGACCGAATGTGGTAAGCAGGGCACTTCCAGGAAGATTCAGATGATGCAAGAAGACAGCTGAAAAGAAGAAAGTCAGGTTTGGCCCTAAGGACCAAACTGACAAAATTGTAGTCTGTTGTATGAAGAAAAGCACACGGTAAGAAAAGGGTGAAGAGACTGGAGAGATGGCTCAAGGGCTAAGATTCTGACTTCAAAGCAGAAGGTCCTGAGTTTGAATCCCAGGTCCCATGGAAAAAATGCCAGGCAGAAATGGCAGCTGCCTGTACTTTCCTGCGTAGTGAGCAAAGCCTGGGAAATCCTAGAGCAAAGCAAAAAAGAGGTAGAAGCAATCAGGATGATTCCCAAAGTCACCCTTGGTCCTCCATACACATATACATACAAAGACTGAAGGAGAGGGAGGGAGGGAAAGTGGGGAGGGAGGGAGGGAGGGAAGGAGGAGGAGAGAGGGAGGGAGGAAGGAAGGAAGGAAGAAGGAAGGAAGGAAGGAAGGAAGGAAGGAAGGAAGGAAGGAAGGAAGGAAGGAAGGAAGGAAGGAAGGAAGGAAAAGGGTGTAAGTGCTGGGGAGATGCCTCAGGTGTTAAAGCCTTTGCCTCCAAGCAAAATAACCTGAGTCTGGATCCTAGATTCCATGTCAAAATGCCAGGTGGAAATGGCAGTGGCCTGTAATTCCACCCTGGTGGGCAGAACCTGGGAAACTCCAGAGCAAAGCAATAAGGAAGTAGAGTAATCTAGGAAGATTCTAGAAGTTACCCTTGAGCCTCCACAGGTGCGCAAGCACACACACACACATGCACATGCACACACTAAAGTGCCACCCTGTACACACGTGCACAGACACATGCAAAAAAAGAAAAGGATGGGCTGGAGAGGTGGCTCAGGGGTTAAGCCTCCGCCTTGCAGGCGGAAGGTCCCGAGTTCGGATCCCAGATCCCACGTATAGACGCCAGGCGGGTATAGACGCCAGGCAGAAGCGGGGGCGGCCTGCGCTTCTGGTCCTGGTAGGGCGGAGCCTGTGAATCCCAGGGCAGAAGGAGGTGGAGGCGTCCATGGTGGTTTGCGAATTCGTCCGTGGTTCTACACATACACACACACACACAGACACGTGCGCACATACACACAGTTGAATAAAAAAAAAAAAAATTGAAATCCTAATTCAAAACAATAAACCTTTAAAAAAAAAAAAGAAAAGGATATATATATATATATATATATATATATATATATATACGTGCGCACACACACACACATACATACATATGTGTGTGTGTATGTGTGTGTGTGTAACAGAGAGAAAAGGACAGAGATATTGTAGTTGTTTGTGCTAACAGATCATGATTTATACTCTTTCCACCTACCACAACTTTTTACATTCTTTTTCTAATTATTTACTTATTTACTTATTTGAGGGAGAGAGAGAAGGCATATACATACACCATGTGCACAGGTGGGGAAAGTCAGAGGACAACTTTCACCAAGTGGGTTCCCAAGGGCCAAACTCGGGTCCCTAGATATGCAAGTGGGTGCCTTACCCAATGAGCTATCTCACCAGCCCCAACTTTTATATCTTCTGATACCTGAAACTAACACAAAAAAATGGAAATTAAAATATTTCTGAGTTTTAGCTTCTAGACTGCATGTGAAGGTCTTAGAAGGCCCCACTCTTCTAAGAAACACCTGAAAAATGAGCAATTCTTTTTTGACTTCTAGAGAAGAGAGATTACAGTCTGTCTCCCTGGAATGGATGACAGGCAGGGACAGAATCATGATAGTCAGGCGGCCAGTGTAATGGCCAGAGACGGCCCAGTGGGAAAAGTCACTTGCTGCCAAAACCTGATGGTTTAAGTTTGATTCTGGAACCCACATGGTAAAAGGAGAGGAATGACTCCCACAAGTTGTCCTCCAACCTCAACATATGGATGGTCACACACAAACACACACAGACATACGCGGGAGATAAACAAATGTAAAACAAAACAAGAAATGAAACAAACAAATCAGTATGAAGCCTTCATGGAACAAGCGCTGGTCAGGAAAAGCTGAGCTCTGACTGATAAACTTCTGAAAGGCGACTCCGCAACTGAGAGTCAACACTTCGGGGCACCCAGCCATGGAGTGGTGACGCATGAGCGTCCTCCCCAGAAGCTTTACCAGGTCTATAGTGAACGCTTCCAGCTCTTCTGGAGCAGGAGGGAAAGGACCCACTCTGCGGCAGGCAGAACACTGCTCCAATAAGGCTGTGGCACAAGAGAACCGCCTGTACCACCGCTGGGCATTATGTGAACAACCTACCTGGAAAACAGCCAACCCCAGTCCTCTCTAATCATCTGGGGTGTAAGGCGCAAACATGGAGCAGCATTGGCGAAAGATACAGACTCCTCGGATGCCACAGAACACAGGAGTCCATGGTCCTCACACCCGCCACCACCTCACTGCAGATCCAGCCATGAACTAGCCCTCCTGCAATCCCAGCACTAAGGACAGGGAACAGGGAGCTGAGATAGGGGATCACAGGTTCAAGACTAGTCTGGACCAGTTCCAGGCCAGGTAGGCTATGTAGCAGGACCCAGCTTCAAAGAACCAAAATGACTAAATGAACAAACAGAGACCTATTAAACTGGTATGGTGGCTCAAGAATATAACCCCAGCCCCAGGAAGCTGAGACAAGAATATTCCTGCCACTTTAGGACTAGCCTGGGCTACAGAATGAGACTCTGCTTGAAAACAAGAACTGTTTACAGCAGTGATTTTGGCAACATGTACAAACATGCACTTTTCATCGAATGGGCAAAGCATACTAAATAGTACAATGGAACAAAAGAAACAAGTTTTAAAGAGAGAAAGCTAGCACTAGAATCACTCAGAGGAAGCAGGAAGCAGGAAAAAAAAAAACTATACTAATATGCAAAAGAACTGAATGTAGGCCTGAGGAGATGGCTCGGTTGGTAAAGAGCTTGCTGCGCAAGCGTGAGGAGCTGAGCTTGGATGCCAGTGGCGCCACAGCTCACAACATCAGTGCCAGTGGTGGGAGAACAGAGTGGTGGAGCCTTGGAGCTTGCTGGCTAGGCACCTGCCAGACTGATGAGCTCAGGTCCTCAACCTGTCCCCCAAAATAAAATGGGGGGACACACTAGCCTCCACACATGCACCACACACAAAGGATTTTCATGTAGAGTGTAGAAAACATAGAACAGATGAGCAAAGTGAAAAAAGTTTTGAGGAAGAATAAGAGAAGCCGGAGATCAGAGGAGCGTCCTGCCAGGGCTGGGTAAGGTGGTGCACACTGCAACCCACACTTGCGAGGCTAAGCCAGAAAGACCAGGGTTCAAGGCCAGCTTGGGCTACACGAGGCACTGTCTCAAAACAAACAAATGAACAACACACAGAGAAACTAACCGTGACTGAAAGGAAGAATGTCTTTCACGGGCTCATTAGTAGACATTGAGGAAAAAAAATTTTGCTTAAGAATATTACAATAGAAATGTCCAAAGCTAAAAAGTAAAGGAAGGAAGCAGGGATGAATATTCAGTATGCTTGTCAAACTAGAAAAATAAAATAATAATTAAAAAATAAAAAGCAAAGGAAAAAATAAGAGGGAGGGAGGGGGATACTGAACAAATTATCTAAAAATTCTAAGAATATTGTAAAGAAGTGTTTAACTAACGTGAAAGGAGACTGAAGAGTAGGAATGGAAGCAATGACAACTGATAGTGTTGCCCAAATCAGTGTCCGAAGCTAAACCACAAATGTAGAAAGTTCAGAAAAACACCAAGCAGGGGCCTGGGGATGCGGCTCAGTCAGGTGTCCGCTGAGCAAGCACAGGAGGAGCTGCATTCAGAGACCCCACACCCATGTGAAAACCGGTGCTGGCGTGCAACTGGGGTGAGCAGAGACCGGAAGATCGTAGTGCTCCGTGGCCAGCCACGTCTGCCCATCAGTGTCCCCCGAGTTCTCAGAGAGCAAGATGAGTAGCTCCAGAGAAGAAACACCCGCGGCTCTCTGGCATCTGCCTCCAGTGTTAGAAATGGAGGGGACGACATCAGCATTGATCCCAAGGCCATTTAAAAGATATTAAATATTTTGAATATTTTGAATAATTTACACTCACAAATATAATGCAGATCAAATGATCCAATTCTTTGAATGACATACTCTGTCAAAACTCATATAAGTCAAAATAGGTCTGTGTCTTTTAAAGACATTGAATAAAAAATAATCCTCCCAAAGTGGAAGCCACAGGTCTAGATGAGTTCCCCGATGAATTTTTCACACATTTAAGGAAGAAATCATGCCAATTTTCTACAACCTTTTCCTGAAGACAGACGCAGAGGGATTATTTCCTAATACATTCATCTCAAGCTCATGTAGAGCATGCACCAGGATACACCACATTCCAGTCACATGAGCACACTAGCAAATTCTGAACAGATATCAATCACCATGGTGAATTAAAATCAAAGTCAGCAACAAATGGATAACTAAGAAGGCAACAGAGAGATATCCCCAATACCTGAGACACCAACAAGTACTCTTCCAAGTGGCACAGAGTCAAAGAAAGAACAAGATTTTGAACTGAATGGAAGTAAAAACAACTTCTCAACCAAAAGCACGGCTTCGAGGTCAATATATAGCTCTGAAAGCAGAAAAGGGGGAACACTAAAATGAGGAATCAGGAAGCAAAAATCAAATAAGCATCAACAGAGTTATTGCTACAGGGAAAAAAGGCAGGGATGGTGACAAATGACTAATATCAGAAATGAAGAGAACACGGTACTACAGATCCCACGGATTGCTGTGAGTGCTGTGGAGAGCTGCGCTCATGAATGATAAATGAGATGAAATGATCCAACAGCCTTTACAACACATCTGCCACAACGCATGCAAGACACACCACACGAACAGGCCTATCTAGTAAAGAAACTAGATTGAAAAGTCACCTTCCTGAAATGACAGTAAGTCAAAATGAGTTCAACTCTACCAAATAGCAAACCTCTTTTTGAAAAAAAAAAAAACCAACTGTGCATGTAGTTTATGTATAGACATATACACGCGCACACACACACACACACACACACACACACACTCCCACATGGTGTGTGTTATAAGTGTAATATGCATGTATGTATGTATGTATCTGTGTACGTGTGAAGCCAGAAGTGTTTGCTGTCATTCTCCACCTTATTTTTTTGAGACAAAGTCTCTCATTGAACTTAGAGCTAGCTATTTTGGCTAGGCAAGGCTAGCCGATCAGCAAATCCCGAGATCCCTAAACACTAGTTTGCAGACATACCACATACTCAGGTCCTCGTAGCTGTGCAGTGAATGCTCTATAGATTGAGTCATCTCCGCAATCCCACAAAAAAATTCTTTTTTTTTATATTGTACTTTTAAAATTTTTTTTGTATTTTTATTTTTGTGTGTGTTTCTGTAGGTTTGTGTTTCTTTGTGTGTGTCTGTGTGTATCAGTGCAATGTATGTGCTTGTGGAGGCCCAAGTGTATCTTTGGAAATCAACCTGGATCGCACTACCTCCTCTCTGCTTTGCTCTGGAGTTTCTCAGGCTCTGCTTCCATGGTCGTAAGTACAGGCCACTGTCACTTCTACATGGTGTTGTTACATGGGATCTGATCTCAGGACCTTCTACTTGGCAAAGGCTTAACGCCTAAGCCATCTCCAGCTCCATAAAGAATTCTTAATTATGAGAAAACAAACAGCTCAGTTAAAAATTGGGCAAAAGACCTGACTAGATATCTCACTGAAACATATACATAGCTGGCAAGAAAGCATACGGAAAGGCCTTCAACACCATATGTCATTACACTAACACGCCCATTAGAATCTAATTGGAAAGCTCTTCTCTGTGCTGGCAGAGTGCAGATGACTTGGCCACTTTGGAAGCGGATGGCCATTTCTTATGAAATTTAATCTACTCTTTCCATAGCAATTGTACTTTCCTATATTACAAAAGAAGTTCAAGCTTGCAAGCAGATGTTTGTAGTTTTACTCCTAATTGTCAAAACGTGGAAGCAACATAAAAACAAGTAAAGGTCAAATATGATATACACAATGTATCCAATGCTGAAAGAGAAGAAGTCATAGAAAGACGCAGGGAAACCTGAACAAGTGGGAAGGCTACATATGTAGCAAATCAATTATGATAGCCCAGGAAAGGCAAAACTATAACAGCAGAATCAGTGATGGGGGAATGGGGGGGCGGGGCGTGAGAGGGGGTCAGCACCAGCACAGAAGGTTTCTGCATGAATCCACAATGCAAGAATGTCTTTGTAAGTCTGCCTGACTCACAAGTGCCTGGCAAGAAGTGAGGCTTCAGGTGTAGCAGGGGTGTGTTGACAGTAGCTCAAGGCATAAAACACACTGCTGTGATCGAAGTGCTAGGGAAGGTACATGTTGTGACTTGGAGATCACATGGCCGACCCTGTACTTTCTGCTCAGCTGGGTTTTGTACTTAAAGCTACTCTAAAAAGAAGGTTTACAAAGTAAAGTTAAAAGTTACCAAAAAGAATACCTTTTTTTTTTTTTTTTTAGCTTAAGTCACCCAAACCTCCACGGGTACCATTGTTGGGCATGCGTATAAGTTTTCTGCTTCCTCACCAGCTGAGTACAGTGTGTTTTAATATCTATATTACAAAAAGGATATAGATGGATATAGTACTGTTATCTCAGTGCTCAGGAGGCGGAGGCAGGAGGATCATCCGCACTTAAGATCAATTGGTCTGTGTAACATGTGCCAGGCCAGTTGAGTGTCCGCAAAAACCAAGGGGGGAAAGACATGCATTGTAAATTGTAAACAGTTCTAAGGGAGACAGCAGGACCACAGCTAGAGTTGGTATCTGCCTTGTGGCGCTGACGGAAAGACAATTCCAGAAAACTAAAGCAGTAACTACAGGACTTTGTGGTCAGAACTGTTTAATATGTTTACAATGATTAAGTAAGACAGGTGTGTGTGTGATGTATGTGTAGGCATATATATGGGAGTAAGTGTATATTTGAAGAATAATCGATGGACAAAGTAAAAGAAAAAAAATTAGACCAAATTATAGAATCTTTCTTTTAAAAAGGGGGCAGAGAACAATGCAGAAATTTCAAGTGATGATACAAAGTACTAGAAGGTGAGGATACAAACGGATCACAGCAATATACTTGCACATGTGCTCTCTCTCGGGAGTCATAAGCTCCGTGGGTTATGTGGTTGACAGCAAACCAAGAGTTACTCAGCACCTAGAGAGTTGAGGAAGGAAGGCAGTGCCAACCTGGGCCACACATTTTCCAGGACAGCCTGAACCACAACGTGAGACCCTTTTTGCACGTTCATTAATCCTTTCTTATCGTAAGTGGCTGAGTCAGGGACACGGCAGAGCACGCTGAAATCCCAGCACGTGAGAGAAGACCAGCAGTCCAAGGTTATTCTCAGTGTACAGTGAATTCAAATCAAGACTAGATCACATGAGACCTGTCACAGAAAACAAAATGAAAAAGAAAAAGCAACTAGAACTACATTTTTAGGACAAACCGAAGCCTAAAAGAATGCTTTATAGCGATTTTTTTCTGGAGAACATCTACATCGTCCATCAGATTAAAAAATACAAAGATCTACAAAGACACAGAAGGAGACTTTTAAATATCAACTTCAGGACTTTTGATCATAACTGTTTAACATTTTTATTAACAACTAAGTAAGAAGAGAAAATATAATAACTTGAAAAACTAAGCAATTGGGAAGGTTAAAAAAACATGTCTGGCCAGTATAAAGCAGCTAGTAATGTGGTAATAGAATTCAGCAGTAAAAGGAGAATGCAGAAACTCAAGGCCGAAAAACCATTCAAGGCCGAAAAACCATTCAAGGCCAGGCAAGGGCTGCTTAATGAATGTGAAAGTTGACAGTGTTAAAAGTCAAAGATTTACAAAGATTAACAAGAATACTAATTAAAAAACAGACCTCTGGCAAAATGGCACATGGAGGTGATATAATTGGTCTTTAACACCACAGACACACAGAAATACCGGATAAAGCCTATAAAAACTGATTTAAAAATATCTAGTCAAGTTAAAAAAAATCCCTAGGCAGCTGAAATGAAAGAGACATTGAGATCAAAGCTGGACCAGGAAGTGGGAATGGAGACCACAGTGGCCCATGGGGCTTCGAGCTCCTACACAGGCCCTGGACTTGAAGGAGGACGTATCCGAGCTCACGGAGAGACAAGACGTGATTTCCTGCAGTGGAGGGGAGCGGGCTGGAATAGACCCTACACAAAGCCAAGGGCCTCGGTGCCCATTCCTCGTGGAGGCCAGAGCACCTCTGCTCGCTGGGACGGGACCACGATTGCTAATCGTTGCGACCCGGAGAAGAAGAGGCCGCCTGGGGGATGTGAGGTGCAGGCCTTGATTCACACAGGCCAGCAACCTCAGTCCCATTCTCTACTGTACAGGAATCCATCCCAAGCTGAGAAATTAACCCCAAAACTTGTCTTGGTATGTATCAGAAGAAACTGGAATACTTTCATAACCTGAAAGCATGGAGATTCACACAGGGAGGAAGAAAAACACAGAAAGGAGGCTCAGGTTCACAACCACGCGAGGAAGACCTGAACGAACGTGCCAGGTAAATCTGTTCAGAGGGAACCTTTGAAGCAGGGATAGGAAAAGATTTCTTACACAGCGCCCTGAAGCACCCTCCCCACAAGTCAGAGCTATTTTGAGTACACAGGTATTAAAAGAACTCTACAGACAGATTCACAGACAAAGGGAGGATATTTGCAAAGTGTAAAGACATCAAAGAGTTTATGTCTAGAATACAGAAATTCCTATTAATCTTGAAGAAATTGAAATCTGGGGCAGGGCAGCCACAGACAAATTGGCTAGCAAGCAGTAGTTGTTACAAAAAGTTAGTAGGCACTAGTATTTATTTAGTACTTACTCCACTCATGCATTTTATAGGTGTCAACTCACCGAACACCTAATGAGGCTGATAGTGTACTGTTCCCTTGCAGAGACTGAGCCATTTCTTCAAGGTCAACAGTGCTGTGCTGGAACTTAGACTTGCACTCGTGAGTAGATAAACCCACAGAGTTGCTGTGGAAAGGCAGACTGATAATCTGCAAGATGTTTACTATGTGCCTTACGAGTCGAGAAGCAACCTCCTTTGTGCAGGCTCTAGAAAAATGCTCATGTGAGTCCATATCATTCCTGCAGCACTGTCTGTGTTGACAGAGATGAGAGGCATTTCAGATGCCCATAACTTAAAAGAACAAGAAGTCAAAGTATAGGTGAGGGAGGAATATACCGTAGTAGACAGGAAAGACATCTTACTCAGACAGAAATGTGGGCAGATCTTAAATACCCAGTACTGAGTAAAAGCAAAGCAAAATGAAAGGCAATCCAAAAGCATGAGATGGAGCACATGCACCATTTACTTAAATTATAGACACTATATATTAGTTTGAACTAGAGTAGGTGCCTGCAGGGGAAAGAGCAATGGGAGCAGGAGTTGGGGGAAGGTGAGAGTAAAACAAGAGGGACCCCATTCAGAGCAATGTTAGAGTATCACAGAGGAAGGGACTCCCACATCAAATTCAAAACATTAAAAAAAAATCTTATGAAGCAATGAATCTTATGAAGAAATGAATGGTTTTCCTTGAGGAAAACCATTGCACTCAGGAGCAGAAAAATCATCTGCAAAAATAAAAAATAATACTACAGAATGCTATGAATTATGTTTCATTTTAATAGAAAGGTCATAATGAAAGAATAAGACAGTAAGAAAATAGGCAGATGTGAAAAAGAATCCGGAGTTCTAGATACAAAACTTTGCCCAAAGATGAACAGAAGAAACATGGCTAAAGAGAAAATTAGTGACTATGAAGTCTAAGAGAAGTGCTCAGAAAGAAGCAGTTAAAAAGATAGAAAACAGGGCTGGAGAGATGGCTCAGGGGTTAAAGCCTCTGCCTCACAAGCAGGAGGACCTGAGATTGAATCCCAGATTCCATGTAAAAATGACATCAGCCTACACTCCTGGCCCTGGAGGGAAGAGTCTGGGAAATTCCAGAGCAAAGCAATGAGGAGGTAGAGCAAGCACACTCAAGTGTCCTCTGGTATAGACACATACATGCGTGTACACACACAAAGACAAAAATATGAAAGAAAAGGCAAGGGACATAGGAGATAAAACGAGAAGGCTGGCATTCATTGGTAGGCATATGATAGAAACAATGGAGAGAATATGTAAGAGAAGCAATCTGAGGACATACTTTCTGAGAATTCTAAAATTGAATATTGACATGTCTTTAAAATAAAAATTTCAAAATATCAACAATACAGAAAAATTTGTATAAATCAAAAAGCTATCACAAAAGAATAACCCTTGGTTTGAAAATGTCAAAACATCTAATATTTTATATGCTAATTTAAAAATAAAAATAAAAGATTTAAAAGTATTTGGGAGGGCTGGAGAGATGGCTCAGGGGTTAAGCCTCTGCCTTGCAGGCGGAAGGTCCTGAGCTCGGATCCCAGATTCCACGTATAGACGCCAGGCTGGGGGGGGCGGCCTGCGCTTCTGGTCCTGGTAGGGCGGAGCCTGTGAATCCCGGGGCAAAGTAAATACACGCACAATTGAATAAATAATAATGATAATAAAAAAAATAAAAGTATTTGGGAACAAGTAGTGAGGGGGAAAAGGTTGGGAAGTTCTCTGGTGACCGTGTGCTTTAGAGCAAAAAAGGCAGCCACAGCCCATGTGAGGACAGGGACAGTTTCACCAGAGTGGAGCAGGCAGTGCCCGCACTCAGAGGTGGGGCTGTGGCTCCAGGAAGCTTGAACTGGAGCCAGACTAAGAAGGTTGATGCTCTTTTGGCTTTGGGAGAACACAAAGACATCTATTCCCAGGACATGAAACACCTTACATAAAACAATTGGCCACACATAGGAAAAGGTTATTTTTTAATCGGTTGACCAAAACTGCAACTATGTTGCCCCAAAATACAAGCCTAGGCTATCCATGCTGCCGGGCCTCTTCATACTTATGATGTGATGTTTTATGTGCATATTATCATCCTTTATTGGCACAGGGGACACTTTTATACATTTGGCAGTGTCTACATAATTTTTAAATCTAGTTGAAAACTGGGGGCAAGTCAGTTAATTAATCTAGTAAACAGAAAATTTTACTGCAGAGAGAATGACAAGTGTAACTGATACAAACTTCACGTTAACATCAGGTGTTAGAAGAAAGGGTAAACTTTGAAGAGATACACCAATCAACTCTGTATGCTTGAGATGATAAATTATTATTTCAGGTGAGTGAACTAGAGAGAAGGGATAATGTGTAAGAATGAAACAGTGAGCAGCCAACAATTGCTGAGCTTCATCTCCACTTAGTTAATTAAAATAAGAAAGACTGATAACACCAAATGTTGAGAACACCGAGTAACTCTAACACTCAAGTGCTGGTGAAAGTATAAAGCAGTATATAACTACCTGAGAGCAGCACGATCTCTTCTAATGAAGAATAAACATGCTCTCTCTATATAAAGCAACATGGGTGAACCGTAAAGATACTGCCAGAGAAAGTATCACGCACTGGCACAAAAAGGAAGGAATACGGCCAAAACCAATCCACTGTGATGAAATCAGACAGAGGTCGCGAGGTATTTTTCAGTGAGTGAAGAAAGGGAACTAAATGGAAAGAGACATGAAAATTCCAGAGAGAAGGGAAATGTGCTCTGTCTCATTTTGAGTGGTGATTAGTCATTATTTTGTTCTCTTTCCCAAAAGTTGGAGCTGGAACTAGGAGCCTCGTATATGTCAGACAAGCACTTGACCATTTAGTTATGCCGACCATCCAGTAGTGGTGCTCATAAAAGCAGACAACTGTCAAAATTCCTCAAATACTTAAGATAAATACTTAAGAATTCTTAAGATCATTATGCAGCCAGGTGTGATAGAGCACAGATGCAGTCCTAGCTGGACTGAGGATGACTAAGACAGGACAATCTTGAGGCCAGTACCAACATGAACTACACAATAAGTTCCAGGCCAGTCTGTTTTTACAAAAAAAAAAAAAAAAAAGACAAAATAAAATGTAAATCAGGCTGGGGTTTAGACTGCCTCACAAGCAGAAGGACCTGAATTCAGATCCCATGTAAAAATGGGGAAGCAGCACTGCACTTCTAGCCCTGGTAGGTAGAGCCTGGGAAATGCCAGAACGAAGCAAAAAAGGAGGTAGAAGTAATCCAGGATGATTCCCAAAGTCACCCTTGGTCTTCCACAGGGACACACAGTGCGCTCTCTCTCTCTCTCTCTCTCTCTCTCTCTCTCACACACACACACACACACACACACACACACACACACGCACGCACACGCACACACGCGCGCAAAGTAAAATAAAAAAAATTAAATGTAAATCCACCAGCTGTCTGAAATTAAAAATCAACATGATGAATGAATGCTAAGAGACAGGAGACTAGACTTAAGATGCCGAAAAACTACCTTCAGCCTTTGTTAAATATCTGCGTGGACAGGCAAACACAAGGAAACAGAAGCTAGGGCTGGGGTGTAGCTTGGTGACACAGTGCTTACCTGACCAGCATGCATGAGATCCAGATCCGATCTTTAACAATAGATAGCAAGAGGGGAAGAGAGGTGCAAGAGAAACTAAAGAATTCGCAGACCACATGTAGAAAAGAAGAGAAGGAAAAGGGGACTAATGCAGGAGTCAATGGGAAACAAAGCAGGCAAGAATGCAGAAGCAGAAAACAAAGAAAAATGGAAGTGATAAATCAAAAAATGTGCTATTTTTGTTGTGCTAAAAACAGGGTTTTTTTTCTTTTTTCTTTTTTGGTCAAAACAGTGATCCAGACCAGCAAGATGGTTTAGTGGGTAAAACCGACTGCACACAAACCTGGAAATGTGATTCAATTCCTGGACCCACATGGTGGCGCGACAGAACTGACTTGTGAAATCGTCCTCTGACTTCCACATATGTTCCATGTCACACATGTGTCACCTGCTCATTTCTCTGGTGCACAAAGACACATTTTTTTAAAAGGCCGTGATCCTCTGCTTCGACTTTTAAAAACTGCATTCTTATTTGCATGTGGGTACGTCTGCCCTTAAACTAGTGCCCAGCATGTAAGAAGCACTGCTGTGAAAGTGATTAATACCAAGAGAGGCTGGGAATCACCCCACTAAGCAGCTTCAAAGCACGCATCTGACTTGAGCATCTATCTACATTTGTTAACAAACACACGACATAATCTTTCAGACTGCTCTCGGGTACAGAATTCCATTAACAAGTGAATGTAAGTCTGCTAGGGGCACAGGAGTGGGCGGTGCTACAGAAACAATACAGAGCAAACTTTGCTGCTCTCACGTCTGAAATAAATGCCAAGGTTGCTAACATATTGCCATGCTTCTGCCTGACTCCCTTTGCAGAGATGTTAAATGGAGAAGAGAGAACAGCACCATTCAAGTGTGTCTTTTGGAAGAAAGAAGTTACAACATGTTGAAACCCTAACTCCTGTAGATCGACGCATAGAAATAACCTAAATCATGTTATTAAGCACTTACCGAAACTGCTAGGCTTGAGAAACTGTCAAAGGTCCCATGGGGAAAACATTTAAGCAACAAAAAAGAACTGCAGAAAGAGGGATGCTCCTCAAAGGGACAATATTAAAGCCTGAAGAAAAGACTGCGCTGACACAGAATAAAGGTACTTAGGCAGAAGAAACACAATTGGCTGAATTGAGTGCTGTATAATGACCCGACGCACAAACGGGAATTCAACACAAAGTAGAAAACTAGGCCAGCTTTCTAAAAAGAGCACAAAGAATACTTATTTATTTATTTAAATGTCTATTCTGACTACTTCCAAGAAGGATTTGGAACTTTGGAAATTCTTTAAGTGACAAGGCACACAGGAGAAAACCCAGGGAGAAGGAGTGGGAACAGGCCGCCAGGGTTTGGAGGGATCATGGGAATCTCTCTAAATGAACACAGAAGAAAGTAACACTGAAGAGTCACAGCATCAACACACACAGCTCAGTTTACACGATTGCAGGCGGGTTCCCCTGGGGGGGCATGGAAACAAAGATTTTCGCTGCGGGGGTGGGGGGGGATTTTCTGTGCCGCAGGGCCCTGCCATACCCGCATTTCCTGTGCTTATTTTCTCCATGAGTCTTCAGCCAGCCCCAGTAGCTGTTTATGGGCCAATAGCCTGCTACTCGCTTGGCATACAGCTGCTAGGTGCTGTGGGAACCAAGTGGAATGTAAAACTAAGACTGTTGGTCCAAGGGAAACTGGCAATAAACCTCACCAAACACTGGTATGATTGAAGAGGGAACTCTTAAATAGGCTGAATCCACAAGAGATCGGAAGGAGGAAAGGAACGAGGGAAGCAAGGAAAGAACGAAAGGACTGGGGCTGGCAACTGCCTGCCAGGTATGACTGCGACGGCACAGGAGAAAAGGTAGCGCTTTGGCCGGAGGAGACACTCTTCTCCCTCCAGAAGAGGGTCCCTTGGTACTGCACCAGCATTGGCAGAACGGTTAAGTAGCTGCCAGTGCTATTTACGGACACCCACGACATGGGTCTCCAAAACACCGTGCAAGAGGGGCGTGGAGCAAGAGGCCAGACACTGAGCAGAGGACTGTACACCCATTTTTTAGGATAGAGCTTCTAAAACACAGACAAGTCAAGTGAAGTCCAGCAGTGACCCAGTGACCGGAGGGAGGGAGATGGGTGGAGGCAGGGGATCAGCAGCAGGCTAGGTTTCTATAGGAACCAGAGGCAGGCTCCGAAAGCACAGGCTGCCTGGCTGTCTGTATTTCAATATCCATCCTAGGAGAAAATCCATCCTAACTCCTGATCAAGAGTCCTCAAATCGGGTGCCCCTCCCAAGCCTGCCTCTTTCTTTCGGCATATCAAGCCCTCGTGGCAGCAGACAGCCCTTGTATTTCTTTATTGTTGCGAGTGATAATCCCTATCCCCTCAATAAAATCTTGACTTCTGTCTTCCCGTCTGGGCTCTGCTGGAGCCGGAGAGCTGAAGGGACCTTGGAGAGCCCTTTCCAGAGCTTTCACGGAGCAGGAGTTCATTATCTATCCCGTCCTCCTGTCGCATGACCAAATGACCTCAGTCCAATCTCTTTCTTTTTAAGGGGGAAGCTGAGGTCCTGAGAGGCTGAGCCGCTCTCTGATCCTAGTCTGCTTAACCCTGTGGCTATTTAGTATCTTGCAAACAACCAGAGTCAGGTGAAGGAACTGGCGCTCTCAACATAATTAGAGCAAAGATCACACACTCGGAGACAAGAAATGAGGGATCTGCTACACACAGAAATGATTTAAAATGTAAGGTATCTAAGGAATCGGACAACTTAAAAGAGAACCCCTAGCAATTATTTCTGAGGCTGCGAGGAGGATTGGTGAGGTTACGAAGGGGTGACTATAGCTTTCAGCAGGCCCAGACTCCTCAAGTTCAAAAGCAGCTGTCATCTAGCATCTTGTCTTGCAGCTGAAGCCTGATAGGCAGCACCGTGCAGTGCAAGGAATGTAGATTTTTGTAAGCGACACTCCATCACAATCTCTTTCACATGTCATCGTTCCTAGGGTAACCATCACGGTTGTCTTCATTCTTACCCCAATGGAGGTCTATTTCAGTTTCAACTCCAAATCTACAGCAACACCTTCGTGGCCAGTATACTTTCCTAAGTACATTCTGGTCACACTCAGGTAACCTGGACAGCTCTAGAACTCCATCAGGGAAGACTCTATACTGGCTGGATCAGGAATAACATGCCACTGTGGGGATTTGAGAGGCTATCTTGTGAAAGAGGGAGAGGCTTAAATAATAACCCCTCGCTTATGAACTTGGATTTACATGCGGCTTGCTAGTATCTGCCACTATGCTAAGCATTCGCCACACATTTCCCATTTAATTCCCTAGCATGCCTGTCCGGTGGACACCACACTATGTCCATTCCACAGAGGAGGAAACTAGTGTCCAGAAACGCTAGGCCTGAGACTGCACAGCCATTGACTGCTGCCTATCCTTCATTTCAGTCTTGATTTGTTTGTTGCCAGGCCTCCGAGCCCTGAGTTCAATTCCTATCCCGCCTTCAGGAGAGCTGTACTGCTGGCTAGCTGGCTGGAGCGCTTGTTGAGTACTTGTGAGTGTGGGTCTTTGCTGGACTCATGGCAGAGATGTGTATCTGGGATGAGGCTCTTGGCATAGGTTAGCTGGCTGGCTTCAAAAGACTTTTCCAGAAGGCTTGAACTTAATTTACCAAAAGATCTGGTTTGGATTTCGACCCTATCCTTTCAAAGTCTTGCAGCTGGTTGGACTTGAAAAATGCAGATAACTCAATATAATCCAGAAAGTCAATTCATCAAGTCCTACTGTGAGGTAAGCCTATGCTTTGCAGTTACTGTGAAGAAATTCAACAGCTGGGTGAATGGCACCAGAAAGCCCTCAGGAGACACAAGAAGAGGAAGGGAGTTAGCTGTCTGGAGCCAACATTGAGAGGAAGCTTGGTGCAATATCGCCTTGGCTGTTAACGGGAATGGCCGGTCCCCAAAATGAGTGGGCAGATTTGAGAGTCAAGGCACAGTACCAACTGATGCTCTGTCTTCCTCCTTCCACTGAGTTCCCAGACTCTTCTGCAGCTCTGGTCTGTCCTGCATATGCCAGACTCTGCATTGTCTGCAGCAGCCTTGGAGAAGCCCCAACCCTATCAGCCATGGGTTGACTTGGCAGTCACCGCATCAAAATGCAAGGAACACTGCTGCTCTTCGGTCACAGCTTCCTTTTGAGGATCTGCAGCAGATCAGACCTCCTTCTCCCACAGGCATCTAAGCTCAAGGAAGTCGCTGACTCACTGCAAATGCGCCTCTGCTCCTGCACCTTCCCAGTCACCTGCCACACTCTGGCTGCAGCAGACTCGCCGTCATCCTTCTCTCTGTCCCCCTCAGTTTCTTCCCACACACTTCACTCACTATCCTGCCTGCCTTCCAACCACTTCTCACCAGGTAAAAGCTTAGAAAAGGAATGCACCCTCACAAAATGATTCCTTAATAAAAGACAATAAAAACAGGCGTGGTGGTACCTGAAATCTCAGGACTCAGGTGGCAGAAGGATGGAAAGTTGGAAGACAGCCTGAGCTATGTAACAGACCCAGTCTAAAAAAGAACAATAGAAACCAAAGAACCATGTAACTAGATTATTCTCCGAAACTAGTAACTCTTCCCTGACTGTTTATAAATGAAGAAGCTGATAGGAATTAAGAAGCCTGCCCAGATTGTGTATCTGAACAGTCTCTGTTCCTGGATCATAAAAGTAAGCATTTAAACCAGAGTGTCCAACTCTGAGCTAAGACCAGAGGCCTGGGCAGGAAGCACTGGGCTCAGAGCAGAGCACTTCACCACTGTTTCGCGATGGTGATTAAACCCAAAGCATCCTAGGGAACACATGATCTCATAGCCTCGATTCGTTTCATTAGAACTGTGAACTGCTAAGAACAAGAGAAAAATTTAACCAGGCATTTACGATAGGATATAAAGGCTCAGATGTTAAGATTCTGTCTTGAAAGCAGAAGCTGTGAGTTCGATTTCAGGTCCCACATAAAAAAGCCAGATGGAAATGGTGGCAGCCCGAACTTTGCATCCTGGTGGGCGGAGCCTGAGAAGTCCCAGACTGAAGCAAAAAGGAGATAGAAGCAATCCAGGATGATTCCCGAATTCACCCTTGGTCCCCCACAGGGACACACAGTATCCTCTGACACACACACACACACACACACACACACACATTAATGGATAGATAAATGAATTTTTTTAAAAATGCTCAGTGACATCATTAAAAAAAAAAAAAAAAAAAAAAGGCGACCCATTAAGGAGACCTTGAAGGATGTCAGGATTGGGAGGGATTTTCTATAAAAATGATCACATAATGGACTGGAGAGATGGCTCAAAGGTTGACTCTGCCTCATAAGCAGAAGGTTCTGACTTCAGATCCCAAGACCCATGTAAAAACGCCAGGAGGAACCAGCAGTGGCCTGCACGGCTAGTCCTGGTGGGCGGAGCCTGGGAAATCCCAGAATGAAGCAAGAAGGAGGTAGACGCAATCCAGGATGATTCCCAAAGTCACTCTTGGTCCTCCACAGGGACACACAGTGCCCTCTGACACACACAGACACACACATAAAATTTAAAAATTTAAAATGATCACAAATCAATAAAGAAAGCACTAATATTTTAAAAATGTTTAAACAAAGAAAAAACAGAAAGCTCACAGAAGTTATAAAACGCAATCAACTGACCAGAAATGTTAATTCTCACAAATAAAGAAATATATATTAAAAGAGGAATACAATTTAGGACAATCCAATCAGGACAGTTTTTCAATGATGGTATTTATCTGGGAAGCCGTGGTTTTGAAACGTAGGATTCCATTTGGTAGGCTACCTAGGACACTGAGAGACCTGAACAAGTGTCGCTTCCATCACTGGACTTTAGCCTTTTAACAGTGATAGTCAACGCTAAGCGTTCAGGAAGGATTGGCTGTCTTATTTCTGTTGTTTGTGATGAGTGTGCTAGCAAATCAAACCCAGATGTCACACCACTGAACCGTATCCCCAGCTCAAATGTAAACTATATAATTGAGAAATTCAAGAACAGAAAACCAGATGGGTACATCTGGCTTCCAACACAGCTCACTCTCTACACATTTATGTTCCTACTATGGACCAGAGCAAAATAAGACACTCTCTGCCAGAAGGGAATCTGCTTACATATAGAGTGGGGTTCAAGCCAGAGTCTATACACTGTGCAGGGGAAGAGACATCTGCATGCTCCTTATATTGCACGCACTGCTGTCCAACTGTGTGGTTTCTGAAGGGTAGGTCTCCCTCTCCTGCATGAATCCCAGAATGTATAATTACAGACTGTGCTCCAAATTACCTGATCTGTATGGGGCTCGGTTTCCTCATCTACAAAATGGGGCCAATCCCAGTGCTCTCACATTGGGCTGTTGATGGATTCATCAAGCTAACACGTCTGAGGCATGAGCCCCATTATCTGTGAGAGACATGGGTAAGTGCTCCATACATGGAGTAGCAGTCAGTCACCATCCTCACCCAACATCCTGGCCTCACCAGATTCTCAAGAAAGCAGAGACTGCAAAAAGGAAGGACCGTGGGAGGGCTCCGAACTGGTAGCCGCCACCTGATTTTTGATGAGCCTGCCGCGGCCATTCTAATCGACTAATTGCTTTTTCCAGATTCTAAATGAAACTCTTCTTGAGGCATTCTACAGAATACAATGAGGCAAAACATCAAAACAGCGTAACAAACTGCTCGTGCCCTCTTATCTTCTGACTAATTCATAGAAGCAGGCGCTGTTCAAGGCTATTACAACAGAAGGAGGCTCTGCGGGACTCAGGTGCCTTTCTGGGCACGCTGCTCTGATCCAGTTCATCCACGATTACTCTTCACAGACTCCACTGCAAAATCCCCTGAGCAACACATCCGGCTAATGAGTGACTAGGGATTGTGACTGCATTATACTTAATGCCAACTTTCCCATCTAGCAGTTGAGAGTCTCAACAAGCAATCACCACTCTAATGCTTTCAAATCCAGCCTCTTAGGTGTACAAAAGACACTTGGCTTTGTCGCTGATAGGCCTTTTGCTCTGACCTGGAAATGTGGACAACTTCCAAGTTCTCATAACTTGATTAGCAGGATACATCTTTCTTCAGCGGAGAACACATCTGGACCACATACCCAACACAGAACCCAATTCTAAGACTCCAAAATCCCCATCTAAGGCAAAAATGAAAGGACCCTGAGACGATACTACACCAGCTGCGGTGACACCAGAGGTTGTGTGCGCAGCAGCAGGGACAGCCAGCCAGGAGGTGCAGCCCCCTTGAGACCTGCAGCAGGCTACTTAACTCTTGGGGACTCAGTTTCTTCAGATGTAAATCAAGAATAACACTGTGCTTACCTCATGAGGTGACTGGAAGAATTAATAAATTTCATAAATGAGTTAACATACATTCCTAGCTCTTGTAATAGTATAAGCATTCACTAAATTTAAGCTATTAAAAGAAAAAAGCCAGCCTGGAACAAAATCTATGTATAAGTCCAACTTAGAAGTATGTGGCATACATCTAAGATCTATTATCATCTAGTATAACACACTGGGGGAAAGAAAACATAAAAGTTTACCTAACAATATATTGGTTTTTATCACTCTACTTACTCATTTCTAAGTTATATGTGCATTGTGTGTGTGTGTGTGTGTGTGTGTAACATTACATTATGGTCTTTGAAAGCAAAGACTTCACAGACAGCCCCCAGCTGATCACACACAGCTAGCCTAGGATAAAAGCCAGCTAGTAAAAGCAAGGTAGGGGAGTATGATGTCTCTCAAAGACCACAGAGCTATAATCCGAGAGATTTCATATAAAATCCTCCATACACTGAAAACACAGCACCGCAAAGAACTTCGAAAACAACTGGCCCAATTCCACATTTTATAGATGTATTCTGTCCAGTTCCTGAATGATGGAAGTGATTCCTGCTTCCTGAGTTTTAGATACGTAGCAGCATCTCACAGGGATCGGGCCAAGATAGCTTGTGGTACCTATATCCCTTTGTGACTTTGAAACTGGGAATACATCCAGAGCTGAGGATAAGTACTCTACCACAGAGGTACATACCTGGCTCCAAGTCCCTATTAAATTTATAATAATATAGTTGCCACTGGTATCTGAATGAGTTGGTTCCAGACCAAATCTTTGGATACCCAAGTCTGTTACATAAAAGTATGTAGAATCTGCAATAACCTACGTACATCCTTTTGTATATTTTATATCATCCTTAGATTACTTACGATACTTAATGCATGCAAATGCTATGTAAATGGAGGCCCACTGAACTGTCCAGGCAATAATGACAAGGAAAATGTCTATACCCGTCCAGTACAGATGCAGTTTTTCCCAAACATTTTTACTCCAAGGCTGGTTCAACCCATGGATGAAGACTCCACAGACACACAGCCAACTGTATTTTCTAAGTGATAAGCAGATGAGGAAGACAAGTTGGAAAGGAGAAAAAGAAAGACAATTTAGGGAATTACAGTAAGTAGAGACCTAGCTATAGCAGCCAACATTTGTCAAGCATTTATTAATGTGTCGGGCAACTTACATGAGTGGCCTTATGTAATTTGTACAAAACCAGTGAGACAGTTACTATTATTAACCCCACTTTCCGCTGGGGAAGTGGAAGCCTAGTGAGATGAAATAGCTCGTCTGAACAACTGAGTCAGTGAGGGGCAGAGTCAGCAAATGAACCCATGCTGTCTGACTCCGAAATGAAACTTCTGCCACTAAGTCATCCTGTCAGAGCTTGAGGATTTCAAATCAATGAGCCTCTTAATCCTGAAGTCTTTCTTCTACCATTTCAATAATGTTCTCTGGCCAGAGGTATTGTGAACACACTCCAAACAGTGTTTTTTTTTTAATAAGAACCGAGGGTGGGGGCATAGCTCAATAATACAGCATTTGCCAGGCACACCTGAGGTTCAATCCCCAGAACCTCCCCTTCTGCCTCAAAATTAGTAACGATAATACAGAAAAATAAAAGGAGGGTCTGAAAAGGTGCAGAGTCCATTTCCTCTGCTGTGTAAGGCTCTGGCATAGTGTGGACATGAGGTTCACCCAAAGGCCCAGGTTGACGACTTGGTCCTCAGAATGCAGCCCCTGGGAGGTGGGAGAAAGTTTAATAGGTGGGACCAACAGGAGGTCTGGTCACTGGGGCATGTTCTGGAAGGGGATAGTGGACCCTGGTCTCTTCTTTCCCTGTCACTTCCCGTCCATGAAGGGTATTGTCAGAGTACTCCAGCAGGGGCACACATTTAACACAGCACAAATCCCAAATTCAGGAGTCCAGATTCTGTCCCTCTATAAGCCCCTAGCTGTGACACTGCCTCACCACAGGCCCCAACACAACAGGGTCAACAATCACCACTGAAACCGCCAAACTGGGGGCACAAACAAGCCTTTCTCTTCGCGCTTTGCTAGAGCCCCGGCGTTTGTTACAGCAACGGATCCCTAACACAGGCATCTTATGCATACATTCATCCAGCCCCACACTTGACCGAAACCCTTTACCAGTGCAGCTGGAGCCTATGCTAACTGGCCCCACAGCCACCGCACCCAGTTTCTGACCTGTGGCTATTCACAGGCGGGCATGCCTGACCACCGCATGGAGGCCTGCACTGCACAGGAAGACCTGCCCTCTGCTCAGGGCACAGCTGGGAAGACCAGCCCTCTGCCCATTTAAGTCCGCCTTTACGGACGCATTTGTAGGGAACCACCAGGGACATGAAGCAATTTCGGACCCTCAGCTTCCTGCACATGCCCCACCGCACTCCCCAAATCACTGAGCCCTCGGCGCCTCTCTGTGCACGCTCCACAGAGGAACGCCATTCTCCTCTCCTGCACTTGGAGCATCTTCCTTTGTTTTTGAAGAAGTGGGAATTGCTTTCATCTCGAGCGTTCCACCGTCCATCACTAGGGAGTAGAACAAGAGGGTTATCTTAAGGAACTACCGAAAAAATGCAGAAGTGTAGCTTCTCTATTGCTTCTCTATTGCCTTTAACTCTGAGACACAGCCTGTGGGACTCTGTCGTATTTGCTCTGAAATGTTCAAAGGAAGACACGGAAAATTTCATCTTTAACGGTCTGCAGCCCAGGAAAGAAACCAGAACTCTAGGGGCCAATTATTCCACTGTCTTGGACTTTGACCTTCAGAAGTCTCCCTCTGGTTTTAACCTGCCTGGTACTGAGGGCAGCTGCCGGCCCAGGGCCAGCTGAAGAGCAGTTTGTGTCTAGGGTGGTCACATTTAATGACTGCCGGGCCTTCAGAGCAACATTCAGGAGTTACGGTGCCATGCTAAACCTACGGGCCTTTCACTGTAGCTTACTTTAGATGCGGTAATTCCGCCACGTTCACATCGCACCAACAGCGGGGCAGGGCCCTTTGAAAATCAACCGCTAGGAAGGCACTGATAAAACCAGAGAGTGGGCAGAGCGGGCAGAGCAGCAACAAAGCGAGACGCTGTCTACAGACAGGACTGGGGAGCCTTGTAGATTCGGGGGCTGATGCACCCCATCCTGGTGAGAGGGGGGGCTCACCGGCTCCCTGGTCTTCTGCCTTCCCTGTCAGTTTGAGAGGGAACTACATGATTGGGTTCTAAACCTGACTTTGGCTTAGCAAATCAGGGCACGGCCTCCGAAGTATGCTTTCCCAAGTGTAGGGAAGACTGCGGATGGGAGTCCGTCACATCATTCTCGGTTTAATGGGTTGGAAATTTTTCTTAGTGATTTTTTGAAATGAGGGCTGGAAGTGGAAGCTGAGGGAATCTAGCTCATTGGTGGAGCAAAGGCCTAGCATGTCCAAGGTCCTAGCAGCACAATAAATAAGCAATAATAATCTTTAAAAAAGTTTAATAGCTCAGGGTCTATTTTTTTAAAGTTTTTTTAATGGTAAATTTCCCCATTTCTCTAAGCATCAACTCCTTATCAGTGAAATTGGGCATGAGCATTTGCATTACAGAAGCTTTAAAAATATTTTATTAGAGAGAGAGAGAGAGAGAGAGAAAACAGGTGGAGGTCATGGGTCACATCTCTTCTACAAAGTAGGCTTCTGAGGCTTAAACTTGGGGGCTGGGGCGATGGCTCAGGGGTTAAGACTCTGTCTCACAAGCGGAAGGTCCTCAGTTCAGATCCCAGATCCCACGTAAAAAATGCCAGGAGGAACTAGCAGTGGCCTGTTCTTCTGGGCCTAGTGGGCAGAGCTGGGAAATCCCAGAGCAAAGCAAGAAGGAGGTAGAAGCAATCCAGGATGATTCCCAAAGTCATCATTGGTCCTCCACAGGGACACACACACACACGCGCGCGCGCACACACACACACAATAAATAAACATTACTTTAAAAAGAAAACTTGGGTCACCAAGTTTTTGAGCAGGTGCCTTACCCACTGAGCTATCTCACTGGCCCCAGTAGTTTGGGATCTTAAATTGTAAAAAAAAACTAGCGTCAAAGTTCTAAGAGCCCGGCTCATTTTGCTCAGTGAACACAGAACTACTTTCCGGTTTTGTCTTAACTGGAGAGCAGCTTTGCTTAGGGGCGGCATTCTTCAGTTGGTATAAAGGTGAATGATCCTACTCCGTTGAGTAGAACTCAGCTCACCGCCCTCCAGTGCTTGGAACCCCGAAACATGAAAACCGAGGTAAGTAAAAGGTCTCTATTCCGGCGAATTCAACACCCTTGCCGACACCAAATGGTTAATATTTTCTAATGCATAGTGACTGTGAGGCTTACATGACCTAATTCTGTAAAACATAGGAAAGCATGACACTTCACATGTGTTCCCCCAGTGGCAGCTTTCATTGTCAACAGTGATTCTGGGGTGGGACATGAGCATACCACTCTGACCCAGGCTAGCGACTGCAGACTCAGGAGCGGCTGCTGTGGGAACACAGACCTTTCCAAATACATTCTTGGGGCTTCTCGCTGCTGCCCTCTTTCACTTTTCCCTTACGATTACCCAGTCAATAGGTGCAAACTGGCTCCTAGTGCTAAGCCCCTGATCGACAAGGTGGAAACAGACAATAGCAGGTGTTTGAGGGGTTACAGGAAGAGGATGAGCTGGGGGGGTGTCTATGAACTGCTCGATGTGGCATGCCTGGAGGCTGCTTCAGGACTCCAGAGCAGCTACTCACAGTAGCTTAAACAAAAGAGGAGAAAGGGAGGAGAAAGGACAGACTTGAAGACCAACTACCAATTTCTTTTGACTTTTCAAAGAAACAAACATGTCAATAGATTTCACATTGTATAACATGACTATATAGACACATATTCATGTGAATGTGTTAAAAATCGTGTGATACTATTTGCCAACTTAAAAATACTGAATTAGGGGTTATGGATGGAACTCAACGATAGAGCGCATGCTCAGAACTGAAAGGCCCTGAGTTTGATGCCCAGCACTAAAACAAAAACAAAGGAAAAAAGGGGTCGTCCTGTGTGTGTGTGCACACACACTGAATGCACAGACAGGCAGGCAGACAGGTGGAAACACAAGAAAGACTTTCAAAGCCCTGAGGACAGGCCACAGAACCGTAGCAACTTTCATTACACGGGTTTGTTGGGGCAGCTTTCCCCGCCAGCCTTTCGCTGCCTTGGTGACTGCTCGCTTCTCAAGACTGCATGCTTGCAGCAAATGGAATCTCGCACTCTGAGTGACTTGAGGAGATTGACAATTTCATGTCTGAATTTAAATGCCCTTGCTATTTCCCCCCTCTATGTGGTTAGTCGCTTGCGTGTCCACATTATTGGGATGATGGCTTTAGAAGGAGAGCTACTGCGCGGGTCCAGAAAAGCACAAGCCCTGATTTAATTTCCTCTGGAAAATCAAAGCACTCACTGGGTGGAAGAGCTGAAAGAGGCTGAGGGGTCAGCACCTTTCCCCAGGATGTCAGCCGGGGCACGACTGGGGAAGGTGATGTAAGTACTCAGTATGAGGCAATAGACGTACCAATTTGTTTTTCAATCTATTTTATTTCAGTTCAAAGCATCAGGGCAGACAGCAGCCCGGGAAAACAAACTGCTCTTTGGTTACTCTCAGTCTTCCCCAATCTCCAAAAGTGGCTGAACATTGCCAAAGCGTGGCTTCTGTTCCTGGACTGCTGTCTGCACTGATGCTCTGGACTGAAATAAAATAGATTGAAAAACAAATTGGTATGCCTGACTTCTCCTGCAGTTTCATATCATCCTTCAGAGCTGGCGCTACCGCCTACTTTTTACTGGAGCCCAGCAGACCCAAATCACAAATGGCAGTGCTTAGATGGAAAGGTTCCACCCAAACCTAAAATAGCCATTTAATTCTGGGCTTGTTGGTTACCACTGCATCGACATGCCACTCTTGGTCCAGTTTCCTGCTCCACTTGCTCGCCTGGACCATATTTGCTGATGACACGTGTGACATGGTGGCTGCATACGGTTTAAAGAGTGAGTTGCCACAGGCTGCTGTTTTTACAGAACTTCAGGCCCTTGATTTATCACTGCCTGTCACTTCTCATGTTCCTGAGCCCAGATGCCATCCTATCTGCACCTCCTCAAAGGCTCGCTACTTTCCAAGCACCGACGCAGTATTAAAGGGCACATTAAGTGGGGAAAGTCTAAGAAGGAAACCCAAGTCAGCTATAATCGCTAATTCTAAAATCACCCCCAACATCCTTCCTTAGAGTGGGGCACAGGGTGCAGCTGAGGGGTCCCCACCCATGCTTGTTATGTTTTCTGGACTCCATCCCTGGCACGCCTCCTACAAAACACAGGGTTCTTGATAAACAAAACACTTCCAAGCTTAAGGCACTAAAATGCTGAAAAAATGCTTTTCGTAAATAAACAATTAAACATGAGGTTTAAAAAAATAAATTCCGGGCTGGAGAGATGGCTCAAGGGTTAAGACTCTGTCTTGCAAGCAGAAGGTCCTGAGTTTGGATCCCAGAATCCACGTAAAAATGCCAGGAGGAACCAGCAGTGGTCTGCATTTGTGGTCCTGATGGGAGGAGCCTAGGAAATTCCAGAGCGAAGCAAGAAGAATGTAGCAGCAATCCAGGATGATTACCAAAGTCACTCTCGGTCCTCCACAGGGACATACAGTGCCCTCTGACACACACACACACACACACACACACACACACACACACACACACACTAAATTAATTAATTAATTAATATTAAAAAAACCGTAAATTCCAGGGCTGTGGGTTCACTCAGTGGATAAGGTGCTTGCCACAAGCTGAGGATGGGAGTTCAGACTCCAGAACCCACATAACAGCTGGGAAGGTGTGGCGATTGCTTGCAATCCAGCAGGGCATAATCAAACTGCCTAGCTGACCTAACTGATCTATGAACAAGCTCTAGGTGCTACTGAGACCTTAATGATAAAAATGCCTTAATAACAAAAGTGGAACTTGAGGAAGACACCCAATGTCAACTTTGTGCTTCCACATGAGCATGTGCACTGCACACAAACCTGCATCCCCCACACACAAATATACACTCACCTGCAAACACATATATACATGCAAAAGCAAGAAAACTAAAAACCCAAGTACACTTGGAAAAGTTATTCTTCAAATAAACACTAAAAAAAATCTATTCCTCTCCCCCAGAAGAGAAAAACACATACTCTGTCACCTCTAATTTTTAGCCTGTAACACATCTCTGGGTTTGTGTTGTTGTCTAGTACTTTAAATAAAGGCACCAAGTTTGGGGTCTCTGACTCAAATTTGGCAATGTGTATGATAACCTGTACCCCAGCACTCCTGAGGCTAAAGTAGGATGGTTTGAGTTCACCAGCTCAAGACAAGAAGAACCATCTCAAAAAGAAAAGACAGAACCATTTAATACATCTCCTCTTATTTAATGAGTGGGTCAATTCTTCAGGTCCCACTCCCACACTACACCAAGCAGACATGTCCTCTGTATCACTACCACTAGGAAAGGTGGCTTCTTTCAGTTCTCCAGCACCCCAAGTTCCCACTCACTGTACTGTCTCTGTCTGCTAAGACCTTTCCCCTCCTGGTTTTTCTCCCTTTTCCTACCGCTGGACTGGCTCCTTGTGACTAGACAGGTCGGTTTAAACCACCTCGGGAGGGGGCTACCCTGACCACTCTCTGGACTGGTGTCTATCTCAAAGCAGTTTTGTTTCTCTGATGCGAGCAAATTGTGGGTAACTGGCATTTTTGCATTGCTTTGACACAGGGTTTTAGCATGACGCAGGGAGGCCTGGACCTCCCCATTACCCTGGTCATCACAGTTCCTTCCCCAGAGGTATTTGTACACACAGCAAATAGTTAAACATTTGCTCAGTGAACACTCTAGATTTGCTTATCTACTATCTTCCTGGAAACACCTGCCAGTGGCTGAGGACACGAAAAGTAAAGTGTAGTGCTGCTGAAAAGCTGGCAGGAAAAATGCAGATAGAACACAGCATGGTATAAGCCCTTTAGCTTCAGCTCCCATCTCCTCATGCATAAGCCAGGTGATATGGGCCATCCATCCCTATTTGTCATAGATTAAGTAAATGGCAGTGCATATAAAACACTTAATATTAATACCTGTCACAAAGGAATTGTGCAATGAATATTAAGTACTCAATTTATTGCTATGATGCCATGAGATATGTTTGAAATTATATCTATCATTCGGGCACCGGACATGTACACCTAATTCCAGCACTTAGAGGTCACGTTGTCCAGGGAACCAATGTATTCCCAGGGATTTGAATCACATCTGCAGAGCTGAAGCTCATGAAATACTGAATATATTCATAAGTGCTTTGAATCAATGAAGACAATCCAGGCTTGAAGTTGGAAATTGGTGGCACATGCCTACAATTCCAATACCTGGGAGGTGGGGGCAGTGGATCTCCGCTACATCGAGTTCCAGGGTTACATGAGACCCTGTCCCAAAACAAACAAAAGCTAAGATCAGGAACTGCTAATACAGAAGGGAAAAAAAAAGCGTCTATATGTTTTACACCAAGGGCAGAAAAATTTCACTTTGAGATTGCTTAAATGTTCATAACCCGATCCAAGATTTGGGTACACTCCAAAGAATACTCCCAGCTGGAGAAAATTAAAGTCAGAATCAATCTGACCTAGGCTATAGGGCAGAGGATTGATTACCAGGGAGAGGCTCAAACTGTCAGCCGTAAAACCGGTGTAATTGCTTAATCCGACTTCGCCTCTCTTTGGTGAAACTGAAACACCATAAAACCACACACGAATATACAGCAGCTGGCTTACTGCAGGCGCTGAGCGGACGGCATCATTGAGATACAAAGTAGCATTAAACTTTCACCTTGCCGGGTCGTGGAGCCTGGGCGTCATGACAACTAAAGAGAAGGAATCTCGAGAATCGCTGCAGGACACAGGCCCAAGCTACTCGCGCCTTGGGCAGCGGTGTGCAAACTTTTTGGGTTAAGTACCAGCATAGCTGATCTCATCTTTGGGGCGCCTTGCCATCAAAGCCAAGGGGCAGCCACGCCGCCGTGGACTGACCACACACACCATGAACACGGGTGCGTCTCCAAACTTCACTTCTGGACACTGAAGTTTAATTTCATGTGACTTACACTCCCCTCACCTCAACCATTTCCAAACGTCCCCCCTAGTTCTCAGCTAAAAACACCGGGTGGAGGGCCGAGGATGGGCACTTGGGATAAGGCGACGTCGGCCGGGAGCAGGGAGCCGGGGGAAAGGGCGACACTCCAGAGGTCCCAGGGCGGCCCCGGCGGGCTCCCCCCGACCGGGTCCCCGCGGCCGCCCCCGCAGGAGACCACCGCCGATCCGTCGTCCGGGACCACGTCCGGAGGACAGCGGCGAGCGGCGCCGCGATCGAGGCTAGTCCCGCCGAGTTCGCCACGCGGAAGGGTCCCGGTGCGCCCCTCGCTCAAGGCAGCCTCTTCGGACCTCCGCGGAGAAAGGGTCTCCACGCTGAGACCCAGCCCCGTTTCTATGGTTACCTGCTCAGCACCGATTCAAACTGCCGTTCTTTATTGACAGCGCCATAGAGGACACGAACACTCCTGCCCGAAGGGAACAATAAAGCTTTCGCCATTCAACAGCGCCGGAGACGCCCGAAGGCGGCCATCTTGAGCCCGTAGACGCCGAGAGGAGTGGCCCGGATGTACGCGCGCCATCGTCACGTGTCAGGGGGCGCGGGCTCGCGAGAGGGCGGGGTCTGTACCACGTGCTCTCCCTCCACCAATCACTGGGTAGTGAGCAAGTCGCTCTCTTCATTCTTGATCCCTGAGCTCCCCCAGGTTTGTTTGGGAAAACCCCACTGGAATTTCCCCTTCTTGGGCCGAGGCGGCTGTAAAGCGAGGAACTCGTTTTCACGAGTAGACACCAAAGGCATTTTTCCAAAACTACCCGTTCCCGCGAGGGGCCTGGGTCCCCAAGCGTGCTTTCATTGGCGGAGAAGCTTGCGCTGCTCGATCGGATAGGCTCGTCGACTTCACATCGACCAATCGTGGTGTTCCGAGCGCATTTTGATCCCGCCCCTCGCTGGTCCACTTTTGGGATTTGTAGTGGTATTTTTCTTCTCACGGTGCGCTCCTTTTGAACGCCTGCCATGCCGCCCTGGCTCAGACTTGTGCAGACCCGGACAGCCTCAGATTGTCACTGGGCACCTCCCAGTGTACTCGGTCGCCCTTTCCTGGCATTGCCGGCCGGGCGTCCTCACCCATGCCTCTTGTCACAAAGTGGGACTCCCTGATGACAAGCTGACTCGTCCACGGTGTCAGATCTCTGTGATCTCGACCATTTTGATTGGGACTCTGCACCGCCGTTGTGATTGGGAAGTGCCTCCTGCCTACTGGGCAGATCTGTCACAACACTGCTGTGAGTGTCCCGTCGTAATGACCGTCACTGTCAGGCTGCCAATAACCATCAGTTTCCAGCAGCTCTGGTCCGTGCAACACCCTGGCAGGCTTTTTTATTTTTACTGTCTTTATCACTCCGTATTTTCCCTGCTTTGCCTGCCATGGCGGAGCCAATATGTAACAAGTTCCCTAACCGGGTACACAGGTCGCCTTGTGTTGGTCACTTTCATCGACGGTCACCCCCACACTCAGGGTCAGTTTACTGTAGCAAACTGGAGCTGCACCTGTAGCTCTTACTGTTACACTGGACTTGTATCTGTGTCTGGATTCGATCATCTCTCTACCCTTAATAAATCAATCAAAATATCACATTATTCAGCATAGCATGGTGGGATCAGGAACATCTAATGTCGAAGTTCATCTTCAAGGTTCTGATTTGAGGTTTAGGTTTAAATAGAGCAAAAATGACATATACCTAAGAAGTTCTGTTCTAGATGTGACTCCAGTTTCTCCTATAAGGTGGTCTGATAAGCTGTCAGAGTGGTGTGAAATTTCTTCCTGAGAAACAAATGCCTTCTTAGCTGGCACCAAATCTGGCAAGTTTCTGTTTTCTCCCAGAGTGAGATTCCTGGAGGAAGTTCCAGTTTCTCAGGTTCATTGCTTTGGTGGTCTGAGAGCAAAAATGGGCACAGGCATTCCTTCTGAATCTGTGGGTGCTGCTTGCATTTACCACATTTTTCTGTAACAGGAGCCCCATAACATGGGACTGCCAGGTCTAGGAAATATCTAGAATAGGAGGTTTTCAGTATCAAAAATGGGTACTGAGTTAATAGATTATCTCTGTGTGTGTGTGTGTGTGTGTGTGTGTGTGTGTGTAAGAGAGAGAGAGAGAGAGAGAGAGAGAGAGAGAGAGGAAACTGAAGGCATGCTAGGGCATGCATGGAAGTCGGACAGCCTTTGAAAGTCAGTTCTCTCTGCCCACACATTCCACCATGTGGGCTCTGGATCTGAACCTTGGCTGCCAGGTTTGCCTGAAGGTGCCTATACCCACTGAGCCATCTCCTCTGCCTTGCATGAATAGATTTTTGAAAAACAGCTGAAGGCTGCAAATGTGGTTGACTTGAGTCTCAAACAATAGGAATCTGTTGTAACCAGATTCTGCATCATAGAAAGGAGAGATCACAACAAAAAAGACCACCATGTACACAGATCATGGCTAAAAGAATAGATTTTTTTTCCAGTCAGTACTGGAGTTCAAACCAAGACCTTATAAATGTAAGTCAAGAGCTCTATGACTAAACTACAGTCCAAACACGAAAATAGGATTTTTGAAAGTTTGGGGTTTTTTATTTTAAAGGTTATCTTATGTTTATTGTAAAACATTTATAAAATGTGGATGGGGATTTTTCCCTTGAAAGTAGCATTTTGGAATAAATGTTATCCCTCTCTACCCTTACATCGCGCACGCACGCGGGCACGCACGCACGCACGCATGCGCACACACACACACACACTACACACACTCAGTAGTCTATGGCTGCATTTCCCTACTATATTCACCTGAAGTTTTGCATTACAGAGTGAGAATCCCTATGTAAAATCCAAGATGCCAACTGCTCCAAAGTCCTAAGCTTTTTTTTTTTTTTTTAGTCCTAAGCTTTTTGAGCGGCAACATAGCACAACAAGTGGAAAACTCCATGCCAGTCTCATGTGACCCATTGCAGTCAAAACACAGGTGCACTAAAGAGTATGTAAAAATTGCCTCTGCCTAGGTACATAGGATGTGTACGAAGAATTAATGAACTTTGTGTTTTGACTTAGGTTTCATCTCCACCATTTTCCCAAAACTTTGTAGTCCCAAGCCTTTTATCTAAGGAACGCTCAATCTGCATGAGATACTTTTATAAATTGACTTTCCTGCGGCTCAGGAAGAGAAGCATAGAAAAGCTGAGAGTGAGCTCCGTGGTAGAGCACTTGCTTAGCCTAGGAGCCCCAGTGTTGCAAAACCAAACAGCAAAATACTGGGTCCAGAGGCAGATGACTGGAGTCTCAGCTACTCAGGAGTAGCTGGGACAAGAGGTGCCTGAGACATGTATGGGTGGCATACAGCTGATACATGTCTCAAGAAGAAGTGGACAGAGGGAAAGGGGGAGGAAGAGGAAACAAAGGGTCTCCGGGAGCACTAGTCCTGGCCTCTGCCTGGTCACCACACTGAAGAGTAAGAAAACACAATGTGTGGCTCAGTGGATAAGGGGCCTACCTAGAAACCTGAGTTCGATTCCCAGAAGCCCATATGGTGCATGTGTGCCCCCTCCTCCCTCAAATAAATAAACCAATAAAAATATTTTTAAAAAGAAAGAGAAGAAAACAACATCTGCGTCTTCTCAGAGAGCCTTCACAACTCTGGGGAAATAGCCTGTGTCTCCCGGTCTGTTGAAACTTGACCATGAGGAGAAAATACTTGAAGGCTTTTCAACTTTTTCCCCCTACCTTAACAGACCATGTTCTGTAAGATTCTTGAGACAGTTCCAGTTACATTACCTAGCATGAGGGTCTGGGCTAAGGCTCAGTACTAGAACAAATGTTCAGTGAAGAATGGCCCTGGGTTTAAGCCTCACCACCAAAATAAAACCAAGCAAAAAGCTACCATTGTGAGTGGTGTGGGCATGCCAAGGTGGGACGTAGCACAGTCACCAGCCCCTCCGCAGCATATATGTGCCATCTTCCTTTTGCTCCGGCTCCCTCTGTGTGCCATGCCACGCGTGGAGATTATCACATTGAACGCTCACAACCATCCAATGAAAGAAACGGGTCACGTTTTACCTTTTTTATTCAAGAGGCAACTGACTCCAAGAAGAGTAGTAATTTGCCCGAACACACACAGTTACTCATCAATGGGATTAAGGCTTAAACCAGGAGGTCCGACTCAAGACACTGAGTGTTTTTCGGCCTAGGATATTAACGTGTGGTTTTTACATAATACATATGCTCACTGTAAGGAATAGAAAGATTACAGAAAACACAAAGAAGAGACTGAAAGGTGAGTCGCTGTGCATCTTCCCCCTTAGCTGCACCCTGTCATTAGAGCTGAGCATCTCTCCGTCTCTGGACATATTTATACAAATAGATGGATGCGGAGATAATATCGCTAATAATGACAGCTACTTTCAGTTTCCACTTACTGTATGCTGAGCACTATTCTAAGCACTTTCCATGAACCAACACAGCTAATTTCCTCGGGCCGAGATGGAGGGGGATAATTTTATTAAAATGAGCTCATTTAACATATTCAGAGTTCACAGCAGCAGCCAACCACCTGCTGGTGTAGATTTTTTTCCCCCAAATCTGGTTCCTTCCTCAGTTTTGCTGTTTTCCAATCAAACACTAAGCCTAGAGTCCTTGGTTCCAAAACCCGTCTTTAAATAGTGCTTTGTGCACAGCTGCTGCCCAGTCTGATGCCTCTGCCGCTCCCGGAGGCACGGGTGGTATTTGTGAACGGTGAAGATTGCCACAGACTCTGCATGCCTTTTATTTGTTAGCATAGGTGCTGGACCTTGGCATCCACCCGCTGGCCTTTCAAAGCATTTGAATTTCCCTATGCTTTGCTCCGGCCCCAGTGAAACTGGGGTCTTCAGATCTCACTTAGTGGATACCATCTCACCTGGGGCTGCAGCTGGAATTTGCCGAATGCCAGGGAAAGGTCGGCAGCCCGTGGCGATGGAAGACAAAGGAGCGGGGCTCACTCTGGCTGCCCCGCCAGCCAGAGCCGGGAGCGCTGATCGGGACCTGCGCTTGCTGGTAGATTGCAGGTGAATCCCTTGGCACATCTGCCCTGAGGCCATGGGCACCTCTCATTGGAATGCTGGATCAGCACCTCCTCAGAGACACCTCCAGCTCCATAGTGTCTCACTCAAAACCACAGCGGTGCCTCCCCCACAAGCTGGGGCTCCTTGGCTCAGAGATGACCCCCCACACCACCATTCTCCACCCTCCCACTCAAATTGTTGCCTTGACTTCATTCCCACCCTGGAGTTACCTTGACTTCATTCCCTCTGGCCCTAGCTCGTGTGGGGCCTGGGGATGGCGGCCGTACAGTCCAGGCAGCAGTCTAACCGCTGTAATCACCTCTTGCTGCGGGGTCTCTTGAGCATCTTTGCTCTAAGGATGCTAAGTCTCAGGGGCTGGAGAAGTGGCTCAGGGGTTAAGCCTCCGCCTTGCAGGCGGAAGGTCCTGAGTTCGGATCCTAGATCCCGCTATAGATGCCAGGTGGAAGCCTGGAAGGCCTGCGTTTGGGTCCTGGTAGGGCGGAGCCTGTGAATCCCCCGGCAGAGTAAACAAGGAAGAGGTGGAGGCAGGCAGTCCATGGTAGTTCCCGAAATTGTCCGTGGTTCTACACACACACACACACACACACACACACACACACACGCATACATGCACAATTGAATAAAAAAAATAGGATGCTAAGTCTCACCACAGTGGCCCCTCCCATCAAAGTCCCTTTGGTTAAATCACCAAGACAATTTATAGACAACAAAATGTTCCCCACAAAAAGCCAAGTTTTTGGCAAACAAGTTAGTAATTCAAAATAGAATTTTTTTTTTGAGACAGTGCATGTGGCCCAGGCTGGCCTCTAGCTCATGGGTTCCAACTATCCCCCTGCCTCAGCTTCCAAGTAGCTGAGATTGCAGTTGGGCACTACCGTGCTCAACTAAAACATATTTAATAGATGCACGAGTGTGTTTGTTTGTGCATGCGTGGAGTGTGCATGTGTGGACAGAAGACAACCTCAGGGGTCAAACAAATGGTTCCTCCCACGGTTTGTTTTAGGGGGTCTCTTACTGGCAGGAGCTTCACCAAGTAGACTAGACCAGCCAGCCTGGGATCTTCGGCGATAGACCTACATTTGTCTCCTATCTTGTCGTCACTGGGATTACAAACATGCACCACCATGCTCAGCTTTTTACGTGAGTCTCGGGCATCAAACTCAGGTCCTCGCGCTTGTGAGACAGGCACATTACTGACCAAGCCATCTCCAGGCCTCACTAGACTATTTTTAGAGTAGCTCAGGCTCTGAGCAATATTGAGTGGAAGGTACAGAGATATTTCCCGAGGGTCTGCTGACCACACACTTGCATAACCCTCCCCCCCACCACATACCCCATAGGTACATTTCTCATGTCAGTCAAAATGAATTTTTTAAAAAGTCAGAGTTTCTGCAAAGGACATTGACATTTATTTGGAAATAGCGTTTGAATAGCAGAACCTCACAGTGGGAGTGTGGGTGTCACAGTGAGTCACTGGTGCCCTGTTCAAGAATATTGAAGAGAAGACAAGGTTTTGAATGCAAACATTTGGGCTCCAATCAAGTATTTTGCAAAGTAATCCTTGGCTACAGAAATTAACAAAGCAGGATCAATTGCAGGTCAGACAGGCAGTTGCCGGGAAAGTAACGCTGAAATAACCAACCTGTTTTTTATTTTAGTATTTTATTTCTGCCTTCCTCTGTCCTTTTCTGTCTATAAAATCAGCTTTCTCTGGGCCATTGTGACATGCTTAGTTTTGAGGAAGAAATTGCTGCGTGATTCGAGATGAAAGATAAATAAGGGGACAGAGAGATAGCTCAGTAGGTAAGGATGTCTGCTCAAAAACCCAGAGATCTGAATTTGATCCCTAGAAGTTCATATGGTGGAAGGAGAGAAATGACTTCTAAAAGTTGTCCTCTGACCATTCCTTGTATGTCATGGCATGCATGTGTGAGTTTTCTCTCTCTCTCTCTCTCTCTCTCTCTCTCTCTCTGTCTCTCTCATTATATTAAATATATTATAAATAATATAAAATAATATTATAATAAATAAAAATACTTTTACAAAGAAAATCATTTAAGATCTTTAGTTGCTATCATTTTGTGCTTTGATGCATTTAAATGTAGACTGATATACTTCTTTCAATTTCTTTCACCCATATCTCAGTTTCATAAAGTGTTGATGTTTTGCAATGTCCCACCTGCTTCCCCCCCATCCTCTTGTTACATGAGCCAGGGCTTTCAGTCCAATGCTAAAAGACAGGCATGGGGGCTCTGTCTGTGATCCCAGCACTTAGAAGATGGAGACAGAAGGATTGCCACAAGGTTGGGTTAGTTTGGATTACAGGGGTAATCCAAGCTAGCCTGGGTTACAGAGTGTCTTTAGGTGGGTGAGATGGCTTAGCAGGTAGAGATGCTGCAGAGTGAGACTGTGACTCAAGCCTGCTCAGAAGCCTGGTCTGTCTCACATTAAGCAAAGTTACTTGCATTTTCTTCTGGTGAATATTAACATTTGGTATCTTGTGTAATTTTCGTGTGTCTGAATGGCTGTCTATCTATCTATCAGTTAGAAATCCAGGGCCTCAAGTGACTACACAAAGGTTCTACCACTGAGCTATGTCCTCAGTCCTGTCTGTCTGTCCGTCCGTCTGTCTATCTATCTATCTATTTATCTATCTATCTATTATCTATCTAGTCAAATTAGTTGGTTAGTCAGGTCTTGAGACAGAATCTCACCCTGTATCCCAGACTGACTTTGAACTTGTCTTCTTGCCTCAGACTCTGCAGTTCTGGGATTGCAAGCACGGCCGCCACATCGCTTTATTTTCAATCATTGTTTTTCTTTATATTTAAGAACTTGTAGATGGCATATGGCCGAGACTTGATTTTGGTCCACCCTGCTTTTAGTTGATGCATGTAGACTAAGGACATTGCAAATCATCGTTGATGTAGTTCAATTCGTGTCTGTCACACGAGTTTCTGCTTTCTGTGTGTGTCTTTCTGTTGTTTTTGCCTTCCCCCAGTGATCTGCCTTCTGTGGTTTTGCTTGAGCATTTTGTATGATTCCATTTATCTTCTCTAAACATGTGTGCGTGCTTGCCATAGATGGTGTAGCAGTCAGAGGACAACGTGAGGGAGTTGTTCCTCTCCTTCTACCATGTGGGTTCTGGACACTGAACTCAGATAATCAAGCCTGATGGCAAACGCCTTTATCCACTGAGCCATCTCACCAACCTGCCTCAGGTTTTTGAATTGCCTTTCTCTGCATCAGAATTTCTTAAAGAAAAATGTAATTGTACTTAGATACTTCAAAATGAAAGACTTTTGTTCACAGTGATTACACTTGCGCTCATCTCTGAGACATATTCCAGAACTGGCGTGAGGCCTAGTCCTGCTGTGTCCCTGTCCTCTGTACACGGCTCACATCTCTTGAGTCAGTGCTATAGCCAGGAGAAGCAGGAAAAAAAGAGAGCATTTTGTCTTCAAGAAAACCCTCCAGGAACTGCTGCCATTCAGCTCTGTGACAGACATGCTTAGCACATGACAAAGGCCCTGAGTTCAATCCTCAGCACATTGTCCATGCATGCGTGCACACACATGCGTGCACTCACACCCCCTCCAAATTGATCATATACTTTCTTCTATAGCCTCTTGATCATAATGTGATCACATGACCATACATGAAAGGTATACTGGGAAATGTAGTCTTTGTGCCAAGAAGCCTTGCCCAATTACAAATCAGATGTGTGTGTGTGTGTGTGTCTGTATTTACTTGAATTAATCAAGAAAGGAGAGCATTTCCTGGGGATAGTTAGTAGCTGGAGAGCAAAAAGAAGCACCATAGACAGAACTAATTAACAATTAGAATGGGAGAATATATTTTTAACATGTATGACTGTCTAGGCCAGCAAGATAGTTCAGTAAGTAAAATCATCTATGTTCCAAGCTGGTGACCTGGGTTGAGTTCCTGGAGTCTACATGGTAGATGGAGAGAACACATTCCAAAGAGCTGTCCTTTGACCTCCTTCTTTAAATAAATAAAATAATAAATATAAACAATTAAATATTTTAAATGTCTCAGTATATATGATTGGCAGTGTCTAATGTGCACAAAAAAAGGAAAACAATCAAGGGCAGAATTCTGTTTCACATAGAAATCTAGAAAAGGATTTTGGCAAACCATTCACAGGGGAGAAGGGCAGAATGGCTAATAAGGTGATAAAAAGTTATTTAGCTTCACTAATAACCAGAGAAATGATTAATGTGAAGTAAATGCTGTATCTTACCTGAAAATAAAATATGGGATATCAAATAGTTTCTCAAAAAGAAAGAGAGAAGAGAGAGAGAGAGAAGAGTTGGACCCAGTTCTACCTTTAAAGGGTTTGGACCTTGCCCCAGTAGTATTATTTGGCTTATTATTTTAATTTCTCATTTCATTTTTATCTTCTGTCTTAGCCCAGACTGGTTTCACACTCACCGAGTTCCTGAGGATGGCCTTGAACTTCTGATCCTCCTGCCTGTGCCTCCCGAGTGGTGGGATGGCAGGTGAGCACCCCCTCACCCAGCTTCTGGGAGGCTGGGGATGGAGCCCAGGGCCCCGTGCATGCCCCGCAAGCCCTCTGTCCCCTGACCCTTACCTCCAGCCTCTCAGTTCATGTCCTAAGACACTAAACATGGGGCATTGCAGACGCCTGAGTACTCGATGCCATTTCTTTTTTGAAACAGTATTTTGCTAAGTCACCCAGCCTGTAATCCTTCTGCCTCCACATCCTGCGTGCTGGGATGACAGGCATGCACCACTGTGCCCGGCTCAGAGCATTTCTTGAACAAATGGACAACTGTTCCCCACGCGGTGCTTCGCTGAACTGGGTGTGCTCCGGCTTGGGATCTGGGCGATGGTTTGTGTGGATATTTCCCTCTTTGCCTCCGACTGCTTAATCTCATCAAACAGAGCGCTCACAATTTCCAGTTATTTCTTGGGAGGCCATTATCGTGGCTGGTTTTTTTTTTTTTTCTTCTTCCTTTTGTTTTGTGTCTCATTTGGAATTGTATTCTGAAGCAGTCTCTCTCCCCCAGCAGGTTCTGAGCCATCTGTGATAAAGGGAAGCACTTAAGATGGCAATAACAGCGAAAACAGATTCACCCAAGGTTTGCCTTTGATGTGGAGTGTATTTCTGCTCCACTTTCAGGTCTGCTCCTCAAAGAATCTTTACTTTGTTTCAGTCGATTGAAAGGGAGGCCTGGGCGCGGATGAGCGCTGCACCCAGCTTTCAACTGTTTGGAAACCTCCTGCTTCAGATAGCTGCACGACTTCCTTCATGTCTCTGCTCAGACGGCAGCTCTTTTATTTGGGGGTATCGGGTTTGAGCCCAGGAGCTCAGGAGCCTGCCATGCAAGTGCTCTACCACTGAGATGTACCCGCAGCCCCAGGGCCTTTTTTGGGTTTTTTTGGTAACCGTTACCAGGACCCCTCGACTTATGGTTGTCTTTCTTAATCATTCTCCACTTATTTTTGAGGCAGAGTCGCTCAGTGAACCTGGAGCTTCCTAATCACTGGATCCAGAGGGGTCTGTTTTCTCCTCCCAGCGCTGGGATTACAGCCCTGCAGCATCACTTCTGGGTTTTACATGTGTTCCCTCTGCTAACTAGAACAACGCCCATCTCCTGGTATTGTGGATGTTACGATAGCCGGTACAGCGTCCAGCATGGAGCTGGACACAGACATACATGAGGTTAGTTTTGTCCCTCCCCTTCCCCCCCACACACACCCCCAGGAACTGAGTCTCCTCTTTCACCTACTCTAAGCAAAGATTCCCTAGCCCAGGATGTCAGGCAGCAGTGAGTCCCACAGTCTGACCTCTGTCCTCCCTGTTTATGGAACACACAGACACACACACACGCAAACACATGTAGCCACATCAGACATGCATACACAAACATACGAATGCACACAGAACATGTAAATGCATACACAAAGACACATATACAGATACACACACATCACACAGATATAGCACAGGCAGGCAGGGTAGATTGAGAAAGCCCAAGGGAGATTCATATCATGTAAGATGCACGTGGACCGGGCCTGATTAGCAAGGCCAGTAGCTTGGGTTTCAGGGGAGATTTCTCAAACATCATGGTTAATGAAAAGCGATGTCTCGGAGGAAATGGGTCAGATTGGGTCGTGACTGGAGATCTTTCTCTGTCATTAAACCCACAGAATATTTTCATACCTTATCTTCTAGAAGCGTATTGTCTGCATTTCACATTAAGATGCACAATCTGCTTGGGTGTTACTTCAAAAACATTCAAGGAGGACAGGAGAGCAGCTGTCTTCCCTGCAGGTGCCAAACCTTCCCAAAACCACTGATTCGAAAAACAAAGATTCTCCTTCCTAGCAGTCTAACCTCGCCAAGACCAGACTCGCCAGAGTATGTGTCTGTCTGTCCTCGTGCCCATACTTCATTGTCTTGGTTTCTAGATCTCTCTCTCTCTCTCTCTCTCTCTCTCTCTCTCTCTCTCTCTCTCTCTCTCTCTCTCCTCTCTCTCCTCTTTGATGTGCCTTGCATGTTCAAGGCCAGAGGTCAACTTCAGATGTCTTCCTTGATCGTTTTCCATTCAAGGACAGATTGAAACAGGATTTCTCACTGAACTTAGTTCATAGCTCGGTTGAGTAGCTAATGACTTTGGACCTGTCACCCTGCACGCTGCCCTGCTGGCTCTTACATAGGCACTGGAGCTCTAAATACAGATCCTCATACTTGCACAGAAGGAACTTTACCCGCTGAGCCAACTTTCCAGTCTCACTTTCTGGAATATTCTAAGAAGTGTCTGTGTGCCTGGGAACAAGTGTTTCCATCTTGCTGTGTCCTGTTTGGGCCAGATCTGCTTTTATTTAGGTCTGTGCAGGGGTCTTTTAGAAAGGTCAGAGCACTTGGCAGGGGCAGGAGATCCTGGTTTTCTCTGTCCACCTCTCCCGGGCTGCCGTGTGTCCTTCCTAGTAGTGGTGACTACCTGAGGTCCCATGGGATGTCTGGATGGTACCTGGTATGCAGGCGCTGGAAGGGAAATGCTGCAAGGGGCACTTGCCCTTGGTGTTTCTAGAGTGATGAGATTTGCCACGTGGGAGGCATTGTGTCAGTATTTGCTGAAAGTGTGATGATGGAATGGTTAAACTCGTGCTTGCATGATGTCATAGTTAGATACTGGTGGCAACTTGGCAACGGAAGGTTCAGAGCTCTGCGTACAGTTGTGAGAATTTAGTAGCGGAGTTAAGCCCCCAAGCAAATCTATAGGAGATGGTCTGATTGATGGGGAAGGCCCAGCCCATGGTGAGCAGGACTAGTTCCTGGGCAAATGAATAAGATGGGGGTGTACTAGTTACTCTTATCTGTTGCTAGGAGACACCACCCAAAGTCAAGCCGCTTAAGGGAGATTTATTTATGTTACTATTCTACAGAGGAGATACAGTCTTTCATAAAGAAGGCGTGGCTGGCGGCAGAAGCTGCAGGAACCTGAGGTCACATCAGTCCAGAAGGCTCAGAACTGCAAGACTGCCAACTGCAAGAGCAGACCTCTCCCTGAAGCAGAGTGGGCCCACCTCAAGGCCCACCCCCGGTGGCTGCCTTCCTCCAGCAAGGCTCCACCTCCTAAAGGTGTCATGGCCTTCCCAAACAACTAAACCTTCAAACACATGAGCCTGCGGGAAACAATACACAATTCAAACCATAACAGGGAATTGGTTGAAGAAGTTCACATCTTTTGGTATACTTGGCCGGACATGCTGGTCTGGCAAGTGAGGACATGCAGAATAGCTACAGCACGCGGAAAGGTGCACGGCAGCGAGGCGTGTCGTTCCCACAGCATAGTGACCACTCGCAGCAGAGAACAGCCCAGAGTGGCCGGCAGCAGCTAGCTCAGCTAGGAGCCAGGGCCACCCGCAGCTAGTTCTTCAGCGAGGGATTCTCTCTCCAGGCTGGGGAGCGTGGTGGCTTGCGCCGGGCTGGTCAGGGGCGGTGATGAAGGCAGATGGAGAAAGCTCAGAAGAACGGCGTGGGCTCTTGAAGGCACCAGGGTCTGAAGAGCAGGAGATCGAGGCACAGGCGGGAGTAAGGATGGACATCACGTGACTGGCACCTGCCCACAGCCACAGCTGAACTCTCAACTGCTTGGAGACGATGCTGGGAATGCCCCACATCAGTGTGGTGAGGAACACACTGACCAAAGACCCAGACCCCTTCAAGCCCAGCTCCGTCTGTTCCTGGGCAGCCGGGAGTGGGGGAAAAGGGGGAGACGGCCTGCCTGTCAAGGGAGCGCACCTGCGGAGAAGCCGGCTGACAGCAGTAGTTCAGCAACACAAGTTTCCTGGCATCCGTGCAATTCAGGTCCCGGAGGACCCCGGAAGAAATATCATCCAATAACCAGCAAATAGCCCTGGCCTCCCAGAGACGCTGTGTTGCTAATGACCTTGGCGGTAATGACCTTCACGGGGGCATCCAAGCGTGTCCAGAGGCAGCCGAGGAGAATCTCCACCCGAAGCCGCAGCCCCCGAGACTTCAAAGAGCACGCGCCTGGCTCTTTGACCTGACAGCAATTATGATTCTTCTTCTGCACCGACGTGCCAAGATGAAACCGGTAGAGCCGGACTGAAAACCTGCTTTTATTCTGGTGGTGCTCGAGATGCCGTGTGACACTGGCCCTTCGTGATAGACCCCCCCACTTCCCAGTGATAGACCCCCACTTCCCAGTGGAGGAGGACTCTGGTCCATGGCAGCGTGAACCCCGCCCCCACCTGACTGTGAGTGTTTCTCCGTAGGTGTCCCTGACTTGGGTCCTGCTAGGCAGTGTGGGCAAACAGTGGTCTCTATCACATACCAACTTCTTTGGCACAATTACTCCTTAACCATGGGGGTAGCCCTGCCACCGGAGGGGACCAGCCATCCCACATGGGTCTAGTGCGTTGAAGAGCATTTGACTCACCCCAATCTCCTTCCTTGTCACAGGCTCAGCAGAAGATACTGTGTTCTTTCTTGTCTGACCTCTAGACTTCCGCATGTGCTACTTCTTCAGCCTAGAAGGCTTTTTCTCTTCTTCCTCTTCCTTCCTGTCCTTCTTTTCTCCCTTCTCCCCTTCCTCTCCTCCTCCTTCTCTTCTTCTTCCTCTCTTATCTTCTTGTACCAGGATTTGAACCCAAGGCTTTGCCCATGCTGGACAAGTGCTGTATCTCTGAGACACACCCTCAGCCCATTACCCCCCTGCCTTTACATGTCATTTCAGACGGGGTCTTCCTAATTGTCCACACTGGCCTAGGACTCATTTTGTAGTCTAAGCGGAGCCCTGAACTTGTGAGTCTCCTGTCTTAGCCTCCTGGGAGACTGGGATTGTAGGTAGGTCCCACCGTATGTGACCCCCTTCCTTCCCTGGTCATGGGTCTATGGTCACATCTACCTCTCAATCCCACCTGGGGCTCCTATCAGACTGGGTACCCTGCCCTTCTGTCACTCACCACTTGGCGTCTCCTTCCTTCCCCTCCCTGGGCCAACAGAGGCAGGGACTGCTCCCATCTTTAAGCCCAACGCAGTGCTTAGCTTGACAGCTCGGTTAAGGTTTATGGAGAGAATGAAATCAACTTAAACTACTATATTGAAGGGGATGAACAGGAAGATTTAATCCTACCCAGAAAGGATAGGATTTTTGTGGATCCACCAGCCACTCACTGACCATGTGGCCCCGCACCTGACAGCTCCCTCTCCGGGCATCAGAACTGTCTTTCACAGGCACAGCAGTTACAGTGTGAGCATGGGATGGATGCATGTAGGTGGGAGGTGCACCAAGGTGGGCTCCCATCCTTGTTGTCAGGCTACACGTGTGCATGACTACGTGTGTGCACCCTCATGCCCAGCTGATAAACCGGCATGTGTTTTTTCAGTGCTGAGGATAGAACCCAGGGCCTTGTGCCCGCCAGGCCAGCCACCCAGCTGGGCCCTGGTACTCTCTCCTTTAGGCTGTTTCGGAGATGCGTCCCACCTCGCCTCTTCTAGGAGAGGCTGAGCCACTCAGCCTGGGTGCTGGCGACAGAGGAGCCTGATGCGGGAGCAGACCCGGAGCAGGAATGGAATCGGAGCCCCTTGCGCACCTGCTGTGCAAGCCAGACCTGGTCCTTCATTCCTCTGAACTTGGGCATCTGCCTGTCGTGTGGAAATGGGACCTCCCACCTTGGCGACTGGAAGACAGAGCCAAAGCCCAGGATGCTCTCAGATCAGTTTGGATTCCAGATCGTCAGCACTGTATTAAGTGGCTGTCTTAGTTTTCCTTCCTGTTGCTGTAATGAATCCACTATCTTAGGGGGAACAGAGGGTCCCCAAAGAGTGGGTTATAGGTCATCATTTCAAGAAAGTTACCAGGAAGGGCCGAGGAACTGGTCACATCATACCACAAGAAGAGCTGACAGAGAATCATATTTTCTACCTCTGGCTAGATCCCAGCCAGTTCTCTCTCCATCTTATTCATCCACTAGGTTCCACCCACTAGGGACTGAGTCTCCCCACATCAGTTAGCTGATCTTCAACAAGCTTGTTCTGAGACTTGTGCAGACTAAATTCTTCATAGGTGCGCCTGACCGGTCCTCACCTGTGAAGTTAAGAACTGTAAGTAACTGCCACAATGCTCTATGCTCTATTCAGGACACCAGGAAACAATTCCTTTTTCGTCTAGAATTGAAATGGAACTAGAAGTTCTGTGTTTGGTTGGACAAAATTTGCTATAGAGACACTTTGACTGACACCTGTCATGTCAGGAGCAATAGGTGAACTTTAGAAAGATCTGGGGCTGAGGACGCAGCTCTGTTGATAAGAGTGTTTGCCTGACATGCAAGAAGGACAGACAGACAGACAGACAGACAGACAGAGACAATCCTTGGTGTGTTGCTGCCTCCCTTGGGAGGCTGTGGAGACTCTGGTGAATTCTCTTTCCTGCTTTGGACTCTCTTGAATGTGGTTGATTATGAACTCTACTTTGCCCGGTGACTACATCATCCACGGATCTGAATGGATAGTGTAGCAATTAGCCTGCATGGTTGCTGATAAATCACCATCAAATGGCTTAAGGGAACAAGGGGCTTATTTTCTCTTAAGATTGTCTGGTTACAGTTCTCAGTCCAGCTTGACAGGGGAGCTCACACCAACACCAGGGTAGAGGGAACTGGCCACATCATCTCTACATAATGGCTGAGAGAGGGACAATCCTTACTTGCCAGACCAGCACGTCTGGCCAAGTGTACACAAGGATGCCGACTTCCTCAACAGCTCTCTGTATTTTATTCCTGGGCCTAATCCCACCCACCATGGGCTGGGCCTTCCCCATCAGCTAGACAATCTCCTGTAGGTCTGCTCTGGGCTTAACTCGACCACTGATTCTCTACAAATGTGCCCAGAGCTCAAACCAACTGTCAAGTTGACACCTGTACCTAACTGTGACAAATGAACCCCAGAATTTAGCAGAAAAGTCTGGAAAGGTCATCTTTTCTGAAGTGCAAGCCAAGTGCACAGCAGGTGTGAGCGCACCCGCCCCTCCCTAACTGCTACCGGCCCCTTGGCCACCAGTTCTCTAGCTAAGGGTGCCACCTTGTGGCGGCACAGGGCTTGCCGGCTGTGACGTGGCTCCAAGAGGCGGAGACCTCAATGGGACCTTAGGACCCTCCTTCTCACCCTGGCTGCTTGACCTTTCCTCCACCTCTGCAGTCTAAGTGACACAGGGGCATATGTGGGCAGCTTTCAGAGAGGCTGTGGTGGGTGCGAATTGATGCAGGGTCAGGAATTGGGAGATCCTGGGTGGGGGCAGGGAAACTACTCAGTCCGAAGCGTTGAAGGACCTCGGAACTCCCTGAACTCAGATCTCCATTGCTTCATGAGGTTGTAGCCACCCCCATACACACACCTTACAGATTATCCCAGACGGTCAGAAGGAGCATGTGTGCTACGTGTCAGTGCTCTGACAACGGATGTGTCAGAGGCAGTAATGTTGTAGCATGTTATTACCTAGTGCCCATAATAGCACAGTGCTGTGTCATTCATCACAGCGACAACAGCACTGAAGACCCCCAGCTCTGACCCTGCCGAGAGTCATCTATTTTCCCCTCCCACCCTTCACAGTGCCCCCGCCCTGTCTCTGCTGTGTGTCTTAGGCCCAAGCGCTGCCCTCCAGGGGAGGCCGTGTCTCAGAGCCCAGCATCCCAGAGGCAGAACGGTCCTAGGGTGCAGGGTCCTGGGTCTCCCTGCTCTTCCCCATGCTCCTTGGCCTCACTTCCCTCTTCTGTGCAATGGTGTGATGGGAAGGAGCCTTACTTCTCTTGAAGCCACATAATATAAGTATGAGGCACCCAACAACCTGGGCAGGCTCTGCGTAAACCCCGGTTATTGCTTCCTCCAGGGCTGGCTATTTCCACACACACACACCCCACTCTTCAGGAAGCAGTGCAGAGATGGGGCACGTGGGGTTTTCAGCAGACAGAAGAGACTTGGAGTTGTGTTGTCAATGTTGACACCAGGGGAACTCTGGGAATGGGGCTTTGTGTCTCTTAGCCACAGTTCTCAACCATGAAAGGCAGATAAAAATAAAAACATCTCTGTGGTCAGGTTGGGTGACGCCACTAAAGTGCTCTGCATGTTTTCATTGCCGCATTAGTAAACAAGAAGTGCTTGGATAGCTTTCCTCCTTGTTTAGCTACATCATCCAGCCTCTAGCCTCCTGCCCACCCAATCCCACCCATTCCATCCATCCCATCCACCCAGCCATCGATGCCATTCATCCGCCTCTCCTCTCACCCTCCCATCCACCTGCCCCATCCATCCCATCCCATCATCCATCAATCAGTTCCATCCATCCCATCCATCTACCTATCATCCATCCACCAATTCCATCCATCCATTAATTCCTGTCTATCCCATTCATATCATCCACTCATTCATCCATCCATCCCACCCATTCATCCATCCATCCCACCCATCCATCTGCCCACCTATCCCATCATCCATCCCTCATTCCTCCATTCATCCATCCCATCCCATCATCTATAAATCAATGCTGTCCATCCATCATCCATCCACCCATCCATTTGAAAAGGTCTTCTAAAGTCCTTCTGGACCAGGTCCCAGACTGGCTTCTGGGACTGCAATGATAAATTAGACACAAGTCTTGTTCTGACCATTTTAGTCTCATGGGGGAGGATAGTAACAAGACAGTAACTTCCCTTTGAATGGTTACATGGAGCAGATCCTGGGCTAAGACTTTGCACCCTCCAAACATATGTGCCACAAAACGTTGAGAAGCAGGGCACACAGGCTTTGCCCTCAACCACTGCTATCTCCACTTGGCACACTGGCCAGGTCGCCTGCCAGGAGCAGGGGAGGGCTGTCCTGGAAGGGGGGGATCTAGATCAGGAAGGCGCCTCCTCAGGGCATCAGGAAGCAGGGAGGGGGACTGATGGAGGAGATAGGCTGGGGAGTCCCCCCCCTGTGCCCCTGGCTCTGCTCAGCAGGGTCCACACCACTGTAGGGGTACATGCTGTAAGTAGGGTATGGAGACAGGCCTAAAGGCAGTGTGGGAGCTGGGAAAGGAAACTGATGAGGCAGGGGGTGGTAATATCCAGGTTCTGAGGGAGAGCAGGTAGAGGAGTAAAGGGGTAACCAGGTGAGGTAGGACAGACCTCCTGAGTCAACTCGTCGGGCATAGAAGTTTAGGAGACCTGGGCTTCATGCTGAGGGGAGGTTGAAGAGCAGGATTGCGGGGGGCACTAGTTTGGAATTCAATCTTCAGTGAATGTATCAAAGTACTACATTCCAAGTGTTCACTCTATCCCAACTCCAACGGCGCCAAACAGCGCCACCGGCACCCCCACTATATAGATTAGGAACAGAGATTCGGACATGTGAAGTTTCTTCCTGAGGTCACACAGCCCTCTGGTGGTGAAGGGAAAATCATGGGAGGGGTTTCAAGGTTACTCTTAAAGAACTCCAGCCCAGAGTTCAACTGCCAGAGCCTGGTTCTTGGGACCTTTCTAGAAGCCCAGAAGGTCCCAGCCACACCCACAACCTGTTCTACTCTCCGCCCCAGGGAAAGCCTCCGAGGTTTCTGTCCTCTGAGACTCAGCCTGGGGGTCGCCTGTCACCCCCCCCCCTACACACACACACATGAGTGTCCACAGCAGCATTTCCAGTCCATGGTCAGGCCACGTCTCCGACAGGGCCTCGCATGAAGCGTGGAAGGTATACACGTGCGGGGGGTTGATTTGCTGTTTGAGGGGCTAGTGAGAGGAAATGGAGTGAGAGAAGGGGAGGGAGAGCTTGGGACTCTTACTTCCTCCTCTGGCTTCACAGAGGAGGAAACCTGGTCGCAGAGAGAGTGGGCGACCTGCATAAGGTTATGCCACCGACGCTCTTCCTCCTCGTCCCCTGCTGCGTCACCCGGCGGTGTCCCCTGAGTGGCAAACTCACCCTGAACTTCCTGTTGGGGCAGCGGTGAAAGCCCACCTACTCCATCGCCACACCTCGTGTGACCTTGGATGACCCTGTGGTTGGAATAATTTGCTGTGTCACAAGCCTGTTCCTTTCAATGATGTTTCCTTTCCTCACAGAGCCCTGGACACGGATGACCAAGGAGCCAGTGACTAGTGAGAACGGAAGAGGCGCCCCCCTGTTTCCCGGCCCGAAGTTGCCGCGTTGTGAAGTCGTTGTACCCTCAGAGGCCACTGGGAGGCGCTGTCCGCCCACAATTCTGGCCCAGGGCAGCTGGCTGGTCCACAGACCCATTGGAAGCCAGGAGAGCGCCTGGGAGATCTGGGGCCAGTACTTGGCTAGTTCTGGACCCCATTGAACCAGAGATAAGGGGAGCACATGAGGTTGGTAGGATCAGCTGGTGTTTTGTGTGTGTGTGTGTGTGTGTGTGTGTGTGTGGAGGGTGGAATGCTTCCAGTCACTTTGCTTCAGTTCCATGTACTAAATACTTGGCCCACACTTAGGGGAATAACTTACAATTCCAGATTCCTATCCATTGTGATAGGAGGTCACACCACAACAGGAACAGATCACCCCACATCCTGGGTCCAGAGCAGAGAAGCAGAGCCTGTGCCTCCGGCCATCTTTGTACAGCTGCACCCTCCCAGGGAATAGTGAATCCACCTAGGCAATGAGCCCGCGCAACAGAAGGCCTTCCACTTCAGTAAAGCAGTGGTCTCCAGCCCTGCTTGGAGGCCAGCGCTTATGGATAATCCCTCCAAGTGTCAAGCTGGCAGCTGAACCATCTGTCCCAGATTGCATCTCTGTACGCCCAGGACATTAATGTCTCTCCCTCGGGACTGTTGTAGGAAGCGCTGTTAATGGGATGTAGGTGCTCTGAGAACCTGCCACGCTCTCTGCCACGCACAGAGAGGATGCGTTTCGTTATCTTGGAGGAATTAGCTGGTGGCCCTTGGCAGAGGAGACGTCCAACACTTCACTGGTTTACACAGAGGAGCTGCCTCTGAACATTGCCACAGCAGCCCCATGAGACCCCAAGTGTTACCATCTCCGTCTCATCGTTGGGGTAACTGAAGATCTGAGGAGCCGTGGCTTGCTCTGATCCCCTGTGCTATACTGGGTGGTCTTCCTGGAGCCCAAGTCCTGGGCTGTCTGGTTCCAAACTTGCTTTAAACTGTGACACTGACTTCCACTGCTGTGTGTGCTGCAGGCCCAGGGTCGGCACAGCCTGTCCTAGCCTCTCTTCAGCTGGGCTTTGAGGGTGTGTTTCTCCAAGTCCCTTGGAAGGGGCAGGATTCTCATACTTACTGCTTTCTCGTGAACTGTGTGTCTCCTCAACACAGACACACGTGTGCATGTTGTCCGCATGTACTGTCCATGCCTATGTAGGTTCCTCTGTGTTCACACGCATCTCGGGAGTGGGGTAGCTTCCCCTTCCCAGAGGAGAGTTGGCCCTGGGACGCAGGCGATCCTTCTAGAGCTTGTCTGAGTACCTGGCAGTGGGCATGTGTGGAGGCCTCCCCTGTGTGAGGTGGGCTGGCACGGAAGGAGCTCTGCTTGATTTTCAGCCTCAAGGAGTGAATGACCAAGCCATTCGTGTGGCTGTGGATAAGCAGAATAGCGGATGGGTGAGGCCAGAGAGTGACAGCTGGATAGACTCTGGGTCCCCTAACGTGAGGGTCCTTGGGGGTCCCAAAGGTATGGAATCCTGATATCTGGGGAAGCCTCAGAGTTGGGGGAAGCCAGCCTTGAAGGGCAGAGGGGGGGGGCACTGAGCCCAGGGAGAGGACCAGATGGCCCAGGGTTGGCAGCCAGTCAGCCACAAGCTGGGACCAGACCTCGCCTTTCTCCTGGTCCCCCGCCAACGCATTCTGCTAAGTCACCCGGCTGGCGTGTGGTTAGTGCAGAAGGACTTAGTGGAGGAGCCAGGGGAGGAGACGGGAGAGCGCAGGGAGGGGCTGACCTTGCTCTTTGAAAGTACTAGTGGGGAGTTGATTGTCTTCCTCTGACGTCAGCTTTGGGCAAATAGTGGCCACGGAAAGCAAATATTATGAGAATAAACATGTAAACACTCTGTGGGGGCTTCGGAGCAGAAGTGGCCAAGGGCTGCAGGCTCAGCCTCTATCTGCGCCTCTCTAGACAGGGGGCCTGCAGCAAGGGGACCCTGAAGAGCTGGGGGGGGGGCACAACATGACCAGAGTAAAACAGCATGCCCAGGAGGCACAAAGGAAAGAAAGTGCCTGTTGGTAGAGTCCATCGGTGCCAGACTCTGCCCACCTCTCTGTAGAGATCATCTTGTTTAAGCTGCCTGTAGGTGTTCCTGCCCCAGCTGGGCTCTCATGGATGAGGATGAGGATGCTGTAGCTTAGACAGGTCAGGCAACCTGCCCACAGGTGCGTCATGGGAAGAGGTACATAGATGCATTTCATAGCCTGGAATAGGAACCTTCTTGTCTCAGGGTCACCAGAAGCCCTTTGAGAAGGAGATATCCGGGCCTCATCCACACCTACACCATCGGATCCTGTGAGCAGGCCTGGCAGTGGCTCCTGGGGAGGGGACGGAGATGCCCACCAACCTGAGGGGAATTCTTCACGGCAGCCCTGTTTCCCTGCAGAGGGCAAAGGTGGTAAGATTTTAGGTTTTGCAGGCCCTCGGGTTTCTGTAGCTTGAAAACAGCTGTGGATGATATTCCTGAATATGTGTGTGATTGTGCTCTAATAAAACTTTATTCACAAAGCGGCCCCTCGTGGCTTGCTAGCTCTGCTTGGTCTGTAGCGTGCCAGGGCCCTCAGGGCCTCTCCCTCCTGCTCTCCTCTCAGCAGCCCCGTGAGGAGGCTCCGCTATCTCCATTCCACAGAAAGAAGAAGACCCAGGGAGGTGAGACATCGGGGTGGCACGGGGGTGGCGGGGGGGGGGGGGTGGCAGTGCACAGCACAGACGAGGACAGACCTGCTGATTCAGGTCCAGGGTACCAGAGCGGAGTAAGGATGCCTGGGCTCTGGGGGTGGCTGCTGTTCAGTGACGCGGCCACCGAGCAGCGAGTGTTTACGGGGCCAGAGCCCAGTTACTGCCTGTCAGCAGATATCAGAGGCTGAAGTCACTACCTCTGTCGTGCGGGGCAGCACAGCCTCCCTGGGAGGTAGGAAGGCATCTGCGGCGTGTCAAGACCAGCTTATCTCGGGTGCCCCCCACACCTGACATGTTACAGCTGGATGAGGGGAAGGTGGAAGCTGCCGGCGAGATGTATTGGCCTTCCAGAACTCGAGGGTGTGTGGGCTCTCTCTCTCTCTCTCTCTCTCTCTCTTTCATACACACACACACACACACACACACACACACACACACACACACACACACACACACTCTCTTAAACAAATATCAAGCAGACATGGTCAGTTCAGGCACCTCATCCTACCGAGAACATAAAATCCAAGGGCTGGAAGTGACCCCTGTGGCTGGCATATGTCCCCTCTCCTCTGAGCTGGGAACCAGGAAACCGCCTGGGATGTGGAGGAATGCAGGGCTTCCAGTCGGTCGAGATTCCCGCCTCGCTCTGCCCTCGGGCGGCTGGGTAATGTTGGGTGTCACTTTGCTCGTTTTCACAAAGGGTGTCACTTTGCTAACTCATGTGGGCGGGGGACAGAATTCCTCTGTGGAAGCCTATCCACCCCTTCCATCAAAACTATACCGTGGTCATGGCGTGAAACACAGCCAGGCCCTTCAAAGCCAAAACACCACAATGGAGGATTCACATCTTCCTACTGTTTAGGAATTAGTTCAGGAATGATGGGACCTTTGGCTCTTGTGTCTTGTACTGGGATTCTTTCTAGATTAAAAGTTTTCAACTCTTTCCCCCACGCATACAGTGGATTTTGGCAAGAATGCAGCACCAACTCCTTGTATCTATCCATTTACCTATCTATACATCCATCCACCCACTCACCTGTCCATTCACTCATCTATCCATTCATCCATCCATCTTTTAAAAAAGATTTTATTTATTCATGTATTTTTTGGGGGTGCACATATGCATACCATAGTATCCAGGTAGAGATCAGAGGACAACTTTTTAGAAATCAGTTTTCTCCTTTTACCACTTGGGACCACCCATCTTCTCCCTCCACTCACCCAGTCACCCACCAATCTCTCTAGGCAGTTGCCCACATTTGTACCCCTCTCTCTAATCATTCATCTATTGTTCTATCCAAGTATTTGTTGAGCACTTATCATATTTAACCCAATGCTATGTCCTTTGACCGGCCACTGTAAGTACAACTGGGGCCCATAGGAACCTGAGGTTTGAGTTGGAAGTAATTGAAAACTAGGAATCAAAGTAACGATAATTCTCAATGGTCAGGATTCAGAAAATTTCTGGAATGCTCTCAGGTAACTCAAAAAGGGTTGGATCGGATTCTGACCTCCTCAAGCTGCTCACACTTAACCCTGTCTAGACACAGCCCCTTTTCCTATTGTGCTGTGGCTTCTGAGAACACTTGAGGTCCCATCCTTGGGCTTGAGTAAATTCAGTGTGACACAATGGAGTATTGTAGTCCTGAAAGGAATGAAGTTCTCCCTCCTGCTACCTTATGGACGAAGCCTGAAAACAGCATGCAAGGTAAAAAGGCCCAGCGCAAAAGCCTACACGCGGCATGGTTCCAGTGAGAAGAGGCGTCCAGACCGGGCGAATCCACAGACAAATGACATCCAGGTGGAGGGAGGAATTCTGGAATTAGATAGGGATGAAGGTTGCATAATCTGGAATAAAATTAAGGCAGTGGAACTATACATCAGAATTCACTTTAGGGTTATAAAAGCTAGGGCTAGGGCCCATGGCATAGGTCAGTGGAGAACATCTGCTTGCAAACTCAGTGACCTGAGTCCAGTCCCTGGAAGCCCTCATCGTGGAAGGAGAGAACTTCTAGGAGTTGTCTGTCTTCTTACCTCCACCTGTGTACCAGGCCTCCTCTCTCCTTCTCTGTCATAAATAAAATTTTATTTTTTTAAAAAAGCTTGGGGTCAACACTGAAGTAGGGTGGGTGGTTGTTTCTCTGTGAAGCACAAACCTTTCTTTATAAAGCTGACTTTCAAAAAAGAAGCTGGGGGTAATGGCTTAGCACTTGAGAAGTAGAGGCAGGAAGATACACAATGAGCTTGAAGCCAGAATGAGGTCCTATCTACGAGAGAGAGAGAGCGCGCGAGAGAGAGAGAGAGAGAGAGAATGTTGGAAGTTATAAAACAGTATTCATGATAGTATGTTCTTTTCTTCTGGAGACAGTCAGGGCTGGTAGCATTGAGACTATATATAGCTAAGAAACTGGAAGCCCGAGAGAATGAGGTGCCTGCCAAAAGGTCTTGCCAGTTAATGGAGAGGTGGGGAAGTTAGTGGACAGGTGAGAGAACAAGCAGGCTATGAGTTTTCCCTTCATGGGCCCACCTGACCAGCCCACGGTGCCTCTGAGCCCACCTGTCATCCAGGGGCTCTGAAGACAGAGAAGGTGTTGGGACAGGCTGCCCACTGCCACTCAAGGGTCCCGCTCTGTGCCAGGCCCAGGGGACCAGTGAGCGTTGTCTTCCTTCCTTCACCAAGACCCTGGTCACAAACCTGTTTTGTATCCTGAGCCCCTTCCCATGCACACCTTGAAGACCCTTGTCATGAACCTGGTTAATATCCCAAGCCTCTTCCTTGAGCACTCTGATCTTGCCCCAGGGGGTCCCAGATGGACGCATGCAGGAATTATCTCGGTAAAAACCATCAACACGGGCTAGGAATGATCAGGGAATCTCAGGTTGGACCTTGAGCTGCAGGAAGGGACCTGCGGGGTGCTGGCCATCAGACAGACCTGTGGCGTCTGCACCCTGGCAGCTCCCACCTGCTCTGCACGCCACCCCACCATCCGCACGCTCTCCCACTTGCCCGGCTTGCCCCCTCGCTTCCTGTGGATTCTCTGAGGTGTCAGCGTCTTTTCCAGCTCTCCCTCCCTCTGCACGCACGCGAGGCTGCTGCAATCATGGTGACCCTCCGAGATGGAAGTATCTCATTTCGCCACTTCACAGATGCGGGAACCAAGGTTCAGAAAGAGAAGCATCCCACAGACCACGGCAAAGCCTAGGGCTTGGGGCCAGACCTGGCTGACCCCAGCACCCCGCCTCTTCATCCCTGTAGGGTGCAAGCACCTGTCATCCGGCACCAACTGGGCATGGCCTTGGCAGCTTTATCAGGGAGGACTTAGCCCTGTGTGGCAGCAGGGGAAACTGAGGCACAGAGGATCCAGCGAGGGACTTACAACTCCGAGATCAAATCCTGTCAAATCTGAGATTGCCTGATGCCAAAACCCCACTCTCCTTTACGGAGTGGCACAGAGATCTGGCAATGAGTCTCCCGCTATGCAGGACTTCTGGCCTCGGTCTGGGGTCCACTGGCAACTCCTTTCCAAGTCTCAAGGGTGGAGATCTGACTCCAGCCATTACCGTACAAGGTGGGGGCTGGGGCAGCCACTGGGAGGATAGTGTCACCAGTCTGGGTCCCCTACAGATGGGGGTCTGGAAAGCCATGGAGCTCGTGTTTTACATAGGAAGGAAGGAAGGAAGGAAGGAAGGAAGGAACAGGGGGGAGGACGGAACAGAGGGAGGGATCTCTTAGCCCTGTGCCTCTGGCAGTGGGGGTCAGGGAGGGAGGGAGGAAGGGGTCTCAGCCTTGTCCCTCCAGCAGCTGCCCCTTAGAGCAGACCCCAGGCCCGACCCAGCCAGCTCGGAGGCGGGCGGAATGAGCCGCAGCTGCGCTGAACTCCTGGCGCCTCACCTTGGTCCTCGGTGCCAGTCAGCAACAGCCAGGGCTCAGCAGCAGCTTCCGGCTAAGTTCCTCTCAGCCCCGTGTCACCAGTTCCAGTGAGCTAGTGGGAGCGACTTCAGACTTCTCCTCAGAACACCTGGACTGCGGTTAAGCGCAGTTGCGTGTGTGCGTGCTGGAAAGCTAACAGGAAAGGAGAATGCTCAACCCCAATCTCTCCGCATCCCAAGGCTCAGGGAACCTTGTGGAAGAGGGGTCGGTAAGATCATAGGAGCCTAAAAGTGGGGGGGGGGGGATGTAATGCTGGCCAAGACTTTCCAGTCGATACAGGGCTGCTGTAGCCAGAAGTTCATAGCAATCAGATCTATCGAATCTACACAATAGCTGACATATCAACATTCCCCTCCCCCCAGGATCTTAGGAGAAACAGCTACATGGAGGAACAATTTCTAGGGCAGGTTCTGAACAAAAGAAGGGGAGCCCCACCCCCCCCCACTTGTGCACTTGCCCACTGAAGAGCCACATATACTGCCACAGAAGCCTGGTTCCTTGCTAGCACAGCCGCTCCAAAGGAAGTCCTGTGTGATCCACACCTGCAGAGGACACAGGGTGGGAGGGACGTGGCTGGATTGGTGGGAGGGGAGTGTGGGAGAGGAAGGTGGTGGGAGAGGAAGGGGGATGGGGGCAAGGATGTAAACTCATTTTGTTTGTATATGAAAAATCATCAATAAAAGTGTCAAAAAGAAAAAAAAGAGTTACCAGGAGAGTAGGCAGCAAATGTTCTCATTTGGAATAGCAGGTAAGGAACACATAGGCCGATTTGCTCCACGGGTCATCCTATGATGCACACGTGTAACAAAACATGGAATTGTGTGCCCTGCCTACAGTTCTTCATGTGCAACGAAAGCATAACTGTAGTAAACTCATGGAGGTCCATCCTACAACTTCAGCCTTGGGAGGCTGAGGCAGAGGGATTGCCGTGAGTTTGAGGGTTGCCAGGATGATTATGGCAAGACCCTGTCTCAAAAGTCACAGAGGTTGGGGGCTGGAGAGGTGGCTCAGGGGTTAAGCCTCTGCCTTGCAGGCAGAAGGCCCTGAGTTCGGATCCTAGACCCCACGTATAGACACCGGGCGGAAGGGGGGGGCTGCGTTTCTGGTCCTGGTAGGGCGGAGCCTGTGAATCCCAGAGCAGAGTAAACAAGGAGGAGGTGGAGGCCTCCATGGTGGTTCCCAAATTATTCGTCCATGGTTCTACACACACACACACACACACACACACACACACACACACGCACGCATACACGCACAATTGAATAAATAATAAAAATAAAAAAAATTTAAAAAAAGTCACAGAGGTTAAAGCACTTGCCACATGAGGGAAAGAACCAGAGTTGAGAAGCCCAGATCCCACACAGAATCCCAGGTGGGTGTGGTGATCTGCCTTGAAAGGCGTAGATCACTAGGAACCCTTCGAGCAAGCTGGCCCGCTAAACTCGCCTGATCAGAGAGCTCTAGGTTTGGTCTTACATTTTATACACTGTCCTGCAGAATCGCCTGAATTATCTGTGACTTCGTCAACTCTATTTGATGAAACTTTTCTTGGGACTCTGGGTTGCTTTGAGCTCCATCTGTCTGGGAGGCAAACATCTGGTATACACAGTGCAGAAGAGACCGGAAGCTCCTGTGGAGCCACAACTGGTCCGATGCTGCTGATACCCAGCCAGTGCAGTCTGAACACACGTCACTGGTTTTTGGACATGTTCACCCCCCCCACTGCCTTCACTGGTGCCCCCACCATGGTCCCCCTCTGCTTTCATGAAGGGTTTATATTTAAATGGAGATTCTGCATTAGAATGCGCATTCCTTATTTTTTACATTTATTTGGTGTGTGTGTGTGTGTGTGTGTGTGTGTGTGTGTGTGTACTCTCACATGAGCATGCCATAACATACATGTGGCCATCAGAGAACAACAAGCGGGGAGTCTATTCTCTTCTTTCACCATATGGGTTCCAAGGATCGAACTCAGGCCAACAGGCTTGGTGGCAAGCGTCTTTATCTGCTGAGCCATATTGAGGACCCATGAAAGCAAATTCTTAGCTCTACTCTTCCCATATAGATCTCATTTCTCTCCTGTTAGAATTCTGCTACGTCCAAAAGCAAGTGCTGTGTGTAATTCGCCTGGCCAGGCCCTCTGCTCAGAAGCACACCTGTGCCAAGCATACAACCCACAGCAGTTCATTTCCTAATCACAGCTTGGGGAGGAATCCAAGTGTCATGAATCACAAAGCCTAAGTCCGAAGTGAAGGTGTAAAGCAATCTGACCACAACACCTACATTCCGAATCAGCACGGGGCTTAGGCTGCGTGACCGGGCTCCCTCCCCTCAGCTGCCTTCTTGTCCTTGCTGTCAACATCTCTGGGGTCACCCGGCATTTTGTGCCTCTGAGCCTTTGTAAATTCCATTCCCTTCAGGCCACCCAGCCCTTCTACGGATCCCCAGCAGAATGCTTCTTTCATCAAGTCTTCTCTGATCGGTTCTGTCTGGGTTGGCATCCTGGTTCTGGTTTCCCCCAACTTTCTGTATTTAATCTCCTTGTTGGTCTGTTGGCCCCTCAAGGGAGAATGTCAGGGAGGCAGGAACCCTCCTGTCAGGTTCACCACTATCCCTGTAGCCCCCAGAACGAAGCCCTTGGCCCTTAGTCCTCACAGCCTGTGCATAGAACCTGAAGCACAGAGAAGTTCATTCTCTGGCCAGGGCCACATGGCTCATGCTGAGAGCTGCAAAGCCGTGGGATCCTGATTGGAGCATTTCTGTTTTCCTGCCCCTAAGGTGCCCACGAGGAGGTCAGAGGATTCGGGAGGGGAGAAAAAGCTCATGGTGGGATGAGTGATCAGCGGACAGGTGCTGAGTAAGACGAGCTGATGTGGCAGAATGGGGTGTCAGCCGCCAGGCTCCCAGGTGGCGGGACGGATGGTGGTTGGAACTCCACATCCCAGGGTGGTGGCACCTCCAGCCTGGGCTTTGGGGGCGCACTCTGTGCTCATGGGGAAGGCACTATGCGGTGTTTATCTGTCTGGTTTGAATTAGAAGCTGGGGCTCATTAGTGGTCTCCCCGCCCAGGCTGGCGCCTGCAAGATGGTAATGTTTTATTGTTTCCTTGCCTTTTCTTTCTTTCTTATTTCTGTCTCTTTATTCCCCTTTCTTTATTATCTCAGATTTCCGCCTCATGCCACAAAATTGCAAAAGCCTCCACATTCCCAGTGGGACACAGTCACATCGCCTCTCCCATCTGAGTCCCTTCCCACAATGTAGCAGCTCACACTGGGTACCATAGGCCGGGGACCCCAAGGATGGGTCCCCAGAGACAAGGCTTGTGAGAGAGTCCTGCTGGACACACTGGTGTGACCCTAGCCACCTGTCTCTGGGGGACATGGGCTGGTACCATCACTAGCCAGTGTTTCTGGTCTCCTGCCCGCGTTTCTCCTGACTCAGGTTTAACTCTGCTCCACAAGTCATTTGTTTGCTTAATAACACCATCTGAGAAGTAGGCATACAGGGACATTTTTGTCCCCCCCCCCCACTGAAGTCAGGCTGGAGGGTAGAGGAGAGCGGGAGAGTGCCCGGCCCCAGAACACAGCAAGGTGATGTCAGACGGAGGTCAGTTCAGAGCACCCCTTCCCTCGCTGAAGAACAAAGCAGGTGAGAAGCCTCATTTAGTCAGGCATGCACCAACACCCAGCAGGACCCTCGGTCACCATGGGCATGATGGGGTATGATGGGGTGCAGGTGGGGGGTGATGGGGCACCATAGTTATCATTATCATCGCATTAGAATTTTCATCATATCACCTTCATCATCTTCATCATCATCATGTTGTCAATATCATTATCATCATCATTGTCAATCTCATCGTCACTGTCATCACCATCATCATCATCTTCATCACAGCTGTCATCACCATTATCTTCATTGTTATCACCATCATCATCATCTTCATCACAGCCATCATCACCATCATCTTCATTATCGCCATCATCATCATCATCATCATCTTCATTGTCATCAACATCATTATCAACATTGCAGCTGTCATCACCATCATCATCATCATCTTCATCACATCCATCATCAGTATCATCTTCAGCAGCAGCCAACCTCCCGACCATCATCCTCATCGTCGTCAGCACCACCAAAGAAGCCATCAGGGTTGCTGTTACCATCAACATCTCTCACCATAGCTTGTTCTTCTTCCCAGCAGACGGTGGGGGACAGCAGGATCTGGAGACGGGGAGAAGGACCAGCCGGCCAGGAAGATCGGGGAACGATGAGACTAGAGGTCCCTGAGCAAGTGAGGGGCTAAGCCAGGGGGACAGGAGACGGGGAGCAGGAGATAGTGTGCTTTTTTATTATTATGTTATTTGTTATTTTGTTATTTGTGTGTGTGTGTCTCTGTATGTGTGTATGTGTGTGTGTGTGTGTGTGTGTGTGTGTGTGTGTGTCTGTGTGTGTGTCTGTGTGTCTGTGTGTCTTGAGCTCCACACGTTCAGGACACGCTGGCCTCTCTTCCCGGCCATGGCCGTTCTGCATCCTGTCTCCTCTTCCAGAGGATTCGATGGCAGAGCACGTGGCTGTGTCCACACTCCCTCCCTGGCTGTCACCACGTGACGAAATACTTGACAGGAGCAATGTGGGGCTGGGTTTGACTCCCCGACCCAGTGGGTTCGTCAGTCCATCCTGGTGGGGAGATCAGGACAGCAGGAGTGGGGGGCACCGGCAGTCAGGAAGCAGAGAGAGGTGAATGTTCGTGCTCAGCTCACTGGCTCCTTTTTATATAATCTGGGAGCCCAACTCACAGCACAGTGCTGCCTACAGTTTAGGGTGGGTTTTCTCACTTCAGTTTTCTTAGCTAGAAACTCCTTCATAGTCAACGCTCAGAGATTTATCTCCTAAGTGATTCTCAAGTTGACAGTATGACACATCACAAGGCTCTGTCCACGCTCCTCCCTGACTGCGTCCACACGCCTCCTAGGCCCCGTCCACACCTCCCCTGGTGACCTCCTGCGCTCTGCTGCTGTCTGGAGTCTCTGCACACTGATGTCTCTCCATGTCAGCCTCCACCCTCCCTCTTCCGCCGGGCTTCCCTCTCTCGCGGCGTTCCTGTGTGGAGAGCCTTTCTGTCTCTCTAGGCAGCTTGCTTTCTTGAACCTGGTGTCCTTTGCATCTTAATCCTCCAGGCACCTGGTACCCCGGTCTCAGTCTTTGCTCTTGGAGCAGTCCTATTCTTTTTCCTCCCTCCTTCCTGCTCCCCTCCCACCATATGCATCCATCGGCAAGTCTGGTCAGCGGTGCTTTAATAGCCCACCACTCTGCAGGCTCCCCTGTCCCAGCCTCCTCGTTCCATCCCTTTGCTCCCCTAGACTTTCAAAAGCAGATGTCAGATCTCTCAAATGCTCCTGGGAAATATGTCAACACAGGCTGCCAGCGTGGCCTGGTCCCTTTGCTTGTCTCTGACTTCTTGCTTGCTCCTGACCTGCCATTCTGTTCTTCGTTGCTTCCTGAGCCCCACAATCTCCTTGGGACTCCTTGGTCTTTCCCATGCCATGCTGGCTCATTCAGGCCCCAGGGCCTTTGAGCTTGACATTTCTCATGCCTGGATGACATGGGACCTGGTCCCTGCCGTGTGTTCTGGTCACCTTTCCAAAACTCTGTCATCCCAAAGACTTTACCTAGTGACCTACATTGCATCTTCTTCTCCCATCTGCCCACCCTGTCGCTTTCCTTTGTCCTTCACGGGGCAGCCTTGCCCATCCAGCGTGATCATGCATCCAGGGACTTAGCCTTGCTTGTTCTTTTCCCAGTGCCCAGCACCAGGCCTGGCATACAGTTGGCACTCAAAGAGAATTGGCCAGATGATCCAGTAAACAAATATCCACTGGGACCAAGCCAAGGAAATGTACTCACGGGAGTCGCTCCATATGGTGAATGTTGGTCAAATGACTAACTGTGAAGTGACTGTGTTTGTCTTAACATCAGTTGCTGGAGGACGGACCTATATAGGTCGTTCCTCCTGGTACTTACTGCTCATACACGATGCTTTAAGTAAGCTGTGTGGCTTCTGGCCTAATATATTACCTCTCTGGACTCCAGTTTCTTCCGTGGTAAAATGATTCTCACGTGGATCTCTGCCCTGTGTTGTAGAAAGGATTAAATGAGTCTCCACTAATTTATGCATATCTATGCAGAAATACTAAGAACATCAGTTGGCACAAAGTAGGTGCTCACAGAATATTTGCTGTTATTACCACTGAGGGTACTTTCAAAGTAAAAGGGTAAAGCGCTGAGCAATTCCACATCGCTTCTCCTGAACCAGGAACTGGGGAGTCAACCGAATGCATGGACCCAGCTGGCCTCAGACCCCACTTCATGCCGTCCACTCCTGCCGAGCCTGCGGTCAGCCAAACCCCAGAGCCTTTCTTCGCAGCCTTCCAGCTCGGCCAGGGAGCCCTCATCCTGTATTTGTGGCTTTAACTTTATTTCTTGTGGTCTTTTGCTTTTTTTTTAATGTTCCGGATTATAAAAGTAATATATGCCCACTGTGGAAAGTTTACAATGAGCATAAAATTACAAAGGGAGGGGAAAAAAGCAGCTACAAATCAGCATGAATGGTTTGAGCGCATTTGCGTAAAATGTTTTTATAGATTTATAAAGCGAGACAGGGTGACAGGGGCGGGGGCGGGCCTTGGAAGGAAGTCTGCAGGCTGGACCCTGGAGAGGGGGGCTAACACGTGATTCTTTTTTTCTCCTCTTCTTTCCTTGATGCTGTGTGAATTCTTTTTTTTACAATAAGCGTAGCTTTTTTGAGGAATAAAATTTTCAAGTAATCATTTTTAATGGAAATCTGACAGTTTTGCTGTTCTTCCTCAAACAATATGTGGCTCCTCCGTTCATTGATGAGATAGTCACAGAACAGGCGGAGCCCAGGGTCCAGCCAAGCTGTTTTCCCTCTCTGCTCCTCATTCGGTGCTTTTTAAAAAATTTTTTTTAAATTGATTTGTGTGTGCGTGTGTGAGTGTGTGTGTGTATCAGACAGCATTTGTGTTCCTGTGGAAGTCCTGTGTCTCCAGGAATCATTCTGGATCACTTCTACCTGTCTCTGGGATTTCCCAGGCTCCACCCACCAGGGCCAGAATTACAGGCCGCTACAGTTTCTGCCTGGCATTTTTCTTTAAGGTGGGACCTGGGATCTGAACTCAGGACCTTCTGCTTGTGAAGCAGAGTCTTAACTCCTGAGCCATGTCTCCAACCCCATACTGTGGTCTTTCCTGTGTGTGAGTTCAGAGCGCTGAGCCAGCGAGGACGCACCGATCTTGTTTCCTGTGATGTCCCTGGCCTCTCCCTGGCCTCTCCCCGGGAACTCAAAGCAACACTCGGCCTGGAATAGACACTCAGCCAGCGAACACAGTCATTGATTGAATAACAGAATGTACGGTGGCAAAAGCGGGTGATCTTTGATGATCCTACCACCTGGATATCATTACAAACATTTTTGTTTAAAGCCAACCAAACTTTCTTCTGCATCACAGACAAATATAGTTGCAAATAAGCTTCGCATCTGTCATAGTTAGAGACAGGTGTCCACCTGATGATCAAGGGTTTGAGCTCTGGGCACATTTGTAGAGAATTAGCAGTTGAATTAAGTTCAAAGCAAACCTGCAGGAGATTGTCTAGCAGATGGGGAAAGTCCAGCCCATGGTGAGTGGGACTAGTCCCCCTGGGCAGGTGAATAAAATGGAGGCAACTGTTTGAGAAAAGAAGTATACTTGGCTAGATATGCTGACCTGGCAAATAAGGATCGTCCCTCTCTCAGCCGTTATATGGAGATGAGGTGGCCAGTTTCCTTGACCCCAGTGTTGAGCTTTCCTGCCAAGCTGGACAAACAACTGTCTCCGGGAATCATAAAAGAATAAACCCCTCATTCCCTTCAGCCGTTTGATGGTGATTTTATCAGCAGCCATGCAGGCGAACTGCAGCAGCATCTTTTCACTTAACTCATCATATAGAAGCGCTGATAGGAAGCACTGAGGATGGAACCGCAGTGAATGCTGGGTAAGTGCTCTGGTCCAACGAACAATAGTCATTCTCAGCTGAGGGTGACTTTGCCTCCCTGGAGGCCTGATTGCTTGTCTGGAGACACTGAGTGGTTTCAACATGTGGTATGAGGATTCCAGAAGCATTCCCTGGGGCAAAGAATTATCTCAGCCCAGGGTCCACGTGCTGTGGTCCGGAACCTGCTGAGATTTCCCCAGCCTTCTGCCCTGTGGCAAGGCTGGATGATTCCCCTTTTTTTACTGACATAGATTTGGGAGTAATGCCGTTTGAGACAGACATCCAGATAGCGCCTCTGGCTAGTCATCTGGCCCTGGAGATTCTGGGGTGGCAGGCGGCTGTCGCACCTGCCTAATTTTTACAAGGACTCTGGGGACCCGAACTCAGGTCCTCATGCTTGTGAGGCAATCACCTTATCCACTTGAGCTCCCTCCTCGGTCCCAGACCTCACTTTTGATGCCCATTCCCCATTCATAGGTACATGAGTTCACATCTCTGAGCCTTCGTTTTCCCTTCTCTAAAGTGAGACAAGTTCGGTGGTATGGAATTGTTATGGACATTAAATCCAGCGGTGCTCAGGAATTCAGAAAGCCTAAAAGAGAAGAGCCCCTCAGAGGCCTCAGCATCTGCTGATTTGGCCGAGAGCCTGCCTGGGATCCAGGCGCAGCCCGCTGGTCAGCTGGCAGGGCCAGACCAGCTGGAGGGTCCCTCCAACTTCTACCCTAGCCACATGGAGAAGCTGGGCTTTCCAGCCAGATGGGAAAGTAGAGAAAGGCATTTTTCTCCTACCCCCTGGCTGGGACAGAGCCCGACATGCCTTATGAAGTCAAGACACTCAGCGTTATGGGTCTGTCTTTCCATGCACGTGGGGGGACCGTCTTCCAAGCCAGGCTGGCCTGGGGACAGAGAGGAACTGTGTGCTTCCATTAAGGGGACATGTCTGCTTTGCTTGTTTGCCGATGAAATGACGGAGTCACCAATGTTTATTGTGGTTCTGGGGCCAAAGAGAGGACGTGGGAGGGCCGCCAAGAGCAGGCAAGAAAAACAGCTGTCGGGGGCCACCAGACCCTGGACACAGGAGAGGGGCGGGGCTCTGAGGGGGGTCTGAGGTCCAAGCCCAGGGATTGGTTTATAGGCTGCTGTCAGTCTCAGGCTTCTTTGACAGTGGTACAAAGCCCTGGCAGGGAATGGGCAAAGCTCAGGTAGGAGGTGGGTGGAGCTTTGGCAGGGAGTGGGTGGAGCTCTGGTGAGGGGATGGGGCTCTGGCAGGGGGTTAGAGGAGCCCTGGGAGGGTTGGGAGGAGCTCTGACAGGGGTGGGAGGAGCTCTGGCCCAGGTGGGTGGAGCTCTGGTAGGAGGTGGGTGGAGCCCTGGCAGGAAGCTGGACAGAGTTGGGCTTTATTCCCAGCCAGCTGCCACTGTATAACTTGAGGTGAGTCCTTAGCCCTGGGTGGGCTTATTTCTGTGCAGTGGCTTCTTGGGGCCTCCCTGGTAGCCTCTGTCTAGGATCAGCATCGTTTCTGATACCTCACCACGGGGTCCAGGTGTTGGTGCCCTGTTACTGTGACAAAATGCCTGACAGAAGCAACTTAAGGAGACAGAGGTTTATTTCCGTTCATAGTTTCTAAGGAGACAGCCTACAAAGACAGAAGGTGTGGTGGTATGACTCCATGACTGGGCGACTCTGTGGCCATTGTTAGTCACGTGCCCAAAGACTCAGGAAGCAGAGAAGTCTGGCCAGAACCAGGCTGAGGCTCTAACCTATAAGGAACATCCCGCCTCCACTGACCTCCATTTAGGCCTTATCTCCTAAGGTTCCATAGCCACTGCCCCCCGCAACAGCGCCACCAGCTGGAGGCGCAGCTTTCCAACACAAGCTGTTCTAACTGTCAGCCGCAGTGGGCTGGACCCCTTGAGAAGACAGCGCTTAATAAAATTCTGTCACCATGCCATAGCACGACCTATTCTCCTGGGAGCAGGTGTGGGCACATTTAGTCATGTCCCAGCCCAGTGTGCTAGGATTCCTGGAAGGGGAGGGGACAAGTGGCACTGGGGACGCTGGAATGGCTGTTGGAGAAGAGCCAGCCCTGTGTGACTGACTGTGTGTGTGTGTGTGTGTGTGTGCGCATGTGTATGCGTGACTGCGTGTGTGTGACTGTGTGTATGTGTGACTGTGTGTGTATATGTGTGTGTGACTGTGTGTGTGAGACTGTGTGTGCGCGTGTGTGCGTGTGTATGTGACTGTGTGTGTGAGACTGTGTGTGTGCATGTGGGCACGTGTGTGTGTATGTGCGTGTGTGTGTATGTGCGTGTGTGTATGACTCTGTGTGTGTGTGTGTGTGTGTGTTGGGTGGGGAGGGACTGACTTCTGGAGTCGCACTTGGTATCAGATCCAAGAAGAGCTTTAGCATCAGATATAGTATCTGACCCTATAATGGGATCCTGTAATGTCTGACCACGGATCCAGCGGATAACCACCCACCACTGTGCCAGGGCCCAGACCTAGGGCAAAGGATAGGCAGTGGGAGGTGATGGCCGGACCCTGTCCTCAGCGGTCAGCACTACCGCAGCATGGCTCTGCATGCTTCTGAAGATGCACGTCTGCAGCTTGGCGCATCGCTGCTGAGCTACCTCATGTAGTGGGTCTTGCCTCTCTGCCTCTCATTATCAACGTAGATAGACATTTGAGACACGAGACCGATGTGGGCTGAGGTGTGTGCCCTTCCACTGCCACCCCAGCAGAGGGTAACTGCAAGTCCCCATCGAGCCCTGGTTGAACAGGTGAATCTGGGGAGATCCTACAGCGCAGACTCCCTTGGGACCTGGCATTAGAACTGTGGATGGGAACTCCTCAATTTTAGGCGGTACAGCAAAATCTCCCAGTGGGGCTGGATTGGAGAGTTGGCCCAGGGATTAAAGTCTTAGCCTGGCAAGCAAAAGGACCTGAGTTTGGATCCCCAGATCCCATGTAAAAATATCTGGGTGGATATGGCGATGGCCTGTACTTCCAACCCTCAAAGGTAGAGAGAACCTGGGAAAGCCCAGAGCAAAGCAGTAAGGTAAGAAAAACAATCTAGGATGATTCCTGATGTTACCCCTGGCCCTCCACAGGCATGCACAATCAAATGCACTCTTGTACACATGCATATACATACATGTATACCCACTTACATACATCACACACACACACACACACACACACACACACACACACACACACAAAACCAAGACCCCTCTCCCGGTGGTGATTCTCCAGGCAGGCGCAGCCCCAGCCCCTCCCTGGAAACGACATGACACTGTGTTTCATTTCCTGGTGTTACAGCTGCCATAACACCTACATCTCTGCCTGCCGTGGGGTAGACCGGGTCCTGTCGTGGGTGGAAAGCCTCACAAGCCTCCGCCAGCTCCTCTCTTCTTTTCCAGGGCGGACCAGCTGAGGAAGGCCACTGGGTCCCAGCCCAGACACAAGAACTGGGCTGCCGGGGCCTCCTCTGGCCCTCGCTCCCTGGGCTCCCACAGCCTCTGCCTGTTCCCCAAGGTTTATCTGTCTGTAGCAAGGACATGTTTCCTGGCCTCCCCCCGAGGCTCCCATCGCATCCCCGGGTGACTCAGCCCCAAGCAGAACACTTGGCACGCACGAGACCATCACGGGCTGCTGCGTTCCCAGGCCCTCAGAGGCCACCGTCAGTGACAGCCCGTGATGGGGGGGCCACCCACCCACCGATTATCTCCTTGGTGGATGCCTGGGATTCCACCACGAAGACCTCATGCCTTTGGAAGACATTATTGCCTTATCTCCATTCCACTCTTTCAGGATGAGCCTCCTGGGATCTGTAAAATACCTGAATGAGAGCATGTCAAAACATCTTCCTTCCCAACAGGAGGGATCCAGATCCTCCCGGCTCCCTACTCAGCGCTCTTTCCAATGCTGATACTTTTTGGTTACTCAGAGTCTGGTCCCTGTTGTGTGTACCCTATGCCCAGAACAGAAGCAAGTCCTGGCGGGGGGGAGGGGGGGTTGGGGCTGGGATATGTTAATTCCCTGAATCCCTAGCATCTCACACAATGTCTGGGCTCAGAAGAAGCTCACTGAGTGTTTGGTGAATGAATACATGACATTTTCCATGTAGAAAAAGAAGGCTGCACCCGCCTGGGGAAACTGAGCATGTATTCTAGAGCTGACTGTTAGGTTTGCCTGTTGGCATATTGCGTACCAGCTGTGTGACCTCAGGAAGTTCCCCGGGGTCTTCTCGGCCTCAGTCTCTACCTGGTAAGATTCACATCTTGGTCAGGAGGGTGCTAAGCTGAGTCAGTCTGTGTAAAGTACTACTCCAGCTGTTTCCTGGCACTCCAGGCTGTGAGTCTACAGTGGAAGGCCTTTGCTCATGTTTGTTGGATGGGCTTAAGGGTGTGTGTGTTACACAAGGCAGGGGTGACACTTTGTCAGTGTGTGTCCTCAGTGGCTGGCAGCACACGTATTGGGGCCCACCTTGTCTTCCTAGAGCCATCTCTGGTTCTCTAAGCAGGAACTGTGTGGCTTGGAGCTCTGGGAGCCCAGAGGGGCTGGGTGTCCAGGCAGCCGGGGTTCCTGGAAATATGCTCATTAATCTAGTCGTTGTCAGGAGTGTTTTCTCTGCCTGTTCAGGCGCAGACAGAAACTGTCAATACAGAGCCCATCTTCACAAGGAAGAGATGAGTGTGTGGGCAGAGAAATGGGAGGCGGAGCAGGCCGGAACAGCCCGTACCTCCCACACTTTCCCCTCAGCTCAGCTCGGGCATGTGATCGGCATTGGGTAAATATTGTTAATGACCCTGGAGTGTGGCTTGGAACAATCGGTCTCTTCCTGCGCTTCCCGCACACGCTGTGATGAGCCTCTGCCGGGGGTGTGTGGGGACCCAGCAGATCTTCCTCTCTTTCCACAGTCCCCATGTGTCCGGTTCAGCCTTGATCATCTGGCTTTTCCCTTCCATGCAAACCTCCCTCCAGCCTCCTTAATCTTGAATCTTTCACTCATTCATTCAACAAGCATTGCCCGGAGCCTACAGAGCCACTAGCAAATGCTGGAAGGTCCTGATGTGTGTTGGACATTGCACTAGGAACTGGGGAGTATGCATGGTGGGGGGGGGGCGCGGTGGGAGGATGGAAAATAAACAAAGAATCAAGCAGTCACATGTGTATGAGAAGGGGGAGACTGTGGGAACTACAGAGCAGGACTGGGGTTCAGAAATGGGTGTTGTAGGAGCCAGCTAGATTCTGTCTCTGGGACCAGACTGTGAGTTTCCAGACCCCTGAGAGATACTATCTAGATTAGGGTTAGCCTCTGGGCATGCGTGTGGGGGGATTGTCTTGACTGTAAGATTGATGTGGGAAGACCCAGCCCACAGTGGGGGGCACCATTCTCTGGGCTTGGGTCGGAGCTGAATAAAGATGAAGGAAGTAGCAAGCTGCAAGCACGTATGCACGGGTACCTGTCTCTGCTCTCCTGTGACTGAGAGGCGACCAGGTCCTCAGCGTCTGGATGCCGTGACTCTCCTCCGCTGATGGACTGTAGACCTGGAATTATGAGCTGAGCGAAGCCTTTGTTTCCCTTCGGTTGTGTTTGTCAGAGCAGAGTGTAGTTATAAAAACTAACACAGGGCTGGGGTGGTGGCTCAGGGGTTAAGGCCTTTGCTTTAAAAGCAAAAGGACCCGAGACAGATCTCCAGCTCCCATGTAAAAATGCTGGACGGATATGACGGTGGCCTGCAATTCCAGTTCTGGAAGGCAGAGCTGGGAAACCCCAGAGTAAAGCAATGAGGAGGCAGAGCAATCCAGGATGATATCTGATGTCATCTCTGAGTCTCACAGACACACATAATCAAGTGCCCTCTTGTGCATATGCATGCGAACACACACACACACACACACACACACACACACACGCGCACGCACATTCACTTACACTCACTCATAGAAAGCATGGAAAAACAAAAACCTTAACAGGTTCCCTAAAACTCATTACTGAAGTATAGGTTTGGGGGAGGCAGCTGGATGACACCTGACCTTATGCCTGGACTGACCCATTGACAGCTTTGTGGTCTCATGGGCCTTAGGGGCAGAGCTAATGAGACTGTTCTCTCCCACTTTCTGGCTACCATAAGACCCATACAACCTTGCCCTGCTCCATGATTCTGCAGGGCTGTGCAGCAAGACCACGTAACCACAGACTGACACCTCTAAAATCATGAGCCAAAATAAACCTCCTCTAAACTGATTGTCCCAGGTCTTTCGTGACAATGACAGAGAGCTGGCTGTCCGTCTCCGAAGCCAGCCCGCTCCAAAAAAACAGAATGTTCTTTTCAAATGTCCAAGGTGTCCTTTGTAATTCCACCAGGTCTGACCAGTTCTGATCAGAAATCTTTAGTACGAGTCTTGCGCTAGTTAGAGACATAGGGTTCAACTTGACAATGGAAGACTGAGCTCTGGGCTCATATGCGAAGAATTAGTAGTTAAGGCAAGTCCTGAGCGAGCCTGCGGGGACTGACTATCTGGTAGATGTGGGAAGACCCAGCCCCTAGTGGGTGGGACATTCCCTGGGCAGGGGGATAAGATGGAGGGATTTGGTTCAGTAAAGTCTGGGTGTTCTTTAGCACACTGCTGCAGTCTGGCTATGGCTGAGTGAGGTTTGCCCCCCTCTCAGCAACCCTGTGGATATAGTGGGCCCATTTCCTATAAGAACTGTGGCCAAGCATCATAAGAAAGAATAAATCACCTCGTTCCACTAGCCTCTTTGGTTAAGAATTTATCGGCAACATTCAGGCAAACCACGACAAGGCTGAATGGGGGACATTCTGTCGGGGGGGGGCACAAGGGAAGCACCCACGCTTGAGAGAATGGCATCTGAAAAGGAGAAGAGAGGGAGAAGGAGGAGGAGGAAGAGAAGGTGGAGTGGGAGGAAGAAATGGTGGAGGAACAGGAGGAGCGAGGTAGAGGAGGAGGAAGGACAATGATTGCAGGACAGGAAAAGACAGACACAGTGTAGGCGCTCAGAGATATGCCCAGGGGGTTGAAGGCCGCTGGGCTCTGCCAGCTCCTGCAAACACCACAGGAGGGCTGGAGCATCGTGCCTGGGAAACCCTGCTGGACCTGTGTTTCCCCTAAGGTGGGGCCCATAGGGTCAGTCTAGATCAGGACAAGCAAACCACAGGGAGGCGATGGCAGGAACGCCATCGGCAACAGGGGATGTGGGCACACGCCGCAGGCCAGGAGGGATCCAGGCCAGGGCAGCAGCCTGCCAAGTCGGAGGACAAAGATCAGAGATGAGTGAGTCAGGAGCCGGAGGCCGGAGAGGTGGCCGGAGGCCCTGTGTGGACGACACCCTCCTCCGCACAAATGCTGTTTCAGGGCAGAAAGGTGGAAGGCCTTGAAGAAAGACCATCTCTCCCGGGAGCCTGGGGTAACCCCACATGCACAGAGCCATTGAACGGATACAATCAAGTTCACTCTTCATTTCCATAAGCTGAGCCAGCAGGGGGGTTGGTGAAAGTGTTTTGTGTTTGGTGTATGGGAGGTGGGGGGAGGCCAGGCATGCGTACGTATAAACATCTCGGATGATGGAAGCGCATAGACGAGGCGGAGATAATTAGAAGGTGCTTGAAACCCGAGGAGCAGAGTCCGGGTGAATCATCCGCGCACGCTGCGGAAACACAAGGCGAAGGGACAAAGGTCGGCCTGGGCGAGGCAGGATCTGGTGTGGATGCCCACCACACCAGATCGATGAGGGGCTGGTTCTGCTGAGGCTGGTTGGGACGGGTCCTCAGTTCATTTCTCTAAGCTCTGGGCAAACCCCCCTGACAGATGAGATCCCAAGTCCCACGTGGAGGCTCCTTCCTCACCTGCCTCACTTGCTGTGTGCAGGAGGTGAGAGATCAACCTCTCTGTTCCGCACAGCACGGATGGAGATGCAGGGGTACGAGCTAGCTGCTCACCCACACCCTGGCTCAGCTGAGGGGCCTAGTTTTGGGTCCACCTCGGGATCTCCTCTTCAAGTGGGGGCCATGCTCCTGGACTTACTTTAGACTTTCCTGCTAAAGGGAGGGCTGTGCTCCTGGTCCCCCTCGGACTTTTCTGGGGAGGGGGCATGGTTACCTCAATCTAGACTCCAGCAGCTTGTCACAGCTGGCCTGCTCTAGATGCGGACTGGAAGGGAAGGGTGGGAGACGTTCCAAGGAAGGGGTGATCCTGTCTTTATTCTCTCCGGGGATTCCCATGGGGTCCTGATGCTGGGTGTCAGGAAATAACAAGCCCACACTTATTAGGTATCTGCTGCTACCAGGAGTCACACAAAGCTGAGCTCATGTTGACGACGGTCCCCATTTCACAGATGAGCAAACGGAATATACTCTGCTCAAGGGAGGTAAAAGGCCACTTGAAATTGGGTTATCATCTCTCGGAACCTGATCCACTGCCACTAAGAACCAGTTCCCCAGGGCCAAACTGGGCTCCCTTAACACTGCCCGCCCTCCTAATGCCTCCCTGAAGCCAGAAGAACCCTTCTCTGTACAGTGCTTAGACGAATGGACCACCCTGCGACTTCTGACCCCAAAAGAATAGATGCTGATTCCCAGGTCCTGCGGGGGCTGAACGGACCCGGCCAGGGCAATGACGCCTCATGCTGAGGCGTGGCTGTTCCGTACGCCTCCTTGGGTCCCAGCAGGAAGAGCCAACTGTGCGGGGTATGCAGGCTTCTTCCCACACTGCCCCGGGCTCCCGCAACATCTTTATCCACTTACTCGGGGATTCAGGAAGTTCCCTTCCAAGGCACTTTTATTGGAGCCGTTGGAAGCCGACCATGTCGTCTCTCAATCAGCAACAGATGAGAAGCGCTCATCACAAAGCACAGGGGGGCGTTTACCCAGGCTCGACCCGTCTGAAGGATCTGGCCTTGGACATCCCCACGGTGACAGACACTGTCGGGAAAAGAAGTTCAGGAAAGTTCTAGAAACCAGAGTCATCAGCACGGGGAGCTGTGGGATGGACTGGCCTGGCCTGAGCTTGACTTGAGGAAGCCCTGGACCTTGCAAGTGTTTAGGGTTGGGCCCAGAAAGCTCCTCGCTTCTCTGGAAGTTTCCTCCCTGGCAGGGGATATGATTCTGAAGCTTGTAAACACTCAATAACGTGAAGTCGGGCCAAGTCAAGGACACAGCGTGGATGGGTATGGTGACAGTGGACGTGACCACAGGCCGCTGTGCAGAGGGCCAAGAGCAGAAACCTCCTTCAACTCTCTCTCTCTCTCCATGGTCGCAGGGAGCTGGCTGATTTCACATCCGGAAAGGGAAAGGGAGGAGGGGAGCAGGACACCTCCAGAGACTTCAACCATCTGCAGTGCTTGGTGACCATGCAAAACACTAACTGAGTCCTCGGTCCACTTTGGGCACCTCAGCAGCATTACTGAGCTCCTCTGATATGCACCGCAGGGAAGCAGGAAAAGCTAAGCCACGCCCACCTGTCTGGGTGCTCTCAGCAGCCACCAACAACAGGGGTCTCCCATCAGGATAGGAAAAGGACCCTCAGGTAACAGGATCCTACCTGCCCCTCCGCTCTAACGCTTTGTCTCCTTTTATATTTATAGAAAACCCAAGTCTGATTGGTTTCGCACTCCAGGTAAGTGAACTCTTTCGTGTTGGCGGAGGGCAGGGCTCAGACGGTGGCTCTTCTGGTCCATGTGATTCCTTTTGCCCTGCTGGAAGATCCAGCACTCGATGTGCGGTTGATGCTGCTCAGCACTCGGTGTGAGTTGGTACTGGCCAGAAGCTGGGAGCCGAGCAGCAGCCACTGAGCAGGTTCCCCCTGGGGGCTGCCAGTGTGGCGGGGGCTTCTGCAGCTGGAGGCCAAGCGATGCCCCCTCAAACGAGAACATTCAGAAATCCAGGTGGGAGTGGGAAGGTCGCCCTGACCTGGCCTCAGTGGTCTCTTCTGCTGGCCAGAACAGGCCACTTGTCCACCCAGGTTCCAGGTGGAAACTGGCAGACTCGAGAGATGGGGACGGGGTGTGGGGAGCACTGGGAATGGTGGGTCACCAGTCTGGGAACCAGTGTGGCTTGGTCACTGGAGAAGCTTAGCTCTGTTCCTCCTGTTTTGGGAGACTCCTCCCACCTCCTCATCCTCTAACCTGGCACCGCTTTGTTCCAGCTCATGGCAGCTTTTGTAGGAGCTAGTGTCTAGTATAGTGCCTGAAATACAGGCAGTGCCTAATTAATGTTTGCTGAAGGGAGGGAGGGAGAAAGAGAAGAAGGGAGAGAGAAAGGAAGGAAGAAAAGGAAGGAGGGAGGAAGGGAGGGAGAAGGGAAGGAAGGAAGGAAGGAAGGAAGGAAGGAAGGAAGGAAGGAAGGAAGGAAGGAAGGAAGGAAGGATCTTCTTCTGCTGGGTGCCAAGAACATCTTTTGCCATGTTGTGATAGCCGAAAACATCTCTAGTTACTGCCAAATGCCCAGGGTGGTGTGTATATGCAAGCGTGTGCATGCACACATGGGAGTGTACTCTCTGGCCAGGTAGAGAGCCAAACGTGCAGATCACCAGTTCTTCCCCTGCGACATGCTTTGGGATCACCCGAAGACTTGCAGAATGGGCGCTGCTGGATGTCACCCCGCAGTTTCTGGTGCTCCCGACTGGGGCAGAACCCAGGGCCTGCATTGCATTTCCAGTGTTCCTCAAGGAGGCGGAGGCTGCTGGTCCAAGAACCAGCTGCTGGAGCCCCAGTGCCCTCCAAGCAGAAGGAAAGACTGTCCTAGATCCTGCCCCAACCTGCCTTTGGGGAGGGGGGAGCTGCGTGTGTGTAGAGGAGCGTGACGGCGACGGGCTTCCCTGGCTGGACACCTCGAGGCTCGATCTCGGGTTGCAGTGGATGCCGAAGAAGCCCTGCAAGGTCACGGTCCAGCTATGACCCAGGCGGGCTTCCGTGGTGCCTGGACGCCCTCTCCAGTCTGCACTTCTACCCTCTGGTCCCTGACTCTGCTTGCAGCCACGCTTGCTGCCTCAACAGGGAGGATCCAGCAGGGGGCGCTGCCGGCAGGTGTTCAGTTGGGACCTCTGGTAGGAGGGTCGCAGGTCCCCCCTGGGGACAGTGCCAATAACGGCCACTGGAGCTGCCACCATGTCACCGGGGGCCAGGCTGAGCATTGTGCAGGCTTCAGCCACACCATCTGTGGCTTGACGAGGCAGGTGCATGCCATCAGCACCACCATCTGCCCACGTGGCACCAACTTGCTTGGCCGACTGGACCAGCTGCCTACTCCTTAGACCAAGCATTGCGTCTGGAGGGGTTGGTACCAAGCAAGTACAGGTTCACTAGGGGACCCTGTAATTGACTGCTCCACTGAAAACGTGGGGGGGGGGGCATGGGAAAGATGAGGAGCTGAGCCTCTGGGCACATCTAAGAGGAATTATCTGGTTAAGGCCAGCCTATAGGAGACTGACTTGATTGCATGATTGATGTGGGAAGACCCGGCCCATACAGTGGGCAGGATCATTCCCTGGACAGCTGGATAAAGATGGAGAGAGCTAGCTGGACAAGAGGGCGGGCCGACAATCAGGAGTCATGCATTGATCCTGGTTCTGTTGCTGTTGCTGTGGATGTGATGCGATTGGTTCCCCTGGCTCCTGATGCTGGTGTGATTCTCCTGCCACTGGGGTAGGGCGGTAATAACCCCTTGCTCCCCTGAGTTATGTGGGCCAGGTGCTCATTGAAACAACAGCTTGTGAAGCTAAAGCACCTTGTTTCAAGTTGAAAAGGAAACAGAGGTGACAGCGAGCTCAGTCCCTGCCAGCACTGGGACTTTCCCACGCCTCGTGCTTCCCTCATGCATGCTGTTCCCTCTTGCTGAGACGCCATCCGCAGCAAGGCCCAGGGCCGCGCTGTCACTCCCAGCCTGCTCTTTGGATCAAGGAGCTCTCATGGAAAAAAGGAGAAGCATGTTGCCTCTGCTCCCCTCCTAGAACCTTCTAGAGAATTCCTTGAGACACCAACTCTTTTGGATCATCACACTCCTGAGTTGCTGTTCTTGGAAAGGTTCACAGGCCTTGGGGACACAGGACGATGAGTGCCACCAGGGGAAGGAAGTAAGCTGTGTGGTTCAATAGACCCAAACAGGCTGGAGAGATGGCTCCGGTGAAAGTCTTTGTTTTGCAAGCAAAGGAACCTGAGTTCAAATCCCATATCCCATGGGGAAACACTGGTGGTCTGCATGTCCAACACTAGGAAGTGGAGCCTGGAAACCCCTAGAGTGAAGCCATAAGGGAGAGCAATCCAAGATGATTCCTGAAGTCACCCTTGTTCCTCCACAGACATACACCATAAGTGCTCACTTGTGATGCATATGCGTGTGCACAAGTGCCTGCAAAAAAGGCGGGGCATTAGAGAGATGGCTCAGGGGTTAAGACTCTACCTCAAAAGCAGATTATCCTGAGTTCAGATCCCAGGTCCCACGTAAAAAACACCAGATGGAAACGGCTGTGGCCTGCCCTTCTAGTCTTGGTGGTAATCCTTGTCTCAAAGAAAACAAAGTCCTGGAAACTCCCACAATGAAAGCAAAAAGGAGGTACAAGCAATCCAGAAATCACCCTTGATCCTTCACAGGAACACAGAGTCCACCTGACACACACGTGCACACACACACACACACACCCAACAACAAAGCAAATACACACAGTAGACTCAACAAAACCAATTCAGCTTCTTGCATGCAGGACTTCTCAGAGCCTTTCCCAGGTTAATGAACTCTTGTGATTGCCACCAGAGGGAGGAAGAGGTTATAGCATCTCCCAAAGCACTTTCTCCCAAGAAGCTCTTGATGCGTTATTATGTCCCACGGAAACGCGTGGAGAGCGGGGGATAGGATGGGACGGGAGGACAGAACACCTGGGTTGGAGCTCAGCTCTGGTTGCAATATGTCCTCTCTATGAAGAAATATCCGGAGCCTCAGTTTGCGCACCTGTGAAATGGGATCCTTACCACTCCTGCTACACCTGCGTGACAGAAGCCATGTGGCAGGAGGCCTGGTTCCGCGAAGTACCCTCAGATGGTGTTACTCTTGCCACCAAGCCATCCCAGGAGATGAATGTTGACCTGATGGGAGCAGCCCCCCTCTGTGTGCTTCGGGTCAATGATCACCATGGAAACTCAATGACTTTCTTGTCCCAAGTGGCAGTGACTCCTCTCCTACCTTCTCTTCCTCTTTCCCCGTCCTCTCTTTCCTCCCCCTTCTCCTCCTCCTCTTCATCTTTCTTCTGAGACACAGTCTCAATCTGTTGCCCAGGCTGGGTCCGAGCTCACAGCTAATCCTCCTGCCTCAACCTCCAGAGTGTTTGTTGAAATTACAGACATGTGCGACCACGCCCCGCTTTTGTGCCAAGCGTCTTTTTTTTAAATTTATTATTTATTCAATTGTGCGTGTATGCGTGTGTGTGTGTATGTGTGTGTATGTGTGTAGAACCACAGACGAGTTCGGGAACCACCATGGACGCCTCCACCTCCTCCTCTTTTTTTCACTCTGCCCCGGTATTCACAGGCTCCGCCCTACCAGGACCAGAAATGCAGGTCGCCCCCTCTTCCGCCCGTGTGCTAAGCGGCTTAAGACTGATGTTTGGGGCTGTTGCATGTGGCTCTGCTGGTAGAGCTCTTGCCTAGCATGCACGAAGCCCTGGGTTCTATCCATGGCATGGTCTAAAACAGGGTGCAAGGACACACACTTGTAATCCCAGCACTTGGGGTGATTCCAGGTGCCAAACCCGTCCCCTCAGTATCTGCCTCTCCCAAGGCCTCGGGCAGAACTGAGAGGCAGCCATTCTGGAGCTGCGGCTTTCTCTCAACGTCAGAGGGGCGGGGCAGGTCCAGAATGAGGCTCCACCCACAAGCCGGGCCCTCCTCCATGATCCACACGCTGGGTTTGCTCGCTGCCGCATGACTTTTCTGTCGTTCAGGATCAGAAGAGTTTTGACTAATCGAAGGATTGTCCGAGTCATTTCTTCATCTGCAACACCGCTGCAAATGTTTCCTGTGTGCCCACTATGTGATGGGACCCCCTGGGAACACGGCAGGGAACAAAGCCAGCCTGTTTCTTGCCTTCCTGGGCCTGTCTGAGGCAGGGGCGCACTGGCTGGCCTCACTCCCTGACTCCCTGACTCTACAACAATGTGGAGCTGGGGAAATGACTCAGTGGGTAAGTGCTCGCTCGGCCAGTGCAGGGCCCCGAGTTTGCATCCTCAGCTCAAATGCTAAAAAGGCCAGAATAACAGTGTATGCTGTAACCCAGCCCTGGAGGGTGGAGACAGGAGGACCCTCGGGGCTCCCTGAGCAGCCAGTCTAACCAAACCAGCCCACTGAACCGAATCCAGGTTCAGCGGGAGACCTTGTATCAAAAAAAAAAAAAAAAAAAGAAGTAGAGAGCGATTGAGGAAGACACTTGACATCAACTTCTGGTTTCCAGATACACATACACACACATTTCTATACACGGCACATGTACAAAACCAACCGGACAAAAGACAAATGCAAAGTCCTTGGAAAATAAAATACATTAGAAAGAAAACCAATCCAAAAGAGCAAAGATAATTTTAGCACTCTTAGGGGTGGGAGATGGTTCAGTGGTTCAAATACTTATTGTGCAAGCAAAAGAACTGGCTCAGACCTCCCAGATCACTGGGGGGAGGATGCCAAGCAGGTAGAGCAGCCCATTCTTACTCCATTTCAGGAAGCTGGGGCTTGGGAAACTGCACAGCCAACCGGTTAGCATGGGACCTAGGTGTGAGATCTACAGCTGAACTCTGGGTTTGATTAGAGACCCAGCGTCAAAAGAATAAGGTGGAGGTGCCTGCTCCTTGTGGAACTCCACATGTGGAGTGTGTGAGCTCGTTTCTAGCTCCTTGCCCCTTATAGACTCCATGTCTGAGGTCCATGAGTTCTCCAGGGCGCCCTAGCCCCTCATGCCACTCCACATCTGCAGTCTGTTAGTTCCATTCTTTCTCTCCTCTAATTAACTCTACCTTAATCCTCAAAAAGAAAAAAAGAGAATAATGTGGAAAAGCAATCAAGGATAATTCTGGATATCAACCTTAGGTCTCTCTGTACATATACACATATAAACACACACACACACACAAGTCACACATATGCAAATACGCAACACTTGCACTCCTTCCCTGACACACATATGAAAATGGGAAAAAAGGGGAAAAAAGTAAGATGGCATGTGATAGAAGAAGACACGTGTGCAGTTTATGCGTGTTGTTGAATTCATGATCACCAACACCTGGATGCTGCTGCCAAGTTCTGCAGTGAGGCTGAGATCCAGCCTGGCTCACTCGAACTACAGCTGAATAAACTTCTGTGTGCTGACTCCAGAAAGCCCTCTTCTGGCAGCCAAAACTTTTGAAGGGCAGGGAAGGATGTGAGTTTTAGGCTTTCTTCCCCTAAACTAATCTGGGTTTTCACAAAACAAAAGCTCCATTGGGTGATACTCATTTCTCCCACCAATCCAGTGCAAAGCACTAGGTTTGCCTTCAATGTTGCCCATTTTTCCAACACCCACAGCTGCTCCGCTCTCTGCCCTTTCCTCACCCAAAACTTCAAGGCTGCCAGCTCTCTTCTACCAAGAAAATCAGCCCATCAAGTACTTGTTCCCTTCATCGCAATCTGGATCCAAACACCTCATGATTCTCTTGGCATTGCTATTTTTCAAATGGCCCAGTGAACTTTGCTTAACAGTTTTCATAATCCACAGCATCAAAATCTTCAAGCATTTCCATATTTCTCCAAAAAAATCTTTGAAAACCCACAAAAACCACATAGTCAGATTTATGAGCAATATTCCACTTTTCTGGTACCAACTTCTGTCAGTTTCACAGTAACACTTCACTTTCTGCTACCAGATACGCTTAGTCTCACAGCAACAACTCATTTCTTGGTACCAATTTCCGTCACAGTTCATCTGCATGTTGCAGATAAATTCATGACCAAATGACTTAAGGGTAAACAATGGGTTTTATTCTTGCTTATATTGTCCAGTTATATTTCAGTCCAATTTGGCAGGAGAGCTCATTTCAACCCCAGGGGCTAAGGGAACTGGCCACATCATATCTACAGGATTGCTGAAAGTGGGTCAAACTTCACTTGCCAGACAGCATGTCTAAGTATGCTGAAGAATGCTAAACTCCCTGAATCAACACTCTCCATCATTTTTTTCTCTAATATCACAATTAGAGCAATTTATTCAAGACACTGAATATGATCAATCAAATATCTCTGGAAACAAATGAGCTCCAATACACACGGTGATTCTTTTTTTTTTTTTCTCTAAGAATGTGAAGGATGACTGGGAGGAGTAGGGGGCACAGAATAGAAAAGGGGGGTTGGTGTTGCTTAATAGAATCTGGAAAATGTTGACAGAGAACCATGTCTGGCTGTATGCGTGACATAGACAATAAAAAATGCAGAAGCCAGAATTCAAAACTTCAGCGAGCTGCGGAAGAAATATGTCTGCATCTGACAAGAAACAGGATGGAGAAGAAGGGCAGAAGGTTTCAAGAGAAAAACGATGAGTAATGACAGCAGATCATACATCTGACCAAGTTTACCGCTCTGAACTCCATGGTGTGTTTGTGAGTCAGACATGTGGTCTCTGAGGGGTGAGAGTTGAACCCCGTTGCACCCTCCTGGTCCTTCGGTTCCCAGCAGGCATGCTGAGCATGACGACCCTCTATCTTGTCCACCTGCCCAGAGATCAGTCCCACTCCTCATGGGCTGGGCCTTCCTCATCAATCAGACAATCTCCTGCAGGCTTGCTCAGGGCTTACAATTGTGCCTAGATTTGAGCCTTGAGATGTCAGGTTGACATCTGCATCTATCACAACAAAAGCAACCTCTGGTTTACATGCATGCATGCATGGTTTGCATACATACCCCTTCACCTGCACACAAACACATACCACACACATACATGTACCCCATTCTTACAAAAACGAACACAAGCTCCTTGGAATGTAAAACATGCTAGTAAGAAAACCAAATTCCTAAAAGCAAAGGGAATGTTTGAAAGTCACGCATGACCTAGAATCAGCCACTGTTGACATTGTTAGATGTTTAGTATCCCCCCCCCAAACACAAATGTGTCTCTTTCAAGTGGAATGAGACAGAGCACATGACTCTCTTGCACCTCCACCAGAGGCATCGTGGATATTTTCCATCTCATTAACTGTCTCAAAAATGTTATTTGGAAGAAACATGATTCAAAACAGCTGTGTTCTATGGCATCCTGTGGATAGTCTCTTACTGTTGGACGGCCGGTTATTTCCAGCATTGCACTGTGGTAATCACCACTGAAGTGGCTGTCCTCGTGTGGAGCACTTTGTCCAAGCCCAGGGAGTCCTTGAGACCCGTCTTGGGAGGTGCAATTTCACTTGGCCAAAGGAAATGCCTTTTTAATGTTTGTAAGATTTTTATTAGAAATATTATTATTAATTAATTTAATTGTGCATAAGTATGCACGCAAATATGGTCAACTTTCAGAAGTCTGCTCTGAAAGCCACCTTGTGGGACTGGGAATTGAACTCAGGCCATCGGGTTTGTGTGCTGAACCATCTCTCTGGCCCCGTTACAACGTTCTTTGATGCGTGGCACCAGCGCGTCCAGCAGACAGCATGTCAATGTCCAGCCCCAGCAGTGGGAAGAGGGCAGCCCCCCCCCCAATGCCTTCCCTTTTTCGGTGTGCTGCACTTACCTCAGATTCAGCATCGCAAGGGGCACCAAAACCTTGGGAATGGAGTACATATTGTCTAATCTAATTCTTTTTTTGGAGGTAGTAGTGACTGAGCCCAGGGACTTGTGCTGTGCATATACTTTACCACTGAACTATATATACTCTCAGTTCCTAAATGGAATACGTGTGTGTGTGTGTATACACACGTGTGCATGCATACAGGCGTACATACAAGAAGGCATCTGAGTGTGTGTGTGAGTGCCTGTGGAGATCCAAAGGAGTGTCGGGAATCATCCTGGATTGCTCTACCTCCTTACTACTTTGCTCTGAGATTCCCTAAGCTCTGCTTTCCAGGGCTGGAATTACAGGCCACTGCCATATTTGTCCTGCATTTTTACACAGGACCTGGGGATCTGAACTCAGGTTCTTTTGCTTGTGAGGCAAAGGCTTTAACCCTTGAGTCATCTCCCCAGTCTTGGAATGCTATTTTATTTTATTTTATTTTATTTTATTTTATTTTATTTTATTTTATTTTATTTTATTTTATTTTATTTTGTGTGTATGAATCAGAGGACACTGTGTGTCCCTGTGGAGGACCAAGGATGACTTCAGGAATCATCCTGGATTGCTTCTACCTCCTTTGTGCTTTGCTCTGGGATTTCCTAGGCTCTGCCCACAGGACTGGAAGTGCAGGCCGCCACCATTTCCGCAGGACCTGGGATCCAAACTCAGAACCTTCTGCTTTTGAGAGAGTCTTAACCCCTGAGCCATCTCTCCAGCCCTGGAATGCTTTTTTTTTTTTTAAGAAGGTGAAATGAAGGACTTGAGGATACAGCTCACTTGGGAGAGTGCTGGTCAAGAAAGCATGAAGCCCGGAGACAGATCCCCGTATAAACCCTATAAACCGCACCTGGCGGTGCGCACCTGTGATCCCAGCTCAGGAGGAGACGTAGGAGGATCAGAAGGTCAAAGTCATCCCCTAATACATGGTGAGCTCAAGGTTAGCCTGGAATACACGAAACCATGGCCGAAGATAATAATAGTGATAATAATAAAGAAAACTAGGGCAGCATGATTAAGAAAAAGTTGGACCGCATGAGACCCTGCCTCAAAACAAAACATCCATGATAAATTGCTAACAAATAGAGTAAGCATTAGTGAATATCAAAATTAAATAAAAATAACATTCACAGAGCCTATGAAATACTTCAGTGGGTAAAGTGTCCTGCTTCCAAACCTGGAGACCCAAGTTCAAACCCCAGAACCCACATGGTAAAAAGAGAGAAGAGACTCTACCCACGCACCATGTACATGTCTTTTCCCCCACTGCTCTGGCCCTGGTCAAAGGAAGAAAGAAGGAAAAGTTCCCTGAAATAATGGTATGTATGTAACCTGGCACTGTGAGCCAATTAACCCTTTTCTCCCCTAAAAATAAATGAGATTCACTTGCATCCACAATTCTGAGCCATCAGAAAACCTAGTAAAAATGTATGTGTGTTCCGGGCTTGGGAGATGGCTCAGTGGTTAAAGTCTTTGCCTTGCAAGCAAAGGACTTGGGTTCAGATCCTACATAAAAATGTAGGGTGGCGATGACCTTGACCTGTCATTCAAGCTCTGGAAAGCAAGAACTAGGATCTCCCCAGAACAAAGCACTAAGATAGAAGAGTAATCCAGAGTGATTTCTAATGTCACCCTTGGGCTTCTCCAGGCACATACAATCAAGTGTCCTCTTGTACACACACACACACACACACACACACACACACACACACACACACACACACACGTTTGCATGCATGCACGTATGCACTTAACACAGGAAAAATGTGTGCTCTATCTATATGGTTTTACATATTTCTCAAAAATATCTTTTCTAGTATGTCGAAGTCGTTGAAGAAACATGCAAAAATTGTAAAGTGGACTCATTAAAACCCACAAGCATATTGAAGTTCAAGCGTTTGGGGAGTGTATCCCTATTTTTACACTCACCCAACATTTTCAGTTTTCTCTTACTAATAACTCACGATTCTGCATCATGAATGAAAGCGGCAAGAGGGAGACAGGTTCTGTTTCTGCTGAAGTTGGTTTTCAAGGAAGCAAACACCGTAAGAAGTCTTGACATTGGTGTAAACATTCAAGCTTCACATTGAACCCTGAGCTTGAAAGTTGCTGCTTTTCATCCTTTCAACATTCTCTGTTGATCTAGGGGAAAACTATTAAAGACATACGAGCATCTGTAGGAGTCTAGAGAGACGGCCCAGTGGGTCAAATGCTTGTTGTGTGGGTCTGAGGACCGTAGTCCAGAACTCCAGCCCAGGTGTGGTGTCCTGTGACTGCAATCCAAGTGCTGGAAGGTGGGAGCCCTGGGGCTCACCCCCTGGAGTTCACCTGCCAACCAGTGAGCCCCAGGTTCAGTGAGAAACCCTGTCTCAAAAATAAAGTGGAGGGTCACTGGGGAAGATACCCGGTGTCGACCTCTGGCCTCCACAGGCACACGCGAGGTGCGTGTTACCTGCGGCCGTGCCTCTCGAGTCCTCTGTGGCTTCTGGCAGCTCTTTTCCCCCACTGCCCAGTCAATATCTACTTGCCCCCAGGCATGTACGTCACATGGTGTGAAATGTCTCCCTAGACTGGAAAGACTGGAAAGGCCAAATGTTCCATTTGTCTAGTGGGCTTTCTGTAGAGACCCCTTCTCCCCCACCATGCTGTTGCATACAGCTATAGCGTTCTTTTTTCTTTCTTTCATGCAAGTGTTATGTGTGTGTTTGCGTGTGGGTGGGTGCATGTGGATGGGTGTATGTACACGAGTGCACGTGAGTACACACATGCAGAGACCCAAGGGTGATAGCAGGAATCGTCCTCAATCACTCTTCACCTTCTTCTTGTGAGGTTGGGTCTCTAATTAGAACCCAGAGCATACCATTAGAGCCAGTGCAACTAGCCAACTTGCCGTGGGGATTCCAGGCTCTGCATTTCAGGGCTAGAATCACAGATGGGCTATCACACCTGCCTGGTATTTTTAGGTGGGATCCGGGATCCGAACTGGGGTCTTAACCTCAAGGGTTTTAACCACTGAGCCATCTTCCCAGCCCCCTTCTACGTTAAGCTATCATTTTCGTCTGAATGCTCTTGTGCCTTTAGGCCGAGCCGTGACCCCATGGCTCTCCGTTTTCTAACACCCCGCATGAGGTGGGAATCTTTTTAGAACAGAGGTTCGTGGTCTACGTAGCATAGACAGCTTCGTCCTGGTCAACTGCTTCACAGAAAGACCAATAAGTCTTGGGCCCGCAGAGTGAGGTCTTTAGGTTTTATGGCCAGCTTTGGGGAAAGGGGGAAACCCTATCTGATATCCCCAACACTGAGGCATGGCTGAGGGGGTGAGATACAGCTAAGGGACTTGATCCTGGTCATAGCGAGGAGTTTGTGGGCAGTGAACAAAGCCACACTTGGGATCTGTTCCCCCAAGAAAGCGAGGGAAGCGGCTGCATTTCTTCGTCTACAAGCCCCCCTCTTCTACTGACTCATCTTCCCCCTCCCTGACATTCGGGGGTGCCTGGCAACAGTGGCCTCTGAACCACATCCCGTTGGGTGGGAACGAGCGTGCATGTGACCCAGGTGGGTGTCCTTCTTCTTGACCTCTCACCCTCCCTTCCAAAGGGCCAGGAGGTCCTGTCAGGCCACATCCCCAGTGCTGGGCGTGGAGGAGGTGCTGGGCAACCTCTGCTGAACCCGCACAATGCAGTCGACCCCAGACGTCTCTTAGAGGCTAGCCATCCTATCCAGAACCCCCCTCCCCTGTGCATCCTCCCCTCCCCCCGGCTGTGCCCCGGACCCCAGCCTCTGAGTCTGGAAGTTCTTCGGCTATAAACACTTGAATGAGCTTGGCCTTTAAAGGAGCCTTTGAAGAAAGATCGCAGTGTGACTGATCACCCCCTAATTTATGGGTCTGGAAATTTGCATTTTCCTACAATGCTGTTCTTTGCGTGGGCCTCCCACACTGGAGGGGGGAGGAGGGCAGAGACGGTCTCAGCTAGGACTGTGCGCCCCGCTCAGAAGCCGCGGATGCTTGCCTTTTCCAACTCAGAAGACGCTCCTTCAACGTCGGAACAAGATTATAAGCGGGCAGGGCAGGGCAAGCAGGAAGAGGCTGTGGGGCTGGACAAGGAGGGTGGGCTAGGGAGGAACTAGGGCTTGGAGGGTGACAGCCTCTCTGGGCCCCGATCTCTTTGTACCTGGAGCGGCTCTCTGCTGCCCCTCCCCCATGCCTCTGTGTATGTGGGCGGGGGTACAGTCTCAGAAGGGATTTATGGGGCTGGCCCTGGGGAGAGGATGGGAATAAATCTCAGTTTACTTAGGAGCGAGATCTACATTTATTGTTCTTAATGTGATCTTTAACATGTCCAGAAGGGGCTCATAAATCCCTATTCCTTTTGCAAGACCCTGGCTGGCCTGCCCCTTTTCTGGGGCAAGATGGTGAGGTTCTCTGATTCTGGGGACTCGGACACTGGCTGAGCAGGTAGAGACTGGTGCCCTCCCAGGGGAGAGCTAAAGCCAAGGGTCTGTACAGATGAGGGCCCCTCTTTGGAACAGAAAGAACTCCCACCTCTTACCGAGTGACTTTAGGGATCCCAGCTCGATCTGAAAGGACACTGTAATAAACACGACGCATGAACACTAGAGAGCAGAGGGGAAACAGGACCCTCTAGGGTGTGTTGTAGCAGCTGCCCAGGTACGAGACCAGCGACGCGCAGTCTGTGGTCATCTGGGCGGCTCTTACTTATAAGAAAGAGCTCTTCAATGCCCAGGCATTGTATGGTCGGTAACACCGTCCACCCACCCCATGGTTCCCAGGTCTGTGATCAGCTGAAACTTGAGGGGCCAAGGCTTGCTCCGACTTTCTGGGAGACGGAGCTGCAGGATGGGGCTTGAGACCTATAGTCTCTGCTTACTAGGAGCAGGCTGGCTTGACATGTGGACAAGTGTGTGTTCCCCTCAGAGCATGCATGCATGTGAGTGCCCAACTCCTGCTCTCTCTCTCTCTCTCTCTCTCTCTCTCTCTCTCTCTCTCTGTGCACATGTGTGTGTGTGTGTGTATGTCTGGTGTGTTTGTGTGTGTTCCTGCACGCATGCATGCACATGTCCACACTTCTGCACCTCCTGGCAGACTCTTGAGGTGACCACATATCTATTTTAACCCTTTTGTCTCTTTCTCGCCCAGCAGAGAGACGCTGGCGCTCAGAGCACTAGGCATGCGTGCTTGCAGTAGAGAGGAAGGAGAGGCGGAGATGAAGGGGTATCGGGGAATCGTCTCCTGAGAAGGATCCTGGCAGCTCTAAGATTGGGCTCTGAAGCTAGGCATGATGGTACACACGTCTGAAATTCCAGGCAAATTTGGGGCTAGCCTGGTCGGCTCTGACAGCTATGACCGTTCTCTTCGTTTGAGATGACTGTCTCGACCCCGGTTTTTCCATCTGCCAGCAGCATGTTCAGCCACAGACACAGACGCGCACACGTGGCTCTGCAAATGCATGCGGGTCCATGTGAGACCCAGGCACCACAGGAAGCCTCCCAGTCCCCCTCGGGGCTGATTCAGTCATGAGAATTGCCCTGGGGATGGGGGAGTAACATGTTTTCCTTGAGCGAGTTTTCTGGAAATGGAGTCAAGTCTTGCAAATAAGGTCAACTGCGGAGCGTTGCATAATAAATACCAGTGAATGCACAATGCCTGCACAATGTGGGGTGTCGAGGCTACACGTCTGTGCGTTATTGTCTCCTTCTCACTAGTCCCCGTGTGAGGCCGAAACTTGGACAGTGAGGAGAGCGGGGCCGTGACGCAGCAGCTCAGCATGTACCCCCCTGGGCTGTATCCCCAAGAGCTACAGAAACGCTGTAATACCAGCACTTCCGAGGGGGAGGTGGGAGGGTCACAAGCTCAAGGGCATCTTCCTCTAAGTGGGAATTTGAGGCCAGCCTGGGCTAAGGAGACTCTCACTTTAAAAACGACAGAAAAGAAAGGTAGTTGGGCATGGTGGGGCACCTAGAAACCTAGCACTTCCCAAGTGGAGGTGTGAAGATGGTGAGGTCAAAGATCAACTATAGAGTGAAAGGCGATAGAGAGAGAGAGAGAGAGAGAGAGAGGAGAGGAGAGGAGAGGAGAGGAGAGGAGAGGAGAGGAGAGGAGAGGAAGAAGGAGGGGAGGGAAGGAGAGGGGAGGGAGGGAAGGAGAGGGGAGGGAGGGAAGGAGAGGGGAGGGAGGGAAAATAACAAAATCATGTGCACTACTTCAGTTTAGGGGCACTTTTGTCTTTTCGAGGTCTGCTCAGACATTTCTCAGAACACGTAGATGTCTTTCAAACTGGAATCCTCCCAGGAAAGCTGCCCCTGAGACCTTTTTTCTCAGTATCTTCTCCCCCCCCCGTTGCCCAAGAACACCTGGCAGGTGGGCAGGAGCCAGAAGTTTCTTTCCAAGCACCCCCTCCCCAGTCTATTTCTACTTCGGAATAGCCCTGGGGCTCATCCTGGCCTCCGCCTGTGATGACCGCCTTAGATTAAGTCCCTAGAACGGGACTCGCTGCCTAGAAGGTTGGACTTCTTAAAAGAGATTTCCCATGATTCTTAACGAATCCCTTTCTAGAAAGCAGGTGTGTGCACAGGGATCGAAGACCTGAAAACTCAGCTGATAAGGGGAAGGGTTTTGTCAATAAAGGAGGAGTTTGGAGGAGTGACCTCTGAAGGTCAGGGACCAGGGTCAAAGCTGGGGAGCAACTGAACAAAAACTCTGTCCCTTTTATTCCTTCACAGAGGACCAGCCTGGCTGCTTGCCACGTGGTGCTCTGTCCCTAACGCCACGTCTGGGATCCCCATCCATCGGGCGGGAGCCGAGTCAACACTGTTGAGCAAACAAATATTTGTCGAAGGGACCAGTGTTTGTTGAATGTCCAGAAGTTTGCTGATTGAACAAATGTTTGTTGAAAGAACACTATTGTTCTTGGAAAAGCTCAGGCTGACTCACAGGCTGTTTGCCCTCCGCTGAGGTCTGTAGACTGGAACTTCGACTCATAGCCACACGGGGGCCGGGGGGTGTGTATGTGGGGGGGAGAACCTTTCCCTTGTCCAGCAGTTTCGGGAGGTTGGCCTTGGGCATCTCTGCCACTCCAGGGGTAGCCCGGTTCCCTCTGCCTGTGACATTTCAAGGACACTGGTTAAGTGAATGACGTACTTTTAGATGGGTACTGTCACACATGAAAGAGACACTGGCCACTCTAAGGCCAGCTGTGGTCATGCACATCTACAGTCTCAGTGCTCCAGATGGGAGGTGGGACCAGGAGAGTCCCCAGAGGTTAGGCCAGCAGCCTGGGGTATGTGGCAGAGAGCAAGAGAGCCTGGTTCAAACACAGTGGAAGAGGAAGACCAACACTGAGATTGTCCTCTGAGCTCCACACTGGTGCCTGCATTCACACATGTATACACACAGATACACAGACATAGACAGACAGACACACACAGAGAGACATAGACAGACAGACAGACAGACAGACACACACACACAGAGAGACATAGACAGACAGACAGACAGACAGACACACACAGAGAGACATAGACAGACAGACAGACAGACAGACACACACACACACACACACACACACACACACATATACATGACTCTGACCTCTTGCAGAGAACACATCACCCGGTCCAATCACAAGTACACAAGAGCAAAGAAATTTAGGTAACACTTGAGGGGTATAATGAGACCTGGGGGTACAGTGCACTAGCCTGTCACCCTAAACTCTAGAAGGCTCCAAAGTCAGTTTTTCTTGTCCCCAAAAGCCAACAAAATACAACTCGAAGCTGCCGCCACACTGCACCATCCTGACGCTCCCTTCCTGTGACCACGCGTGCATTTCCCTGTGGACAGCAGACTGGTTGCTGGCCTAGCCGTGGCCCTCTGTGTCCCCAACTCCTTCTGAGTTGCAGCCCACCTGGCCGTGAGGGTTTCAGATCAGGGACGCAGCACCTGCCGGGGGAAGCCCTGCTTCCATCGCAGGGGACGCGTCAGATGCGGCAGCTGAGTCATGTGACTGCGTGCTCCAGCCTCTGCGTGCACCCACGGGAGACCGTGTGCTCACGGGGTACTGTGGCACACTGGAGCTGCCAGGGCTGGGTATGTCCAGATTTGGGGGTCTCTTGTCCTCTCCCAAGGAACCCCGTGCTGTCCCTGGGTGAACACAGTTCTGGATGGAGGCCTGAGCGCTGGAGGGAGGGAGTCTTCAGCCTCTCTCTCCTCCCCCACTGCCCTCCACTCTCTCTGGTTGGGAGCCCCGGTGGCGTCCCAGGGTGGCGAGAGGAGCCCTGGTCACTGTGGGACCCTTGTCAGGACTTGAGGGGGGCCACCAGCGTGGCTCGACCCCATCTACCAGCATAGCTGAGCCTCATTGCGTCTGGGGGTTCTGTACGCTGACTTGCCCCATCCAGCCGTGTCCCCCTCCCTTAGTCACTCCGTTCCCCTCTCCCATGGGACCCCCATCTTTGCAGCCCCAGTGCTCCTCTCTGCGAGTCCATGTCCTGCCTCTCCCCTTCTCACGCGCACCTGCCAACCTCCCTCGTGCTCCTCTTGCTCCCTCTTCTTTCTCTCCTGGCCTGTCTTTGTCCCCATTCGCTCTGTGTACCCTGTCCTGCTGCCCCTCTCTCCTTACCCACCCAGCCCGGGTCCTGGTCCCTTCCTCATCTGCCTAGTCTGTCCTTATCACTCTCTTTGTCTCCCTTGGCTTTCCGGGAAGGCAGGATGATTAACGAGCTGCCGACAGAGCCAGCTGCGGTGCAAGAGGCCCGGATCACAGTTTCCCGGAGGAAGCCCGCCTGCTGGGGATGGCAGGGTTACGGCGTCTGCCCGGGGCGGCCCTCGGCTAGCCGTGTGCCTGTCAGCCCGAGACGGATGGCGTGCCGGAGAAGGCCCGTTACTTCATTCACACCTCTGCGGACAAACAATAAAACACTTACACACGCATGGTCCTGACGGGCAGCGGGGTAGCGCCTGCCCCCAGACCATTCCCAGTCTGGCCCTGGGGCCAGAGCCTGGGCAGCTGGATGGGGGGGGTAAGGCAGACCCTGGAGCCCACCAGACCCCAGGCAAGCAGGAAACCCTCAACCCAGCTCCTGCCTGGGCCCTTAGGCAGCATTGGGCCTCAGTTCGAGAAGCGGTCCGAGGCCCACGCAGGGACGTGAAGCAGAAGCAAGTGCGGATCTCATCTCGTGCGACACACGCAGTGTTATCAGCACTAAATAAAAAGAAGCATCTGTCTGTACACTCCACTCTGCTGAGTGGAAGGAAATGGGCCTGGAGTTCTTCTCTTGGTCTTGGAAAGAAGGTATCAAGGCCTGGGTGTGGAACATGGCTATGGGATGAGCAGAAAGCTGGGGGTGGCAAAGATGCTAGAATCTTCCCCCATCCGCAGGGAGGCGACAGTGAGTCAATAGGTACCGTGTGGGGCACCCCCCCCCGCCTGCCTCTCCCCCAGCCCCTTGAGGGACGCTGAGAGGAACACTTTGTCCCAGTGGTAGCATTTGGGGCACCAGTCAGAGAGATGGTTGGGGAGGGGTGGAAAAAGCCTTAGGCATCCATAGTTTGACCTGTACCCCTTCCACCTACCCAGCGGCTGTGGGAGCCCTCTTAATCTGCACGGCAAGCCACTAGGGTGCCCACTGTGGGTCACGGTTCCCAGCTCAGAGAGGTCAAGCAGCAAGCCTGGGATCACACAGCTGTGATGTGTCTGCACTGAGAGCAGTGCCAGGCTGCAGGGCCTGGTTCCCCAGCTGGGCGACCTTGGGCAAGTCTAGCTGTCATGCACTCATGGTGGCAGAGTGACAGCGACTCTCCAGTGATGAGGAGGATTCCTGAGATGAGTGACATCTGGTGCTGTTGGTGTATTCAAGTCATGATCGAGGCACAAAGTGTCCATCCACACATCCCAGGACCCTGTGTCCTCCCTCCTTGGTCCCCAACCCCATTGTTGGTACTAGCCCTATCAAGAGGCGGGACACAGAGGCTGTAATGGAAATAGATGGCCACAGAGATGTGAAGTGACTCAGATACACACACATGCATGCACACGGACACATGCACACAGAAACAGCATGCACACACAAACACATGCATGTAAACACATGCACACACATACACATGCATGCATACAGACACATGCACACAGACATGCATGCACACAGACACATGCACACAGAAACAAGATGCACGCAGACACATGCACACACAGACACATGCATGCAAACACATGCACACACATGCACACGCATGCACACAGACATGTATGCACACAGACACATACACACATGTATGCAAACACATGCACACACGTGCACATGCATGCACACAGACACATGCACACATGTATGCAAACATGCACATGCATGCACACAGACACATGCACACACATGTATGCAAACACGCACACACATGCACACATGCACACACATACACATATGTGCACACAGACACATGCACGTACCCATGGACATGGACATAATAGGCACACACACGTGGGGGACACACATAGCAACACATGTACACACACACAGACACACACACACAGACACGTGGACACACAGGGGACACCCATATATACACACAGAAACATGAATACTCCCCCCCACGCACAGACATGTGGAGGATCCACACTGACAGATGAGGGACACATGCTCTCTCACACACACACAAATATCTAATCCTCCTACGCATGAACATGAACATACATAGATACACATATACACATATAAATACATTCCACTTACATGGACATGGAGATACACAGATGCACACATACATATAGGCACACATGCTCCTACATACATGGACACATGCTCACAGACACCCACAAAGACATGGACAGACAGACACAGACACATAGGCATACACATGTAATACACACAAATATATGCATACGCAGACATGGACAGACACACTTAGAATATATTTTCACCCAGACACACATACAAGAACATACACTGGACATGCACACACATGGATACAGACGCACAACTATACAAGCCCTCCCTGGGAAGGACCTGGCAGCAGAGGCCAACACACCAGAGTTAGTTTCTCTCCTGGCACTGCACGGAGCCGATCCCGTGGCATCCCCCTGAGGGTAGAGCTCAGACTGGGTCACGGCAGGTCATTTGGTCCCTGATCAAGGAAACTGACCATGTGCTCTTTGAGTCCTCAGTTTCCCATCTGTGATATGGGGTAGTCGCTACCTGTCTTTATGGTGATCGTCAAGGTTTAAAGAGAGGGTGCAGATGTCATGACTGTTAACCCAGGGGTATTTATTGAACACCTACTGTGTGCCCGGCTGGGGGTCCTGGAGAGGGTCTCAGAGGCCTGTGTGCAGGGGTTTTCATCACGCGGGCTTTGAAATGGGAAGGGGCAACAGTGTACAGTGTTGGGGGACAGGATGATTTGGGTGGCCAGGGCCTCCCTGGGCCTCTCTTCCCTTTCCTATTGGGCTTGTGAGGACGCTGCTTCCCAGGTCTGAGGTACACAGACCCCTACACACACCCCACGCCTCCCACAGAGGTCCTGAGGCAAGGCCACAGGAAAAGTGCTTTCCTTGAGCAGGGAGCCAAGGCCACTTGTCCCTTGGCTCAGAATGGCTGTCATCAGTGTCCCTTGCCCGCTGCCCCCGAGCTCCACGCATTTCCTCTCCATGCACGGGGACGTTCAAGGTTAAACCAATGGCTTCGAGGTAGGGGCTATGGCATTCTGAAGCCAGCTGAGCTGACTGCTTGTGGGTGTCCCTGGGTCTCCCCAACTGGCCACATGCTAGGCCATTCTCCTCTGTGGCTTTCCATCCTCCTGTCTACTGTGATAGCACTGTGACCATGATCTGGTGACCATGGCTACCGAGAACTTTCTAGTCACAGATCCCGTGTCCCTTGCTCGTTCCAAGGCACAGAACAGTAAGCGGCTCACCTGGCACAGGCTCGAGTTCAGAGGGCTCCAGTGACCCCCTGGGACAGCCAGGGCACCAACGAGGGCCTCTAGGAGTTGAGCGTGGGTGGGAATGGGAAGCAGGGACCTCGGGCAGAGGCTGGCTGGGGGGAGAAGCGGGCACAGGAGGGCGCAGCTCAGAGGCAATGTCTGATGGAGGTCGGAGGGGGAGGAGGAAGGAAGGCGTCTGGGTGATCCTTCACCAAGATGGATGGGCCCAGCAACAGTCCAGACAGGGCAGCCCACCCCTGTGGGCTCCACGCTGGTGACAACCCTCGGTCAGACTTGATGGGAGACTTCTGGCTCTGTCTGCCCCCTTGGCCCTGTTAGGAGCCGGGTGTTCCTCAAAGATGGGGGCCAGAGGCTTCTCCACTGGCACCTCACTACACACACACACACACACACACACACACACACACACACGCACACAGAATCCAAAGGATACTTCCTTTGTCCATGAGAACTTAGACAGACATTGGTCCTTCCAGACCTTCTATATTAACGCCACCTCATCTAGGAATCCCTTCCTGGTGGGTCTCCTTTACCTCTGTCCTGTTCACTACCCCACGAGGTGCCAGCATGTGCTGGCCGTCCTACTAAAGTGCTAGTGGGGTATTGCTACAACCAAGGCCCAGTCTGCCCTAGGCTGGCTGTGTGGCCCGGGCCACTCTGAACCATTGTCTCTTTCTCTACTTCATAAACACAGGAGACAGACAAACTTGAAGGTGGGCTTTAGCTTTAGCCCTGGATCTCTTGCTTCCTGGCACGGAACTTCAGTTTCTGATCCGGCAAATGGGGCTTACTGTGTTTGTGAGGACAAGGAGGATGTGCGGGAGGTCATGGCTAAGGCAGAGTTAGAAGCGTTGAGTGGTGCTCGCAATTCCCTGTGCGGACGCAGGTGTGTCTGTAGCATGCAGCCGGGATGGGCAGACCAGCAGGCAAGGCCCAGGCAGGGCCTGCAGGGAAGGGTCTGTCTCAGTACCTATGAGTTGGGAGGAAGAATCCAGGGGAGGGGGAGAGAAAAGTGAGGGACTTCCTGACTCAGAATGGTCAATTGACTCAAAGACTTGTTCCCCCGTCTCCCTCCCCTTCAGGGTTCGAGGCAGCAGAGAACCTGGCCTGGCTCAGCAGGTGAGCCTGAAGGCCTGCTGGTCTTGGCGGGAGGTGGCTCTCTTCTTCATAGCTCTTCGCGCTGCTGCGGAACTCCTTAAGACAAGGTTTCCAGCCTCGTGAAGTTTAAGATCTACACATTAGAATGTGACTCCGGTTCATTACATTTGAGTTGCATTATTGGAGAGTTTTTTTTTTCAGTGTCGTTTCGGGACATGAAGAGAGAAAACATGACGCACCCAACGCAGCGACCACCAGCGTCTCCAGCCAGGGCTCCAAGGGGCGCCGACCTTTGTACAGAGAACAGAGGCTTATTGGGGGTCCTGTTATATTTCTGAGAAACACTGTCAGGGCAATATTATTGGGCAAAAGAGAAGGGGCTGCTGCTGTTTCCAAGTTGCCACCCACACCTGTCTGGTGGGAGAAAGTTGGAGCTGGGAGTGAGAACTAAGCCCAGGTCATGGAGTGGCGGGGGTGAGGGTGAGGGTGAGGGTGAGGGTTAAATCATGTAGAACACAGCAGTATCTTTCCATCCTATTCATCCATTCACTCCTCTATCCACCTAATGTTACATCTCAGCCAACCACCCATCCACCCACCCATCCACCCACCCATCCATCCACCCACCCATCCATCCATCCATCCACCCATCCATCCATCCATCCACCCATCCATCCACCCACCCATCCATCCATCCATCCACCCACTCATCCATCCATCTATCCATCCATCCATCCATCCACCCACCCATCCATCCATCTATCCATCCATCCATCCATCCACCCACCCATCCATCTATCTATCCATCCATCCATCCTTCTGTCCATGCATTCATTCCTCCATCCATGTACCCAATCCAACCAGCCAGCCAGCTATCCATCTAGCTATTCATTCAGTCATCCACTCAACCATCTCATTCATCCATCTATCCATACACACATGCACCCAGCCATCCATTTCATTCATCTACTCATCCATTTAGTCCATCCATTCATCTCATCAATTCCTTTACCCAATTGCACCCATTTATCTTATCCTTCCAACCCTCTACTTATTTTATCATCCACCCTATCCATCTTCTCCCTCCCTCTCCCCCTCCCTCCCTGCCTCTCTCCCTCCCTCCCTCTCTCTCCTTCCCTCTCTCCCTCCCTTCTTTCCTCCCTCCATTCATTAATCCATTTTCTCATCTGCTCTTTCATCCATGAAACCTAGCCACTTTGCTTAGGCACTCATCTTTCATTCACCTTCCCATGGCACTAAATCTATCCATCTGCCCATCAATCCATTAATCCACTCATTTATCCATCCTCTATCTATCCAACCATTCATCCTTCCAGCATCCATTCACCCCTTTCCACTGTCTGTCATCATTCCCTTCCATATACTCCCTTCATCCACCAAGACAACTGCCTTCTCATCCCCCCGCCTGTCCACCCACCAGTCCCTCTCTATGCCATCATCTGTCCACCCACTTACATAGCCAGTCACACAGATACCCATCTATCCAATCAATATACTTAATTTTTTGCATATAAACGTGTTTGCATGTTTGTATGTATGTATGCACATGTGTTTGCAAGTGCATATGTACATATTTGCACACTCCTGTGAAAGTCCAAAGTGGGTATTAGGTGACTTCCTCAATCGTTCTCGACCTTTATTGTTAAGGCAAAATCTTCATTGAACCCAGAGCCCGTCAATCAGCTAGGCTAGCTCGCTGGTCCTGGAGATTCCCTGTCTTTGCTTCCCTAGTGCTAGGGAATACAGATGGCTGCCATACTTGCCTGGTTTCCCTGTGGGTTCTGGGGATTTGAACTCTGGTCCTCACACTGGCAGAGCAAGCTCCTTATCCAATAAGCACTTACGCACCCCCTTTTAAAGGAAGAAAACTGACATAGCCGTTAGTTCACTGAGGTAGGAAGACAAAGATTTGAAAGAAACTTAGGGCAGAAGATGGGGGACAGAAAAAACAGGATGGAAAGATGTCGGAATTGCTAACCAGAGTGTGCTGCTCCCACGGGCCGCGAGAAGGTGTGAGTCTGGAGCCAGGCCAAGCCAGAGGTGACCAGAGGCAGCTACAGGAAATGCAGATGTGGGCCCTTTTAGAAGAACCCCGTGCTGTCCTCAGGAGCCCAGAAGCCTCGGTAGGGTGGAAGCAGGCCCTAATGCCGACGGTCATGTTCAGAGCCGCGCACCTGGGGCTGGGCTGGACGCTGCCTCTGACCTGTGTGGCCTCTTGGACCACGGCACGGACATAGCGGGTCTCGTGGGGCGCTGGCCGGAGCAAGTAGGATGGTTGTGAGGAGCCTGGTGAAGTGCCCCAGCAAGGTGCCCGGGGTTGGGGGTTTTCATGGCAAGCAGAAGAAATCCCGACATAAGAAGTCAGACAGGAAAGCCCCCCCGCCACTCATCGCCGGTTCAACTTTTCACATTTGAACCCAGGACAGCCGATGTCAGAGTCAGGCCCCTGCCCAAACTCCCACACCCTCCCTCCCTTCCGCGGGCCCCTTGTCGCCCCCACCTCTGCCTGCAGTTCATGGATGGCTCCCAACCTCACCCTGACACTGTGGGATCCTCGCTTCCTGTGTTTATTTTGGACAGGGATGGACTCTCGCCTCTCACCCACCCGGGGGGCTGACAGGGCTGCCCCACACATGCAGCTCCTAGTGCCTGCTGGTGCATGTGCGCGTGCGTTGGGGGAGGACGGGGAGGGGACAGGGCTGGGAAGCTTTGCTGCCTTCCCAGGCCTGTGGGCTCTAAGTTTGCAGGGTCACCTAAGCATGTGCATGGAGAACAGCCCACGAGTTTCAGAACACCTGCACAAAGCCTGCAGGAGCACAGCCCCCCACACCCCCTCTTCTATCTTCACTGCACCCGTAGCATGCCATTGTTTGGGGGGGGGCTGGGACCCAAGGCACCCTATTTTATTTAAAAAATATTGATTTATATATTTAGAACAAAGAGAACGCGCCTGCTACGGAACATGAATGGAACTCAGAAGACAACATTCAGAAGTTGGTTCTCTAGGGTGGGGAGATGGGTCAAGGGTTACAGCTTTTGTCTCCAAAGCAGAAGGAACTGAGTTCAGATCCTCGGGTCCCACAACCAAATGCCTGTCAGAAATGGCAGCAGTGGCCTGCGTTCCCACCTTGGAGGGTGGAATCTGGGAAACCCCACAGCAAAGCAGTAAGAAACAGCAATCCAAGATGATTCCCAAAGCCACCTTGGGCCTTCATAGGTGCACGCTTAAATGCCCTCTGGTATAAACATACCACACACACACACACACACACACACACACACACACACACACGCACCGCGCGCGCACACACGCACGCACGCACGCACGCATGCACGCACCATGTGGGCTTCTGGGAATTGAACTCAGCTTGCCAAATTTGTGAGCAGGAGCCTGTCCGCTGAGCTATCTCACCAGCCCTTTATTTTATTTATTTATCTTTCAAGGAGTCCCTTCCTAACACCTGTGTGAGTTTTCTCCCAGTTGCATCATTACAAAAATGATAAAAAGACAATGAATCCACATAAACCGGGCATGGTGGCACATGCCTATAATCCCAGTACTAGGGGGGGGGAGGCGGGAAAATCAGGTGATCCTTGACTATGTGAGGGAGACCCCGTCTCAATAGGAAGCAGCAAATGAAGATTGCCCATAACCTATCACTATTATTGGCAGTTTTCTGTGAGTCGGGCCTTCCTCAGGGATAGTCACAGAGATGCACATTCGCAGGTATGATACACAGAGGACCAGTGAGGTAGTTCAGTGGGTAAGGAGCCTACTTGCAAACCTGGTGGCCTGAGAAATCTCAGAGGCCCAGGGCTAGTGGAAGGAGAAAATTAACTTCTGAAAGTTGTCCTCTGACCTCTATCCATGCATCTGGCATATAAGTTCTCTCTCTCTCTCTCTCTCTCTCTCTCTCTCTCTCTCTCTCTCACACACACACACACACACACATTAAATAAATAAAATACCTTTTAAAAGATATGCATATATAGCGTAAATTCAAAAGAGGAATTTCCTTTTCTTTTGGATTCTAGAAAGCTCACCCTACCCAATAACAGAGAAAAGAACACATTTGGAGCCCCTCTTATTTCCAGACTGTGCTGCGTCTCTGTCCCCTGAAGCCCCCTGCACAGATGGAATCCAGGCAGTCTTACCTCCTGGGTGGGTGGGGGATTGACTCCCTCACCCCTAACTCCACCTGCTGGTCTCCTGAGTGTGGGGTGGGATCAGGAGATGTGAATGGCAGACAGACAGAAGTCACTAAAGTGCCTCTGCTAGTTTCCCTGGGGAACAGTCCCTCGAGGACATGGGTGCTGGCTATGGAAGAGCCTCCTCGGGCACTGAGCCTTAGTCTCCTGCCCAGCTGTGAAGTCTACCACTTACCCACCAACAGGAAGAGCCTGCTGCATCGTCACGTGATCTGGCACAAGGAATCATGAGGTTATTAAATCATCCACTAAGAGCAACTATTCTAATTGATTGATTAATTGATTGATTGACTTGAATGGACACAATCCAAATAATCACTTATGATGATTAAAGCAATGATGACCAGTTGCACCTGAGGGTCCTGGCTTGAATCAATCGATCAGTTTATGCAGGGCGCTCTGAGGGATGGGGCTGTCTGGAGAAGTTCAGAGAAAACAACGTTCCAAACACAGCAGCAGCCTGTACAAAGGTCCTGGGGCTGGAAAACAACCTTGCTGAGTTTCAAGGAGCAGCTTTGGTGGGAAGGGAGGGGAGCAGCTGGGAGAACATGTCCTGAGAGGGAGCCTAGGGAAGACCACGCGCCTCATCCAAATCCATGTCAGGCTTTGCAGACTCCTGTTCGCAGACATATGGAATCCACTTGACGCCTCCTAGGTTCCACGCCTCTCCCAGAGCTTCATCTAGCACCAGGGATGTGTGGAACCCAAGACCCACAGGCAGCAGGAGCTGGCTCTGGGGGTCGCCACGTCTGCAGTCTTGCCTGGGTCTGGAGCAGAGGAGGCGGCAGGCGGGGGAGCCAGCTTCCTCCTCCAGCTTTCCCCTCCCGGCCTGATCTCTTTCATCTTGGCGGTTGTTTTCCAAACCCCGGCTGGGGTGGGACAGTGATACAAGTTCAGAAACGCATCTCTATAAATCTGCGGGGGCAGGAGGGAGTAGAAGCGGGGAGGGGGGCACTGTGTCCTCCTTCCCCGATGTGCAGCTGAGGTTTCCTTGGGTCCCTTCATCAGGGAATACACTCAGAAAGGAAGCGGGTGGCCACAGGCAGACACAAATTGAAAGAGAGCCAGGAAATGCCACCCAGCACAGGGAGGTCACAGCAGGACCAGAACTCAGGTCCTGAGATGCAGGAACAAGGACAGTTGCTTCTAAAAGCGTGAAGATGTGTGTGTGGGGGGTTGGGGGGTACCCTATCAGGCAGAGTCTGGAACTTAAACTCAGCTGGGGGACCTTGGACAAGTCCAGGCAGCTCAAGCCTCTAGTCTCCTCTGCCAAGTGTCTGCCTGTGACCTTGGTGGCGCGCGTGCGTGTGTGTGTGTGTGTGTGTGTGTGTGTGTGTGTGTGTGTGTGTGTGTATGTCGTGCGCGTCCCTAAGGACCCAGAGAGCTGCTGCACTTCTGTCCATGGAGTTTGCGTCCTATAACCAGCCAGGCCCCATGGTGGCCTCGCGGCCACCCTCTGTCTAGCTCAGCATGTGACTCGTCTCCGGCTAGTCAGCACGCAATTCAGTGCTCCTGGGTGTTCCCTTCCACGGCTCAGTGACTGACAGCCTCAGATTGCCTGGTGCATCCCATGAGAAGCAGCCCCGACAAATCACCCTTGGCACTGAGCTCAAGTCTGTTCTCCCTCTTGGTGGCACTGACCCCGGAGAAGAGACAGTTAATCCCCCACTTCTTTCCACAGCCACGTGGAACGTGTTTCCCCACCGGTTCCAAGAGGCCAGGCTGCTTCTGGGTTCTATCTAGACCTTTCTCTTTCCCTTGCTGAGTCTCCTACAATGAATATTCCAATTTTTAATGTTCAGCTACACATGATAAACAAACGCAATAAAGAGACAGTAAGAACGGTGTCCCCGTCCGCCCACCTTTTTCTGCCTTTGGGTCTGGATACACACATGCAGGGAAATCCTATGCAGTGTGGGTGCTCAGTCCTAAATAGCACAGGGTCTAAGAGGCCTGAGCCCCCACCTGCATGTATCTCCCAACCTCAGTTTGCTCATATGGGAAGTGGGCTCACTGTGGCACCTCCACATGGGGTCAGAATGAGGATTAAGAGAACTGACACCCACAAATGGGAGACAGATGCTGGTGCACTTGAGCCTTCAAAAGGGAAGGTTCAGGGGTTAGAGTCTTGGCCACACGAGCAAAAGGACCTGAGTTCAAATCCCTAGATTCCATGCAAAAATGTCAGACAGATATGGTGGTGGTCTGCAATTCAGTCCTGAAAGGCAAAGGCTGGGAAACCACAGACTAAAGCAATAAGGAGACGGACTAATCCAGGATGATTCTCAATGCCACCGTTGGACCTCCACAGGCACACACGCTCAAGTGCATTCTTGTACACACACACACACACACACACACACACGCAAACATTCAAGCAAAAAAAAAAAAAGGTTTGGTTTGATTTACACACAGGATCGTGTACACAGTTCCTTCTGTAGCCACAACTCTGTGTGAGCACAGGTCGACACATAGCATGGTCTGTCCAATTGAAGTTTGCAGCCAAATCATTTAGAAGACAGTTCCCAGGATGGGCCAAAAAGATGGTTCCGTGTTTGAGAACATTTTTCTGTGCAAGCATGAGGTCCTGAGTTCAGGATCCCCTGCGCCAATGCAAAAAGCCAGGCATGGCTGCTCCTGCACCTGTAGCTTAGTGTTGTGGGGTGTAGAAAGAGGGGCATCCCTGGGGCCTGGTGGCTGCCAGGTTGGCACCACGCTCAGTAAAAGACCCTGTTTTAAGGGATAAGGCAGAGGGTTATAGAGCAGGAGATCTGATATCCTCCTCAGACCCAGGATGGAGACAACAAACCCAGTTTATAGAGGAACAAACTGAGGCTCAGAGGATGATATGCATGCAGACTCTAGTCCTGTGCTCTCGGTTTCTGTATTATTCTTCGTGCTGCACACAAACACACACACACAAACGGGAAGGGGAAGGGAAGGTATGGACTTGTGAGGAGTGGGTAGGAACACCTGGGCTAGAATTTGGGATCAGGCCCTCATGGTTCCTCTAATCAAAGGCACCCCCAGAGCTCAGCCCTACCTTTAACCCCGACTTCACAGAATCCAAACTCTTTCCTTTTGACCTGCGGCTTTCCAGGGAAATCAGATTTGGCAAACATGTTTTCTTAGCCAGAGGAAATGAGTGCTAGGCAAACACAGAAGACAGCGGAGCCTGATAGAACCTTCTGGAAACCTGGCCAGTGTGCAAGAGAAGGCCTCTGCCCAGGCCTAGAGGAGACACCAGGCCCTCAAGTGTCAGAGGTGGACGGGCTGAGGAAGTAGTTAACACACAGACAGGGAAAGACGCTGGGCAGGATCAGAAAGTCCTGGTTCTGGCCCGAGTTGGACACACACACACCCATGGTGGCTGCAATCATACAGACACTGGCAGTCTGACTGATGGAGATTGGTGGGTCCTCTCCAGTGGACACTCACAGTAAGCAAGGGAACCGGGCACAAGCAAGGGAGATGAGCAGGGTGGGGCCCAGCCTGGCGCGGACCCCAGGGGAGAAAGAGTCGGGCAGGCGCTGTCACGACCTTGTCCATGGACACCAGGAAAGGGCTGGACAAAGATGACTGCTTCTGCGTCCCTCGACCACCTCCCTGTGAAGGGAACCCAGGGCTGATGTGGCACCTGGAGAATCAGGGTGACCACGGCGGAGGGTGGGCCTCCTGGAGAAGCTGCTTCAAAGACCCCCCATGGCCAAAGACGCATGGAGAAGGCGGGCTGGAGACCGTCTCAGAAGGTGCTGGAAGTACCTGGCCTCCTGTCTCGGCAAACTCATGAGCCCCTGCAGACTGTAGAGGCCCTGGGGGTAGTCAAGAACCCCAAGAATCAACCGTACCTCTCACCTCCTAACAGACCCGGGGGGGGGTGCCAAGCCTCGTCCTCTGCCCCAGGATGACCTGCATTGTGCCAGGCTTGAGAAAGGCTTGTTCTACTTTCCAGAGAAGAAACTAGAAGCTTCTAGATTTCAGCGGCCCTACTGGAGCCTTCTGTCCTTTCAACCAGGGGTGCTTTCTTTAAGGAGCAGTCCTCCACGGTGGGGTTCCTGCCTACCTACCACAGCAAGGCTGGGTCAGTCCAGGCTGTTGGCATTGCCTGGGACACATAACCTTGATGCACTTCCGGAACAGATGACGTGGGGTCTTCGGTGCCTCTGAGGTGGGCCAGCACACTCTGCCGCCTGCAGGGGGTCCCAGCCGGACCCGCCTGCCCCAGCTAACAGCTCCCAGTGGGGCCAGCCCACGCGTGACTTCTGCATCTGACTCCAGCCAAACAGCCGCAGAGTCCCTGAGCGGCCACCTTCTTCCTTCCCAGGCTCCTTTGCACTCCTCTCTCTAGCCTGTCTTCTCACCTGGAAAATGGGGGGGGGGTCCTAAAGATGGCACCCTGTAGGCCTGCTACTTCTCTCCAAGGCTTGACACGGAGCAGACAAGAGCCAGGTGGCCCCTGGCTTCCAGACCCCTTCCAAGTTCCCCATGGGCTCCCCACGCCACCCAGGGCCACAGCGACCCCCAGAACACAGCAGCATTGAGTGTTAAGCAGTTCCCATCGTGGTACCGTGACCGGCAGCAAACCCAGCAAGTGCTGCGGCATCTCAGCGCCCCTCAGTGCCTCACGGCCAGAAGGGGGACAAGGACAGCCGTCACAGAGTTGCTCTGTGGGCGCACATGAAACAGCCCTGAGCTCAGTATTCAGTCGGAGCTCAATCAAAGCCCCCTGTGGGCACCGCGGAGCAGTCCAGAAAACATGGGTAGTGAGAGTGTTTCTCCTGGGGAGGGGAGGAAGCCACGTCAGTCTCTTTTTCTTAGATCAGAAGCGCTTTTAAACAGGCCGACAGCAGAAAGCCAGTAGCCGGCCAGCAAAGCCCTAGAAGCCCCATCCAGTTCCCGGCCCCGACATCAAAACCAGCCGCGCCGAAGGCCACACATCAAAGGAGAAGCAACAGCCCAAAACACGGCTCTGCCTCTTATCTTAATTAAAGCAAGTCATGGCAGAGGTTTTGATGATACAAGCTGAAAAGCCGAAGTCTGCTTTTATTAGCTTTTGCTTGACGCCCACGGAGATGTTTGTGACTTGCCCAAGGTCACCCAGAACTCTGGGGCCCCGAGCCAGGCTCCTAACCTGACCATCAGATGCTGCAGCCAGGGTCCTTCCACACCCCTCCCGAAACCCCAGTCTGAGTTGGGGGGCTCCTGGACTGGAGTGTCAGGAGTGGGTGTGGTTCCTCGGATGGAGTCTTACTGCTGAGGAAGCCGTGTCTACAAGGTGCTGTTCTAGGTTCTGGGGACGCTGGACATGGAAAGACATATTAACCAATGGTCCTCAATAAGTATTTCATCACGACCGTGGCACGATCTGGTCTGCTGGAATGTGGGCTCTGTGGCATTCAAACAGGGCTATAGTTGCATCAGCTCAGGTGTGGTTCTCAGCCTTCTTCCTCTTGCTCCCCACACACGGCCGCCATGGCAACAGGAAGCTCAGCCTGCCTGGTGGAGAGGGGAAAATGGGGAGCAGTGAAGTTCTGGTCACGTCACATGACTAGCCCCCTGTGGGACGGGCATCCAGTCCTGGTTGCTGACACTTCATGGTGACAGCAGGCACCCAACGTCCCCGCTCAGCCCTGCTCTGGTCTCAAGCTCGTGAGCAAAACGAAGGGTTTTTGTCCCCAAGCCAGTCCATTTGGTGGGGGATTAATTCTCAATAGATGACTACACACAGTGAGAGAGGATGGCCACTGATGGGGGGATCTTGATGGTGTCCAGCAGGTGGGGATGTGCTCGGCCAGAGATTCAAAGGAGCTCCTGCATTCTGCTCCCAGAAAAGTGGGGGAAAAACAGACCTTGGGAGATTTCTAGAAGCTTCTGTGTAGGGATGGTACATCAGGCCAAGGCCTCATGTACTCCTCCATGGTCATGATTATTATTTACTCGACCTTACAGTGGCTCTGTCTCTCTCTCTCTCTCTGTGTTTCTCTCTCTGTCTCTTTCTGTCATATATATATATATATATATATATATATATATATATATTCACACACACACACAAAAGTTGTAACTCAAAGCTCTCCCAACACCCCAATCCCATGTGGTATGGGGGCCACACCCATAGAAGGAGACTTTGCTGTTAAAAAAGAAGATGCACTTGGCGTCCAGTGTGCAATCAGCATGCTGTCTGTCGCCCGGCTGATGATGGGGACTGCCCCAGCCGGCCAGCACCTGCTCTCGGTCCAACGTTGGTCCTGTGCATCACACACACATCATCCCACCTGCATCTGAGACCAGTCACTCAGGTGGGATGCTTGTCGGTATTGTTATCCATGCAGAGACAGGCCAGGTCTTGAGTCCGCTGGGCAAAGGAACAGGCTCAGGGATGGAGTCAGATCCTTGGCTCAGATCGGAGCCTCCTGCCTTCAGAGACTCAGCTCTGAGCCCCAGACCTTATGGCTGCCATCGCGGCAATGAGAAGTCGCGGCTATGGAGCCTGGCGCTTGCCCAGGTCTAGCTTCGGAGCTCACTCACCCAAAGCTACCTGGTTCTGGGCTCTGCTCACCTGGGTCACTGAGGGGTGATGGACACCAGGCAGCAAAGGCTCTGGTGGCCTCATTTCCCATAGTCCAGGACCTCCCCAGCAGAGCAGCTTTGTCCTCACTGGTAGGCTGGGGGCTCTCAGCGCGATAGCTGCAGAGGCCTTTGGCCGTGTGGGGTCCGCGCAAAGATCACCCCTGCCACATTGTGTTGGTAAGAAAGAAACACACAGCCCAATCCAGGTACAAGGGAAAGGCCCTGAACCTGATACTCAATTGAAGGATTCTGGCCATCAGCATGGCTACCCAAGCCTTGTTTACTTGCTCGCACTTACTGAGCACCTACTATGTGCCGGGCACTGCTGGAGTCCCTGCGAGAGCAGTAAACCATTTCATTACACCCACTTTATAGGTGTGTTGGAGACCCACAAAAGTCTAAGTGCTGTGGGTAATAGCACAACCCCAGAGACCTTCGATGTTCCTTCAGATGCGTCCAGATCGGTACCACAGTGGTCGGCTTGGAAACAGAGGAACAGCATTCGAACCCCACTCAGGATGCCAAGGCTAGACCAGCTTCCGGACCACCTTGCTGCGCTTCACATGACAGATCCATGACCACTAGAACACAGGACCCCCACGGGAAGGGCTAGACTCTGCGGAGGGTAACCCGGTGCTGCTCGAAAGCCCCAGAGCAGAGGGAGGGAGGGAGAATGGCCCAGTCTGAACCTGTCACCATGGCAACCAAAGAGCTGTCTAGAGCCCCCAGCTGCCAGGCCTTGGCCCCACCAAGCCTGGGAGGAGGCCGAGGGGGCTCCTGCAGGGCATAAATCAGAAAGCTCCATGCCTCTGACTCCCAGCAGACGATTTATGGGGCTCCCAGAGCCCAAGGGATGCACCCGAGAGAGACGAGGGGGTCTTCCCGTTCCCACTGCCCCTGGGGCCCCTGGCTGGATTCAGATGCCGCAATGGGTCAGGCAGGAAGAGGCGTGCCTGTGTGCCCCCCAGAGTCCCTCCGGACCACCCTCCATGCAGCTGGAGACTTTGCCCCCAGCAGAGCCGCTGGCCGACAGGGGTCTTCCGGATGATTGTCCTTAAGCGAGTGACGGGAACGCGGAGGTCTTCAGTCTTACTCTGTCTTATTCCTCCGTTCTTAAAATGGCCACACGGACCCATAAAATGTCACGACTCATTAATGGCTCGTGGCGTGCAGTTGGATAAATGCTGAACCACGGACGTCAGGGGGGAAACCGAGGCTTCTGAGCCCTCTAGTCTCACACTCAGCCAGAACAGGCTTGGCACGCAAAGGTCATCGTCTGCTTTCCTGACTCCCACTGACGCCCTCCCCACCCTCTCCGCCACAGCTCCCCCAGGGGACCAGCCGCCTTGGAAAGGAGTGAGCTTCCCGTCTCCGGGGTCATCCAAGCCAAGGTGGAAGTACCTGCTCGGGTGTTCCAGGACATCCGTGTTGGGAGACACAGAGCCTGGAGATCAAGGCAAGCAGGCAGGTAAGGCCCACCTTACCATGGGTGATGGAGCCGGGAGCGGGCTGGGCAGAGGCTGCCTGGTAGGGAGGGCTCGGGGTGAATAGATCAGGGAACAGGCGTGTCTCCAGGGCGGTCAGCGTGCCAGAGAGAGGCTGGCAGAGAGGACAGGGGCCTGAGGACCCCCAGCGCCCTTCCTCCAAGTACGACCTGCACAGATCTGCGAAGGCGTGTACCCGCTGACCAGCCCGAGGCTCCCTAAACAGTCCTCAGTCACCCCTGTTCCCTCCCCGTCCCGCCCCGCTCAGCTCCGATCAGATGCCGAGGGGGCTGGCAGGCGTGAAGAGGGGGACAGCATTTCCATTTCGTGGGGAGGCCCCATGCCCAAATCAGACAGACCTGGACTCCAGCTTCCGGGTGTGACCAGCATAGACTGGCACGCCCAGCTGGGCCTCCACAGAGGTGGCTCGCTCTCCCTCGAGGCCTCTACACAGGAAAGTGTCCAGGTGCGCTGAGGGAGAAACGCAAATAGGCTCCACATGTGTTAAAAGCACTAGCAACGAGGCAAGTCCCCCAACTTTTCCTGGGAGGCACAGCCCAGAGCACAACAGGAGAGACAGAGGTTGCATCCTGCGCCCCATACACCCCTAAATTACCTGCAGTTTTAGACCTGAAGGAATTTTCATCTTGTGTTAATTTCATAATGCAAACTTTGCAGGAGAGACTCCTCTGTATCTGTTTGTTTGTTCATTCTAAGGGCCGAAAGGGAACTGAAGGAGAGAACCAGCCTAGTGCACGGCCAGCTCCCAGCATGCACTCCTTCCAGGGTCTGCTCCTCTAAGTCTGCTGAGATTGGCTGGATTTTTCAAAAATATTTTATTTATTTATTTTATGTGTGTGTGTGTGTGTGTGTGTGTGTGTGTGTGTGTGTGTGGTATCAGAAGGCACTGTGTCACTGTGTGTCCCCATGGAGGACCCCTATGTATCGCTTCTACCTCCTTTTTGCTTTGCTCTGGGATCTCCCAGGCTCCGCCCACTAGAGCCACAAGTGCAGGCTATCGCTTTTTCCACCTGGTGTTTTTTATGTGGGACCCGGGATCCAAGCTCAGGATCTTCTGCTTATGAGACAGAGACTTCACCCTTGAGCCATCTTTCTAGCTTCCCTTCCCCACTTTTTAACATGGGTTCCAATGACCAAACTTGAGTCTTTCTATTTGCAAGGCGAGAGCTTTACTAATGGAGTCATCCCCCAAATGCCTGTGTATCTCTATGCATCTTTCATTTACAAGTCTAGCTCAGCAAACTGGGGTGCTCTGTCATCTATCTATCTACCACCTATTATCTATCTATCTATCTATCTATCTATCTATCTATCTATCTATCTATCTATCTATCATCTATCTATCTATCTATCTCTTTTTTTAAATTTTTTTATTATTATTATTTATTCAACTGTGCGCATGTGCGTGTGTATGTGTGTGTGTGTCTGTGTGTCTGTGTGTGTCTGTGTATGTGTAGAACCACGGACGAATTCACGAACCACCATGGACGCCTCCACCTCCTTCTGCCCCAGGATTCACAGGCTCCGCCCTACCAGGACCAGAAGCGCAGGCCGCCCCCGCTTCCGCCTGGCGTCTATACGTGGGATCTGGGATCCGAACTCAGGATCTTCCGCCTGCAAGGCAGAGGCTTAACCCCTGAGCCACCTCTCCAGCCCCTATCTATCTATCTATCTATCTATCTATCTATCTATCTATCTATCTATCTATCTATCTATCTATCATCTATCATCTATCTAGTATATGTTATTTAGTTATTGATTTATTATCTTCTATTATCTATATATCTATTATTCATTTATACCTAGTGTGGCACTATCGATTCAGGGAGGCACTAGCCTGGCTCCCGAACCCAGGAGGTCCGAGGTCCGGCCATGACAAGCCTGAACAAATTGGGACATACCCCGACATGTCCCAATAGAGGAACCATACAGGTGGAAGGATGAACAACCAATGGGAAGGAGGGATGAACAACCGATGGGAAGTGGTCATCTAACCTGCCTCTGTAATGGACACCTAGTAAACAGATAAATGATTGGTGGCTGTCCCCCCCCCCCCAGAGAGATGGCAACACCTGATTGGACGCCTGACCCTATATAAGTTCAAACACTTCCTTGAATAAATTGAGTCTGCACAAACTTGTCCTCAGCCTACTTCTCACCTGACTCCCGGGGTCGTAGTGACTCCGCGCTGCTCGCCCCCTCGCCTCGAGCCCCGAGGCTCCAGCTGAATTTGCCCCTCCTTTTCCCGGCTGGCCCACCTTCAGGCGGGGATTCAGCAACAATCTAGCACCATTATCTACCTAGCATCTATTATCTATTCGTCTATCAGTTATTTATCTATTATCTATATCATCATATCTGTCTAGAATGTATCTATTATCTATACATCTATTATCTATCTATATCACCATTGATCATTAGCTATATATCTATATCACCTGTGTGTCATATATCTACCTACCTATCTGTCCTCTATCATCGATATATTTTGCAGGGCCGGAAATAGAACTAGGACCCTGTGCACGTGAAGCAAGCCCTCTAGCGCTCTGTCACATCCCCAGTTCTCAAACCCATCTTTTTTTGGGGGGAGAGGGCACATACATTCAATTCACAATGGATTTCCTGCCTCTGTTCTTCTTTCCTGGCTCACCTGCTCAATGACATATTCAAATCCTTGTCTCCAGTCTGCTGCCTATGAGAAAATATGCGTTGAAACGCAAACGAGCGGTGTCTGGCAAAGGAGGAAGCGAACATTCAGAGGGTGACAGTTGTGAGGGTCTCAGGTCGACACAGTGAGTGCCACAGCTGGGAAGCCCCAGACTCCTCGAGAAGAGAGGGTGCAGCAGTGCCCATCTGTGGCATGGTTGCTTTGGCAGGTAGTGACCTCCCCGTCCCTGGAAGGCTGCAAGCAGAGGGGGAGCAGGATTCCTGGGCCCGGCTGGCTGGTTTGCGTGACCTCAAAGACCCGAGTAGCCCTTGCATCCAAGCTGCATTTTAGAAGGCTGTGGTCAGAAGTGCAGACTTCAAGGTCAGTTTGCAGGCTGACCTTCCCCTGACCTCTCCGGAGCCCCGTGGCAGAGCCAGACTTCTCCCGGCTCGGCTCTGGTTGGATGTCTCTTCTCGCTTATTAGAGGGACACACAGGAGCAAAAACCACTTAAATGGTGCCCGGGCCGGTTGGCTATAAATGTCTGCATCAGAGGGCCTGGCCCGGGCCTGGTGCCCAGCAATTACAGCTGCCCTGGGGCCCACACGCGTCACCAGCCACCTCCCGGGTCTCCTCCCTGACCTGGCAGCTCCGCCAGTGAGTCCCTCGTGGAGGGGAAGCTACAGCCTCTGAGGTTCCAGGCACAGCACCTCTCCTGGCACAATCCGCCGGGCTGGAGGGTACAGAGCAGGGTCCCGGCAGCAGAAGTCTGCACAAGCCCCGCCCTCTCCGCGTCTCATGCAATTCTGCAGAAGGGGAAGAATGGAGGGAGACCCTCACTGCCCACTGTACTCCTCAAGAACTGTGTGGGGCTCTCTGATGGCTAGGGAATGAAGATCTGATCCAGAGAGAGAGAGAGAGAAAACACACACACACACACACACACACACACACACACACACACACACACGCACACACAGAGAAATACACACAGAAATAAACAGAGACAGAGAGACTCATTGCTCACTGTATTCCTTAAGAACTGTGTGGGGTTCTCTGTTGGCTAGGGAGGCCTGATCCAGAGAGAGAGAGAGAGAGACAGAGAGAGAGAGAGAAACACACACACAGAGATAGAGACAGACAGGAAAACAGAAAGACATAAAGAGAGACAGAATGAGAAGTGCACACAGAGAGAAACAGAGAGAGAGAAAGAGAAACAGAAAGGCACAGAGAGAGAGACAGAGAAACAGAGACAGAGAAAGAGAGAAAGAGAAAAGGGGGAACAGCTGTTAGGAATCAGATTCTGCCTCGGAGCTCACTCTTGCATTCTGCTTTCGCGTCATAGCTCAGCGATGCCATCAACACCCGACCCAAACACCCGAGGGGAGCAGGGGCTTCGTTCAGCTCCACGCCACAGTCCATCCGACAGGAGACACGCAGCAGCATCAGGACCGAGAGCCAGTCACGTCACATCCACAGCAAGAGCCGAGCGTGAGGACTAATGGCCCTTTTGCTTGCTCCGTTCATCTGCCCAGGGAGTGGCCCCGCTCACTGTGGCTGGGTCTTCCCACCGCTGCCATACGGTCAGGACAGTCTCCTACAGGTTTGCCCAGAGGTTTGCCCAAACTAGACCCTCCTTGTAGGTGTGCCAAGAAGCTCAACCTCCGTGACCAGCCTTACAGCTGAGACAACAAGCAACTTAGGAGCTGTGTGACTCCAGACAAGCCTATGAACCTCTCTGAGCTTCTGCGTGAAGGACTGAGCCAGGAGAGTGGATAATTTACTTCCCACTTCACAGGGCTGTTGTAATGTTTAAATTGAAAGTCAGCCTACAGAATGCCTTTTTCAAGCACTAAAGAGCCTGGTTTCCACCTGCCGTGGGCCCTTCACTCTAATCACCTTGTTTGGGCCTATAAGTACTGTATGAAAGCACCCTGTTCTGCTGAGGGTGCAGCCAGGGGGGAGAGGGGAAATGCAGGCAACAGTCCTCACCGCCTCGCAGAAAGTTGGGGTTTGAGCCCTGGTTTCTCTGACTCCGGAAGTCGGATCTTACAGGTCCTGAGCAGTCCTGAGGTCTGTCTGGCTCTGCCTCAATGCACCGCTGTTCCATTTGTACATTTATCCATTCCTTCACACATGCATGCATGCACTCAACACAGCTGTACTGAGTGGCTGCTGCAGCGGGCTGTGTGCTGCAGGACGGCCCAGTGCAGTCCTGCAGACAGCTGATGAGACACAGGAGCCACGCTCTGCAAATCCGCAGCCAACTGTTCCCTCCAGAGACCATTCCACTCTTGCCGTCCCAGCGTGCACGCCCCCTCCAGCTGGCTTGCCCATCTCTGCCCTCGGTCTGCACCTTCTGCTGCCGTGGTGACACACCCCAACTGAAGGGAAGGAGGGGTTCATTCTACTCCCAAGTCAAGGTGGCGTCGTCCATCATGGCAGGAAGTCAAGGCAGCGCGAGCTTGAGGCAGCGGCTCACATCACGCCCACGACTGGAAGGAGAGTTTAATGCGTGCGCTCAGCCTGCTCGGCCCTTCTACGCATCCTGGACCCCAAGCCCAGGAAAAAACGTCACTACTCTTAGGCTGGCACTAGGCACAGAGATAATCTTTCCCACCTTTGGAGCGGGACCCTCCTGAGCACCTGCCCAGGGCCTCGCGGGTCTGTCCCGCCTGGCGGGTAGGAAGCGACACTGTCCTGCATGTGTGTCACCTGCAGACGGTTCTCATTTCTAGTCCTTTCCCAGCATGCACATGCACCTCCCAGACCTGGGACTCTGCAGCAGGCCTAAAATCACGTGTGATTCCCCCAGCGCCTCCAGCCTGATTTCTGGGCTTCAATCTGTAAGCTAGATGTCACTGTGTGATGGCCAAGAGCCAGCGTGGCGCTTCCAATAGCAGCTCACTGGACTTGGGAATCTTCAAGCCTATGCCTGCATGTGTATGCATTGACTGTGTGCTCATGTGTGTGCTCATGTGTGTGCATGTGTTGACTGTGTGCTTGTGTGTGTGCATGTGTATGCATTGACTGTGTGCTCATGTGTGTGCATGTGTTGACTGTGTGCTCGTGTGTGTGCATGTGTATGCATTGACTGTGGGCTCGTGTGTGTGCATGTGTATGCATTGACTGTGTGCTCGTGTGTGTGCATGTGTATGCATTGACTGTGTGCTCGTGTGTGTGCATGTGTATGCATTGACTGTGTGCTCGTGTGTGTGCATGTGTATGCATTGACTGTGGGCTCGTGTGTGTGCATGTGTATGCATTGACTGTGTGCTCGTGTGTGTGCATGTGTATGCATTGACTGTGGGCTCGTGTGTGTGCATGTGTGCATTGACTGTGGCTCGTGTGTGTGCATGTGTATGCATTGACTGTGGGCTCGTGTGTGTGCATGTGTAGCATTGACTGTGGGCTCGTGTGTGTGCATGTGTATGCATTGACTGTGGCTCGTGTGTGTGCATGTGTATGCATTGACTGTGTGCTCGTGTGTGTGCATGTGTATGCATTGACTGGTGTGTCGTGTGTGCATGTGTATGCATTGACTGTGGGCTCGTGTGTGTGCATGTGTATGCATTGACTGTGGGCTCGTGTGTGTGCATGTGTATGCATTGACTGTGGGCTCGTGTGTGTGCATGTGTATGCATTGACTGTGGGCTCGTGTGTGTGCATGTGTATGCATTGACTGTGGGCTCGTGTGTGTGCATGTGTATGCATTGACTGTGGGCTCGTGTGTGTGCATGTGTATGCATCGACTGTGCTCGTGTGTGTGCATGTGTATGCATCGACTGTGTGCTCATGTGTGTGCATGTGTTGACTGTGTGCTCGTGTGTGTGCATGTGTTGACTGTGTGCTCGTGTGTGTGCATGTGTATGCATTGACTGTGTGCTCGTGTGTGTGCATGTGTTGACTGTGTGCTCATGTGTGTGCATGTGTTGACTGTGTGCTCGTGTGTGTGCATGTGTTGACTGTGTGCTCATGTGTGTGCATGTGTATGCATTGACTGTGTGCTCATGTGTGTGCATGTGTTGACTGTGTGCTCGTGTGTGTGCATGTGTTGACTGTGTGCTCATGTGTGTGCATGTGTATGCATCGACTGTGTGCTCGTGTGTGTGCATGTGTTGACTGTGTGCTCATGTGTGTGCATGTGGATGTACTGACTGTGTGCTTATGTATGTGTCTGTGTGTGCTGTGCGTTTATGTGTATGTACACGAATTGTGTGTATGTTTGCATACAAGTTTATGTGTGGACAATGCACAAATGTGCTTGTGTCTTCTTGTGTGTTCACATGTATATGTTCATGCGTTTATGGGAATCCATGTGTGTAAATAGACTGAGTGTTAATATATGGGTCTTCAGGTATGTTAATGTTTGTGTGTTCACATATGTGCATATATCCATGTGTGTTGACTTGTGTTCATGTGTGTTTGTGTATATCTGTTTGTATGTATTTATATGCATTCATTTATGTCCATGTTCATGTGTGTACATTCTGTGTGTTCATGATTGTGCTCATGTGTATGTATCCATGATTGTTTATTCATGTAGGCATTCATTTGTTTTCTTATGTGTTTGTGACTGTGTTTGTTATGCATGTGTATTCATTCATGTGTGTACATTGACTCTGGATTCATATGTGTGCAGCTATATGCATTGTGTGTTCATGTATGCATTCATATGTTTCTCTATGCATTAATGTGTGTGCACAAATGTTCACACAGATGTATGTTGTATGTGTTCATGTGTTGTCTATATACAAATATATATGTGAATACATATACATATATATGTGTATATATATATAGACAACAAAATGTGTTGTCTATATTTGTATATTTATGTGTCCATGCCTTTTAGTGTGTTTGTGTTGTATGCTCACATGTATGTGTACACATGTGTACACAGACAACACAGTCATGTGTGTTTATGTATGTTTGATCATTGTGTTCTTATGCATTTGCATGTATTAAGTATATTCATGTGTGTTTGTGTGCTCATATATGCATTTTGGTGTGTTTTCATTTATGTTCATGTGTGTGTTTGTGTTTTCATGTATATTTGTGTATGTTCATGTGTGTACATTGACTGTGTTCATGAGTGTGTTCATGCATGCATGTGTATATTCACGAGTGAATATTGACTGTGTTCATGTATGTATTCATGTGTGCTTGTGACTGAGTTTATATGCATGCTCCTGTGTTTTTTGTGTGCATTTGTAGCCATTTGTTCAAATGTATGTTCAATCTATTTTTGTATGTTCGTGTATGCATGTGTATATTCATGTATGCGCATTGACTGTATGCTATGCACACTCACACATGTTTTGCATGCTCATGTGTCTGATCAAGTTTTTATATAGGGCTCATGTATGCTGATGTATTTTGTGTATATTCATATGTTTTGTGTTTATATGTACATGTTCACATGTTCTTTATGTGTTTGTGTAAATATTCATGTGCACATGTGTGTTCCTGCATTTGTGCCTGTGTAGTCACTTGTGTTTATGCATGTGTTCATGTATGTGTATGTGTGCATATGGATATTGAAAGATAACGTCAGGTGTAATTCCTCACACACTGTCTACTTTTTATTTGATACAGAGTTCTGTGAGACAGTGTCCTTCATATACGGACACCTCATATGGCATCTGTGAATGTAGAATTCTAGACAGACAGTTCTAAGCCTTCAATAAGCATTTATTGATCATGGATGAGCAAGCCGGTCTTGGTTTCATAACTCCAGGCTGTGATAAACACTGAATCCAAACAACTTAGAAGAAAGAGGAGTGTCATTCAGCTCACAATTCCAGGTCACAGTCACAGCAGCATCGGAAGCCCCATCACAGCCACAGCAAGAGCAGAGGGCGGGGACCCAACGCTGCGTCCATCCTCCCTGTCTGCCACCACTCAGCTGGCTCTGCCCATCTTACCGCCTGCCCAAGGACCGTCCTGCCCACTGTGGGATGGGTCTTCTCACATCATTAGACAATCAAGACACTCTATAGGCTTGCCCCAAGGACTGCCTTAACCAGGTAATTGGCATAGGTGCTCCCAGAGGTGCAGCTTCTAGGTGTCAGGGTGACATTTGAGATGCACTGTCATGGGCCTTGTGCGAGATGCTGGGAACACAGGAGGAAAGAGGTTACGGGTAAACAATTAGATTGCACGGACACACAGTGAGACGTTCATAGATATCAGAATAAAGCTATCAAAGGACCGGGCTGCATGGTGCTGGCGGGAGGGAGGAGCTGTCTCTATCACAGGGAACTAAACAGACAATGTGGCTTCTATTCTACAGAGATTTGTGGTTTTGCTGCCTGGCTTATGGGTTAGAGGATGGGACAAGCGCTCCCAGAGCTGTAACCAAGCCAGGAACAGGAGCGTCATGAGACAAGATCTCTCAAGAGACTGGAGAGCTGCTGGAGGCCACCTTGACTTTTGTAGGTGTGTAGGCTGCTCTGGAGGAAGTAGAGCCGAGAGATCTTCAGAGACGTGGCTTTGATACACGGGACCGCTGGATCCAGCCATAAATTATTTTTTATTTAATTGTTCATTTAACTTACGTTGGACACTTAAAAAAAAAACTCCTTGTGGTCAAAAGATACAGTGAAGATGTTGAGATGGTGGGTGAATGTCTGGTGGGATGGGGCTGGGGAAAAGAAAGGAGGTGCATGAACTTGAGATACCCTTTCAGTGGGATGGGTTCTGAGCAGGGCTTTGAAGGCCTTGAATTGGTAATTGTTTGGGCACAGAGTGGCACAGAGTGGGTTGTGGAGAGTTCTGGCCTTCCTCCATTCCAGCTTCCATCCCAGAGGCACTTCCTGCTTTATTGAAATCGGCTGTGTGTGTGTGTGTGTGTGTGTGTGTGTGTGTGTGTGTGTGTGTGTGTGAGACGCCTCCAGGGGACTTTCCAAACAGCCTGAAATAGCCACAGACCCAAGGCCCACACTCCTTCCTTCCAAGGCCCACACTCCTTCCTTCCCTCTCTCTCTGCTTTTTCCTCTGGGCAGGGTTTGGGAGCAGCTGCTTTTGGGGTCCTTTGGGAGACATGGGGAACTCCAGCAGCCTCTTTGGGGCTTGGCAAAGCCACCAGCTAGGAAAGAAGGCAGCTTGTCACATCTCTCTGGGGATCTGGTCCTTCCCATCTTGGGTTCTGAGGAAAGGGGGCCCCTGGGAGGCAGGGAAGTAGTCACGCCCCCGGGAAAGGAACAGACCCCTTTGCAGTAGAAGTTGATACGCTAACTGCATTACAAGCTTGGTGCTCACGTGACCACCACAGAGCACACAGGCGCTGCAGATCGAGGCAGGGCGGTGCCAACTCGGGCGCAGGCTCATTTTTACTGTCACTAAAGGGCAGGAAAGAGTTGAGGACATATCAATGTCCACACTGAGCTAGAGATGGCTCAGGGGGTTAAACCTTTGCCTCTCAAGCCAAAGAACCTGAGTTCAGATCCCTAGGTCCCATGTGAAAACGCTGGAAAGCTACGGTCTGCAATTCTGACCCTAGAAGGCAGAGGCTGGGAAACCCCAGAGCAAAACAATAAAGAGGTAGAGCAATCCAGGACGATTCCTGATGTCACTCTCCACAGGCACACACATGCAAGTGCCCTCTGGTTCACACACACACACACACACACACACACACACACACACACACACGCGCTGCTTATTTTAAAATGGAAACTAACGGTCCCAGTAGGAACTCAGGGGACACCTACTAGGACTCCAAGCTGAGGAGGGAAAAAACCCAGGGAAAGTATGTTTAGACTTTGGAAATAAAACAAGCATAGAAAAGAGAGAAAAGGAAAAAGCTTCACTCTTGGAGGTCAGAGCGCAGAGTGCGCGGCTGGCTGTGTGACGGAGGCCCCGTGACCCCTGCTTCTGCCTGTACCCGCTGAGACAGAGCTTAGAGGAGAGGCTTCTAGGGCAAAGGCAGCACAGAACCCCTCCATCTCCGTAGCACACCCCCAGACCACTCAGATTTCCTGGGAGTGGGTGGTTTCCTGACTAGGTGATTGACAGGCCAAGTTGAATTAACTTGTGTGTGTGTGTGTGTGTGTGTGTGTGAGAGAGAGAGAGAGAGAGAGAGAGAGAGAGAGAGAGAGGGCACTATGTATACCTGTGGAGGACTAAGAGTGACCTCAGGAATCATCCTTGATTGCTTCTATCTCCTTCTTGCTTTGCTCTGGGATTTCCCAGGTTCCATCCAGCAGGACCAGAAGTATCAGGTTGGTGTTTTTATGTGGGACCTGGGATCCAAATTCAGGGGTCCTGAACTCAGGACCTTCTGCTTGTGAGACAGAGTCTTAACTGCTGAGCCATCTCTCCAGCCCAAAGCTGAATAGCTTTAAGGAAAAGTCTACCTGAGGAGGTGGGGCTGATCTAATCCCCAACCAGAGAATCCAAAATCCAGGTCTAGTTCTGGGCTTTCCTGGACAACCCTGTCCACCAAAGAACAGAAAGCAAGTAAATGCTTTCCTCTGGAATTCAGGGGTTATCAGCTTACTGTTGCTGGGGTTCAGAAAAATGATCCCCCCCCCCCAATGAAGCCCAGAAGTCAGATTTCCCTCTAACTCCTCAGGATCCACATACAAACTGCACATCTAGGGCTGGAGAGATGGCTCAGGGGTTAAGACTCTGCCTTACAAGCAGAAGGCCCCAAGTTCAGATCCCAGGTCCCACATAAAAATCATCAGGCAGAAATGGCGGTGGCCTGCACTTCCCGGCCTTGGTGGGCAGAGTCTGGGAAATCCCAGAGTGAAGTGAAAGGAGGTAGAAGCAATCCAGGATGATTCCTGAAGTCACCTTGGTCCTCCACAGGGACACACAGTGCCCTCTGACACATACACATGCACACACACACTAAATAAGTATATGAAATATTTTTAAAATATTTTAATAATTTAATAATACATTGAATAATAAAATATAAAACTGCACAGTTAGAACTTTTCTTCCCCAGGGAAGGGAAAGGGGGGGCTCCTAGAACCCCAGAAACCTGACAAGTCTTTCTGTGTCCCAGTAGTCCACCGTGATAGTCTCAGTCAATCAGGACCTGATGAGATCTAGAATCTTCTATGACAGGAGTCTATGGGCGATGGTCTTGATCAGGTTCCTTGATGTGGGAAGACCCAGCTTAAAGTGAGCAGGGTCCCCCCTGAACTTGGGGTCCTGGACTGAAGTGAAGGAGGAGGCAGGCTGGACATGTGCACACAAGCTCTCTGCTTCCTGACTGCAAATGCCACGCGCTCAGCTGCTGCCAGCTCCTGCCGTCCAAGTTGCTTGGGTCAGGACGTGGCGCCACAGTCACAGAAGAGAACCCAAGACCACCATGATGAAGTCTCTGAACTACCTCGTTTGCTATAGGTCATGAGACCCTGTTCTAGAAAGATCCCTGCTCCACTCGGAGAAGGAAAAAGTCTCCGAGCACACAGACACTGCTGGGGCGCGTGGCCTGTCGCTGTGCACACACACACCCTTCTGTGTTGTGTGTGCCACATACAGTGTAGCCGGTTCATACCAGGTCCTTGGGTCTTCTGTATAAAAGCCATCATGCCCAAAGGGGCCCCTAGGAAGGCTATCGGTGCTAAGCTTTTTTATTAAGCAATTCTCTCACACAGTGGGGGACTCTACTCCAGCAGCCGCTTCTGCAGCCCCTGGTACCGTGGGGACCAATGGCTGAGTTCAGTCTGACCTGCCTCTTCCTGCTGACGTCGACCCTTACAGTGAGACTCTACGTCCCATGAGGTGACGACTGAAACACCAACTTCAGACACCGGTCCCGAGCCCCAAGGCCTCCCAGGCTAGGAACCTCACAGAACGCAAGCCTGACATTGCAGGTTCTCTAGTATTCTAGAACAGGTCTCAGAGCCCAGGAGGATGTTGCTGCTGCTGCTGCTGCTGCTTCTATAGGCTGGGGAGGGACACAGAATCCACATCCTGGACATCTCACACCCCCACCTAGCTCCATCCTTTGGGTCTTCAGGCCATGAATCACACGAGAGTGACGTAATCGTACCTCTGAGCCCCACAGACTCGGTCCACGTCCTCCTGAACTCTGGGGTGATGTTGGGACCATTTTAACCTCCCAGCCACACTCTGGTGTCCTGACATTCGGCCTCAGATCCAAATCCCCTGGGGTCCTCAGCCACTTGTAAGCTCATGGGCATCATCAAAAAAGACACTCAGGGGGCTGGAGAGGTGGCTCAGGAGTTAAGCCTCTGCCTTGCAGGCAGAAGGTCCTGAGTTCGGATCCTAGACCCCACGTATAGACACCAGGCGGAAGCGGGGGCGGCCTGCGCTTCTGGTTCTGGTAGGGTGGAGCCTGTGAATCCCGGGGGCAGAGTAAACAAGGAGGAGGTGGAGGTGGTCCATGGTGGTTCCCAATTTGTCCGTGGTTCTACACACATACACACACACACACACACACACACACACACACACATGCATATACCCACAATTGAATAAATAATAAAAAAATTAAAAAAAAAGACACTCAGAAGTCTGGAGGGCTAAGAAAAGATGGCTCAGGGATACAAGGCCTTTGCCTCTCAAGCAAAAGGACCTGAGCTCAGCTCCCCAGATCCAGTGTAAAAATGTCAACAACGATAGGGCGGTGGCCTGCACTTCCTGGGAACCCCTCGAGGAAAGCAACAAAGAGGTAGAGCAATCCAGGACAATGTCTGATGTCATCCTTGGGCAAAGTAAATAAATAAGAAGAAGATCAAATTAAAAGAAAAATAAAAGATTCTGCCGTGACTAGCCTAGGACTGAGACCAAAGACAGAAAATGGTGCCAGTCACTCCAACACCCGGGAACAGGCAAGGGATTCAGAAGCTCCAGGTCCAAGACGGAAGGGAAAGATCAACGTGTGCATGAGATGATGACGTCCCAGGACCCCAACAAGGGAATCCCCTGCAGCAGGAAGGGAGGGGGCACTGCAGCAGGCATGTAGGCCCGGAGCAGGGCAGGAGTGGGCACTGCCAGCAGCAAGGACGCCACGTTCCTTCAGAGACTCCGTCCATTTCCTCACCGTATATGTAAGTCACAGGACCCAACCATTTCCCAGCTGGCAGGGGTGAGGACAACAGGGAATGGAGGTGAGCGAGTAACAAGACCCGGATGTTGGTGATGGCTCGGCCGCCCGGTGCCATGGTGTCCCGGGAAGCTATAGTGGTGGCTCTGACGACACATTACCACCGCCGTGTCCACAGCACGTGTGGTGTGCCACGCTGTCTCACGGCATCTGCTCATTAAATTTTGACAGCTATGACACCAGGCCTGTGAGAAAGGTCCGGCAAGGCACAGAGAGATGCAGTCACTCGCTCAAGGTCACACAGCAGTGCCACAGACCAGCACGGACTGCCTGGCATCAAAGCCCGAGGCTTGAAAGCCTGCGAGTGTCCTTTTGCGACAAGCAAGAGGGGAGAGAGGGAGCTGCTGAGTCTGGATGCTGCTCTAAAAATAAAAACAAAGGTCGGAGCCTGTCACGAAGGAAGAGATGAAAGAGCTGGTGTGTTTGATGGGAAGCAAGGGAAGGAGGTCACGGGCGCTGACTCAGAACGGGCGTCAGGGAGGAGGAGGGACACTTTGTAGAGGGCTTTGAGGCATGGGGAGGAGCCAACTTCATGACCAGACTCGCTGGGGAAAGAGGGGGTGTCCTTCCCCAGTGCAGAAGGACAGACCCAAGCCCGGCTTCACAGCTGAGCAAATATTTCTCCTGCCCTCGCAGGCTGAGGCTAACCCTCCTGCAGGCAGCCGGGCGGCCTGGGGAGAATGATCTAGAGCCAGGGCGGAGGCCTACTAGGCCACAAGGACCAGATGGGACGGGAAGCAGGCTGGCCTCTGAGGCCAGCTCTGGGGTCTCCTCACCTGGTCAGCTATGACAGCCACCCCCAGACCCCCTCCAGCCCGCTCTCCCTGTGGCAACCAAGCTACTGCCCCGTTCCAGCCCTCTGTGGCTCCCTAGTGCCCGCGGGAGAAGCTGAATGCAGCAGAAGGGAGAAGCCTTTTGCTCCTCCCTGGCCCCACCCCACCCTCCAGGCCTCTGTGCTTGAACCCCCGTACTCTGTGTATCCTAGGCCTCCACTGGGTCTAACCTGGCCTTCTACCTGGCAGACTCCTATGCACCCTTAAAGAACCGATACAACACGCCCCCTCTGAGCTGCCTCCCTCTCGCATGTCTCACTGAACCCTGTTCCCTGCCAGGCCTTGTGCTCAGCGCCTCCCCCATGAGCTTACCCAGCCTTCTTTTGAGTTGCTGGATCCTGGCTGTGTGACCTGGAACAAAGGACTCAACTTCTCTGTTCCTGTCTCTCCATCACGCCAGCTCCCTGTGAGCCTGCTTTGCCGACACAGAGGCAGCACCACGCTGGTAAGAGCACTAGAAGGGACCTGGGATGTGTCAGTTGGCAGAATACTTTTCCAGCCTGCACAGAGACCCGGGTTCCATTCCTAACACTGCACAGGTGTGGTGTGGTAACACATGATCCTAGCACCTTAGGACGAAGAGGCAGACCGATCAGAAGTTCACGCTCATCCTTGGCTAAGTAGTGAGCTTGAGGCTAGTCTGTGCTACGTGCAACCCTGTCTCAGGGAGGAAAACAGAATGTGTCATAAGGATTCAGTGACAGTGGAAACTCTCTGGACAGAGAGTGTGGAACAGTTTTGATTCTTATCCATGATCCAACGCTTTGCTCAATTTCTCATCCACACCGTGAATGACCGCTCTTGTTTTTGAAATAAAACTTTATCTATTTATTTTTATGAATGGGGACTATATACGTTTGCCATAGTGCACAGGTGGAGGTCAGAGGACAACTTTCGGGAGTCAATTCTTTCCTTCCACCATGTGGGCTTCTAAAGCTCAAACTCAGGTGTCAAGGATCGTGAGCAGGGGCCTCACCCATCAAGCTGTGTCTCTGGCCCTGGGCTTCATTTTTCAGTTATTAATCAGAAGGGGGGGGGAATTCCTAAGCCCTTCATGGGAAATCCGGAAGTCAGAACTCAGAAACAGTTTTATTTCTGTTTTCATGGGTCTGTTTTAGGTATTGGAAACTGTAAAAGTTGAGTCTGGCGAACTAACCCTTGCTTTATAGAATTATCCTTCTTATTCCCACCAGGTGTCTTTGGAATCTTGCTTTGTTTTTGTTTGTTTGTTTGTTTTTGTTCAGTGAACCCACGTGTTTCCTTTCCTTTGGAGTCTGTGGCTTCAGAGTCACGGTGCCCACCTGGGTATTTCACATGTCACCTTGCACCTCACACATTTGTGTCCTTGCGGTGACATTTACCCATAGGCAGGTCAATGGCTCAGCACATCTTATAGTGCGCCTTGCACGCCGAGTGAGTTACTTTTCCCGCTGCTGTGACGAAACTCCTGACACAGGCAAATGAGGAAGAAAGAGTTGATGTCGGCTCACGGTTCAAGGGGGCTGCGCTCATCGTGGTGGGGAAGGCGTGGCGGCGGGAGCGTGAGTCTGCAGTGGGGGGATGCGTCGGGGAGCCCCTTTTATCTCGTGAGGCCGCAGAGAGAGGTGCCTGCCGGTACCCGGCTCGCTTGCTCTGTTTATTCAGTCTAGATCCCCAGCCCATGGCATAGTGCTGCCCACATTTGGGGAGGAGTCTTCCCACCTCAGTTAAACCTCCCTGGAGACGCCATCAGAGATACACCACCCATCGGCGTGCCTACCAGATGCCTCCCGGTCCAATCGTGCTGCCCACAAGGATGAACCACCAGCGAAGGGGTTTCTCTAACAGTGGTAGCTTTCCCGGTTGCTGGATTTTTTTATTTTCCTTCTTTGAAGAAACTGGCTGGCTGGGGGAGGGGGCACAGGTGAGCTGGGACGAGAAGACGCAAAAGAGCCTCCGCTCAAAGAGCCAGTTCTGGTCACACACCCCCCATGGCCACATGTGACACCCTCACTCTGGCTTCATGAGCCAACTGTACAGTGTCTCTACCCCTCACCAACAGCCACGTGCTCTGTCCCCAAACCCTGTTTCCTTGTCCTTCCTTAAGGCGGCCCACAGATGTGTCACCTACATTCTCTCACTTGGTATCCAAGTCTTGTGTTCTGTCTCTGGCTGTCACGGCTACTCTGCACGATGTTGGTAACTTCACGTCAAAACAGCTTCGGGGGGAACAAGGGATTTTGTTTTATCCATTTACACTTTTAGTCTAGCTTGGCAAGAGAGTTCACACCCACGCCAGGGGCCTGAGGGAACTGGCCTCACACATCCATAGGACCGCTTAGAAGGGACAAACCTCCCTTGCCAGACAGCGTGCCTGTCCAAGTTTGCCAAAGAATGTCAAGTCACTGAATCAGCCACCGAAGTATGGTAGTGGCCTCAAGCTTGTGAAACCCACTGGTCTTAGCGGCTCAGTTCAGCGGTCCCAACCTAGTGCTGAAGAATAAATACCAAACTTACTAAGCCAGTTCCCCCATCTTAATGTGGTTTCCACAGGCACACATCCAGGTGCCCTCCACACACACACACACACACACACACACACACAGAGGAAAGATTAGAAGACATGGCTGAGCTACCATTGCATTGAGGTAAGAAGGCCAGCTGTGGACCCTCTACTCTAGCAGTAGGAGGGGGGCCCTAGCTAGGATCACTCCCTACGACCACCATCCCCATCCTGACCTTTCTCCTCAAGAGACCCAGAAGTTGGGCTCTGGAAACCTCAACAACCCATGGCTACCGTGACCGCCCAAGAATGCCAAGAGAGCCAGCCTGACATTGAACACGACACGGCCAAGAGGGAGCCGTGCGTCTCCCAGACGTGGCCACAGGGAAACCCCACAGTGGCCTGGGAATCTTAGTTCCATTTTGGAGACAAGGAAACTGAGGCTCAGGGACACACAGCTGGTGGGCTCATGGCCCAGTTCACACCCAGGCAGCGACCCCAGAGGTGACCTTTCACCTTTCGCCATGCATCCATGTGACCTTTAGCAAGGAAGCCCGGATCTCCGAGCCTCTGTTTCCCTATCTGTAAAAGGCACATAGGAAGCGACTGTCCACACAGCAGGCCGGGGTTTGCACACAGCCCTTGGCACCAAGCCCAGGGACCCTCCCTGACCCATGGGCCGTGTCCTGAAAAAGCAAACTGGCCTCCGGAAGGCACTTGGCCCAGTCCTCCTGATGGCCCTGGGACCGGCCAAATGAATGCAGTAAATCTCCGGCCTCTGAGGACGGCTCTCCATCCACACCCTCCTTCCCCGCGATTCACACTTTCTCTGTTTTCAGAAGGTGTTTTGCAAGCAGCCCTCGCAGGGGGGCCCAGGCGACGGAAGCCCAAACCCTGGCGGCTCCCAGCAGAAGGTGGGCAGGAAGCAAGTGCCAGGGCAGCCCCCCCCCAGGCTCTAGCAGCCAAGGCCCCCGGGCTGGGCAGCTTCCAATAGGCCCTGAAGAACACCTCAGCTGGGTTGATTCCCAGCCAGGGACCCACACGGGAATCCAGCCACGGCAAAAGGCACCAGCTTGTGATAGAGACACAAGCTGACTGTTAAGGCTGTCCCTCCTTCTCCCCCTTGCGTCGCCTCAGACCTCATGCCGCCTATCCTGGAACCCGAATAGGTATCCAACACCCAGAATGTGGTTGACTTGTGTGCAGCATGCAGTAAAACGAGCGCTGGATTCAGAAGGGAGGACATAACGGGGGAATTCAGGAGGACACTGGACACTGTGTGTGGAGGTGCTCAACGTGTCCACTGAACGAGAACACTTGGGGTAATGAGCTCTTAGGCTGGTACAAAAGAACTGAGGTTTGGGGGCTGTGAATTTTAAATCCTAACTAGACTCTGACATTATTCACCAAATCAGGAACAATTACAATCGACACGTTTTTGTCAACAAGAAATAGGATTATTTTTAAATTCCTGTAGGATAAAAATCCATGCTTCAGGACTCAATGAACACTTGGGAATCAGTTTCTGATTCTGATTGTGGAAGAAAGTTCTTGAGGTACCGACTGGCAAGAGTTCAAGTGACTATGGCGGACGAGGCAAAACTTCATGGCCCGCTTCATTCATCTTTTGGAGCATCGGTTGTGCACCGTGCAGTCAGGTGTTGACATGGAGAAGAACTGGGTCTTTGCCGTAGACCAGTGTGGGCTGCAGGCAATGCAGTTTTCTGAACAGTTTGTGGATTTGCTGGGCACTTGCAAATGGATCACTGGACTTGGGACGCTGGAGAGGATCAGACTAGGAACAGACTACGTAGTGACTGTGACTTTTTTTGGGGGGGGGTAAGTTTGGTGATTCTGAGCATCTCTGTTCATCCACCAATCCGGTCATCGCCTGTTTTCTTATAAAGTCCACCTTGGCTTTGTGTCACAGTCCGGCCGAGAAATGATTTGTTGTTGTTACATGGAAGCGGAGAAAGCTGAGGTTCCAAATGATTCCTTTTTCCAGGCAGCGCATAAGGCTCCCGTTTACCGTCTTCTTTACCTTTCCAAAGGCTTCACAGGCTGGGTGGCTGTTGGGTAGCGTGTGCCCAGCTCTCCAGCACGTTTTCCTGTCTTCCAAAGATCGCTTCTGACATGGCTACTGTAGATGTCATCGTCTATCTCCGATGGCACCAGTGACTGCTCGTCTTTAGATGCCGGTTTCCACACAAAGCCCCTGAGCACTACTGTGCATTAGTGGTTCCCTGGGCCAAACACATTATTCGTGTTGCGAGTTGTCTCCACTACCTCGTGACCGATTTTGAATTTGCATTAAGAAAATCTCTGGAGGGCCAGCAAGGTGGCTCGGTGGGAAAAGCATTTGCCCGGCAAGCCGGGCAGCCTGAATTCCATCCCCAGAACCCTTGGAAAGGTGGGGGGAGAGAACTGATTTCATGAAGCTGTCTCCTGACCTCCACATGAGCACCGTGGTGTGTGTGCCCACACATATCACGTATACATCATCATAATAATGTGTGTGTGTGTGTGTGTGTGTGTGTGTATGAGTGTGTGTGTGCAAGTGTCTGAGATACACGCTGTGTGTCCCTGTGGAGGACCAAGAGTGACTTTGGGAATCATCCTGGATCGCTTCTACCTCCTCCTTGCTTCGCTCTGGGATTCCCAGGCTCAGCCCACCAGGACAGGAAGTGCACGCCGCCCACCATTTCTGCCTAGGTGCTTTTACGTGGGACCTAGAATCCAAACTCAGGACCTTCTACTTGCAAGGCAGAGTCTTAACCCCTGAGCCACCTCTCCAGTCCCATAAATACTTTTTTTTAAAGAAAAGGAAATCTCTTAAATTTGCTTTTCATTCCACATCATATCCATAGTCCAAAATAAATACAATCAGTAAGTAATAAGTCATTAGTCAAAAACATAAAGCAAAGAACACATGTGAAGCTGATGTTGGCGTGGGTAAAGCACACGAACCTGAGGACCCCAGTTCGATCCCCGGAGCGCACGTGGTGGAAAGGAGAGAAGTGACTTCTGGAAGTCGTTCTTCAACCTCCACACATATTCCTTCTCCCTCTCCTCTCTCTTTCTAAAAGTAAATAGATACATATTTATAAATAAATAAAATATTGTCTGGTGTGACCTCGCTTGTTAATAACATATCCCAGTATCAAATGGAAAATCTGAACAGTGTGAAAAACGCAATTGCTCTTGTACCAGCTTAGTAAATGAGGATTAAATCCATCCCACATTCTACTCTAAACCAAGCTCGCTCAGATGGGAGCACTTTCCTAACATACCCGAGAGTGCTTTACAGGCTAACGAACCGTGGTCCTTCCCTTGAACCCGAGTCCCCACTTCTAAAGGTTTTCTCCCACAGAGATAAGCTATGTCACCTTATAGTTTATATCATCATCATTTATTTCTCCGAGGTGTAAAAGCAATCTGTGACATTATCCATGATAAACTAGGAAACATGAACATGGGGCTAGAGAGATGGCTCAGGGGTTAAATCCTTAAGCAAAAGAACCTGAGTTTGGATCCCCAGATCCCATGTAAAAATACCAGATGGAAATGACAGCAGCCTGCACTTCTGATTCTGGAAGGCAGAGGCTGGGAAACCCAAGAGCAAAACAATAAGGAAGCAAAACAATCCAGGGTGATTCCCAATGTCACCCTTAGGCCTCTAACAGTCGCACATACTCAAATGCTGTCTTCTTCACACAGACACACAGACACACACACACACATACACAGAGACAACATGAACACAAACAGTATTACACATTGCATAAATGTGTGCAAACATGGAGCTGTTTTACCAGTACTTCCAGCTTGCACCCGGAGCAGACATTACTAATTGATAGGATCCATGATGCAGTTTTTCCATGTTCTGACAGTCAGTTTCCATCTAGGTGCAAAGGAGATGAGACTGTTATGACAGTTGATATTGTGCCTGTCATGCAGTAAGCACTTAATAGGTGGTGATTATTATGACTTGGAGCTGAGGGAAAGACTAGAGAAGGAGGACTGGGTTAGGGAAAATGTTGCATCTTCCAGTTTCAGCCTTGAGGCGCATGGTGGGGAAAACAAAAATGTCGATCTGCAAGGGATCTTACTCAGGCACATGGATACGTGCGCACAGTCAGTGCCTGGGATATAAATTCCAGTGGTCTCTCAGGCTGCCCACAAATCACCCACATTGCATTATGGCTCCTCAGCACAGGTCATATGACAGGTTGGAGTCCCTCAGCAGCCCTAGATCAAACCCACTGGTAGGTTGGATTGGCGATGCCTAGGTCAAGTACATCAGCAGATTTGATTGGTGATGCCTATATCAAGCATATCAGTGAGTTTGATTGGTGATGCCTAGATCAAGTCCATGGGCAGGATTGATTGGTAATGCCTTATAGAGTTGGCCTAGGGTGTAAACCCCAAGCAGAACTCGGGATTTGATCATTTCTACTGCCACGCAGCTCTGGGAAGGGGTTAGACTCTCTCCACTGACTTTCCGATGTGGGGAGTAGACCATCATCCAATGTATCCCAAAGCCCCTCCTTCAGTGGGGGACAAGATGGAGCCTTGGAGGCAGGCAGGGTGCCCACTGAGAAGGAAGGGTTGAGGCTAGGCCGCTGAAGGAACCCCTGGGGAAACAGGAGCACCTGTCAGAACTCCGACGATTGTTCAAACCTGCGGGGCAGGCGACTAAGCATGCGCTGCGGGTCGCTACCTGGCTCATACGCCTCGCCTCAGGCCAAGCCTTGCAGCTTCCTCCCTCAGAACCTCCGACCTCAGGGACCGCCGTCCACAAAGTCAGGTGGATCAGCTAACCCCTGGACGCAGCTGCGGAGACCTCGAGGCTGGTGCTTCGTCCCCCGAGCCATTCGTTAGTCACACTATTATCACTCCTCGGGAGCAGGCAGAGAGCGCTGGCCTGGGATCCCACGGATCTGGGGCTAAGTCCTCAGCCAGGAAATGCCCTGAGCCTCAGTTCCCCACTCTGGAAAGGAGGACAGCAACCTGAGAGGGCTTAGTTCTGATTTGCACCCCCCCCCACTACCCGGGAGGAGGCCAGAGAGGGCTGGGAGCTCAGCGGCCCACCGCGGATCAGGGCTCTGGGAATGTGGAGGAGGCTGTCCAGAGAGGGGGCCCTAGAGTAGGGAAGAGCACGGGTCCGGCAGACCATGGGTGACCCAAGAGGCAGAGCCGGACTGTGGGCTCATTACTCAGTGGCCGTCTCCCCCGGCCACGAACCCGGCAGCCTGCCCTCCCCGCTTCTCCTGCTTGCCCTGGCTTGGGATGGTGATTTCCAGTGCGCCGCCTGCCTGGGACGGGCTGGCCCTGCATGGCGCCCAGGGTCACGAGGCCCCGGGGGAGCTAGGGGCACGGAGCGGTCACTGCTGCCTGGATGACTCAGGACCATCACCAGGGCCAGCACGGCAGAGAGCCAGGCGCCCAGGGCGGCCTTCCCTCTGCCACTAGCACGGCACCCCACCATCCACGGAGCCATGGTCAGCGGGTCGGGACCTTGAACTCCAGGTGGGCAGAACCCACCCGGCCCCTTGTCAAGGTCTCTGGGCTCCATCCACCCAAATGAAGGAACTAACTGAAGCTTGAGAGGCAGGGGACTTCCTTCGGGGGAGTCTGTGGCTGAAGCACAGCTTGAACCCCATCTCTGACACTGTACTCTGACCAAACCCATATCCTGGCCACTCCCCTTCCCACCAGTCCCTTCTGTGACTCCATCTGACTTTGTGGGGCTAGGTTAGCACGAATCGCCCCTGGAGGGAGGGTGATACAGGGGTACTATGAGGTCCCTAACAGTGGAGGTGACTTGGACAGCAAGCAGTGGGCCTGGGGATCTGTGGCTTTGCTCTAGTGGGGGACACATCTGGCTAAGGCTAGGACAAGACAGCTCGAGCTCCTCCCGAGCCCCGGCTGGCCTGCTCTAGCTGTGTCCTGTCCCTCCTCCCCACCCCCTGCGTCCCAGGTGGTGATCTCCCAGGGAGATAGTCCTCCAAAGTGGGGGGTCAAGAGACAATAAATGGATGATGTCTTCCTGCGTCACCATGAACCCCTCAGGGAAGACACTTCTGGAAGCTCTTCTTAGTCTCCCCCCCCCACTCCTCTGTGGGTTTCCACTTAGCTGTCCTTCTTTCTGGAAATCCTCCTTGAACACCATGGCTAAACTGCGTTAGTTGGCACTGCCCAGAGAACCCTATCCTTCCCAGTCAGTGCCCAAATCCCAGGGGAATGGCGTGGCATGGCAGGTGGAAGGTTCTTCCCTTCCAGAATGAAATAGAACTTGCAATCTCATCTGTGAGATAGTGGACACGAGTCCCACTTTTTACATCTAGTTTACGGCCCAGTGGAGAGATGGATGGGTAGAATGGAGAAGATGGGTGGGTGGGTGAATGGAGAAGTGGATGAGTAGATAGAGGGATAATTGTGTGGGTAGATGAATGAATGATGGATGGATGGGTAGGTAGATAAATGGATATTTTATCCTCCTGCCTTTAGAATATTTTGGGGTGGGTAGTAGATGGATGGATGAATAGATAGGTGGATAGTGCAAGAGAAGAATGTATGATTTTTGGGTGGATAGGTAGATAGATGGATAAACAGTGGATGATTGGGTGTATAAATGGGTGAGTAATGGATGAGTGGATGAATAGATGGGTATATGAATGAGTGGATGGAGAAATGAGTGGATGGATGGATGGATGAATAGATGAGTGGATAGAGGGATAAGTGGTAGATGGATAAGCAGATAGAAAGATAGGTACATGAATTAGTAGATGGATGGAAGAGCAGATAGACAGATGGGTGATAGAAAGACGGATTCCTACTGAACCCAGCTCTCCTAGGCATCCAGACCATGTTGGTCCGTGGTGATGTGGTGGGAGAGGCAATGGCGGGAGGCCACAGGGGGGCGTGTCTTTCTTATTCTTTGGATCCAGCATCCATCCCTCCCATTCCACCTATGTCTAGTATCAGCCACTCATCTTGATGAGTGTCCCTGTTGCAGTCCGCCTGCATGGTTGCTGATAAATGACCAGAACACAGCTTAAGGGAACAAGGAGTTTACTTTCTTACGACAGTCCGGTTACAGTTCTTAGTCCAGCTTGACGGGAGAGCACGCACCAACACCAGGGCCGAGGGAACTGGCCACCATAACGGCTGAGAGATGGACAATCCTTACTTGCCAGACCAGCATGTCTGGCCAAGTATACAGAAGGATGCCAACTCTCTCAACCAGCTCTCTGTGATTTATCCAGGGCCTAATCCCACCCACCATGGGCTGGGTCTTCCCCAGCAGCTAGACATTCTCCTTCAGGTTTGCTCTGGGCTTAACTCAACCATCAACTCTCCACAACTGTGCCCAGAGCCCAAACCCTCAAGAGTCAAGTTGACGCATGTGCTTAACTATGACAGTCCCCCTTCCCTGGCAGCAGTGATCCATCCAGGGGTGGGTGCATGACTCAAACAAGGTCAGTCAGTGACAGGAGACCCGGGACACAGGGGTCCCCTCGCTTTGGACTGGGGTTGCCAAGTTAGGTTGTTGCCCCGTTCCTTGTGTCACAGAAGGGAGAGACTGAGGCCAGCCCCGAAGAGAATGTGAGTGGCAGACAGAGAGATTACGTGTAGCTGCTGGCCCTGCCTGCGGGACTTTGCTTTCCAGTTCTCCTTACTGCTCAAGCCAGTGGGATGTGTGGGCTTCTCTTGGGCATCCTCCTTACCCCCACCTCTGTGGTAAAATCCCAGGGCTTCATCTGATTGGCTCCCTGAGACAAGGGGGCAAGGAGCTCTTACTACCGTCGTCCAGACCCCACTTCAACCAGCTGAGGATGGGGAGAGGTCGGCTGCCTCCAGGGGGCTGCTTGGAATGAGAAGTGGGTGCAGGGCGGGCAGAGAGCCCGCTTAGCTTCAGGAAGAGGTCTGGGCCTGGAAGTAGCTTTGGCAAAGGAACGAAGTCCTAAGTGGGAAGGACTAAAATGGATCTTTGGTTCAAGATACCCTTCCCCTTGGATGAGGCAGTATTTCAGGGTGGGCAGAAGCCCCTTCTAAAGACAGGAGGATGGATGGAGGGCCTCATAAGTCCCCCCCTCCCCCCGGGAAGCCGCTAGTTCTCAGCTGCAACACTAATGTCGACAGCCAGACACATTCCTGGAAGTGGCCAGAAAGACAGAGACGATACGCAAGGATCCAAGTGCTCTGGTTCCCACGTATGTGGACAAGGTTCAGTCCTGGGGGAACCCGGAGAACCTCCAACTCCTCCACTGCCACCTGCCCAGGCCTCCTTAGTCCTTCAGCTTGTGGGAGAGAGTCAGTGATTTTCAGATTAGTAACATCAGGGATGTGACCTGCTGGGTCTGGGAGGGGGAGCAATCAGATACTCCTGCACTGCGCCTGGAGAGAGAGAGAGAGAGAGAGAGAGAGAGAGAGAGAGAGAGAGAGAGAGAGAGAGAGAGAGAACCAGCCCAATGACCCCTCTAGGACTGCCTGCGACCTCCATGCTTCTCTGTGACCACCTGCCCCGCCCCACCCACGGCACAACCTGTTCCCCTTGATGGGGCATCTCCCCACCCCCACTTTGGCTCCTTCTTTGGGCTGGGAAGCGAAAGGGAAGGAAGAGCTGCCTCAGTTTCCCCAAGTGGACAGTGGAGGAGAAATCTTCCCTGCCAAGACCTTCGGCGAGACTCACGAACGGACAGTAGCTATAGCAGGCGTGGGAAATGACAACCCACCCTCCCCAGCCTGCTCTTTGACGATCCACATTCAGCTATCTAGGAGCTCTGGAAATCCACCCCACCCCCAGCACCGTCTCTCCCGGAGTGGGGCGAGAGGATGTGTTTGTGGAATCCAGGCCGAGGCAAGAGGAGGGAGGACAAGATGCTGTCTCTGAATCCTTTCAAGTCTTCAACCGCCTGGCTCGGCGGGGAGACGAGCTAGGCGGACTATCTGTGCTCACCGCTGGCCTGTTCCCCAGACCTTCCTCTATCTCTCCAGCTGTGCTGAGCTAAGCAGAGTGGACACTCAGAAACCCAAGCTGGGGAGCCCCTTACCACCAGGAGAGTGTGACTGACACCGCCTCTTGCCTTCCGATACAGTTTGCTTGCCCCCTTCTCTCAGACCCCGCCCGCTTCCCAGTGGAACCTTGGCTGACCCTAACCCCTACCTCTGGCAGCCTGCAAGTGCCCGAGTGCTTACGGCCAAACACATGCACCATCCATAGATGGCTCTTTGGGCAGCTTCCAGGTGCTCTTAACAAAATGCCCAGACTCTCCGCCAAGGAGAAAAGATGGCCTGAGATATATGTATGACGGCGGTAAAACACCCCTGCCTTGGTTCCTGTACACACGGCTGCAACAAAATACCTGTGCCAAGCTACTTAGGGGACAAAGGTTTGCACAAGCCCAGTTCCAAGGTCCAGTCCTCGATGACGGGGAAGGATGTCAGCATGGCTGCAGAAGCCCGAAACAATGGGTCGCATCACACCCACAGACAGAGCCGAGAGTCCTACCCACAATGGACTGGATCTTCCCACATCCATCAAGATGCTCCCTGACAGGCTTGCCCAGAGACCTGCCTCGGTCCAGAGAACCCCTGGTTGACAGAGAACCCTACTCAGGAACAGCACTGAGCACAAACCTCACGTCAAAACATCTTTAAGTGCACGCCCAATATGGTTAGGGATTTCTCATTCAATCCCCAAGATTTTCTCATCTTCCCTATTGAAACTGTGCACTTACTTACTTTCCAGGGCTCTGCCTGCTCTATGTACTTCGTGCACATAGAATTATTCCACAGTGACCTTTTCGTGATTGACTTATTGCATTTAGCTTAATATCCTCAGGTTCCGTTCATGTCATAGCACATGTCAGAATTTCCTTTGTAAAGGTTGAATCATATTCTGTCGATGGATGTACCACATCTTGCTTGCCCGTTCGTCTGCCAATGGATGCTTTCGTTGTTTCTATCATGTGGATGCTGTGAATCACACACTGCCAGGAATGGCGTCGGGCAAACGTTTCTTCGAAGGTCCTGTATTCTATCCTTTGGGGTACGTACTTAGAAGTAGAATGAAGGTTTGGGGAGATGGCTCAGGAGTTAAAGCCTTTGCTTCATAAACAAAAGGACCAAATCCCACATAAAAATGCCAGGTAGATAGATATACCTTCTACATATGATTTTGGTCCCGGAAGGCGGAGCCTTGGAAACCCCAGAGCAGAGCAACAAGAAAGCAAAGCGATCCAGGATGATTTCTGATCTGATGTTACCTTGGAACCTTCACAGGTACACACACTCGGGTGTCCTCTTGTACACATGGACACCCACCTCCATGCAACACACACGCACATGCATACACCCCATACACACATACATAAAAAAGTAGAATGATTCATGTCCTGCAGTGACTGTGCCTTACACATTCCCCTCAGCAGCCTCCAAGGATTCCTACTTCTCCTCCTCCTCCCCAGCGCTTACTTGGATAATTGATGGTCATGTTGATAGTTGTGGGGTAGGACCTAACTTTTGCCTTAGTTTTTTTGAGGTAATTTCTTGCTATTTACACACACCAGGCTGGCCTGGGACTCACTGATAACCCAGGCTGGTCTTTGAACTTGTGACCCTCCTCCGACTCCCAAGTGCTAGGATCACGGGCCCGGGGTATCTGGCATCTCCTGATGGGGGGTGTGGCATTGATATGGTGTGGAACTCTGTGTATTGAGGGACGCTTGTCCCTGCCCCCCCAGCATCAAATGCTGGGGACATAACCTCTGGTCTTCATGACAACCAGAAAAGGTTGCCCAGGGCGGGTGGCACCCCTCTGGCTGAATGGCACCTGCTCTATCACCACCCTGGTACGGCGGCTCCCACAGCTGCCCCTTGCTCATCTCCCACTCCCTGTGCCTTTCTTCTGGCAGTGGGATGGGGGGCGCAGAGTCATCTTCTCCCCACCCTTCTCCTCTTCCTCTCCCTGTCCCTCTCCTCTCAGGCGGGGGGACTGTGTAATCTTCGCGTCTGCCCTCTGAGAAATACCACACAGGGTCTCCTCGGATCAGCTCAACTCTGATCCACTTCAGGACCTTTGTCCTCTTTGGAGGATCGCGCTCTCCACAGCATTAGCCTGGCCCGGGCTGAGAGGGGTTTCCCCATGAGCCAGTTAACCCAGTCAGACCGACCTGGGTTCATATCCCACCTCAGCCCCTTGAGAGTCTCTGATTTGGAGGTTTCCCCATCTTCAGGGTGGGGAAGAGGGAGGGCGATGGAAGGCAGCTCCTTGCAGTAAAAGGAAAGTTTCACTATCATCCTAAGGGCACACTTAATCCTACACAAGGTGTCAAATGCAGGATACCACCTGCAAAACAGGGGAGTAAGCAGACTGCACCTAGGGTGCTCATTGCCTTCCACGGGGTACCAGCCTTTCATAGGCTAAGCAACAAGGTGCTGTAGGGGTCCAGAAAGGGACCAAATGCATATTGGCTACCTCCTCTGCTGCCAGGAATGGTATCCGCCCACCAGCAAATATCTCCTAAGCATTCCTTATACATCGGGCACCACGTGATCCGCAGCACATATGGTCCCTGTCTTGATAGCAGCTTGCTATGCATGGGAAGCTCCTGTATGAGCTTCAAAACCCTAACCAAATGCCCTCTCGTCTCTGTGAAGCTTCCTGATTCCTCCTGACCAAGAACTTTCCCCCCCTGATGTATCCTGTGGATTCTTGCAAAGGAAATCTTTGACCACTTAAAACACACCAAGCACCAAGCCCCAGGTTCTGGGCTAGGTGCTTCACACACTGTGCCCTGTCTGTCTCTCAGCTGTTCTGCAAGGGAGCAAACAGCAAATGGAGGGCTCAGAAAGGTTAATCTCTCTACAGGACAGAATGCAAGGACGAGAAATCAAAGTGGTCCAGCACCAAGGTCAACTAGGGCCCATTCTGTGAAGACCTTGAGGTCACGAGTTGGGGGTCTTCTGGGGATTGCACATTGCCCCTCAGGCCGCAGCGCATGCAGGGCGGATAGTAAACTCTGTGGGAGGAGACAGACCTGGAACCTGGTGTGAGGCTGCACTACCCTCCTCCGAGCCTAGGTGGCGCTGTGCACACTCCTCTCCCCAGCTTGGCTTCAGTCACCAGGGACTGCAGGGATGAATATCTTGCTCCCTCACCTTTGAGTGGGCTGCCTACTCTCAGTTGATGCCTGTCACCACAGTAAAACCTCGGACGGATCACCTCTTCACCCCCAAGATGGTTTGGGAACAAATGGAAGCCAAAGGTGTGGGGACAACCCACCTCCTTGGTCAAATTCCAAGATGAGCCCACTGATTTACGCGCGGTGGGAAGAGGGGGCTGCAGGGACCATCCCAACCTGGATTCCCCTTCTCCTACATCACAGTGGGGTGAGAGCTGCTCCCTTGCAAAGCAGGTCGCTGTCTAAGAGAGACCCGGAGGAGACAACAACAGGGACAGGCTCTGTCCAGCGGCCCCATCTGTCAGGAGTGGGGGAGGAAATGGGGGATAAAGGAGGGAGCTGGGGTGGGTTGAGCAGTCCTGGCTTATGTTCTGAGCCATTTCCAGCCAGGCGGAAGCCGTTTCTACAGAGCCCAGGGGGCAGATGGAGAAAAATGCGGTCCAACCAGTTATCCCGTGTAGTAATAATAATAATAACCACCATCTCCATTTCGGTCTGGGTCTCTACCGCTCGCCTGCTGGTCACGCAGCAGTCAGGGGCTCATGTCACTGTCCTGGGTGCACCCAGGCTAGTCCTAATGCCTGCTCACCTGAGTCCCCCAGAGTGTGAGGCTGGTCCAAGCCGGGGGTCTGGAAGTAACCAGGGGAGATAGGATTGGCAGAGAGGTGGGCAGGAGCTCTTCTACTTCCAAAACCCTGCGATCCTCCTCCTGGCTGTCCCCACTCTGCCAAAGCCACAGCCCTGTCCCTTCCCTCCCATCCAACCAGAGAAATCTATGGGCTTCAGGATTGCCAGGCTGGGCGTTCTCTGCCTACCATAAACAAGTCCCTCCTCCCCCATCTGGGACTCAGTTTCGCCTGTGTACATAATAAATGAACGGAGCCTGAGTCTGGCCTGTGAGTCCCATGCTGTGCTCCCTCTGGGGAAAGGTCCGGAGACACGAAAGGAAAGGGGCACTGGGCATTGCGAGCCTGCCGTAAGCCAGAGATGCAGGCTGAGTTCTTGGTCAGTGGCACAGAGAGTCCAAGGCAGATGCCCCCAGAAGCTCAGGGGTGAAGGACAGTACTTTCCCTGCTTGCCTGCGCCTTAGTTTCCTTATCTACCTATGGGAACGATAAGCCTGCCCTGCAGGATTCCAGGCAAGCTCTGTGTGGGAAGAATGGTACACATCAGCTTTCCGTAGCATCTGCCACCCAGCGTACTAAAATGTCACCATCAGGTCGCGGGCTAGAGAGATGGCTCAGTCAGTAAAGTCTCTGACAACCCCGAGTTCAATTCCTAGATAAGGTGGAAGGAGTGAACTGACCCTACAAAGTTGGCCTCTGGCTTCCACATGCATGTCTCCATGCATCATATGCATGTCTCCACACATCATACCCCCCACAATAATAATTTTGATAAAAATAAGATGGAATGTAATCAAAGAAGACCCCCAAAGACAACTTCTGGTTCCACACACATGCGCCCATGTGCACACACACTCACACACATTGCACACTCTCAAAACGTCGCCAGTAGCAGTGGTATCTATACTATGATCATTGATCCCTCCAGGGCTCAACTCTCAAAGAAAACCTGGGATCAAGGTTTCCTGGTTTGATCCATCTAGGGGAAAGGGTGGGCTCCCCTTGCTGTACCAAGAGCCTGCGGAGCTTGCCAAGCTTCCGTTACTTTACCTGCAAGATGAGAGCAGCAAGGTGGAGGAGAGGTGTGAGGGAGGGGCTCGCTCCTGGAGAGCCGCCCAACGCAGGACCTGCCGGCGGAAGTTGCCCAGGGAGCACCCGCCTTTCCTTCCTTCTCTGTAAAAGCAAATTGAAGTCTTGGAGCAGGCGGGAGGGCTCAATGGGTCAAGTGCTCGTTGTGCAAGCGTGAGGACCTGTATTCGAAAAGCCAGGTGCAGTGGCGCACATCTGTAATCTCAGTGCTGGGGAGGCAAAGACTGCCAATCCCTGGATGCCAGTCGAGCTAAATCAGTTAGCTCCTGCTTCAGCGAGAGGCTCTGTCTCCTAATTATTAGGTGGAGAGCAACAGAGGAAGACACCCAAAGTCAGTCTCTGATCTCCTAGACTCTCCTCTGCTGACCCCCACGATCTTCCAGACTAGCATCATTCCCATCCTATAATTGAGAAACAGAGACACTGATATGTTGTCACTCAGCCAATCCTGGGTGAGCCTCAATCCAATCCCCAGGTCTGTGTGACTTTGCACCCCCCTACCCCTCCACCTTCTTCACCAGACCCCACCAGACAGGCACTTCCTCAGGCTCCCACCACACTGCCGTGACTATAGGGGACTCTGGAAGCTGCAGCCAACCTGGGGGGTGGGGATCTGCTCCCATATTGGGTACCCTGAATGAGCTGGGGTCCTCAGGGACACGAAGCTGCACTCCATGTCTAGGGAGAGCCGTGGCCCACCAGCTCGCAAGCATTGAGTGTAAAGATACTCAACCCTGAGCTAGGTACAGTGGGAGGACCCCTGTATGGACAAGACACCAGGCTGCAGCCTCCCTACACCCCTCGAAGTTCCTCCCCCATCCTGGGAGACTAACAAAACAAATAAGCCAAGAGGGGTGCAGGGACAGGAGGGAGACCCAGACGCCTTTTCCCGCCCAAATAACTTTCCCTCCGCCTGCTTTCAACCCTTCATACGCGCTCGAATGTTCTTGGGCTTTTTTTTTTTTTTTTTTTTTTTTTACATTTTTATTTTATTTTGACAAATGCTCAAACTTGTCTTCCACAATTATTCTTGGCCAGGTTACAAGTCGAAAGGCCACATATATCCTTTGCTTGACACGAAGGCAGGGTGCTGATGAAATATTTTGGTTATAGGTTTGAGACGGGATTTCTTGCTCAACTTCCCGATGGTGCCTTTGCCCGGGAATGGGTTTACTGTCGCCCTCTCGCACACACAGCTGTTCAGACGTGGTCTCCCCCCAGCCCCCACCCTCGAAGCACAGTCACGGTCACATCACTTCTGGCTGCTGACGTTTGCGAAGGATTGCTTAGATGAGCCCTGGTGAGTCCCACCAGTCTGCCTGGAGTTCCAGCCCCCACCTACTCGTGCACAGGGGTCTCAGATGGACAGTCACCTCCTCAGAGAGGCTGAAGTGTCACGGCTGAAAGCAAGACCCTGTGTCCTGCCACCTCAGTCCTCTGTACGTTTCCTCACCACTCTTGGGCAAGTGAGCTTCATTTGTCTATGTGCTAGGTGTTTTGCGGACTGATGAGAGAGAAGGAGGCAATCGGCGAGTGAATAAACGAAGGACCGGAGTGAATGAATAGGCAGATGAGCAAATGAATGAGTGATCGAGTAAATGAGTGGACATAGTGAAAGCGGAATGTGCGCCTGATGCCTGGGTGAAGTATGAGGGTGAATGAGCGATGAAATGAATGAATGCGATGAATGAGTGAGTGGACGAGTGGCTGACTGCATGAATGAGTGAGTGTGTGTGTGAGTGTGTGTGTGTGTGTGTGTGTGTGTGTGTCCAAGACAGTGCCACAGCTCAGTTGGACAAGTTGGTGATGCCTAAACTCTTTTTTTTAATATTTTTTTATTATTTATTCAATTGTGCGTGTATGCGTGTGTGCACGTGTGTGTGTGTGTGTGTGTGTGTGTGTGTGTGTGTGTGTGTGTGTGTGTAGAACCATGGACGAATTCGGGAACCACCATGGACCTCCTCCTTGTTTACTCTGCCTCGGGATTCACAGGCTCCGCCCTACCAGGACCAGAAATGCAGGCCGCCCCTCCTCCCGCCCGGAGTCTATACATAGGGTCTAGGATCTGAACTCAGGACCTTCCGCCTGCAAGGCAGAGGCTTAATCCCTGAGCCACCTCTCCAGCCCCGATGCCTAAACTCTTGGGGAAGAAAATCTTGCATCCACTGTAGAAAATTTAAAAAAGAAAATAAAAGATTTGTGCTAGCTCAGTGATGTGCATATACAGTTCCAGCTACTAGGGAAGCTGAGGGAGGAAGACTATTGAAAAGTCCTAGTTCAGAGACTTCCTTTGCATCCATTTGGAGAGGAAACGCCAGCTGGAGACTCCAGGGCCAAGTCCAGGCAGCGGGCAACCTCGCTTCACCCAGCTGTCTCCTGGAGAAGACCCTTGGCTCCATTCAATGGTATCTTCAGTGGAAATGACGCCGCTGCCCCCGAGGCCTGGACCACCGACCAAATTCCAAACACCTGCCAGAGTTACCCACTGCAAAACGAACACTGGTCTGGAGGCTTGGGAAAGGGGGTCTCCTACTTTCGTAGGGAATCTCTGTCCCCAAAAGGAAATGTCTAGACTCTCTTGGGACCCGACTACCGCACGCCCTCAAATACCTCAAGACTTGTTCTTAGAAGAACAAAGTCTCAGCTACAGAGGTTGGTGCCCGCTTCTCTGCCCAGTGTCTTCAGGCCAGAGGATTCCATTACACCATTTCGGTTTAAGCTAGCAGAAGGTGTTAAAACCATGTGTCTTAAATCAGCGGTGTTAGGAGCTCTGGGAGTCGGGTGGGGTGGAAGGTGACGAATCCCATGGGACAGAGATTGTGGCCAGTGTTAATTGTCCACGGGACAGGATCTGGAATCACCAGGAGGTGTGATTCCAGGCACACCTGTGAAGGATTATCTTAATTAGGCTAATTGAGGTGGCAAGACCCACCTACAATGGGTGGTATCATTCCCTGGGCAGGAGACACTGGGTTCTATGAAACGGAGACCCAAACTGAGCTGAGCCCTGGTGTTCATTGAACTCTGCTTCCTGGTTATGGATTATAATGTGGCCAGATGTTTCTAGCATCTCGTTACCTTGATTTCCCCACCATGATGGATTGTGATCGTGAACATGAGCCGGGACAAATCTCTTTTCTCTTCAGTAGCTGTCGATGGGCCAGCTTGTCACAGCAGCAAGAGAGGCAACTAAGACAACAGAGGAGGAAATTCAGACTCAGAGAGGCGACATCAGCGCTGTCACCGGTAGCAGCCCCAGGAGTTCCCGTCATCTCGTAGGAACCTCAACTAAGGTAAAACTAAGAGCGCTGGCTTCAGAGCAGAAAGGCGAGCGTTCAGGGAAAGCAGTTCACTGAAAGATGTTTTGACGCAGGTTTTTGGCACAAGGGTTGAGAGAGAGACGTTCAGGAGTAGACAGCACAAAACCAAGGTGTAGGTGGGCTTCCGGAGGGAGCATCAGGATGGACAAAATATCTGAGCGGCAGCCACCTGCCAAGTGTCCTGCTGCATCTCAAAGGATGCGAGGGCGACGGTAGGGTGGGCTCTGGAGGTCCTTGGCTGGGATTTTAACCCAATAAAGCAAAACCAGGAGCCCCGGAACTGCACAGGAGGCTTGGGACATGTCCTTAAGGGATCTCTGGTGAGTTCCTGGAAAACTGTAGGTCTCCAGCTGGGAACGGAGGAAGGCCTGAAGTGGCTGGTAATTATGCTGGAATTTTAGATTTGGAGCCGGCCAAAGGCCCTAAGCAGGCGTGGGGTGAGGGACTCCCATCTTTCCAGCCCATCTCAATGCAACTAACCCAGATGTACAGGTGGGTCTCACCTTGGCCTCCCTGCACCATCCCTGGGTCCTCTCTCCTGCAGACTCTGTGACCACGGCCACCACCCTGCCACCCCCGGTGCGTGGGTGCATACCTGCATGGCCAGTTGTCCTCGGTGCCCACCTCTCTGGATCCCTCAGAAGAGCCCCGAGGCCTGTGGGCTCTGCATCTGACCCACTACCCTGCACGCGTGAAACTACATAGTCAGCTTCAGTGAGCACAAGCCAGGTACTGTTCTGGCTTGGGACTCTCTTGTGACCTCAGCGTGGGTCCACAGAGGGGAGTTATGAGGGGGAGTGGAGAAGGGGCTCCTGGTAAATGCTCTGAGGAGAGTGTTTGGGGGTGAGGGCTACCAGTGTCTGTGGATGCATCTTTAGACTACTTAGTTCCCTGTTCACCAACGCTTAGTCCTGGTTCAGGGCTGGAGTGAGGGGAGGGGGGATTGTATAGGAGGGGGTGTTGCACCTCTCACCATAATTGTTTCACTCTCCACCCGTGCACAGAGCTGGGGACACCATGCTGAGCACAGCAGACAAGAATCGCGTCCTCAGAGGGCCTCTGCGCAGTGCAGATGATGGACAAGCCAGGATGACATTGTACCCAAGGCGGGGACAGGTAAGAGACCAATGAGACAGAGGTGGGCGCTTGGAGGAAACCAGCTGTCTCGCATGGGGACGCCTCCCCCAGCGAGCTCTCAGCCCAAAAGCCATGAAGGAAAACACCGGCCATTTTAAAGATGAAGGCACTGGACCAGCAGACAGAGCCAGGTGCGGTGAGCAGAACAGGGCTTAGAGGAGTGACGGTCCCGCTCAAGAGACCTTGGCGCTCCCTCTGACTGCCCCGGCTCTCTCTGCCTGCACACTTGGAGCTGACCCCAAGAAAGGAGGCAGAATGAAACTTGGATTGTGGGGGAAGGCACGGCCCACCTGCCATTCTGTAGTCTTTGGAGACCCTGGCTCTCCTGCTATAAACCCCCCCCCTTTCATCCCTGGCCTTGTGCCCAGGCCTCTTCTTCGACCCAGACACGCTAGAGAGGCTCTTGAGGCCAGCAGAGCCTGAAGGGGTCCTGAGGCCTGCCCACCCTGCTCTACCCAGAGCCATCTCACCTGTCTTCGGCAGACAAGTCTGGGCAGATTGGCCTGAATGGTACAGCACGGCTGGACATCTTCCCGAACCTTGAGCAAAGGCCTCCCATGGCCCAGGAGCATGGTCCCCTCATTTTGCGTCATACCCGCCCTCCAGTGGCACCCAGCAGGCCAGGCCCCAAGGCTGCCCCAAAGCCTGGCATCTTCCCCTCTTGAGGAAGCAGGGAGACGTGTGATATTCAGACATGTGGTCCTTAATGGGGTCGGGTTCAGCCTCGTCAGGGATGGGGCAGGAGACACCTGTGGGTCTGGGCAGCAAGAGGCCAGAGAAACAGCATCCAAAGCTGGGCCTAGACCAGGACGCACCCGGCAGGACAGGTCCCCTGTGGCTTGGGAGCCAGGTGCTGGGACACACGGACAGGGAGCGGGAGCTAACAAAGCTGCACGCGATGAAAGGTGCGTGTTGTAGCCCAGGGCCACTGAATCTGCAGCCCAAGCCAACTGGGCGTCCTGCCAGCCCCCCTCCCCCCGCAGCCCAGGTGCGGAGGAGGGTCTCTCCTGGGAAACAAGGACGTCAGCGGAGGGACGAGCAGGAAAACACAAGTGGAGCCTCCCCCTCGGCTCCACGCACCACAGAGCTTTCCCAGAGCTGTGGGACGTGGGTCACAGACTCTGGCTGACCCCCCCCTTGAGGCTCCTGGCCTGGGGCCCTGGGTGGGGAACTCGTAGGTGGGGGTTTCTACCAATCTCAGTCTCCCAATCACATGGGTCCCGTCTATCATCTCACCCAGGGAACATACACTCATGCACGCACACACTCATGCACACACACACACACACACACACACACACACACGCACACACACACGCACGCACGACGTGTGGATATGTGCAGGTCCCGTGTGCACACACACCCTACCCCGCAAGGGTGAACGTCCTTCTGCTATAGTGAGGTATCAGTGGTAACCATCTCTGACATCTTTGCATATGCTAAGGCCTTTGCCTATGCTAAGGCCTTGCGTCACTTGGAGTGGTTCCCCACACACACACTCTACCATTTCCCTGGAGGCAAACATTTTTGCTCTCGGAAGATCAAAAGGAAATGAGCACCAGGGCCTGACCAAAGGAAGCCAGGGACACTGTGGGCCCCGATTGGCCTCTTAAGGCTCCTGGGCGGGTCGTCTGCAAACCTCAGCCCCTTCCTCGCAGTGTCCCCGGGAGCCAGGGCTCGGGGTGCAGTCATCTCCAACTGCAGCTTCACTTTCTGTGTCGCCTCAGGGAAGCCATGGAACCTCTCTGTGCCTCTGTGTCCTCACTTCAGATCTCGGCAGCACCAGGCGGATTCTAGAGACACTGTCCTAAGACCAGGGGCAGAAAGACAAAACATCCCCGGGCTCCTGCCACTCAGGAGAAGCCTGTGCTTCGAGTCTGTTCTGAATGTCCACCATTTCATTCAGCTGATGTCACCGACCGCTGTCACGAGAGGTCGTCAGGCTCAGAACTGTGAAGGAACTTCCCAAGTTGACACCCAAGACACATAAACATACAGGCACACATGTGCACACATACACACATGCAGGATGCACGCAGTTAGGCAAGTGCATACACATGCATATATACATACACACAGGCATAAACACACATGTGTGAACATACATGTACACATACAGGTATACACAAGCATATACGTGCATTCATGAAATGTATACACATGCACATGTGTATACATATAGGTGCTCACGAATGTGTGCATAAACACATGTACACATGCATTGTGTCCACAGACACACATATACACATAAGCACATATGCAAATCTCACACACATATATAAATGTATGCACACAGGAGCACACACATACATATAGACACACGTGTGCACATACATATAAGCATACACGTATACATATATAAAAACACAACTAAAAAACATAACTGCACATATGCAAGTAGTCACACATGAATGTACATATAAGCATGAGGACATGCATGCATATGCATATGTGAATACATACAGATGCACACAAACACACACATTTATATGTAAGACTATGTACTCATACACACAATTACTCATAGACAAAGACACATGTCCCCACAAATATATATATACATGTTCACAAACACATATGCATGTCTGCACACACACACATATGCACACACCAACATATGGACACATATGTGTTCATCCACATGTATACATGTATGACACATACACAAATTTATGAGCACACATGTTCAAACATGTGTACAAGCAGATACACACATATAAAACATGCATGCAGACAATTATGTATGTGCATGTTCACACAAATGTATGTACATAAACATGCATGTGTATGTATTATGGTGTGCATGCACACATGTGTACATTTGCACACATTTGTAAATACATATACAGTGCATATACAGATATGCACAGACACATGACACTTGTGCACATATAGACTTTTATATACATTCTTAAATACATACACATGTGCCTAATGCCTATACATGGACACGTATTCACATATACCCATGCATGTATATGTCCACATGCATTCATATACATATACATATACATGCATGCATATGTCCACATGCATGTATATGTCCACATTCATATACATATACATATACATGCATGTATATGTCCACATGCATGTATATGTCCACATGCATTCATATACATATGGGCATGAACTCATATATGTGTATTTGCACACATGCACACATGTGCATGAATACCTATCCCTATACATGCATACATTCACCCAAAACACGCACAGGCTTATACATATACACACATATACACATACATATAAAGACACATACTTACACAAACACATATACGTTTACATTTATGCACATGCCCACAGATGTACATATGCGCGTGTACCATGCACACAGCCCTAGCTCAGCCCTCTTGCTCACCCCTTCCAGGCTGGTGGCGGCTCTTCTTGGTGCCCACGCTGAGTGGGAGATGGGATTCCAGCTCCGTTTCAAAGCCCATTTGTCCCCGGCTCCCTTGTAATCTGCCCCAAGTGCTCACAGGGCCACTGGCCTGAGCTGAGTTACAACCTCTCTCCTTCTCCCAGGAAGTCCCACGAGCCCTCCTCAGTCCTAGGCCCCTTCAGCTGGCTTCATCCCTGACCAGTACAACCTGCCGAGCTGACCTCTTGCTGGGCACTTTCAAACAATCCAGTTATTTGGGGGAGGGGTGCGACTAAGGAGGTGGGGCCTGGGGGTCAGGGAGCAGAGGGACACGCCTAGTACACACACCCTCTCATGACTGTGCTACAGCCACATCCCTAGCTTCAGGCCTTGTCTCTGGCCGTCGCACCTTCCCCAGGCCTCGGCCTTGAATAACTTCAACTGGAGCCCTTCCATCACCTTCCAGCAGACAGACTCCCCCACGTCCTCTAAGGCCTCAGCTGGACGGCCCGACGGCCCCCTCTGCCTGTCTGACCTCTGTCATCCAGTTTGGTTGTCTGCCTCCTGCCAGGATGGAGTTTTTGAGAAGACAGCCAGCGATGCCCTTGTACCCCTCACAGCACAGGGGCTGGGCATAGGGATACTTGAAGAACATGAGGAAGAAGCCCAGAGCGGAGCAGCCTGAACCAGGATCAGAGTTCCGGACCAGTTGCTTCTATCTTGTGACCCACCCTTCTGGTCTGCCGTAGGCCACTAAAGCCAAGGGACTTTGTGTAGAAGGAGCTACCAAGCCAAGCACACTGGGACAGAGCAGATGGGAGAAGGACCGGGCAGCACTGCCTCCCTCACGATGCCACTCCATCCCCAGCACCCAGCGCCGCCTGTATCACTCCATCCCCAGCACCCAGCGCCGCCTGTATCACTCCATCCCCAGCACCCAGCGCCGCCTGTATCACTCCATCCCCAGCACCCAGCGCCGCCTGTATCACTCCATCCCCAGCACCCAGGGCTGCCTCCCATATGGCATCACTCTATCTCCAGAACTCAGTATTGCCTCCCTACAGCATCACTCTGCCTCTACCCCCAGTGTTGCATGGTAGCACCCAGCACTACCTCTCACATGGCATTCACTGTGTTTCCAGCACCTAGCCATCAGCACCATCAGCAAGACCACCATCACCGCCCAATACCACATCTTCTGGAACTACCGAATGTCACCAGCACAGCTGTGATTGGACAGTCTTCCAGTCTTCCCATCAGTCCATGAACAGCTCTGCCATCGCTCCATTTGCAGACGTCATGCACCACAGACACGCACATTTATCACATGTATATATACAACACATAAATACATCATATACACAATACATAACACTCATCACACATGCATACACATAAACACAATCGCACACATACATACTTAGACTTTGTCCTCTCCCAAAGCACACAACCATACCCTTATCTCTCATACCCCTCTCCCATAGCCGAGAGCTGGCAGGTTCTAGAAGCTCTATGCTGAAAGCTGTGGGAAGAAAAGGCTGGGGGAGGGGAGAGGGATTCCCATTCTCTGTCCAGAGAAGACTTCAAATGCAGGGCCCAGCGTCTGAAGGGACCAGCCCCTCCTGGGCAAGTGCCCCCCGCAGCCATCAAGATTGCCATTCTTTGAGTTCCAGAGATCCACAGAACCTGGGACACCAAGAAGATGTCACAGGGACTTGGCAAAGGGCCAAAGGCTCAAATTCCCTGGGAGTGACTAGGAAACGATATCCTCCAGTCTCTTGAGCAGCTCAGAGGACGAAGACAGCATCCAAGGAGATGCCCACTCGAGGCTAGGCATCCTGCGGGCTGGGCATCCCACAGGCTGGACATCCCAAGGGACCGGGCATCCCGCAGGGACTGGGCACTCTGCAGGGGCTGAGTATTCCGCAGAGGCTGTTCCCAGGAGCCTCCTGGGTTCTTAATCTCAGCACCACCTGGCTCTCTCCAGGGCTGGGGTTGGAGGTGTGACCCGAATGTGACCTGTGCATTGCTTTTGACCATCAATGTGTCCTGCATTATGCAGCTCTTTGAGGAATTGTCTGTACCCCACTTTACGGGTAAATGGTGACTAGTAGTTACCCAGGTCACACGAGGACCTTCAGACCATCAGTTCTTAACGGGTCCCTTAGAAGTCAGAGGTCTGCCAGCAGTGCCGAGGACAGCCAGGGAACGGAGCCCAGACCTTCTGGGAAAGGTGTCTTCCCTTGGGGTGGAGAGCCTAAGCTTCCCTAGGGAAGTTCTTTCCACAGTCTATCTCGGGTCAGGACTTGGATGTGAGTGTGGTTTGGGAGTTGTCTCTACTGTGCCCCATTCCCACAGTCACCAGGGAAACGGAGACCAGTGGCCCAAGCCAGGCCCGCCCCCAGACCACTTCCCTTAAAGATAAAGGAGCGCCACCCTCCGCCGCCCCCACCACAGGGACAGCTTCCTGCTTGCAGGGGGAGGCACTGCAGTGGCACGGGGTGGGGGGGAGCTGGCCATGCAGGTGCCCTTCCCCAGGATACCCCCATCACAGCCATCTCCCCTGCAGCAGCTGGGTTGGCAGCGGCATCTGGCCTGCGATCAAAGGGGCCGTGGGCAGGCGCTGCCCACAGCCCAGGCAAGGTAACTCTTATCTCTCACGAGCCTCGGGAACCTTCCAGGCTGCGGGCACCAGAAGTCCAGTGGGACAGGAAGGGCAGGCCGGGGAGCGTGGGAACAAATGAAAGGACTTTGGGAGTGGCCGAGGGACTTGAAGCCGAGGGTCCGAGCCTGGGGTCAGGCGGAAGAGGTCACTTGCTGGTCATCTTTGTGGCTGTCTCTACTCAGCCTTCACCCTACGCTAGCCCTCCCGTTGCTGTGTGTCCCGAGGCATTGTGCCCCACCCACCTCTCTGAGCCAGGGCCCCCCCCCCTTCTGCCAAGTGAGAACCACCGTGACAGTTGTGAAGTTGTGGCCCACAGGACATAGTGGGTCATCAGCCGAAGCGTGAGCTGCCCTGGATCGAGGACGAACCTGGTTGTGGGCTTTTCTGGGTGATGCACCTGGCGGCGTGAGCTGCGGGGGTCACCACCTCACAGAACTCTGAAGTCATAAAAGGAAGCTTCCTGAGCAGGCCTGCTGATAGTTAAGCGACTGGCAGATGTTACCTGTCTGTGTCATAACAGGCTCGAATGGTCGGAGGCCTTCAGGCTCTTCCACTCAAGATACACAGCAGCAGCCCCTCACTGACTGGCTCATTTGCTTTCCATTCATCGAGCACGATGGTGAGAAGGAGTCAGTGAGCGTCTCTTGCCCCTGGTGATGACCTTTGCAACATAAGCCAGCTGCTGGTCACCTTTGGGCCCTGTGAGGCCAGAACAAGCTTGGGCCGAAGCTGAAGTTGCGTGGAGCCAGGGTGGGGATTCTGGGAGCCAAGGGGACCCATGACTAAAACTGCCACCACTGCCCAGGGCACAAGCCCCGGAAGCAGGAAAAGGGAGGAAGAGTAGGGAGGATTGTCTGAGTAGGAAAGAAGAGGACGGAGGGAAGCGAGGGAGGGGTGCAGAAGCAAAACATCTCTTCACACACGCTGACCTCAAGAAACCTCTGGAAGCTGCTGCCTCTGGGCGCCCTCTACCTGTGGCGGCCCAAGGAGGGACGGGGCTGCAGGAGGGAGAAGGCCCTAGCTGGAACTGCCCCACCCACCCGTCCCAGAAGCCCTTGCCACCACCTTGTCCCCTTCGAAAGGACCCATGACCTGCAGTGGCTGCAATCCAGATGTCCAGTGTGACTATGCCCACTACCATGGCCCCAGACCCGGTGCTCTGGCATTCTGGCCTCTTCAGCACCTGACCCGGCTTCCCACATGTGTGGCCACCCAGAGGCACCCGGGAGCTGCTCCAGGCAGACAGAGCTCCTGAATCTAGAATGTTTCACGCTCTCTCGTCTCTGCCCCTTGCTTCCCGCTCCCAGCTTGGAACAGCCCAACAGCCACTGTCTGGGAGACAAGGGTGGCGGTGGCGGCGGCGGTGGCGGGGGCGGCGTCCTCATCATCTTTGTCGTTGCCTGGTTCCCAGGGCTCAGCCCGGGCAGAAGGGACTTGGTAGGTTAACAAGGCCAGGCTGCATTAATAAGCAAAGAACTGGGCTGGAGAGATGGCTCAGGGGTTAAAGCCTTTGCCTCCCAAGCAAAAGGACCTGAGTGCAGGTCCCCAGATCCCACGTACAAATGCCGCGTGGATATGGCGGCAGCCAGTAATCCTGGCTCTGGAAGGCAGAGCCTGGGAAACTCCAGAGCAAAGCAATAAGGAGGTAGCACAATGCGGAATGATTCCCAATGTCACTCTTAGGCTTCCACAGGCACAAACGCTCGAGGGTCCCCTTCTATATATACACAATAATAATTAATCAATCAATCAATCAATCAATTAATTAATAGCTGTCCACGATCTTCTTCATCCTAGAGGGCTGGCAGCCCAGACCAGAATCAAGCTGTATAAAACATCCCAGCTCCTTTAGCATGGCCTTGAGCTGAGAGAGCCTGGACCGCCAGGATGCACAGCTGAATGGACGTACAGCCGGGTAAATACATGGAGCCACCAGGAAGGGAAGAGGGTAGTGGGACCAGGAAGGGGTGGGGCAACAGAAGGGAACTGGAGCGGATGGAAGGGATGGAGGGAGGGGAAAGGTAAGGGCCAGCTCCATCCCGATAGAGCATAGCTGGTAAGTTAAATGCCCAGACAGGGGGCCAAGAGAGAGTTTCTCAGGGACCTCCCAACCTTAGGCTTGGCCCGCCACCCGGGCTTACAAATAAAGTTTTATTAGAACCCAACCACGATCATTCATATGAGGAGAGTCCTGTGATCTGTAAAGTCCCAGGTTTTTATACCTGGTCCTTTCTAGAAGGTCCCCCCATCCCCAAACACACACCACCACCATCACCACTGTCACTCTGGGAGTCACAAGCTGGAGGAATCTGAACTGGCCTCTGGCCTGGGTCTCCCGGGCAAGGACTCTGCTTTCTTCAAAGGCCACCCATTTGCTGCCTGCGTGCGACGGGGTCCTTCATCCGTTTCAGGGCAGCCTGGGCAGCTGGGCCTTCCTTCTGCTGGCCCCCACCTTCATCCCCACCTCCCGCCTTGACCGCCGTGTTTACCCTGACCTCTGGCCTGCATCGCCGGGCTCGGGCTGGCTGGATCCCTCGCTCCACCAGGAAGGCAGTGACTCACGGAGGCCCGGGAAGGGACATCTGCCAGTCTCTGGCCCAGCTAATCTCAGCGACGCTGGGCGAGAGGCCCCAGTCACCCCTTTCGCTGCGCTCCGTGTTTGTGTTGGGCCTGGTGTGGAAGCCAGCAGCCTGGGAGGAGACCCACTCACCCAGAACTGTGGGCCCAGGGAATCCGGGTGTTTACTCCCGCTTTGGTTTGGTTCTCAGCCCCTGGGACCATTTCCCAAAGGCGCTGGCTGGGTAGTGAGTCCTGAGCGCCAGAGGCGAAGCTGTTCTCTGTGGACCCCCACGCAGACCCCCACCCCGGCTTTACAGATGGTCACACATGAACTGTTCTGCTACCCATCAGGGGATCCAGACTGCTGCACTTTTCTCATTCTGGAACCTTCTATGATCATTTAACAACCACATAGAGCCTCAATGTCTGTCTGTCTCTCTCTCTCTCTCCCCCTCCCCTTGTCCCTCCCCCTCTCTCAGTCCTTCTTCCTTTCCCTCTCTCAATTGAGAACTGAACCTTAGGCCTCACACAAACTGGGCAAGTAGTCTACAACTGAGCTGTATCACCAGCTTTTAAAATTTGTGTGTGTGTGTGTGTGTGTGTGTGTGTGTGTGTGTGTGTGTGTGTGTGTGTATGCATCAGAGGGTACTATGTGTGTCTCTGGAGGCCCAAGGGTGACTTTGGGAATCTCCCTAGATTGTACTACCTCCACTTTGCTCTTGCTCTGGTGTTTCCCAGGCTCCATCTTCCAGGGCCAGAAATGCAAGTCATAGCCATTTCTACCTGGCATTTTTTGCGTGGGACCTGGGATCTGAACTCAGGACCTTCTGCTTGTGAGGCAGAGTCTTAACCCCTGAGCCATCTCTCCAGCCCTGCCACCTTTTTCAACTTCTAATTTGGAGACCAGGTCTTGCCAAGTTGCTCAGGCTGGCCTGAAACTCACTCTGTAGTTCAGGTGGAAATTGTACACTTAGGCCTTCCTGCCTCAGCCTCCTGAGGAGCCGGGATTCGTAGCCTGCACCAGCAACTCCAGCACCTCTGGACCCCCATCTTACAGATGAGGATGTGTCACATCTGAAGTCAGGAGGTCTGGCATGGAGAAGGCTCCCTGCCCCCCAAATCCCCAGGGAATCGGGAACTGTGTGAACTCACGGGAAGGGACATACCCTAGGGGAGCAGCCAGCCTGCATAACTGAGGCTTGCACCCCAGACTGTCGGGGGTCAGGCGCAGCTTCCAGTTGGATATTAGATCTAGAGAAACACGGCCAGACTTTGTTCTGCTCTATTCTTTAAAAAGAAAAAAGAAAAAACTTTTTGGCCCATGTGGGGGTCCTTTTGCAATTCTGTCTTTGCATGTTGCAGAAGGCTCTGTATGTGGCATTTCTGTTTGTGGTTTGGGAATTTTGTTCCCTGTACAACTTTTTGCAACATGCCCTCCTATTTTAAATCTTTAAGTGATAAAGTTATAATAACATAAAAGCTAGACACTGTGATCAAAATTCTTAGAGTCCGCTTAAAATTTGTTATGACCGTGTACATGAGGTACATGGACGTGTGGGCAGGGTGGGTGTTTGCATGTGGGGGGGGTGTGTCCACGCCCATGTGGGTATATACACAAGTGTGCCCGAGTGTGTGTGCCTGTGGAGACCCAAGGAATTGGCCTCCAGCTCTCTTGCACCTCTAAATAAACCCAGAGCATGGCTGGTCAGCTTGCTCTGGGCTTCCCGGGTTCTACCTTCCAGGGCTGGAATCACAGGTAGATCGGCACCCCTGCTTGGCGTTTTTGTGTGGGATCTGAACTCAGGTCTCTCTGCTTGGGAGGCGAAAGCTCTGACCACGGAGCTGTCCCCCCAGCTGTGTTCTCCTCTGTTCTCTTCAGTCCTGACGTGAACCCCTGTACCCATCTCAGGCCAGGCTAGTGGGGTCTGGGAGAGGGCCGAGCGCTGTCGAAGCACTGTGGAGCACTGTCAGAGTGTACCTGGCCTGAGGCTGCCCCCGTAGCGTCACCTGCACACATTAATGAAAAATTTCACTGCCCGGAGCTGAGCCAGGCCAGACCAGGAAATTGCAAAGTCGCGGGCGCCTTACCTCAGCCCCGCCGAACACACTGCTTTTATAGCTCCACGTGTAATAACACGAAAGCATAATTTATGAAAGTATCACTTTAAGTGGGATGGCAGGAGGGGGCCCATGCCCAGGGGTCTGTGAGTGTCACACTGACTGGAAGAGGCCAAGCCAGGGGGCACAGCGGGCTCCATGGCTCACCTACCTGCTGTCGGTCCAGCTGCTGGGAGGCCTAAGACCCCCTGGGCCCTAGCTCCGGGCAGGGTCCAGGAGCAATGAGAAGCTGCAGCTCTTGCCTCTGAACTTAGTCTCCTGGGCGTAGATTCTGGCTGTGTGACCTTGAGAGGGTCCATTGCCCTCTCTGAACCACAGTGGACTTGTTGGGAAGATCCAAGTCCTTTATCGGGAGTCCTCCCTCTGCTTTGGGCCAATCTTCCCAGGGTAAAAAAAAAAAAAGTGACTTCCAGGCACCGAGCCGTGCCAGGAAATGGCCTGGGATCGCCTCATTAAACACGAAGGGCTATTTACACTGGGGGAATAAATATTTATCTGTGGACAAGAAAGGCAAAGGTTTTTGGAACCCTAGTCTGGCTTGGCCTTGCCTGGTGGGAGGATGGGGCTGAGGACTGGGGTTCCAGTCCCGGAGCTGACCTGCCCAGCAGGGGGTCCCCGTGCTTTGGACTCCTCTGTCCTGGAAATGTGGCGGTCCTGGGAGCACCCCAACTTTTCAGGTGGATGGAAGCCTCCAAGGCAATATGTACCTGGAGTGGAGCGCAGGGTTTGGCTCTCGGGGAAGCTGCGGACCCTTTGCAGACTATGGAGAGGCAGAAAGTGGCAAGGAGAGAGGGAGAGAGGGCGGGGCTGGGGGTGGGACTTCCGATGCTTAAGGGACTTGCATCCCCGGAGCCCAGCCACAGGACAAATGGACACACAGCCGTCAGATCGCCAGGGGGCCATACAACGCCGTCCCCGACACTCTCCCCTCCAAGAGGGAGCACACAGAGACAGCCTGACAGGGACAGGGAACCGAGTTCAAGAGCCGCGGGTCCACAGAGACACCCTAGGGTGTTTGCCAGGCCAGGCCAGTACTGAGGACCCAGCGGCTCTTCTACCTGCACCGCTACCACCCTGGACCAGTCCCATCCTGCCCAACGACACTGTTTCAGCGGCTTCCCGCCTCTCCTCCCTCTCCCATCCCTGCTCACTATAATCTTCCCACAGCAGTCAGCGAGTCTGAATATTAGAAGTGGCCGGGGATGACAGAAAGGAAGTGGACAGAAAGCAGGAGAGGTGGTGGTCAGATGTGGGAAGGACTTCCTGGCTCCACGAAAGAAGCTTTTCCTGTGGGCTGACTTCGGGGAAGCTTTAGCTGCTGTGGGTTGGGCACGGAGTAGGCGCAGAACACTCCAGAACCCAGACAAACTGTGGTGTAAGCAGACCAGGCTGGCCGGACAGCATCACATCCTGAGACTGAGCGGCAGCCCCCACTCACCCCGCCAGTCAGCCCTATTTAAGGGAATTGCATCCCTTAAACTGGTGTTTGCTGTACTGGCTCTGGAGTTTCCTCCCACAGGGAATTGAAAGGGTCGGCCCAGCTGAGGAGCTAGTGGAGGGTCCCGAGGGGCGAGCAGCTGGGCACAGTCCATGGGAGGGACCCTCACAGGGTGGGGACTCTGTGGGCACCTGGAGCTGGTGGGATGGTGCTACTCACACATGGATTGGATGTTTGGAAGAGAGGGGAGCTGTTAGCACCCCAAAGCCTCGAGGGTGAGGCAGACGGGCGATCCTGCAGCTGTGGGTGCTGCGGTCGGTAGACAGAGGTGGCTGCAGATGCAGGACCCCTCCAGCTCCTTCCCTCTCCTTCCTCAGCAGGCCAGTAGCCAGACAGCCTGGAGGGCAAATCACTCCTGCGGTGCCCGGAAGCTCCAGGCTGGCCAAAGCCCCCTTGGCAACCTGGGGCTCAGAGGCTGAACAGGGGCGCGGGCTCCACCCTTCACAGATACGAAGTTAGGCCTTAATCTTGGCAGGGTGCCACAGATCCGTGACCCCAGCCTGGGAAAATGGAGACAGGAGGATGGGGGTTCAAAGTCATCCTCCTCAGATATGTAACAAGAGCGAGGTCAGCCTGGCCCAATCTCAAAGACAGACCCGCGAACAAAACGAGGAAAGTCAAGGAACAGACCCTGCCTCCCAAGGCCTGGGTTCAAATCTCAACTCTGTCCTCCAGGTCAGGAGAGTTCAGGCAGGGGCCTCCTCTCTACCTGGGGACTTTCCTCCCCTGCCTAGGGCTGAGGTGGGATCCCGAGAGGCCCCTCACTGGGGTGAGGGCGGGGAGGGTGGCATGTCCACCCTGAGCTGCCACACTCGCCTCGTTGGTGGGGAAGAAGCAGCCTCAGACTGGCAGCCGGGGCTTCCCCAGGGCATCGGATAAGGGCCAGCCAGGGTCCCGCCTACACTCTCACCCAAAGCTCACCTTCCTGCCATCGCTGAGGATTCGACAAGCTGCCATGTGCCCTGAGCTTGGGTGAGGCCTGTCCACTATGCAGGATCCCGATGATGGCTATATGCGGGATCGCGGCCTCCATGAGCTTACATGAAAGACTCCTCCCCGAGTCCGTATCAAAGCCAGGAGGGGCAGGAGGAGGAGCAAAGGCGTTAATAGGTTAAAAGATGCTGAGGGACTATGGCTACGGCTCATGACCAAGTGCTTGCCTAGCATGCAGAAGCCCTGAGTCCACCCAGCACTGCATAAATCAGGTATAGGGGAGCACGCCTCTCATCCCAGCACTAGGGAGGTAGAGCCGGGAGGACCGGAAGTTCAAGGTCACCCTTGGCTACATGACAAGTATGAAGCTGGCCCAGACTACGTGAGACCCAGTCTCAAGAGTGACTGATGGTACTCAAAGCTGGTATTTTTCCTGGATTTGGTAACGTTCTGGTATCTGTTCTCTTAAAACCAAGACATTTGTGGTGGTTTCCGTTCTGGGAGAGATTCGCTGTTTGAACTTTGGACGCTCGTGCATCAGGAAGGGCTCTGAACCTGGATGCTCTTTCACCCTCACCAAGCGAACCTTCGAATATTCAGTCTGGAAACCGAGGGTCTGGGCCATCCTCACGCACCCACTCGGCTAAGCACGTGCCCCCCCCCCGTGACCCCCCCAATGAAGCCCTTTCATACATTGCGTTGCTGAGCCTGTACCCCCTGCCCCCGCTCACCCTCATGCCCCCATGCCGTGTGGTACACAATTCCCACCCCATGTCCCGTCCTCTAAGGCCTTCCACATGGTCCCCTCTGTTCTCACTGCAGACACGTGACGGCAGGACACCTGCAGCCCTGGACTTCCGCCTGTCACTCCAGGTCTCTCCCTGCCTCTGAATGGTCGTGTCTGATCCTTCCTGGCCCGCTCCACCCCACCCCCGCCCCGCCCCTGCACTTTAGAGTCTCCATGCTTGCTCACAGCACACACCGGTCCTAGAACACAGAACTACACCTTTGCCTCTACCCACCACGACTCCTGCAAGAGCTGATCACCTTCCCCTCTCAGCATTCAAAACCCATGGAACATTCTGGAACTACCCAGGAAATCTCCTCAGTGATCGGTAGAGATCGGTATGGAGAAGAGGGCACAAGGGGTGAGTGCATGGCACTTCCTGGATTTTAACCCCGACCCTGATGCTTGCTCATGCTTATGGCCAAGTGAGTAGACCTCTTGTGCCTCAGTTTCCCATCTGCAACATGGGGGACATAACCCTACCTCACAGGCATGCAGTGAGGACTAACAAATACAAGCAAAGCTGGCTGTGCTTATGAGCACAGCCACTGTGACCATGACTGTGGGAAAGTGGAGCAGAGCCCTGTCTCCAGCTCTGAGCCCAGCAGTGTCTCCCCCACACACTCTCGGCCACCCGAGTACTGGGTTCTCCAACGCACCTGCTTCCAAGGGCTCCAATTTCCTGTAAGTGTAAGAATTCAGGTCAGACACGGCGAGGCCCATAGCCCCCTCCCTGAGGAAACCCATAAATAACTGGGCTCCGCCAGCCTGGCCGGGGCACGAGACTCTCTCTCTCTCTCTCTCTCTCTCTCTCTCTCTCTCTCTCTCTCTCTCTCTCTCTTTTTCTCCTTACCCAGCGCCACACTGGGCCTCAGCATGGCCCCCCACTGCTGAGCAGCATGGCCATTTCTGGGTCACACAGAGAAACTGATGCATGCGGGGAGAAGCCAAGAGGCTGAGCTGCGCCCTTCCCGCCACTCTGGTAATAAACACCCAGGGCCGAACGGTCTACCCACCGGAAGTCAAGATCCACCTGCCCGCAGCAGGGTCTGCAAACTTACCCTGCAGGGGCCAAAGAGAAAATGGACAGGGTCTGAGGGAGCATACACCCGGCTCTGAGGATGGTGCCACACAGAGATACCTAAAGGATGGGACACGCATGGGCGCCACGCAAACGTCTTCACTGCAGCGAGTGACAGACAGGTCTGCAGCTGGCCACCTCCACGCTGGTTGGAGGGCCCTGCAGCATGCAAGCTCTAGGGGAGGCCGGAACCCCAGCCTGTCAGAGAGTGCTGTGTGGTACTGAGCAAAGGATGGGGTGCAATCCCAAGGCTTTCCTGGGCAGTGAGCACGGGGTCTGTGGACTCCTAGTCTGGTGCTCCTTGCTCAGCACAGACTAACAGGAGCTCTTCACTGTGTGGACCTCCTCTGCTCTCTCTCAGACTGTTGTCCGCACCCCCCCCCCCCGTCTCTACCTTCTAGATGCCAAGTGACTAGCAGGGGATCTGGATGCTTTGAGAATGGCAACTCCCCAGCCTCCAAGATGCCATCGCCCCAGCTCCTTCCAGAAGCCCGCGTCCCCTGCCCTGTGCACGCTCCTGCGTCCCCTCCAGGCTCAGTCTCCACCGCCTAGGATGAACCCAAGTTCTCAGCTGCAGCTCCAGCCGGAGGCCGAGGACCAGGATGAGGAATGTGGCCACAGCTGCAGGGCCCCAAAGCACGGAGGAGACACGAAGACGTTTCCCTGTGAGTCAGGTCACAGGAATGTGTCGCCCAGCGTGGCCGTGAGCCAGAGCCCCCCACACGCCACGCCATCCCTCCCCCAGGGCATCTGCCTTTTATTAGAACAGAAAGAGAGGCAGGTGCCAGGTCTCCGAGAGCCCATTAAGGAGTCAATAAAGACGGAGCAGGGGGCTGCTGGACGCATGGCGACCCTGAGCAGGAGCCCCCTGCCTGGCCCAGCCTGCAGGAGCAAGCAGGCTCCCAGAACACCCAAGGGATCCCAGCCCCGGCTCTGCTGTGTGCCGGGACCCCCAAGCTTGCTGCCTGTCTGGGGCTCCTTCTAACTCATTTTTAGATCATTTGGGAACATGAGCACATGCGCATGCACACACACACACACACACACACACACACACACACACACACACACACACATTTGGTCTAATGTGGCTGCCTGAGTCTCTATCAGCCCCTGTACCACACATGTAGATTTTTGGGGGGGTCACTCTGTGTCCTCCTCATGGGGTTTATGGGAGCTCAACAGAACGTAGGTACTCTCGGATGGCTGTTCTCCATCTCTTCCCCTCCACACTGTGCTCCTTGTGGGGTACACCTCACCCGCCAGCCCTGCCCGTTGCTTCCCTCTGCAACGTCTTCGGCTTCCCAAGCCCACTCTGTGCCAAGACCCCGCTCCCCTCAGTGCTTAGAGACCCCTTCTCCTCTGGGAAGCCTGCCTGGATGACTCATTCCCAGCACGTGTGAAGCCCAGAGCTGCCACCGGCCTCATCGAAGTGGTCCCTGCCTTCAACTGGGACATTGGCTATGTGCCGAGTGACAACCAGGCTGCTCGTGGACGCTGGGCCCCTTGCTCACCATAGCACAGTGTGGAGGCAAAAACAACCGTCCCCCAAGTTGCAGATGTGGCAATTTTGAGCCTTACAGAAGAGGAAGGCTCGTATTTTTTTTTTTACAGTGCGGGGGTCGGGGGGAGGGAGATGGGCTCCGTCAGATTGTTCAAAAGGTTTATGTTGCAGTTTTGAGAACTACACAGGGGTCATTCATATCATAGGAACTTCCAATTTTTATGTCCTTCTGTTTCCCTCCTCCTCCTTCTCGTCCTTCATTTCCTCCTCCTCCTCTTCTACATAGCCCAAGTATGCCTGGAACTGGCTATGTAGCTGGCTGACCTTGAACTTGTGACAGACCCTCCTCTCCTTGATGTTCCCAGAGTGCTGGAATTACAGATGTGAGTGACCACACCTGGTTTATTCTTTCCAATTACAGGTAAACCTTACAGAGGCCTCTAACCCTTTGTGAAGCTAAAATAGATAAATTTTTGTGGTTGCTAAGGTTTCTTGCAGCTAGCCAGCTGACAGAGGGGCTGGGGTGGCCTGGTAGTTCATACAGATGTGTGGGCCCACCCACCCCCACCCCCTGAAACATGGTCTCAAGACACAATGGGACTCACAGGGCCCTGCGTTGCCTCCTACCCACTGAGGAGTGGGAATCACGCACCTCTTTCTTCCGTTGGGTCCCACTTTCTAGCAATGACTGGGGGCTTCCTTGTTAAAACTCAGAGGCAGGGGAAGAGGTGCTACACAAGTTGACCCTGCTGCCGCACAGGCTGCTGAGGGTCTTGAGCTCAAGGGGCCTCTCTGGGAGGCCCCCCGTTACAGTTCACCTGCGTGGTTGCTGATAAATGACCATCCAACAGCTTAAGGGAACAAGGGGTTTATTTCCTTACAACAGTCTGGTTACAGTTCTCAGTCCAGTTTGACAGGGCAGCTCACACCAACACCAGGGCCAAGGGAACTGGCCACACCATCTCTACATAATGGCTGAGAGAGGGACGATCCTAACTTGCCACACCAGCATGTCTGGCCAAGTGAACAGAAGGATGCCGACTCTCTCAACTAATCCCATCCACCATAGGCTGGGCCTTCCCCATCAGCTAGACAATCTCCTGCAGGTTCGCCCTGGGCTTCACTCAACTAATTCTCCACAAATGTGCTCAGAGCTCAAACCCTCAACTGTCAAGTTGTTACCTGTGCCCAACCATGACAGTCCCCTTCTGTCCCACACAGACTCAGGCCTCCGGGCCATCCCTGTCTCTGCCCTTTGAACTCAAAACTCTTGGTTCCTGGAATCCAGTTTTCCAACCCCCTTTCCAGACAGAGCACCAAGACTCTATGGGACCGTGGGTAGTACAGATGGCCCCCCGGAGGGTCCCCCACCAATCATGACCCCCTGACGGTACCCAGGTCGGACCCCGATCTCACCGTCTTCCCTGGCTCAGCAGGATTCAGGGAGCATGTGTGCCTGAGGTGAGAGATGGAACCAGCTGCATGCATTGCCCTCCTGCAGGCCCCTCCCATCCACAGTGACCTGGGGGCAGCAGTGGGGTTTGATGGACAAGCAGAGCCACGAGGTGTGAGCTACTTTCCTGGCCCTGGGTTCAGTCAGTGAGTGCTAACTGGACCAGGTCTTGGGGAGAGGGCACCTGTGCCCATACTGTCTACTGTGGACCCTTGGCCTCCACTGACCCCATACTTCCCCCCACCCCCAGGGCTCCTGCTCTGAAGTCTGTGCACTGGGCAACGGTACCTGCAGTAAAAAGCCCAGCCCCCTAATTCATTGAGATCCAAACTTCAATGTTCCCTCTTGTCTTCGAACTCTTTTTTTTTATTGTTTATTCAATTGTGCATGTGTGCATGTGTGCACGTGTGTGTGTGTGTGTGTGTGTGTGTGTGTATGTGTAAAATCACGGGCGAATTCGGGAACCACCGTGGACCGCCTCCACCTCCTCCTTGTTTACCCTGCCCCAGGATTCACAGGCTTCACCCTACCAGGACCAGAAACGCAGGCCGCCCCCGCTTCCGCCCGGAGTCTATACATAGGGTCTAGGATCCGAACTCAGGACCCTCTGTCTGCAAGGCAGAGGCTTAACCTCTGACCCACCTCTCCAGCCCTTGTCTTTGAACTTTTGAATGGAACCCTCGGTGCCTAACACCAGGCTCCAGGACTTTCTTACTTTTTGGACAAAATTCTAGATGTCCCGGGGTGGGTGAGACCTGAGATCTCCAAATGAAATAAATGGGGAAACTGAGGCCGAGAGAGGGAGAGGAACTTACCAAAGCTCACACAGCAAGAAGGAAGCAGGGTTGGGACAAGGACGCCCCCCACTCCCATATATATCCCCTTCTGTCCACATCTGTAACTCCGAAGCCTCAGGTCCCTGTGGCCCGCGCTTCCCCACGTAGACCCCGGCCCTGCCCTTCCAGCCTGCCCACTAACCCAGGGGGAGAATGCTTGTCTAGTCTGTCCCAACATTCAGGAATGGCCCTTGGGTCAGGACCTATGTCCCAAACCGCAGCAAGGAGCGGGAGGCAACCCTACCCCCCGCCAGGTGCCTGGGCCTCTGTGCCACCCCCAAAATAGCCCGGCTCTCGTACCCTGAGATCAGGTTGCAGCCTGGTCATCCAGATGGGGCGCCTGGCAGGACAGCAAGCGCTTCACCTCAAGCCTTCTTCCATCTCCCGTCAACACCTGGGCCCCCTTAAATCAGCCTCTTTTCTAGAGGCTGGAGGAAGCGGCAACAGCAGCAGCAGCAGTAACAGCCGTGAGGGTCAGGGAGGGGTGGCAGGTGGGCTAAGACCTGCAACCAGGAATCATAAGAGAATAAACCCTTGTTTCCTTAAGCCGTTTGATGGTCATTTATCACCAAGGTTGCAGGCTAACTGCAACACCATCCCTCCTCATCCCTCCTCATCCCACCTCATCCCACCTCATCCCATCCCATCTGTTGCAGTCAGCCTGCATGGCTGTTGATAAATGACATCAAATGGTTTAAGGAAACAAGGGGTTTATTTTCTTACTGATAATCTGGTTACAGTCTGTAGTCCAGCTTGATGGGAGAGCATGCACCAACACCAGAGCCGAGGGAACTGGCCACACCATCACCGCATAAGAGCTGAGACAATCCTTACTTGCCAGACCAGCATATCTGACCAAGTGAACAAAAGGATTCTGACTCTCTCAACCACCTCTCTGTGATTTATCCAGGGACTAATCCCACCCACCATGGGCTGGACCTTCCCCATCAGCTAAATAATCTTTTGCAGGTTTGCTCTGGGCTCAACTCAACTATTAATTCTCCACAAATGTGCCCAGAGCTCAAACTCTCAACTGTCAAGTTGACACCTGTGCCTAACTATGACACCATCTCATCCCATACCACCTCATCCTATCCCATCTTATCCCATCCCACCCCATCCCATCCCATCCCACCCCATCCCACCCCATCCCATCCCATCCCATCCCACCCCATCTCATCCCATCCCATCCATGAGCTCTTGCTTATTTCCACAAAGCAAGAGGGAACCAGAGCACTTGGCAAGGTGTGAGCAAACAGAAGGACACAAGGCACACAGATACAACATACATGCACATACACACACACGAAACACACATACACCAGACACATATATACACACAACACATACACATGCAAGACATACACACATATCATACACATCTCATATACACAAATATACCATACACGTACACTTATCACACATTGCATATACTTCACACACATATAGCACACATATGCCACACATACACACACGTATCACAAACCACACACATCACAAATATAACACCACATATTGCTTAACACACACATACATTGCAAACACAAACCACACATGCAGTATGTGCTCATTTGTATGCTATACACATAGACACACAAATATATCACACACATGCACAGCACACATAAGTGCACTCGTACAGGCATACACACAAATATGCACACCACCCACATACACATCATATACTCACATGCACATGCAGTCACACACAGATATGCATATCACACACATTTCCCAAGAGCGCAGGCTGTGTGGAACCTTGAGCCCCCACTATCTCCCCCCCACGGTCCCAGTTCCAGGACGAGGTCAGGCCCACATCCTGATGGCTAAGTCTACAGCACCATATCTGCCACCAAGTGTGCACCATGAGTACTTGTGAATGAATGAATGAATGAATGAATGAATGAATGAATGAATGAATGAAAGATGAAGAACCCAGAAAACAGAGCACGGCTCATGCTGACATGATGTCCCCACGGGCCGCCCAAGGAGCAGGTGTGGTCAGCCGTCCAGCAACGCGGGTGTCAAGATCAGGAGTGTGGTAAACCAATGGCTCAGGGAGTCATCTGTCAGTCAAACTCAGCGCCTCGCTCCACGCCTCAACCCTACCCTCCCAGGGGTTCCAGCACTGTCCCAGCATTGCGCCCCTCCAGCCGGCAGCCAGGCGGCCTCCCTCCCTCCCTCTCTCTCCTAAGCCGCTCCACAAAAGCTGTCCTTGTGGGAGTCGGGACATTGTAATTAAAAAGGAAACATAATAAAGCCAACTCCGGGGCCAAATCCCTGTCCTTAGTAATGCTGGCCCGCCCCTCACTGCCCACTGAGGACACATGTCCCTTTGTGTGCCCTGGGCCAGGGCCACGCCTACCCTGCCATGCCGGTCACTACCCTCCCTCTCCTCCTGTACATGCATCCTGCGGTTCCACATCTCAGCTGAGGGAGATCCCTTGTTCACAGAGAGGAAACTGAGGCCAGCGAGGCGGAGCCTAAGCCAGCCTCCTGCCTGCCTTCTGGCTTCTGTCCCTCTTTCTCGGGCTCTGCATTGCCAAAGCAGAAGTCTCAGATGGACAGACGGCAAAGGACTAGAGGCCCCGCACACACCTTGCGGGTAAGGATGCTGAGGCCCAGAGAGCGTGGTGTTCCTGAAGTCACACAGCGGGCCAGATACACGCCTGCCACTCGCAGAGAGTCTCCGCAGATTGTCACCACACAGACTCAGTCGCCGGGGCAAGGCCTGATAGTGGACGTCAGATCTCTGAGGGTGCCCCCCCTAAAGGATGCCCCCCTGGGTGGCTTCCAGGTCTGCAGGACAGAGAAGTGCACAGCTGACCATGAGCCTCCATTGTGGTCAGTGCCAGTCCCTGAATCGGCCTGCTGCTTGTCCAGAGCTACAGAGTCCCTGCAAGGCTCCGCCCAACATCTTCCCCTGACCCACCAACCTTGGCCACTTCAACTGTCTGAGAGCCATTTGACCCTTTGGCACCAGCCCAGGGTCCTCTCCCATCAGCCACGGGACTAGTTGTGGTACTGACCAAAGCCCTCCATGGTGCTGAACTCACCTGCCTCTCCCGCCCGACTGCTCAGCATCCACAGACTCATCTGTCCAGTTACCTGGTACCCCAGAGACTGCCGTGGCCAGCTAAGGCTCAGGGGAGTCCATGGATACCCACGGGGGGTCCAGTGGCCCTGGTCCAGATTCTTTCCTGAGCTGTGGGCATCACTGGGCGGATGAGAGGAGACAGACCGGTCACCACCCTCGACGGGCCACTGTTATTTACCAAGTGTTCATTCGAGGACCTGCATCCAGCTTCTTCTCTTGCCCTCATGGGGAAAATCTCTGTGATTCCATTTTACAGATAAGGAAACTGCCCAAGGTCTTGCGGCCGGGGAGTGCTGGAGTTTGGATTCAAAGTGTGCATCTGACTGATGCCTCCTCCCAGGACCCAGAATGTTTATGAGCCTGCACCCCCATCTAGCCTACCCTTCACTGCTGACCTGGAACAAAGTGGGGACAGTAGTCACCTCACTATTCTGTTCATATCGGATAACCCCCAAGAATCCACGGGAGTGTGCGTGTGAAAGAGCAAATGTGGGGGTGACGGGTAAGCTGGAGATGGCGACCCCAACCTGATCTGCCTTCTCTGTGGTCCAGTCACCTTAGACCGAAGGACTGAGCAAGGGTGCCCTGAGCACGGGGGGGGGGGCTCAGAGGGGAGCAACCTGGGCCCCTGCACCCTAAGAGCCAGCCAGAGCAGTCAGGGGTCACGTGGATAATGCCTCTTGTAAGAACAGGGTATTGTTGCAAAGGGGAAGCCGGAGTGGGGGGGCCAGGGCCAGTTCAGATTTCTCCTGGGGTGAAAACTGAGACCCCCCCTCCTGGGAGGAGGCTGCCAGACCCTAATCCCTGGTCCTTCTCACCAAACCCCAGAGAAGGGGGCTGTTCCCCAGCCCTAGATTCCTGGGATTCATTAATTCTGGATTTGCAGAGGGACTGCCGGTAGCCCTCCTGCTAGCACCGGGTGGGCAGCCAGTCACCTGAGCAGGTGGGTAGGTGGGTGCGGGTAGGTGGGTGCTGCTTGGGCCATGGGAAGGGAGGCCTGCTCGCTGGAAGCATCTTACCTTTATGGCCAAGTGGGGGGCTTCTTCCTGGGCCATGGAGCTTGAGGGGCACCCTCAGGGCAGTCCTAACTTTGAGATCCTGGGGAGCTCTAGAGGGAAGGGGCACAAAGGCCTCACCCACCCAGGCCCGTCAGCCCCCCCCCACACACCTGTTTTCATTCACCCAGTTTCAGCTGCCGGCTTCTCTTTCTCCATGAGGCACAGTCTATACGCAGGTCCTCACAGTTCCTCGCCACGAGCAAGGGATAGAACATTTTCCCACCAGAAACCCTCTCCTACCCTTGCTGAGCCCCCCCCCAACTCAGGCAATGAGGATCTTCTCTGCTGCCAGATTAGCCTGGCCTCTTTCTAGAACTTCCATGAATGCACCCCACCGCACCGGCACCTCTGCTCACTGTAAGGTCCAGAGAAAAGCCTCACGTGGCTACAGGGCACTGGCTCCCAGGGCGGGGACCGGGGCACATCTGGCAGAGGGGTCCCTAGAGAAAACCACTTTGCAGAGTTTGCACCTTCCCAAGCTTGAGGGTTCTGACTTGCCTCCTGGGTTCTGCTCCAGTTTTCAACCCACCCATCCTCTGTCAGTCACCAGGAACCTTCTCACCACGCCCGACTCCCACCAAGACTTGCTGGGCCCCTCCCTCGCCCGCCCCCAGCTCCATCCACAGTAGCTTCCAGCGGCGTGGGTCAGCCTCCGTGAACCTGATGCCTCCCATTGCCTGAAGAAGCAGGGCTGGGCTGTTTTCTGCCTGGTATTCTAGGCCCTTTTGGGATCCTACCCCTCTCCTCTCATCTGCCACAGCCCAGGCTCCACAGAACATTCTAGACAAAGCCACCGCTTACCCTCTTTCTCTTGGTCTTTCCCATGTGGCACATCGCTGTCCCCAGAAAGCCTCCCTTGAATTCCCCCACCTGACCCACGAGTCCCATCCCCCTCCCCCCTCCCCTGCCACTGAGCAGGCCTTCTGTGCCACCCTGTCTTGGCCTGCTCCACTCCCCCCCAACTTGACTTCCAGCCTCCAGGGAGGGTGTCTGGTTCAGACTAGGATTCTGGGGCCCAAGCCAGGGTTGGCACATCATAAATCTCAGCAAGGTTCTGCCACCACAGATCCCCTGCACTTCTTGGTGCGGCTGCGACACACCTGGGCAGGAGTCTAATGACGAGTGCCGTGGCATGGGGCGGAACTAAGGCCCCGGGTCATGGCATATGGTCAGGAAGAAAGGCTCCCATTGGGTTCCCCAAGAAGTGGGCAGGCCTGGGTTCAAATCCAGCCCCAGCAGTTGCATGATTCAGCAAAGTCTTTACAGCACCCCGAGCTTCAGTCTCCCCTTCTGTCAACTAGGTGTGCCACTAGGTGTGTCTCTGGGTCTGGGGTCCGAGCTGTTTTAAGACCCTCTGACATTCTGTGTTAAAGGCATGTTATGTTGCCTGTAAGAGTCACTGTAAAGACTGGGAGGGAGAACCGGAGGAACAGGTGGAGAGAGAGCCTGTCCACCTCCGAGGCTGGCCGCCTCTCCACGCCAGCCTCTGGGACATCAACCTCATATCAGAGCCCTACATGTGCCGTGGCGTGCCAATCCTGGCCTCCCGCTTCCTGGCACACGCGGAGATTATATGAGAAACCAAAATCCGACGGAAAGCAGAGGTGAGGGTCATTCCCACTGTGGAAACAGCTTCGGGCCTGTGGCCAGTTGAATGACAGACAGTGAGTGCTCGATCCAGCCCTGGAATAGAACTCAGCCTTGATGAAGAGGGAGGACCGCCGTGCTGTGGAGACAGACCTTGAAAACACGGTACCAAGTGAAGAAGCCAGGCTGTGACTCACTGCCTGGGCCCTGCCAGCCCACCCATCAGCCTGGAAGCCCATTGCACGGAGGGGAAGGCGGAGGCTCGGCAGCCATCCAAGAGGGACTCTTGAGAAGCCGGGGCTTGCAGCCTGCCCAGCCAGACACCCCTCGGCACTCTAGCCCCCTAGGAATGTAAGAATGCCTCTCCCAGGCTGCCTCCAGCTGCCCCCTGTGCTGGGCACAGAGGCGGAGTCACCAGGCCAGCATCCGGCATGCAGGCTTTGACTGACCGGTACTTCCCAGCCCTGCGTCCAGGCCAGGCCTGCGCCCTCCCCCAGACCCCCCAGGGAGGCTGGGGCGGCTGGAAACACCTGCCCAACAGACAGGAACCACCCAGGGTGCCAGGGTGGCCAGTGTCCTTGGGGGAAGTTTCTGGTGTGGACGTGGTAGCTAGATGGGGAGGGGGAGTAGGGTCCAGTAGGGGAATAGGAGTGAGGACGACGGTACGTGCGGGACATGGTGTGAACGCAGGTTCTCCCGTGCCTCCGCCATGGGGACAGGACTGTAAGCACACGCATGTCAGAGAAGGTTCAGGAATTTGGGGGTGTGGGGGAGATGCCTGCCGTGTCCTGTCTGGACCGGGATCAGGAGCGGAAGGGGTGGAGCTACAACGTGTGAGAGTGTGTCAGCGGCCAATCCGTGGAACTTGAGGGTACCGCGTGGAAGAGTGACAGCTGGCCCGTGACCAAGCAAGCCACGGGTACCCAGCAAGGATACCCACTCAGCCAAGCACCCCCTCCTCCTGATGGCTCCCAGCCTCCCGATTGGCCACCTCCTCGGTTGGGTTTTCTCTCCCCCTTGACCCCCCTGGGTCACAGACGTTCAGACTTTACCCTGCTGCGTGTAACAGAGTGTGATGCCTGCTACAGCCTCAGTTTACCCTTCTGTCCCATGGGAACAAAGCGACCTCGGTGACAAGCACTGCTCCAAGTCGGCAACAGGGTACGTGGCAGCTCAGCAGCTGAGATGGCGCGCAGGGGCTGGGGCAGGGGGGACTTGGGGAACCCATCCCCAGCCCGGTCCAACCCTAATCACTCGCTCACCCTGCAGCCGAGGCCCAGAAAGTTCTGGGCTCCAGTGTTCTCCCTGCGTCAGCAGCTCAGGGAGCTTGGAGACACCTGGGTGACAGGACCCACCCTCCTGGGCGGGCAGAAGCAGGCCCAGGAGAGCCGGGGATCCCGGGGAGAAGACGCCCGGAACCCCAGGTGCTCTGCCCCACGGGGACAGGTGGAGGAGAGGGTGTAGGCTAGTGACTGACATGTATTCGCTCAGCAAACCCCTTCTAGGCATGAATTCCGTGCCAGGGCTGGGGCCAGGCATGGGGAATGCCAAAAACAGGTTCCCCACCCCCGCTTCAAGGGGTCAGGAGAGGGAGGGATGGCTTTAACCCATTGTAGTGCGCATGGATCCAGGCTAGGATGCCCGGAAGGCTTCTCAGAGGAGGAGGCACAGGAAGCGTCTTGGATGAAGGCCTGGTGCTAACTGAGCATCCACCCGAGGAAGAAATGATCGCGAGACCACAACCACAAAAGCCACTGACACTGTGGCAGAGTATATGAGACCTGGGGAAATGGCTCAGTGGCCAAAGCCTTTGCCTCACAAGCCAAAGGACCTCAGTTCAGATCCCAGATCCCACATGAAAATGTGGGGGGGAAGGGGATGAAGCAGTGGTGGGGAAACGCCTGACCTGGAAAAGCCCAGAACAAAGCAGTACAGAGACAGAGCAATCCTGGAGGATTCCTGATGTAACCCTTGGGCCTCCACAGTCACACACACACACATACACTCACAAGCTCCCAGGGGTGACATCAAGCGTCATTCACAACTGTTGCTCCCAGTCCATCTTACCCAGGTTCATGATTTCCTAATTGTTTGATATGTCAGAGGATCCTAATACATGGTCCTTTTTACCTGGGCCACGAGGAAACCCAAGTACTCAACTGAATGCTTACTTGTGATTAAAGACATCCCCAAAGCCCTTTTTCTTTGCCAGCATCTCTAACTTTACCCTGTGAGTATCACCTAGGAATCCTTTGGGGAAGAGGTGGTCGAGGAAGGGACATTTCTGCTCGACGGGCGGTTTGGCTGGGGTCAGAGAAAGGCGTGCGCTTGCCCAAGTACATGTGTGTTTATATCGCCAGGTGTGTCTGGGAGCGGCGTGGGCATTCAGCCACGTGACCACACACCCGGGCAGCCGTGTGTGCAGTACCTGCCCGGAGTCACACATGCCAAGCAGGCAGGTGTGCGCAGTCTATGGAACGGTGGATCCAAACTACGCCCCCAAGTCCTCCTCCACTCTCTCCCACACACCCACTTTCCAGCCTCTGCCTGGCACACTGCCAGTTCCGAGGGCCAGGGCTGCCCAGAGAGTGAGCAGCAGCTGCCCACCTCCCTCAGCAACGCGACAGACTGGGACTCTCCAGTCATGGTTTAGAGGCTATAGGATTAGCTGTTCTTGCTGTGTGGCCGTGGTCACGTCACTTAACCTCTCTGAGCTCAGCTCTCCACTCCCTTCCACACCCACAGAGGGCACTGCTTTACAGAGTCTACAGACCAGACTTGCTATGAGATGATCCAACTCTTTCTTTTCTTTCTTTCTTTCTTTTCTTCCTTCCTTCCTTCCTTCCTTCCTTCCTTCCTTCCTTCCTTCCTTCCTTCCTTCCTCCCCCCCCCTCTTTCTTTCTTTCTTTCTTTCTTAGAGCATAGCTTTTATTCTCGCTTTCTGGCTCATACCAACACCAGGAGCAAGGGAGCCGTCTACATCAGTGGGATGGTCAGTTTTAAATGCAAAGACCTCCCCTGCCTCCCCCACGGCTGTGAGGAAGATGCCAGTCATGGAGGGGTCCGGCATCTTGGCTGAGGGGCCATGGGACTTCCAGGCTCTTCCTGGGTGGGTCCAAATAGTGCCTCAACACTGACCTCCTGACTCCTATGTTCCTGACCCCACAATTCAAAGGGTTAGTACCCCGCTACCTCTCAGAGCAGTGACCTCCCTCACACAGGAGGGCTCCCTAAAGTCCAGGTGCCTCTGGGTGCCGTGTCTGGATGCCTCAGGGACGGGGATATTGGCCCCTTGGGACTTTGGAGACCTGGGTGCTGCGCGGGCCAAGGCAGTGACCGTGACCTCTGAGAGGAGCCACCTGCTGAGCTTCCGGCTGATCTCACCCCAGCCAGGGCCCTGGGCGCCGCTTTCCGAGGTCCCCTGGCAGCAGGCAGACGTCATTTTCAAGTCTTGTCGTGCGTCTATGTTCCTCCGGTTCGACGCTGTCCTGTCCTGATTGATCTGTACGGCTAGCTGAGGATCCCCTGGGAAGGACATGGAAGCTGGTTGGAGCTGGGTGGGGCTGGGGAGCCAGCTGTACCCCAGAACCCATCTCCAAGATCTGGAAGGGGGCTGCGGGAGGACGGCGCTGAGGGCAGTGCAAACTGCTGAAAGAATTCGAGCTATGAGGGGGAAAGAGAAGGCAGGCCCCCCGCAGCGCAGCCCCCTCCCCACCCCTGGAACCCGAACAGTCTCGGGGGAGAGGCTGGGGGAGGTGCCCAGAAAGAGAGGATCCTGGGTCTTAGCCTTGGTGGCCAGGCACAAGATGGCAGCCTGACTGGAGCTGGGACCCCCAGGGAACCCCGAGGAGCCCCGTGAGAGGTGTCATATGCCCAGACTCTGCTGAGATGGAGATAGCAACTCCGTCTCTCCCTAAAGGTGCCACCTCCCGGCTAGAGCTTCATTCTGTAGCCCCCCGTACGTCCCTCATCGATGAATGTCCTGCAAGCATAGGGGGCTGTGGCCAGGGCAGCCCGCGCCGCGGCCGCGGGAGCGCAGCAGGTTGGACGCGGAAGCCTCGCTCAGCACTGCTCACCACAGCCCCGAATGGAGCGAGAGCCGAGCTGCGGAGATCAGGGTGTCCCCCAAGAGCACGAGGGCCAGAGCTGCTGGCTGGCCTTGCCCCCTGGCTTCTGTCCTCAGCTCACATTCCTGGGGAGCTGTGGTGTGAGCAGAGCCCCCGAGACCACATCCTAAGGCCCCGCCCCCAGCGAGCCTCCAAGACTGAGACCATCACCCCAAGCAGCCAACACAGATCCAGCCTTGGACCCCCAAAACCAGCTCTGGCACGAGGTGCTGAGGGACGTGGCAGGTCCACGGGTTGTGTCCTCTTGGGCCTTGGCTTCCCCACCTGGGCAGAGGTGACAGAACTCCCACAGGGACTGCCTGCCGTCCCATGGGGCCTCAAGCCGGGGGAACGTCACTCGCCTCCACCCTCTGCGGTGTTAAGTCATTCTTAGAAAATGCAGAGAGGGGTGACCACAGAGTGTCCCCACCAGTCTCAGGGAGCAGGCAGAGAGGTGGCTGAGTAAAAAGTCACTAGAGGTGGGGACGAACAAAGGAGGAAGAGGGAAAGCAGGATAGAGTGAAAGGTGCTACACATACACACACTCACACACTCACACACACACACACACTCACACTCACACGCGCACACACGCACATACACAGAGATGTGGGTAGGCACAGACACACACACATGCAGATGCCACATACACAGGAGGAACAGACCCACAGTGTTAGCTCCTTCAGCTTGGGCACCATGCCCCTCGGGCCACTCTTCCTGGGGGTCTCGGGTTTCCACAAGTCCTTGAACAGCTGCCCCCGGGAGTCTGGGGGTTCCAAGAGACACAGAATGACCTCCTAATCTCTCTTGGACCCCTTCCAGCCACTGCCTTATATGTTGAAATTTGAGAGGTGTCACTTGAAGGAAGATACTGTACCCAAACTCTGGAAGCCAGGAGGCTGGGCGCATTAGTCTTCCTGGGCCGGAAGAGGCCCTTTGAATGACGAAATGACATTGGCTTAGGGATGAGGGCTCATGGCAGCGTTCTTACCCAGCATGCACATGGCCTTGGGTTCCATCCTCAGCTAGACGCTAGCTTGCGACTGGCTCCCTGGGGCCGTAGAGCTCCCAGCACATGGCCTCCTGTCACTCACCTGCACTCTGGCCACCACTCACCGACCACCTGAACCTGGCGCAGACCCCACAGATCTCAGCATGCCCTTTCCTTCTCCCTAGGACAAGGGTGAGCAAAGATGGGGGGGTCTCCTGGCAGGGAAGGAGCAGGGTCAAGACAAGATAACAGTCTGTGCCCCTCCAAATCTGTGCCCCTTCTGTACGCCTACAGCTTGTGTCCCAGGGTAGGTCACATGCTGCCCAGAAGTGAGCAGAGCAAAGAAAGACTCCAAGACTGTGATCCCACCAGGAACGAAAGAGCCTTGGGCTCTGGATTGGACAGTGGACAATGGTGAAGGTGGTGGTGAAGGTGGTGGTGGTGGTGGTGAAGGTGGTGGTGGTGGTGATGGTGACGGTGGTGGTGGTGATGGTGACGGTGGTGGTGGTGATGGTGACGGTGATGGTGAAGGCGGTGGTGGTGATGGTGGTGGTGATGGTGGTAATGGTGGTGGTGGTGGTGGTGGTGGTGGTGGTGGTGATGAAGGTGGTGGTGGTGGTGAAGGTGGTGGTGGTGGTGAAGGTGCGGTGGTGAAGGTGGTGGTGGTGATGAAGGTGGTGGTGGTGGTGAAGGTGGCGGTGGTGAAGGTGGTGGTGGTGATGAAGGTGGTGGTGGTGGTGGTGGTGGTGAAGGTGGTGGTGGTGGTGGTGAAGGTGGTGGTAGTGGTGAAGGTGGTGGTGGTGGTGGTGGTGGTGGTTGTGGGGTGGTGGTGGTGGTGGTGAAGGTGGTGGTGGTGGTGAAGGTGGTGGTGGTGGTGGTGGGGGGTGGTGGTGGTGGTGGGGTGGGGTGTGGGTGGTGGTGTGGTGGTGGTGTGGTGGTGGTGGGGGTGGGTGGTGGTGTGGTGGTGGTGGTGTGGTGAAGGTGGTGGTGGGGTGGTGAGTGTGGTGGTGGTGGTGGTGGTGGTGGTGGGGTGGTGGTGGTGGTGGTGGTGGGGGTGGTGGGGTGGTTGGTGGTGGTGGTGGTGGGTGTGGTGGGGTGGTGGTGGTGGTGGTGATGGTGGTGGTGGTTGGGATGGTGGTGGTGTGGTGGTGGTGGTGGTTGGTGAGGTGGTGGTGGTGGTTGGGTGGTGGTGGTGGTGAAGGTGGTGATGGTTTGGTGGTGAAGGTGGTGGTGTGGTGGTGGTGAAGGTGGTGTGGTGGTGGTGAGGTGGTTGTGGTGGTGAAGTGGTGGTGGGGTGGTGGTGGTGGTGGTGGTGGTGGTGGTGGTGGTGGTGAAGGTGTGGTGGTGGAGGTGGCGGTGTGGGTGTGTTGAGTGTGATGTTGACAGTGATGGTATAGACAATGGTGATGGCTGGTCTGGTGATGCTGCTGCTGATGGTGGTGGGGAATCTGTTAATGCTGATGGTGCTGATGGCGGTGGGGAGGGGGTAACTGAAGGGTACAGTCCTCGATGCTGGCTGGCCCCAGACAGATGCACTGGGATCATTCCTGTATTGATGGCCCTGGGTGGTCTAGCCTCTGGTGACTTTCTCCCTCCGAGCCTCGGTTCCCTCAGCCACACAGTGCAGGTGAGAATGGGATTGGCATGGGGGTATAGTGTGCTTGGCACACAGTGCCCTCTGGGGGCTCTCTATCCCTTTTCTTTCCAGAATGTGAGCCCAGGGTAATCCCTGTCTAGGCAAGAGGTCTCTCTGGGCACCAGGACACCAAAGAGGTAGCCTGGGCCACAGCTGGCCCCTCCCTCCCTTCCAAGGCTCTTGGCAAAGACTCAGTGGGCACCTTCTGACTGCACCTGGGCCACATCCTAGAGTCTCCCTGGCACTAGAAGGGAGGACAGAGAAAGCCTTTGTTGACCCCTGTGTCTGTCATCAGAGGCTTCAGGCAGCAAGCTGGCCTGTGAGGGGGCTCCTGGGGTAAACAGTGACACCGGTCATCCCTGGGAGGCTCTGAGACCTGGATGTCACGAGCCCAGACATCCACCCTCATTCTATCCAGTCATCCATAGTGACCACCTGAGGCAGACCTTTCAGAGGAAGGGGGATGAACAGGACTAGGCATCTCTGGACCTCTGGACTTGGAACTCAGGGTGGGCTTGGAGAGGATGGGTGGATGTGATGAATGGATGAGAAGAAAGGAGGGAGGAAGAAAAGGGGAAGAACGGAGGAAGAGGGAAATGAAGAAGAGAGGAAGGAAGGAAAGAAGGAAGGAAGAGAAGGACAGAGGGAGGGAGGGGAAAGAAGTAGGAGAAAGAATGAATGGATAGGAGGATGTATATATATAGGAGTGTAGATAAAAGAAATGATGGATAGATGGATGGGTGGGTAGATGAATGGATAGGAGGGAGGATTGGTGGATGGTAAAGTAAATTCATAGAAGGATGGATGGTGATTGGATGGATGGATGGATGGATAGAGGGATGATGGATGGATGGATGGATGGATGGATGGATGGATGGATGGATGGATGGATGGATGGATGGATGGATGGATGGATGGATGGATGGATGGATGGATGGGAGGATGGATGGATGGATGGATGGATGGATGATGTGGAGGATGGATGGATGGAGGTGATGGATGGATGGATGGATGGATGATGGATGATGGCGAGCTGGCTGGCTGGCTGGATGGATGATGGGTAGCTGGCTGGATGGCTGGATGGCTGGCTGGATGGATGGATGAATGAGTATGATGAATGGATGGATGGATGGATGGATGAGAGGGTGGATGGATGGATGGATAGATGGGAGGATGGATGGATGGATAGCTGGATGGATGGATGGATGGATGGATGGATGGATGGATGGATGGATGGATGGATGGGATGGAATGGAGGGGGGTGGATGGTGGGTGGTGTGGATGGATGGGTGTGGTGGGTAGGTGGGTGGATGGATGGATGGATGGATGGATGGATGGAAGAAAAATGGATGGGTAGATGGATGGATTGATGAGTGGGTAGATAGATAGGTGTGTGGATGGTTCAATAGGCAAATGGGCAGACAGATTTGGATTCGGAGAATCCAACTTCTGGACTTCCATGACAGCAGCTATTGGGGTCATTCACACTCAGGGGTCACCCACATTCACCATCACATGGGCCTCTTAGCACAGGTACCTATGGCCTCCCTAGTCACAGAAACAGCTGCCCAAAGTGTCTAGAACAGTCTCCATCCAGCCCCAGAGAGGAGCTGAAAGACACCCCCCTCCCCGGCTCCTCACTGCGAAGGGACGGTCCCAGGCGTGGCGTCTGCATCCACCCAGCGCTCTCCAGTGGCATCGCTTCCTTGGCTCCCGTGCTCATCTGCCCGTTTGCACACTCGTGAGCTCATGGTCTTCCTCTCTCACGTCCCGACTCCTTCCTGCACCCCAGGACAACTTCATTGACAACTCCAATCCTTGGCTCGGAGTTGGGTTTGGGGGACACACCTTAAGATGCCCCGTAATATGGTATGGAGTAAGGAGGGAAGAAGTGGGCAGCCAGGGTGGGCTCAGGAGAGCTATGACAGGCGGGCAGCAGGAGAGACACCAGGACCCCCCTCAGGGCGGCCTGGAGTCCTCCGTGTGCTGACTGGTAGGACCCCCCCACTGCACACTAAAAAAGTGTGTGGCATGGTCAGGTCTTCCTCTAGCATCATACAGGGTGCAAGGAGGCCTTTAGGAGATGCATCTGACACCCCCGGGCTCCTGGTGGTTTTGGTCATCTTCCTCCGCAAGACATGAGCCCTGCTCAGTTTTCATAAGTAGGTGGTTTCCCTGGACACCATGCCTTGTGTTCACCATGCGCCTCCATCCTCATGGTCTCCAACTGTACCCTGTCTCCAGGGACGCCTTGCCAGCCCCTCCACCCCCACCTCTGGGGTCCCAGAGCTCCCAAGGGGCCGATAGGTATGCAGAGCCCATGGTGGTACTAGTGGTGACGAGATTCTGCTGGCATCTGGCAGGGGGCAGGACCTAGTGTGGGGGTGGCAAGGGCCCAGCCTTACGTATTTAAATATTTGCTTTCTTACAGAATGGCATTCTTCAGAATATTCACCCATTTATACAGAATTAGTCAGCACCCGGCCCGGGAGGATTCCAGCCGGGAGAGACAGGGGAACGTGGCCTCGTCTGACACTGCAGAGAAGCAAATCCTGTTGTGGGAGCTGCCCATGCCTGCCCAGGACCAGTAGGGAAGGTGGGTGGCAGCTTGCCGGGCAGGGATCACTGCTTGGGTACCCTGTGCCCCATGCAAATCCCAACCTGCAGCCAGAACTTTCTCCAGAGAAAACACACACACACACACACAGTGTCTGGGCAAGCTTACATTAGTCCTGACTCTTACGTCTGTGACCCAGAGAGGTTCTCCTCCCCACCCACCCCCCTGGCAGGGGCACAAAAAAAAGACGTCAAACTCCATGACAGAGCTTTAGAAAACGTCATGATCCTGTAAGAGCTAAGTTCAAATCTCAACATTGTTTCTTCACATGCTGAGCATCCCTGGACAAGCTATCTTGCCCCTCTGGACCTCCCTTTCCCCATCTGTAAGAGGAATCATAAAAATACCTGCAAATGCAAATGAGCATTTCTGGACCCTGGTAAACGCACGCTGGCATTTGACAAGCCGGTCACGGTGCTTCTGTTCACGGCACGTGTGCTCGTGTTGATTGGATCGGTAAGCACTGAGGGGGCACCGAGTCGGGGACTCACGGGACCTTCCTCCAACTTTCTCCGCCTTGGCATCTGCACACGTGCACCAGGCAGGTTAGAACACGGCCTGGGACATTCCTCCCGCGCCTGCCACGCCATACAACACGGAAAAGCATTCAGACTCGCTGCTAAGAGAAAAGGTAGAAGGGGGTCTTTAGACCGCGCAGGCTAAGCAAAAAGAATGGATGTCTAGAGTGAGCTTGGGGCCAGTGACAAAGATTGATGTTCAGACCAGTGGGATTCTCTGCCGACACAGACATCTCTGCTCACGTCGCCAGATGGGCAAATGACCACTGACGGGCTGTGTGGCCAGACTGAACCTTCGCTTGTTTTGGTCACCTCGTCCACACAAACCATGATCGCCCCAGCTTCCTGGGGTTGTGTGAGAGATGCTGCCTTCCGTAACTGCTGTTTCTCACTCATTCATTCACTCATAGGGAGTCTCTCAAAAGGGGGACATGGGGAGCTCAGTACAAGCAGCTCTCTCACATGCCAGTGGGAAGAGACAGTGAAAGTCGGCAAGAGAGGGCTGTGGGGTACATGCTGTGGGGTACATGGGAAGTTTTCTCGGGGAGGTGATGTTTGAGATTGAGCCCTCCTTGCAGCAAAGATTGCTGTAGGGGGATCAGCGGAGAAACACTTTAAACAGAACACGGAGTCTGTGTGAAGGTCCTGGGGCAGGGATTGGCGTGGGCAGGGTGGGAAACAAAAGGACCAGATGGTGGTCCTACAAAGAATGAGATCAGGAGCGGCGGTGGGGGTGTGGAGGAGCGTGGGGATGCGCAGGAGGAACAAGACCCTTCTGGAAGTCTTTCAAACCATAGTCAGAACTTTGAAAGGCTCAGCACCCCTCTACCCCCCCACCCCCCGGTGAGGAATTAGGCAGGCTACACAGCAGGACTGAGATTAGGGCAAATTTCAAAAGCACGAAGCCAAAAAGATGTAAAGGGCAGGGGGTTTCCCCTGAGCCCTGGCCACTGCCCCAGAAAGACCCTCAACTTAACCCCTCCCCAATTTTGGGCAAGGGCTATCCCTTTGTCTCTTCCTGCCTTTCCTCGAAGACTCCTGAGACTCAAGGGGAGTCCCGATGTGGACACCCCAGACTTCTCCTTCCTGCCTCTGACCCGCTCCATGGCTCAGAGACTTCCAGGATGTTTGGCTTCACACCAGCACACATCTCCCAGCCAAACGACAGTCCTCATCGCCTCCACCTGGCCTCCCGCAGCCGGTGACACCATGCCTTTCACCTGTCACTGGGTCTTGGGTACAAAACATGCACACGTCATAGAAGGTCTTCACAAACTGCACACAGCACACCAGAAGCACCCAGAAACCCCTTCAACTCTGAAGCCTCAAGGGAACTGGCCAAGGGCTCTGTACAGACGCGGCCACGTGGTCCACCTGCTGTGTCAACACGTTGGGCTGCGTGTGAGTGTGTGTGTGCGCATGCGTGTGCATGCACACCGTGTATGTGGGCTAACCTCAGGTGTCTTCCTCGACCTTCCCCCACTTTATTTTCCAAGGCGGCACCGCTTGCTGAGCCCAGAGCCCAGAGCCCAGAGTCGCGCTAGCTGGCTTGCTCTGGGATCCCGTGGCTGTGGCTCCGGAGGACGGAGCTGACACGGGTGGCTGACCAGGTGTTTGGGGACTTGAACTCTGGTCCTCACACTTGCACAGCAAGCACTTTATGCACTGAGCCATCTCCCCGCCCCCAGTCAACTCATTTGTGAAATTCAGCCACGTTGCTGCCTAAAGGGACATCGCGTTCCTGCTCACGGCTGTGTAGTATTCCATCCTGGAATGAAGCCCTGATCTATTGTGGGTGGACATGTGATTTCCTCCCATGTGAACGCAGCAGTCATCTGCTGACACGTGACACATGAGCGTAAACTTCACAACCCAGAGTGACAATGAATACTTTCGCTGTCTCTGCCCGAGGCAGGACAGCTGAGGGGTTCTGAGGCTGGCTCTCTCCCTGGGATGCAGATGGAATGGCAGGCACAGCTGCAGCCTGCGAAGACCTAACTAGGATGGGGATCTGTTCCCAAAACGCCCACTGTGATGGTCTTTCTAAGGACTACCTGAGTGTCCTCATGATGCGGAGGCTTATCCAGGCTGGGGGATGGCAAAGCAAACAAAGGAGACCCAAGGCCTTTGATGACCTGTCTTAGCGGTCCCAGATCCCCCAGACATTAAGAGCAGATTGGTTCTGACAGTAGGCGGGAAACATCTGTGAGTGTTTCAGCAGACCACCGGTGTCTTGGTGTCTTGGAGCTCCATGTGCTATGCCCAGGGGAACATGACAACGTCCCTGCTCCACTAGTCCACTAGTCCCACTGACCCACCAGGCTGTCTCAGCCACAGCCCCCTCCCCCCCCAGCTACCATCTCTAGTTTCCATGGCAATCTTCTGGGAGCCCTGGGTGCTTCTGGGGAGTGTCAAGAGCTGCTCTTTGCTCTTCTAGAGTCGGGGTTCCCCTGGGTAGAGGACCCCAGGTCCCTTCTTTATACCATCAGAGTGACATGCAGTGAGGCCTCCAGAGATTCCCAGCGAGGTGGGCCGACCTCTGGATGGACTCTGCATCTTCCTCCACCCTCCTAGGGGGAGGCTGGGGTGCTCAACCTCACCAGTTGTGGCACTGAGACCCCAAGGATTCTGGGTCCTCCTGGGGTAAGAACACTGGCCAGCTGTGCAGCATCCAGTTTCTACAAAGCTGGATCATGCCGACTGGCTGCTCTGTGGCAAGGTGGGGACTTGCACCATGCCATTCCGATTGGCAGCGTCTCTCATGGTAACAACCACCGCTTCACCAAGCACCACGGCTGGCAGAGGGAAACCCAGCACCAGAGCGCCACCGGGCAAAGTCACAAGACACACTGGGAACCATCCCACTCTGTGCCAAGGAGAGGCAGCCAGGGTCACCGTCAGGCACCTCCGCTTCGGGGAGGGCCAGGCCCCCTCTGCCATCGGGGCAGGGACTTGGGCCCTCTTGGGAAGGCAGGAGAAGCTCCAGATGAGTTTTGAGTCAAGGAATAGCCTGATCCACCTGGTGCGTCTCAGTGTGAAGCACGCAGTCTTTGGGGGGCTCCCTGGATCCCTCTCTGCCCAGCCACAGGACTGTCCATGTCAAAGGAACCGGGACACAGCCCTTGGCTGGCTGTGTGACCCAAGTCAGGCAACTTGCCCTCTCTGTGTTCCAGTTTCCGCAGCAGATCCAAAGCTCTGGTGTCTCCATGTGAGATGGGTGAGGGGGACAGATGTCACGCACTTGCCTGGGGCTGACCTGTGGCTACTTCACAGGGGATGGGGTCCTAGCAGTGACCCGTCCAGCCGTCTCCCTGCTCCATCTTCAGAAAACTCGAGACCTCGCAGTAGCCCCCTTTCCCCACCTCCAGCTTCAGCAGAGACAAAATCCCTGTTTGTCCCTCCTCTGTCAGCAGCCTGGACACCCAACTCCCAAGAGACTTCCTGTGGGAACTCCGCAGACACAGACCAGCCAGAGCAGCCACTGCTGCAGGCTGAGCCCCTCTGGGTCCCCACATGCCCACCCACCACACTGCTCTGCTCAGGGACCCTGTGGCAGCGGACACCGCACCAGACGCCTGTGGTCACCTCGGACCCGCCAGCAACCCAGAGGCAGGCGTCATGCAGGCGAGGACGTCAGGGCCCCAAAGATGAGTACTAGCTGCTCAAGGTGATATGCTGGGGCTGGAGCCGGGGTTCACCTGCCTCGGTGTACCTCACAGTCACGCCCAGCACACACGTATGCGCACCTACCGCCCAGCACACATGCATGCACACCTACCACAGCCGCTGTCGCCCCATCCCTGCCTGCCCCATTTCCCTGGATCCAGTGCCCCACTGTGAGACAGGAGCACTACACATGAGTAGGGAGCTGCCATTCCACGGATATGCAAGGCGGAGGCCCAGGAGGTAGATTCACTTGCCCAGGGCCGCTGCAGGGGGCCAGGGTCATAGGAGCCCTAGGGTGCTCAGGAGGAGTCAGCGAGGCCAAAACTGTAACCCACCCCAAAGCTACGCCCCTCAGGACATCGAGGGGCCCACCATTGCCTCCCCGAGCCTCAAGTGTCTGGTGACTTGGCTGAGACCGTCCCCTCAAGGCCCTGGGCCAGCCTTCCCCTGCCTGGCCTGTGGGGCACCCGCTGCCCAGGAGGCCTCCCCACACCCTCAGGTTCCTGGGCCCCAGGCTCGTCTTCTTTTCTTCTGTCTGAGCCAAGAAGGTTAAAAACATGCCAAAAATGAGCCACCTCTCGCTTTAGTGCACTTGCATAATGCGCGGCAAAGCAGGCTGCATTAATCGCCCGGGATCTACATTTTTCAGTGACATTAATCTTTAGCCGGAAAGCCTCCCTGGACGGCTCCTTTCAGGGAGAAGGCACTTAGCTGGCCAGGAGCACAGGGGCCGCCTGGATTCCTCCTCCTCCCGGCACCACACCCACCCGCCAGCCCAGCACGGCCCCGGCTGTGGAGGGCTGTGGAGGCGGATGGCAGAGATGCCCACAGGGGACACAGGGACAGAGGAAGGCGGGGTGCTCAGAGTCTCAGGCACTGGGTGTGCAAGGGAGAAGGAGAGAAGCCTGGCTGCCCGTGTTCCAGCCGCTTCTGCGCTCAAGAGAAAGTGTCTATCTGTGGATCACGGGACACACATGCATTAGTGATTCTGAGACACTGCATGCATGCACGTGTGCCATTGTGTATGTGTGTGCAATGTGTGCATGCATGTGTGCTATTGCGTAGGTGGTTTGTGCATTCAGGTGTGTCATTGTGTGTGTGGGTGTATATACGTGTGTGCCTTTGTGATTGTGTGTATGTATGGTGTGTGCATATATGTTTGTCATAATGTGTGTGTTATGTGCATGCATGTGTGCCATTGCATGTGTGTGGTGTATGCATGCAGGTGAGTCATTGTGAGGGATGTATATGGATGTGTCTTTGTGTATGTGTGTGTGGTGTGTACATATATGTGCGTCATAATGTGTGTGGTATGTGCATGCATGTGTGCCATTGTGTATACATGATGTGTGTGTGTGCCCTTGTGGGGGGGGTGAACATGCATGTGTGCAATTATATATGGCGTGTACATCCATGTGTGTGAAGTATGCATGCATACCACTATGCGTGTGCGATATGTATGCCAGTGTGCCATTGTGTCATGGTGTGAGTCATAGTTTGTGTGTGTGGTGTGTGCATGCATGTATACCTTTGTGTGTGTGGTATGGGCATGCATGCAAGCCATTGTGTGTGTGCGTGTGTGTGTAAATGTGTGTATGTGGCTGTGTCAGTCAAGGGCTAGCAGGGGTGTGTGCAGGAAAGACTGTGAGTGTGTGCATCATGCTTTGGGAGTCTGGGCGTACGCATGGTTTTGTGGGACACACTCATGATGGGTGTCTTGGGTGTGTGCAGGGGCGGAAGGCCACAGCTGGATCTGGGAGTCGAGGGAGGTGACATGGTGGCCATGTGTGCACGGCGCCTTGAGACAGCTCAGCGACCACCAGCTTCACACTCCCCACAGTGCCGAGCAACCCACTCAGGATTCTAGGGTGTAGATTAAATGCAGAGCAAAGAGTACACTAAAAACTTAAGGCTCATCGTGCGTAAGAAGACGCAGATAAGATGCCTGATTGCAAACCTGAAGACCCGAGTTTGCCCCCCGAAATCCCACATGGTAGAAGGAAAGAACTGACTCCTCACAGTTGTCCTCTGACCCCCACCTGGGAGTCATGGCATACATAATCAATAAATCAAGTATTTTTAAAAGTTCGGAAGTACAGGCTGACACATATGCAAAGCACTTGGCACAACGAGGGAAATCACCAAGTTCTTGTATGACGGTGGTGTCATGAGACAGGCTGAGGCCCAAAGAAGGGGAGTCAGGAGCTGTCTTCTACAAATGAGCACTGGAGTCAGGGTTCAGATGGAGCAGGAAAGGATATAGCTGGTGTCCTAGCCTCAGTTTACCCTCATGCACACCTCAGTTTGTCCTCCCTGCCTGCCAGGATGTGGGGGTGGGGGGAGCCAAGAGGGGACCATGCGCAAGCCTGACCAGAAGATGACCTTATGCAGGACCAGGTCCAGATTCAAATCCAAGAGGCTCCAACAGCAGAAGAAAGATTCCAGATCCTTCTCCACTCCTGAGACCATGTCCACAAGCTTGAGTTATCCGGCCTCCTGTGGCCTTGTCCACAGACCCTGCTAATCCTACCTGCCCAGCTGTGTAGTTATGGGCAGGGCAGAGCCCAATCACAAGAGGCTTCTGGGAACAAGAGCCCCAAGCAGTTCCCAGGCAACCCACACCGAGGCACTAGGGTGATGCCAGAGGGGCCACTAAGACCCCTGTCCCTGGTGCCCCAAAGCAGGGGGACATCAAAGGATGCTTTCGCTGACCCCCAAAGCAGCACTGGTCATCCATAACCCAGTGAGAAGCCGTGCCGTGGGTAACCAGATCCCTGCTCGATGAGCGGAACACCCGCCTCCTTTAGCCTGCCCACGACCCACAGCGTGGGCTCTCTGTGCCTGTCGTTAACTCAGGCTAGGGAGACAGGCAGGCATCTGAGCACAGATCCTTCTGAGTGGGCGAGGTAGTTACTGCGTAGATGTAGTGTGTCCACACAGGGACGTGTTTGCACCTGCAAGGGGCCAGTGGTGTCCGCATCACACCAGAGCACTGGGGAGGATCCAGGCTGCTGAGCCAGGCAGACTGGGGTCTGAGTTCAGCTCCACCCCTGTCTAGCTGGGCCTCGGGGATGGGGATGGGGATGTGCAGAAGTTACACAGTGAGCTCTGCATGCTGAGGTTCCTACCAGTGCCTCGAACGGTCTAGTGAGGACTGAGTGGCCCGTTCACATAGAAGTGTCTGGAACTCACACCATCTTTATCTATCACATGTAATTGGGGGGTGTGATCAGCAGACTTCCAAGGTGTCTTCATGACCCTGGCAGGGTCTATCTCCCTCTGAGTGAGTGAAGCAGTCTACGACAGAATGTCACTCAGTGATGGTACTTTGTCACAAGACACAAATCGCTTAGCCAGGTGGCCATATCCACCCACATCAACTCTTTCTATATTGTCTTACTTTTTTTTTTTTTTTTGAGCCAGGGTCTTACAGTCTACTCAGACTGGCCTGGAGCCTGCGATCCTCCTGCTCAGCCACAGAGAGCTAAAACATGTGCCAGCACCTCCGGCGGCCCTTGAAAAGCAGCAATTGGGGCTGGGGACGTGGTTGTCAGGCAGGCTTGCCTCAGGCAGGAGGGCTAGAGTTTGGATCGCCAACATCCACACGAAGATCTGTGGCACGTGCCTGTAGTCACAGCAGCCAGTGGAAGACAGGAGGACCCCAGGGGTGTGACGGCTGGACAGCAGCCAGCCTAGTAAGTAGGGTGAAGAGCACTGAGGAAGAAACCTGACATTGACATCTGGTCTCCACACACACACATGAGCATGGATACAGGGATGCGCAGATACGCAGGTGGTAGACAGAGGAGATATTACAGATGGGTAGACGATAGGTAGGTAGAAAGATAGATGATGCATAGATGATAAGTGATAGGTAGGTAAGTAGATAGATAGATAGATAGATAGATAGATAGATAGATAGATAGATAGATAGATGGATAGATAGATAGATAATAGATGATAGGTAGAGATAAATACATGGAAGATAGATAGATGATAGATAGATAATAAATACAAAGATAGGTGATAACATAGATATATGATAGATGATAGGAAGATAAAGATAATAGAAACATGATTTATAGGTGATAGAAAGGTAGATGATATATAGATAGATAAGAGGAAAATAGATATAGATAATAGATGCTTGACAGGTGATAGATAATATGTAGGTATAATATATAAATATCAATAATTGATGATAGACAATAGATAAATAGATGGTGGATTGATAGATGATAGAAGGGCAAATAGATAATAGATGATAGGTAGTTGGATAGATAACAGATAAATAGATGATAGATTAGGAGATAGACAATAGGTAAGTAGATAAATAAACAATAGGACAATGGACAATAGAATGAGAAAGGGAGGAAGGAAGGAAGGAAGGAAGGAAGGAAGGAAGGAAGGAAGGAAGGAAGGAAGGAAGGAAGGAAGGAAGGGAGAGAAAGAGAAAGGAGGGAGGGAGGGAGGGAGGGAGGGAGGGAGGGAGGGAGGGAGGGAAGCAGGCAGAAGTCAGAGAGATCAAGACCCAAACCCAAAGAATGGATGCAGGGGGATTTCTGCATTGTCACACAAAGGACCCCAGGTTGCTAGAGTGACTCCTTCCAACGACCAGCAGGGAGATGGCACCTCTGTCCTGCAGCTGCCATCACTAACCCGAATGACTGCCCTGCTCCCCACACAGCCCAAGGAGCACCCTGCTCCCCACACAGCCCAAGGAGCACCCTGCTCCTCACACAGCCTGCTCGGGCGCCTCTTGCCCTCAGGGTCAAGCCTCAACTTGGCTCTGCAGATGAATCAGCTTTGCTTTGGCCAAGCGAATGAGCCAGAGCCCAGCACGGTCTTCCCGTGTACTGCCCAGATACCAGTGCGTTCTAATGGCTTAAATGCCTCCATCGGAACTGGGCGTGCCTTTCTAGTTCCTGGTCAACAAGACAGGAGACGTCCAGGTTTTTAGAGGTGCCACAAGTCCTTACTACAAAACTCACTAAATATTTAAAAACGGGTTTGGCCTAAACGAAGAGCTTGAAGCATACGCATCTGCAGAGCCGAATGAAGTCTCTTGACCACTTGAAGCCTGAGAGCTGCACAAAACCAAGAGGTAGACAAGCAAAATGGGAACAGATGGTCATGACGTAGCGTATGCCTGCAACGCCTTCAACACGGAGGACTGAGGTGCACGACCACCCTGTCTGCAGACCCCATCTTTCGTAAAACAACAAACCTCTTCCAGTAAAGAAAGAACAACTGTTAAATGCTTGGGCTTCTATAGTGCTACTAAATAACACGAGATTCAATAGACTGCGATTTAGTAAAGGAAAAAATGAAACCGGTTTGGAGGGACTGCGGAGATGCTCAGCTGGTAAACCTGAGTTGGCTCTCCAGCATCCACAGAAAGCTGACCCGGTAGCATATTTCTCTAATCCCAGCACTGGGGTTGGGTAGAGATGGCAAGCTCCACAGAACTTATTGGCTGGCCAGCCTAACCAATTAGGGAGTTCCAAGCGCACTGAGAGACCCTGTCTCAGAAACTAGGATGGAGGGGCTAGTTAGATGGTTCGGTGGTTAAAGCCTTTGCCTTGAAACCAAAAGGATCTGAGTTCAGATCCCAGATCCCATGTAAAAATAAAAAAAAATGCTGGTCAGATATGGTTGTAGCCTATATACTATGGCCCTGGAAGGCAGAGCCTGGGAAACCCAGGGCATAGCTTTAAGAAGATAGACCAAGTCAGGATGATTCCTGAAGTCACCCTTGGGCATTCATAGGCACATACACTCAAGTACCCTCTGGTGTACACACACACACACACACACACACACACACACACACACAGAGGTATATCCACCACAGGCAACACACATACACATGCAGATACATGCACACACATGGGACATGGGTACACACACACGCAAAATAAGATAGAGAATGGTAAATGAAGACACCAATGTCAGTCTCAGGAACAAATGGCTGAGCAATTGCACGTACCTATAATCCCAGTACTCAGGAGCTGAGTTGGGGGATTACCTCGAGTTTAAGGCTAGCCTGAGCTACAGAGAGCCCCTGTGCCCACCACCCCAACATGCACACACAAAAAACAGGACCAGTGGGCTTCTTTCTGGATGTTCATCCTTGAACCTTTGACCTCCCTTTCTCCTCTCCACTATCATCCAAGAAGCATCGTGGACTTCACCCCTTGCCTCCCTGAGTATGGGAACCCCAGGTTGGTTCCCACGCAGCCCGGCCACGGATCATTGCACCCCCTGAGCAGCAGAGACAACTGCAGAGGCCCAAGTGCGCCGGCCTGGTGGGGACCTCTTCTGCCTTCCTGTCTTGTTGACCAGGAACTAGAAAGGCGGCTGGGCCCCTCACTGTGTCTAGACGCTGCTGTCCCGCAGATCCGGGGGACCTCACCTGGGATGGTGAGAAGTGACGAGTGGGCAGGCTCTCGCCCCGCCCCAGGGGGGCACTTCCTCAGGAGGAAGGAAACTGTGAGCTCAGTATCATCCCTGCCACCAGACCTACAGTGGGGCGAGGGGCCCCACCTGTTCCTGATAAGCTCCCTAATCCCGCCCTTAATTACTCTTTATTAACGAGGCTGCCGCGGAGGGGGGCAGTAGGCAGCAAGAGCAAAGACACATCAGAAGCCAATCACATTTTCCAAGACCAAAATAACCTCCCAGGGAAGGCTGAGCGCCTGCCCGTGCCCCTTCCGGAGCCCCAGAACACGTCCCTGAGACGGGCTGTGTTCCCCAGCTCCCTGCCAGGGGCCCCCAGCCCGCCTGTCTTTGGTCATTCAATAACTTCCCAAGAGCTTTGAGCTGGCTTTGCAGATACATGGTGACTAACCCATCCGGGGCCCAGGGTCCACTGTCTCACGAGCAGGAGGGGCCGACATCCCGAGTGCCTCATTGCTGGTGTTGAATGCTACTCTGGAGAGGGTGGGGACTGTGGAGCAGAATGGAGGTGTGTGTGCATGGGATGTATGCATGTCTACATGCATGTGTGTTTGCGTGTGTGTGTGTGTGCGCGTGCACGCGTGTGTGTGTGTGTATGAGAGTGCACTTGAGTGCATGTGCCTATGGAGCCCCAGAGGGTGATATTGGGTGGGAATCATTGCTGTTTGCTCCTCCACCTTATTGTTAAAGCCTAGATCTCTAATGAAGCCCAGAACGCTCCATTAAAGCTCGTCTGGCTAGCCAGCTTACTCTGCGGATTGCCAGCTTACTCTGCGGATTTCCAGGCTCTACCGCCCAGGACTAGAATTTCAAGCAGGGCACCATACCCACCTGGCATGTTTATTGGGATCTGGGGATCTGAACTCAGGTCCTTTCGCTTGCAAGGCAAAGGCTTTAACCACTGAGCCACCTCCCCGGCCTTAGAGGAGCCCGTCTCAATGCCCCATGGTCCTGCCAATGACAGGTCACTTTTTAAGATCGGGAGGAAGCCAGATCCCATTCTTCTCCCATCCGGTCTCCCCTCTTTCTCCTCCTCTTCTCACTCTGGTCCCAGACCTTCCCTCTGCCCAGGTCCATTTCTGCCAGTTCCCTCCGGGTATGTGCCACCTCCTCCAGGGGGCCCTTCCTGACCACCATTGCCACCTCGCCTCTTGACCCTGTTCATTTTCTCCCAAGTGCTCATTCCAGATCTATGACATTGGCCTTCTGCTACTGATGAGACTGAGGTCCCCAGAGTCTGCATGGAGCCAGAACCACTATCAGGATGGGATGCAGGGAGCAAAGTGTCTAGAACCCCCCCCCCATGTTGTCTTCACAGCGCCTCAAAGAGCCTCCCACAACCTACAAGAACACAAAAGCTCCCCAAAGCTCCTGCCCCCCCCCCCCGTTGGGTGCCTGTGCCCTCCCTTTGGGGTCATGGTTCTGAGCCCACCACTGGACCACAGGCTCCAGCCCCTCCCATGGTCCAGTGCAACAAGCCAGGCTGGAGAATCGGTATGTCTTCTGACTCACTTTTGTCCCAGGCCCCAGCAGATTTTAATTCTAAGGTTCAAAGCGTCTCTGCCCCTTCCCAGATAAAAAAGGCCCCTCAGTCGGGGCGAGGAGCCACTTCGCAGGGGTGGAAGGCCCCCGAAGAGGCTGGCCCACTGCGCAGCCCACACCCTCTGCTCACCAACGTGCTCCGCTCCAGCCACCGTTCCGGCCCGCTGCGCCACAAGAAAAGCCCATTAATTCAACCCTAATAGGATTTTCAATTTGTCAACAATCCTGGGAGAGCTCCAGGAGGTGGGAGGAGGCGGGTGGGATTCAGGGCATGTCTGCATGAAAGGGAAGCTTGGTGGGATCGACGAGGACACAAGACAGGTCCCTGCTCCCGGAGCAAGGGCCAAGGAGGCAAGCCATGGCCCCTCAGAGACTCGGTTTCTTCCGGTGACTCGAATGTTCTTCGAGGATCTGAAATGAGACTGGGAAGGAGCCACAGGCACAGCCCCCCGTGCTTGCCAGACAGGTGGTCTGTGCAGTGTCACCGCTGCTTTCGGTCCCAGCTTCTCCTCCTGCTCCACCCAGACCTGCTCCAAGTAGTCCAGGCCCTTGGCTATAGATGCCTCCTTCAGTCTCCTGCCTCCAGGGGTCTATTGTTTAGGTCCATCTATACTAACTTGTGCACCCCCAATCTGGCTAAGAGCACAGTCTGACAGCTGCCTGCATCAGTTCCCCAGGCAGATTCCTCCGGGAGATGCCAGTTGGAGCAGGGAGAGCCATGGGGGAGTGGGTCCGTGCCTATGCTGCTCCCTGTTCGTGGCTCGATGCATCTCCACAGCCTGAAACCAGGAGCATCCTGGCACCGCAAGGGCCTCGGGAGGAGGCTCAGGGAGTGGAAACTCCGGGGGCAGGGTCGTCAGAGGAGATGTGTCTCATGCCAAGCAGGCGCGGCTCTAAGACTACACCATGGCTTCCAGAGCCACAAGACCAACCCCATGCCTGGCTCAGAGTCCACGCCCTGGGTGTGACAGAATGCCCACTGGAAGAGAGAGGTGGGAATGCAGGACTCAGGAGACCCTGTGCCTGGCTCCCAGCAGCAGCCTCCCTACGAAGCCTCGCAACCAGGCTGAACAGCTGGAGGGGAGAGAGAGCCCCGATCTATGGTCCCCACGTGCTATGCCTGTCCAGACCCTCTGCATGAGCCCCAATCGTCATAGACAGAGTCTTATTCCCACTGAGGTGACCCAGGCAGCCACGGGAGGTGGCAGGAGACGGCCAGGGGACACTTCCGCTGCTCTCTGTGCACCTCTTCAGGTCCTGATCATCAAAGACAAAACTGGTGTTTGCCTTCTTTAGGGGGGTCTCACGAGAAGGCTGGATGGGAGTCACCTTTACCAAATCAAGGTGGTGGGACCAAAGATCACAGAAGGGAAATCTGTGGGTTCTCGGATCCAAGACACAATGCTGAGCAGATGCCAGGAAGAAGATTCTAGAAAAGAAAAAAATCCAAGTACCACCAGCTAGACGGTAGGAAGATACTGCAGGTGCCAGTGGGATTCTGGAAGAGGTGGGCAGCATGCCAGCTACAGGGAGCTATGTATCGCCCGCATAGGAGATGAGAGGTGGGTAAGAACCCATGTCTGTGGGCCGGTTCTGGCCCATAAGCTGTGTAGAAAGACTCTGGTACTCAGTCATTTCTTTGGCTGGAGCAGCACGTATCGGGCTCTGTTCCCAAGCAGAAGGTGGGGACCCAGGGAGGTCAAGGGGCGGGGGCACATGATCTGGCAGGAAAAAGGACTCGTGTCACCATGTCCAGAAGTCGCAGGATGGGGGGGTGCATTTGAGGATGTGTTCAGAGTATATTACCCTCTCCTCTGCCCAGGCTCCCCGGTTCACCAACTCCCACAATAAAAGTGCTCCCCAATGCTTCCCCCAACTTCCAGCAGCACTCCTGTCTTGCTGTGTGAGGTGGAGTGAGTTGCTCACCCTCAGTGTTTTTAGCTCCCCTAAGCAAAAACCCTGCCCAAAGCAGAAAATTCACGGTCTCCGCCCTCCGTGGAGGGCGAACGCTCTTCATGAAGCAGCTTGGTGAACTACAGTCACGGTGAACAGACAAATCTCTCCCTGGGATCCACTGATCCTGAAGGATCTTAGACTGGGAAGGAAGGTGTGGCTGAGAGTGTGAGAGCTGTCCCCTCTCTGTCACTCATTCACATGAGACCTTCTGTCACACCAGCAACAGGACAGCCCCACAACCAGGCCCTGGAGCCCGCGGATCAATCAAGAAGGATTCACTGGGGTGACGGGTGACGGAGGCTCTGCCAGAGGCCACACTGGAGGCACGAGGGCGGAGCGAGAGGCAGTGGGCAGATAAGCAAACGTCAGCTAAAGAGACCTCTGGACTTGCACTGAGAAGATGACGAAGGTAGGCAAGCAGAGGGGCAGGAGGTTAAGCAGGAATGGCAGGAGGTCAGCTGCTAAAGTATGAAGCACCCCTCTTTCCCTTGCAGCACTCCGTCCCTCTGCGAAATGGGCCAGTGAGCAAAAGAAAGTTAGAAGGAAGGTGATGTGATAAGGTGAGAGAGAGCTTGTCTAGCATACATGAAACTCTGGACTCCACCCCCAGCACCCCAGGGAAAAAATGGGGCATGGTGGTGCATGCACTCAGGAGGTGAAGACAGGAAGATCGGAAGTCCAAGGTCATCCCCTGCTGCAAAGCTAGTTTGAGGTCAGCCTGTCTCAAAGAGAAAAGTGAAGGGACAGATGCACGCACAGCAGAGAAAGCATTGGGGTCCTTGAGGAATACCCCCAACCCCCGCGAGAGATCTGCGCAGGTTCTTCCTGAGTCCTGCACACCATCTCAAAGCCCGGGCTTCCGCCATCTTCAGCATCTTGAAGCCCACACCACAGCGCTGCCCTCCACAGCTGTCTAACTCTGATTCCCTCCACCTAAAGCCTGGCACTGGCCCGTCCATGTGCCTGTTCCACAGCATCTGATCACCATCCACAAGCCAGGGACTGTGCCAAGCATCGGGGTGCCCCAAAGTCCAGCTGGCTCTGTGCTGCCTCTCCTGATAGCCCCACCCAGCCCTACTGGCTACCATGCCAGCAGGAACCCACCTGTGCAGGCACAGCGCGCTGTCAATAACCAGACAGGACCGTGTGGGGCGTGCCTGTCCGTCCCCTCCAGCCCCAGCCCACGGCCAGCGGCAGGGCACACTCATGGCTGAAATCCCACGGTGGCTTCTGGCCAGCTGACTGCCACTTGCTTATTTGCCTTGGAACAGGACATACATTTTTCCACTATTTATGCTGCCGACCTCGGGAATAAACTTATTACTGCTCCAAGTTGCGTTCCCACACCATCCAGCTCGAATCTGGGACCCGGCACACAGAGGAGGTCCAAGGGTGCTGGCTATGCCAGGAGTGTCCCCAGATCTTCAGGGTAGAAGGGACCGAGGTCACATGTTCGCCCCACCCCCAGACCCGGAGATGGTCTGACTTGTTCTTTCCCTCTCTGTGAGCAAATCGCATCTCCAGGTCTCCTCGCTCTGTCTAGCAGCGTGGCAGAGCCAAGCTCTGAGGACTGTCATTCAGAGTGAATGACACCATGTCTGAGAATAGCTTTGGGTCGCTGTGATGGCCCCCAGAAGACCCATCAGCTTGACAGCCTAGCCTGAGTCCAACTCCACTCCGGGAGGCCCCACATCTGGGCGGGCAACAGCATCAGCCAGATGTGCTGTGTAGGTCCTACAGCAGTGGACTGTGTGTTCTGATGACGGGAAGCAGCCACCCACATCCGAGGTCACTGTTCTAGACCTGCATCATCTGCGGCTACCTGGTTGACAGACGTGTAGTGCCAGGATCTAGAAACCACAGGGAAGAAAAATCTAATAGCTTCTTAAACGTTTTAAATTTTACATTTGTGTGCATGCGTTGGGATGGAGGAGTATGCGAGCTGGTGCATGCATATGGAGGTCAGAGAACAGCTTGCAGCCGGTGCATGCATATGGAAGTCAGAGAACAGCTTGCAGCCGGTGCATGCATATGGAGGTCAGAGAACAGCTTGCAGGAGTCCGTTCTCCCCTTCTACCACGGGGGGTCCAGGGCGTGGAAACCTAGAGTGTCCGTCATGCAACGGCCACCATCGTCTAAAACCAGCCAGGAATAACACATCAGTGCATGGGTGTGACTGATCTCAATAAAACTTTATTTACATAGGTCGTGGGCCAAAGTGTAGCTAATGTTTCTGGTTGAACATCCAAGAGACTCATTGGGGTTTTGCTTCTTCCTCTAATGGGTGAGCTTCTGTCTACCTAGCCTTCCCATCTATCTAGTCTTCCTTCCCGCCTGCCCCCTCCTTCCCACGCTGTAGCCATCTCCTTGGTCCAGTCCTTTCCACTAGCACCTGAACTTCAGGCCATTCTGCAGTACCCGGCTCTCCGTCATGTGGCAGTTACATTCAGTTGTCTATTTGGCCAGTGGGAAGATCCTTTCAGCATACCAATGAGGATTATCAAGTTAAAGCAAGGCTGCAGGTGACCGTCTAATTACATAGCTGATATGGGAAGACTCAGCACAGTGAGGGGGACCATTCCCCAGCCAGATGGATTAAAAACAAAGAGTAGTTGGTAGTTTGGCAGACAGGCGAGGTGGCAGGCACGTGGCACTGACCCTTGTGCTCTCTGCTCTTGGCTATGGTTATCGTGTGGCTGGTTCTCTTGACTGCTCCTGGCAATTCTCCCCCATCATGATCAGCTGTAACCTGTCATCATTTCTAGGTTGGGTAAAATCCCCTAAATCATTCAGATCATGACCTATCACATGGAAAGAATATGAAACTAAGACAAAATCACTGAGATCATGAACTTCCCTAGAGGCTCCTCCTGAGCACCGGACGACTGCATTTCCCAGCGTCCCTAGGAGTCTGTGGAACCAGAGCCGTTGCTTCCCCCCTGTAGCTTCTGGTCCACCTTTCCTCAGAAGCAGGGGTGAGCTCTTGAAACCCCAGCTCCTGACCCTGAGGTCTCCCCAGCCTTTCATGCTGGACCAGCCTCAGCTCACTGCTCTTCCCCCCCCCCCCCCACCACCACCACCCTCATTCTCGGAACTCACCTTGCCCTGTACAAAAACATCCCCCCTCTTCTTCCTCTGGCTAATTCCTGTCTCGCACCTCCCGAAGAGCCCCAGGTGGTAGGGAGTCAAGCCCAAATGAGGCCAAGACCCAGATGAGGAGGAGCCGAGGGGTGGTGCCCATCAGAGTTGGTGCTGCCACCCTGGGAGCAGTCTGGAGACTGGGACAGAGTCAGCCTGAAGGCTGGATCCAAGAGGTGGTTCTACTTGCTGAAGGGGCATGACTTCAGTAAGTCGCTTCTCTTCCTGCCTCAGTTTCCCCTCTGTAAAGCAGACAGTGATGGTAATGGATCTTAATGGTTTCTGTGTTAATTGCTTTTCCTCTTGCAAACAAAGACTTGTCTGCTCGTGGTTTCGGGGCTTTCAGTTCATTACCAGGAAGCAGAGGGTCAAAGCCAAGGCCAGCACCCGGTCCTCAGCTGACTTCCTCTCTTCTCCCTTTTCTTCCATCTGGCCCCAGGCTGTGGGAGGACACACACACACACACACACACACACACACGCACACACACACACACACACACACACACACACGCACGTGCGCACACACGCGCGCGCACACACGTGCGCGTGCACACACACACACACGCACGCGCACACACACACACACACACACACGCACACACACACACACACACGCACACACACACACACGCACGTGCGCACACACGCGCGCACACACACGCGCGCGTGCACACACACACACACACGCACGCGCACACACACACACACTCTGGCCCAGTCTTCCCCATTCAGTTAATCCTCTGGAATCTCCCCGGCAGCCACCCCCAAGGCGTGCCTCAACATTGCCTAGGTGATTCTAAATCTAGACCAATTGAAGATGCCAATTACCCATCACTCACACACACATATCACATACATATGCATGCACATGTACAACATACATGATGCAATACATACATGTGCAGACACAACCCATGTGCATGCAACATGCATTCACACACATGTAGACACAATATATATACACATACAACACATATAACACATGTACTTACATACATCCATGCATAAACATAAACACAGATATTCAAACATACATGTGAACACGTATATGCACACATATACACATGCATGTGCACTACAATACATGTGTGTATGTGCATGTATAAAAACATATGCACATACATATGTACACACATACGTGCACACGACCGGAAAAAAGTCTAAAGTCTTCAAATCTCATGCAGCAGGACTAAAAGGACAGAGGAGTCTCGCTTAAGTCCAGAGAGGGCAGCAGGGCTAACTCTGCACAACTTCTGAAATCACCCCAGCACCTTGAGCCCAAGCTTCTTGCCCACACTAAAGCTCCCCAGGGGCTCCACCTCCCCAAAGATTCTGGAGAATCGTCCAAACCTCCAGCTCCTGCTTGCACACCTCCAGTTATGGAGACCTCACCACCTGGCCTGGGCAGCCTCGGGGGTTCTCCTCATGGCTAGGTGACGACTAGCAGGGTCTCCCCCGCACAATGGGGTCTTTTGCATCTCTGTACCTCGTCCACACAGCCTCTATGTGAGCAGCTGGAGATGGGACCAAGAAAGAACAGGCACGGCCTACACTGTACACATGTAGCTCACATGTGCCATGCAGGCACCATCGGAGGAAGGAGAAACCCGAGGAACTAAGAGCTGCCCTCGCCCCCCCAGCAACGCAGAGTTGGCAAGTTGAGAAGCCGAATGGCTGCAAAGCAGGGACTCAAAGCCACACGTCTGTCATCTGCTCCAACGGCTTCACTGATGTGGAAGTCTGGAGATCAGGCCCGCTGGGGCTGTAACGCAATGAGTACAGCGCTGGCGCAGCACAAAGCCCTGGGGTCCATCCCCGAAACCAGGTGTGACCGAGCACGCAGTCAGGACGCAGGGGGTGAACACAGGAGGACCGCAAGGTCAAGGTCATCCTTGCTTCCTAGTGTCGGAGTTTGAGGTCATCTTGGGATACATGAGATGGCATTTCAAGAGGAAAGAGAAAAAGAGAAGAGGGGAGGGGAGAGAAGAGGAGGGGAGGGGAGGGGAGGGGAGGGGAGGGGAGAGGAGAGGAGGGGAGGGGAGGGGAGGGGAGGGGAGGGGAGGGGAGGGGAGGGGAGGGGAGAGGCGAGAGCATAACATTGGATAACCAAGAAAAAATGATGACTCAGGAGTTAAAGTCTTTGCCTTGAAAGCAAAAGGACCTGAGTTCAGATCCCCAGATCCCATGCAAAAATGCCAGGCAGACCGGCTACACCCAGTCCCGGGGAGCAGAGTCGGGGAAACCCCAGAGCAAAGCAGTAAGGAAGTACAATCCAGGATGCCACCTTGAGCCTCCACAGACACACACACTTAAGTGACTTCTGGTATACACACACACACACACACACACACACACACACACACACACATATACACGTACACACACAAGTACACAAAAAAATCTTAAAATATCATTAATGCTATTTGGTATTTATATACACATACCATGTCCTAGACACTCTCGTAAGAGCATTTTACAGATAAATTATTAATTTGCTCCTTAAGCAACTCTAAGAGGCATCTGTCATCATCATCATCATCATCATCATCATCTGCATTCATAGATGAAGAAAATGAGGCCCCAAAAAGCAAAGCAACCTGTCCGGTTTTGTCCAGCTTGTGGTGAAGCCAGGCCATCTGGCTTTGGAGCTTGTGTCCTTTCTATTCTCACATGCCTGGGGCATTTGCCATAGGCCAGCGCACGCCGTGTCTCTCTCCCTCCCCCATGCGTTAGCTCATTGGCCTTCTCAGAACCCTACATGAGCCAAAAACATTCAATAAAATCTAATACCCACGTGTGACCGGTGGGGAGGGTGGAAATCTCAGCAGACTAGAAACAGAGTGGACACCCAAGGCTCACACACGCTCCACGGGGAAACTACACGCTTTTCTACAAAGACTGGGGGCCCGGCGAGACTTCTCTTTCCAGTTTGTTCCTTTGCTTTTGGTTTTTTTGAGCTAGGTCTCAGCTCAAGCTTATCGGGAATCCCAGCACTTCCTGCTTTGCCCCACCCCCACCCCCAAAAGTACTGGATTGAGTACTGAGATGACAGGCAAGTACCTCAGAACCAGCATAAACGGCCTCCCTTCCAATTCCTAATCAGCACCACACTAGAGTCACGGGTTCTGTAACAGGACAGGAAAGTGATATGAATTGTGATGAAAGAAATAAAAGACTGCCCGTTGGGCAGGATGGGGCAGGCCTGTCATCCTAACGCTCAGGAGACGGAAGGACGAAAGTTCAAGACCAGCCTCAGCTACATTAGCAAGGCTCTGACTCAAGAAAGACAGAACCTGTTCCTTCCTTCCATCATCCATTCACCCATCCATCCATCCATTCATCTATCCATCCATCCATCTATCCACTCATCTATTCATCATCTATCCATCCACCCATCTACCCATCCATCCATCCACCCATCTATCTATCCACCCACCCACCCACCCATCCATCCTCTCTCTCTCTCTCTCTCTCTCTCTCTCTCTCTCTCTCTCTCTCTCTTTCATTAGACCACTAGGGACCTGCAGGTTAAAACAATGAGCCGTCACTGCACCATCCATCAGAGCAGCTGCGACCCAAAGGTTGAGGATGTGGCTCTGGTGACAACGCAGCACAGAGGGGATCCTCAGTCCAAGCCAGGACAGCGCCACAGGGAAGCCGCTGCAGGAGACCTCGGGGAAGCTTCTCACAAAGATGAACGCAACCCACAGCCAGGCTAGCCACCCACTCCTGAGCATGTCCCTGATGGGCTGCAAACGTGTCCATGGGAAAACCTGCACACACGTGCTCAATGCAGTGTCATGACACGGAGACGCCCAGGACGCCTCTCCAGGGGCAAGAGCATCCACAGTGGTGTGTTCACACAACCAGACAGCATTCCACAACTACAAGAAATAAGGGAGCCGCGTGTGCTGGGGCGCAGTAGCACTGGGGTTTGATGGGGGGAGGGGCAGGAGGATTGAGTGTTCCAAGCCAGCTGGGCTACACCATGAGACCTTGGTTCATAAAAAGCAAAGAAACAAGACTGCAGCCAACGACCCCGGGACTCGAAGTGCACATCAGGAAGAGGACGAAGCCCATCTGCAGGGCTGCACTACAGGAGTCCTGCTGTGGGACATGGCGGAAAGGTGGAGCCATAGAGACACAAGAGTCAGCACAGCCTTTCCCAGCATGCTCTAGTCACACGGGGCTGGGGATCAGAGGTTGGCAGGTGGAGGTGAGGAAAGTGTGAAGAACAATGGGGGGGAATGAAACTATGGTGCTGGAGGATCCAGGACAGGGCATTTGTTACCATCCACACAAGAGCAGAACCCAATTATCAGCTGATAAAGTATGTCCCCATGGATACCAACGATGATGACCATACCACACCGATGTGAGAGGCTAATAAAAGGGAACCTACGGGCTGGGAAGGCGGCTCAGTTGACAGTGTTTGTCTCACAGGCACAAAATCCTGACTCAATCCCCAGAACGGAGCAAACCAGCACTCCTGAGATCCAGCTTCTGAAGATGGGGGCAGGGTTAGCGGTTCAAGGTCAGGCTGGGTACCTGAGAGCCTGTCTGGAGAAAAAGGAGACTATATGTGTTGGCGTGTGTCTATGTCTGCACATGTGGGCTTGCATGTATGTATATGTATATGTCTGCACGTGTACATGCATTACATGGGCATGCATGTTTCTATGTGTGAATGTGTATGGTTTTCCAGACAGGTGTCTCTGTATATGTGTGCATCTGTGTGCATGTTTATGTGTGCATGCGTTATGTGTGTGTACATGCATGTGCAAGTGTTTTGTATCTCTGTGTGTGATGGTGCATGTGAGTTTGTTTGTGTGTGTCTATGTTTGTGTTTCCATATGTCTCTGTGCACACATGTGCCTGATTCTCTGTGTGAGTTTCTGTTAGTGTGTGTCTGTGCATGTGTTTTGTGTATCTCTGCATACCTGTGTGCTTGTTTTTCTGTATGTGTTTCTGTTTGTGGTATCATGTGTGTCTGTGCATGTGCTTCTGTTTATGTCTCTGTAGGTATGCATGTGTGTGTTTCTCCATATGGGTGTTTCTCCATGCCTGTGCCTGTGTTTCTGTGTGTGTCTCCTTGTGTAGGTTCGTGTATTTCTGTGTGTCTGTTTTTGTGCTCAGGCGACGTGTTGGGGGGGGTGCATGGGAACTCACCAGTGCTCGGTTTTCCTATAAACCTGGCACCCACCGTTGGAGGACACTTATCTGGACAAACGGGAGCTCCTGCTTTGTGGCGCTCGCCGTGTGTTTCGCTGGTGGAGGCTCTTGACTTGCCCCGTCCTGTGGACGAGGAAATGAAAGCTTAAGGAAGCGGCGCACACTGTTCTGGGTCACACAGCTGCTGGGACAGGGTCAGACTCTGACCAGTGGACAGGTGGTGGAGGCACGTCTGGGTGTGGTGCCCGGGGCCTAACGTCCTCAACCCAGGCACAGTCACCCGCAAGTGTTTCAGCTTCTGCCCGATCACATCTCTGCTCGGCAGCCCTGCTGAGGAGCAGAGCAGAGCCGATACCCCATACACAGGACGCCATGAGCCACCCCCAGGCGCCCCCTGCTCACCAGTCCTTCTCTTGCCCTGAGAAGTCCACAGAAGTCTGCCCCTGTCCAGTTGCTTCTGTTTCAAGAAGTAAGCCGGGGTACAGAACAGAGGGCGGCGTGAGGTGCAGATGGCACCTTTGCCTTGTTACCACGACGCCACAAGACCAGCAATAGCAGGCAGGATAGACTGTGCCGCCACTTGAAGCAAGGCCAGAAGCTGAGCCGCCTCTTGCAGAGAGGTGGCCACCTACCTTGGGAACTGCCAAGACCACCTTTAGGGGTGGGAACCAGCAGTGCGCAGAGGGTAAAGGCCCCAGATGTCACCGTGATGCTCTGCTGAGAAGAGATGGCAGAGACTTGTAGAGCAACTGGAAAACCCCCACCGAGAGCCAGCAGGTGCCCTAAGACAGAGCATCACTGTGCAGCCCAGGCTGGTGGGGACCCGATTATGCAGCCCAGGCTGGCCTCTACCCACAATCCTCCTGCTTCAGCCTCTAGAGTCCTGTCATCACAGGTATGCACCCGCTTTAAAAATAGAAGCAGCAGAGGCTCAGGGCTGAAACTACCTCATGTGCGGTCACATACAACACAACAGCACTCGTTCCCAGACCTCTGACCTCGAACCCTCTCTTCCATGACCCCACGGGGTACCTGTCATTCTCACAGAGAGAGAAAGCGAAGATCAGAAGTTTTGAGGTCAAGCCTAACAGTGATTTGTGTGTTCAGAGGCTGGAAGTGATTCCCTGTGGAGGGACATCTGGGGAAGCAGAGGGGACAAGGAAGTGGGGGGCTCTGGGTGCTGAGGGTGTCCCGGTTTGCTGCGGGGGTGTTCAGGGACTGTCAGGGAGAACATTCACTTCCTCCCTGTGTCCCTCCACCCCACTCGAAGCCTCCAGGGTCTCCATCGAGGTTCCTAGGCAGCTTTCTCTGGCTGGAGGCCACGCAGAAGACTCAGGCAACTCTCATCAAGCGACCCTCATCTGGGCCCTTCCTCGTCCCTTTGTGGATCCTGTTCCTCCCATCCCAGGGGTCTGCAGCCCCAGGGGGCCTCCCTCGCCCACCGCTCTCCCTACCAAGGTGGAAAGAGGCATCGCCCTACATCTTTCGAGCACTTTGCCAGTCATGTGGTGGCAACCCCTTGGCACCCCGAACCCCAGACACATCCCCAAACAACCCCTCTCAACTCAGCCTAATTGCTTCACAGGGAGAGCCTCCCAGCCCTTCGACATCCCCCTTCCCCCCGTGGGTATTTGGGGCGTGCACTCCAGACCATGACACTTCTCACTAAGCTCCACAGAGACAGGGGCCTGTGCCAGCCTCTACCTGATGCCCAAGAGGGGTTCTGGAAGTACGCTTAAAAGTCCACCTTGGTAGGAGCTGGAGAGATGGCTCAGGGGTTCAGACTCTGCCTCACAAGCAGAAGGTTCAGAGTTCAGATCCCAAGTGCCACGTGAAAATGCCAGGCAGAGATAATGACCGCTGGTCCTCCATAGGGACACACAGTGCTCTCAGATACACACACATAAATAAACAAATAAATAAATGTTTTAAAATGTTTTTTAAAAAGTCCATCTGAGTAAATGGTCGCCTTATCCCAAGGAGCCCAAACTCTGTTCTAGGAAGGCTCTCTTTCCCCTCATCCACTGGGTTGTCAGCATCTCTTGTTTTTCTCATTGTCGGAACAGAGCCCCCAATGGAAGCGACCTCAGGGGGAAGAACCTAGCTTGTGGCGCTGCAGCCCATCACGAGGGGAGGCGTGGCAGTGCAGAAACTGCACTCCTTGAAAAAGGTTGGCAGAGCCAACCGGAAGCAGTCACCGTGGTCAGCCGTGATTCTTCCCCTGGGCAGCCCCAATCTCACCCTGTCCCAGAACCAGCTGTCCAGGTTGCAGGGGGAGTGTGATGAACAGTCTAGACAGCTAAGGGGCTCCCAGCATCCCCATTCTGCAGGGGCCAGCACCCTCAGAAGGGCACAGCACCCCTGGGAAGGGGACTGCCCCCCCACCACCATAGGATAGAGAAGAAAGGTGGGGCGGGTTTAAGAGCAGTTTCCTTTCACAAATCCCTCATGGAGCTGCAGTAAGCCTCCCCCACTCCGCATCCTTCCTTGCACAAGACCCCATTCTCCGACTACCCCCGAGGGCCTGCTGTATCCTGATCTTTTGCCACCACTCGGCTACCAAGAACACAGCAGGTCCGAGACAGTGAGAACTGTCAACCTGACAAGACCTAGAGTCATCGAGAAAGACTTGTAGGACTGCCTGTGAAGGTGTTTTAGGTGGGATCAATCGGGTAGGAAGACCACCCTGAACGTGGGCAGCACCGTCCCACAGGCTGGGGACCCGGACTGAATAAAATGGAACAGGCGAGCTGAGCACCACAGCATGGCACCCCCTTCTGCTTCCCGTCTGTGGAGGTCACGTGACCTGCGCCCTCGCACGTGCCTGCGCGGTGCCTCAGTGGACGGTTCCCATGAACAGCGAGCTCAGCAAACCCGTCTTGTTCCGGGTTGCTTTTGTCAGGCGTTTTGTCATAGCAACAAGAACAATCACTAATGCAAGGTCCTGTGCAGAGAATAACTCACGAGACCCCCCCACCCACCCCGCAACTCTAGAATCTTCTGATCTGTGCTCTGACATGCTATCCATCGCGTGACTGACCTACACCTCTATTACAGACATGTTACCACGTACCATTTTGAGGATGAGGAGACTGAGGCTTGAGGGGCGAGCAGAGCGCGGCTCTTGGCTCACCATCTTTGCTCTCTGTTACTGTGGCACAGCTGAGGTACCCACGGACCACCCAGCGAGCCGGGCCGCTGCTGGGCTCAGTGTGATCCTTGGCTCGCTGTTCCTCTTCGGCAGTCTACTGTTCTCAAGCTGTTTCACAAGGAATCCCCAGAAGTGCCAGACGTAGGCACAGAGGGAGTCCTTAATGATGCTTTGGAGGCAATTTCTATTTATTAGAGAGAAAGAGAACGCACAGACGTGTGCGTGCCATAGCACACACGTGAAGTCTCCCTCCTTCCACCGCATGGGCTCTGGGGATTGAACTCAGGTCCCTAGGTTTGTACACGGATGCCTTTACCCACTGAGCCATCCTGCCAGCTTTAATTCTCTCTCTCAATAGCCACGTCTAGGCAAAGGGTCTGTGCTGGATATCAAGGCACCGGAGTGCCATGCCTTCTGTAGTGGGTGCTACACCCAAGCTCTTGTGGGAGCTGAGGTCACCCACATAGCTGGCCCTGAGAATAGAGGAGTCTGTGGTCTGAAGCTTCAGCTACTCTCTGCCCAAGGACCGCCCTGCCAGCCTGAGGGCCACAGCGGCATGCCAAAGCAGAGGTTCCTCAGCGGCCACCTGCCATGCCCCGGTTCCAGCCACACCCCACCTTCAAGGTGAAACTTGCCCCCCAATGCAAGAGGAGCTCCCAAGACACAAGCCACACCTGGCACAAAGTGGATACTGTGCAGAAACTCAGGCATTTCCTAAAAGGACTGTCCTGGGATAAGTACTGAGTACTGACGCATGGTCCAGAGCACAGCATCCCAGAAGACAACGGCAGCCCAGGTTCACTGCACATCTCCAGGGCAAATGGCCCAACCAGGACCCTACCCCAACCTCCTATCCTGCTGGTCCTGTGTTCTGATGGGACAGATCTGAAAAGGGATGCAGACACCTGCTGTTACCCTCTTTGAGACTTTGGCCCCCATGTCCCTGGGGCTATTGTGAGAAGTCTTGAGTTCCCGCGAGGACCTAGACTCACGCACAGCGCATTCACAGAGCCGCAGAGGCCAGGTCCTCAGCTCTGTCCCTCAACACTGGGGCAGAGTCCTGGGGGAAGCATGGACCAGAGGGTCTGCTGGAGGAGGAGGAGCTGGGCTTCATGTTGCAGGAGGTGTAGGAGTTGAGCAGGTGGCACTGAGTGATCCCAGAGGAGGCAGCTGGACAGACCCAGGCAGCCCACATACTACCCGGGTTCACTGTGGAATGTGCTAAACATCAAAAGTTCTACACTCCTCAGGCTACAGCTGTTCTGAGCCACAGAGCCGACAGAACTACAGAGGGAGAACCTAGCATCCAGTACCCACCAGTGAAGAGCCAGCACCCACAGGCATAGAGAAGGGAAAGGAGGACCTAGCATCCGGCACCAGCTGAGAACAGGAAAGGGAGGTGCCCACTGGAGACCACCCACTGTGCACCATGCACAGGACAAAGACCACCATGTGGTCCCCGTTGGCACAGCAGTTCAGTCAACTAACATGTAGGAATTTTGAAGCCTTTGAAGCAGCCAACTGCTCCATTAGTATAGAACTTACTGTGCAAGCATGAGGACCTGAGTTCAGATCCCCCCAACCCGCATGAAAATCCAGGTAAGGTGGGATATGTCCATCTACCTAGCTCTGGGGGAGGAGGAGGAGGAGGAGACAGGTGAATCACCGGAGCCCCGGTGTCCAGCCAGTTCAGTCAGCTGGTAAATGTGAGGTTCAGTAAGAAACCCTGTCTCACCAAGGCAGAGAGTGAAAAAGGACAACAGCCAGCATTGCCTCTGGCGTGAGCACGCGTGCGCAGACCTGTAATTTATCTGCATGCGTCGCTACATAAATCCCAGCACCGTGAGGGCCGACACAGGAGGGTCTTGAGCTTGAGGCCAGCCAGGGCTACTTACCCAAAGCCATGACAAAACCCCAGAAGAGGCAGAAGAAAGTAAAACCCAGGAGGGCTGCCAGGAGTGGGAAGCGACTGCCGGCATCAAGGTCCAGGCCTTTGAGAGTCTGGGGTGACCTTGGCAGGACGCTAAGGTGGGAGCGACACAACTGGGAGGTGGAGGAAAGGTCTCTCAGCCTTGTGACAATGGGTAAGGGGTATGGGGGGAGGGGAAGGGTTCAGGGGAGGGGGAGGGTGCCCAGTTCCAAGGAGGGTTCAAACCCAACTCTGGTTACTTTCTGGATGCTCTGGATGAGTCAAGACACCTCTCTGTGCCCCCACCTCAAAAGTTGTTAAGAATCTGAGGGTCTCTGCTGCTCAGTTTCTCTCCCCCCTCATCCATGCAAGGCAGCCTGGTCTTAGCTGATGTGGGGCAGGCTAAGGAGTATCAGCTGACTGATGGGCGGCAAAGCTCAGCTGGCCAGGAGCAACAGTGCTGCAAATCAAAAGGCTTAGAAGGCAGCCAATCTGAGCCAGACACCTAGGTCCTCACCACCAATCAAAGCCAGGCAGCTGGGTCCTCACTGCCAATCAGAGCCAGGCACTTGGGTCCTCACTGCCAATCAGAACCAGGCACCTGGGTCCTCACTGCCAATCGGAGCCAGGCACTTGGCCCTCAGAGTTAATCTGAATCAATCACTTTAGTCTTGATAGCCAATTAGAGGCAGGTCTTGAGAGTTAATCAGAACCAAGCACTTGGGTCTTCGGTCAGTCAGAGCCCAGCAGTTGAGTTTTTAGGCCAACCAGAGCCAGGAAGATACACATAGGAACCAACCAGAGCCAGGAAGATGCGCATAGGAACCAACCAGAGCCAGGAAGATGCGCATAGGAACCAACCAGAGCCAGGAAGATACGCATAGGAACAACCACGCCAAGTACATATGGCGGATCAGCCTCAGGGACCACTTGGTCCAGGAGGCTTTCCGAGCATCCCTTCGGTTGACCTGGACAGCCTATTAAAGGTCACGTTCCTGGGCCCCGCCCCCAGGAAATGTGGGTCTGGAGTGGGAAGTGCCCCCCCCAGGAACCTGCATTCTCGCACTGCCCTCCAGTGACATGATGTGGACAGCCATGACGTGGCCCTCCAGCAGATCATGCAGCAAAGCCATCGGGCTCAGCCAGCAACTGGGCTGCAGGCCTGTCCCTTCCTGAGCCTGCGGGAAGAGAACAGGCAAAGGAAGAGCAATCAGGAGGCGAGCAAGACACACAGGAGGGCGTGCCCAAAAACTGCTGATGGCCAGCAAACTGTGGCCTGAACTGCTGACTGAGTCCATGTGACGGGTGAGGCCCGAATGTTCCTAAGGTGAAGGCACGGCTGGTACAGGGCAGAGGTGAGCCACTGCCGGTCTCCTAACCTACCCCCCACCCCCCACCCACCCAGGGCACACCGCCCCCACCTCCAGAGAAGCAAGGAAAAGAAGGAGGAAGGGTGGGCAGCTCCGCAGCAGAGGGTCTTGCAAGAGGCTGGAGGGGGGCACATGGCTGCGAGCCCTGTGCCCACCCAGGTGGCCCAGCCAGTCTGGCTGCCACAGACCGAGCGCCTGCCTGCCCATCCCCATGCCCTGCGGTTGCCATGCCGACCCCCAGGCTGTGTTTGCGTATGTTGTATTTGATTTCACATGTTTGGAACTCCAATTACGTCATTTCGTAACAGAGGGTTGCCATGACAGCGAGCCTGGTGTCCCTGGGTGGCTCACACCTTGGGAGAGGAGAGGCTGAACGGCTCCCCACCAAACCTCAACTCTGTACCGCCTGGGGGGGAGAGGTCAGGAAGGTGGGGGTGCACAGGCCTTTGGAGATAGATGGATGAGCATGCACATCTGGGGAAACCGAGTGGGGGGATCACACCTCGTAATCCCCGTACCTCCCAGCCTGCCTTCACACCTGTGGCCAGGACAGCGCCCGGCGGCCTGCCCTCTGCTGTAGCTGGCCCCTGGGGTTCCCATGCGGCTGCTCTGGTCGATACGGAACTTCACACAAACCACACAGGCAGACTGGGAAGGAGGCAGGCAGCATGGCTGGAAAGATTGGCCTCGGCGTTGGGCCTGGGTTCAAATGCTGGCTTCCCACTAACCAAATGTGCGGTCTGCCATCTGAGCTTCCATCTGTGATTCAAGTCGGTCCTCCCTGCTCTGGGAGGCTGCGGGGGAGGCGGGAGGGGGGGAATGTGTGGGGGTGGGGACACACTTGCTGTCAGGGTAAACAAAGCCTGTCACAGCCAAAATACAATAGAAAGAGCTAGTAGGTTTCTTCCCTCCCTCCATCCCTTCCCTTTCCTTCCTTCCTTCCTTCTGACCTATCACTCTACTTAAGTTCTTGCTGTGTGATTTTGGGCATCTGGTCTTCCCTCTCTGATCTTCTACATTAATAATATTGATCCTGCTTCTCTATACTTTCCTGTTTGCTCGTCTCTCTTGCATCAGTCCTAAGTTCCAGTTATTCAGCTTCTAGACCGCTGGCTTCCGGTTACTGGGTCAAGCCAAGTAGAGGGTTGCCGGAAGTTCAGTTGTCCCGGAATGGAGCTGAGGGATCTGGCTACCTCCTCGCCAACTGCATGGAGTAAAAAGCAGAGGAGCCCACGTGTAGCTCCCGATGGGGACTGCCCAACATCATGAGGCTCAGCTGAAGGTGACCCAGGGGATGAGCGAGATGGCTCAGTGAGTAAAGCACTTGCCACCAAGCTTCCCGACCTGAATTCGAACCTCTGAACTCATAAGGAGGAAAGCAAGAACTCACTCCCCAAAGTTGACCTCTGACCTCCACCAAAGATGCACGATAGCATGCATATGTGAACTTTTCTCTCTCTCTTTCTATCTACCTACCTATCTCTAGCTAGCTAGCTACTGCAAATTAATTGGCAAATGCATTTTTAAAAATTGTCCTCTGGCCTCCATACGCATGCAGTACCTTATGCACATACGTGCAATGCAAGCAAGCACACACACACACACAACACACACAAATAAATAAATACTAACTTTAAAAAATACTTCGTAGAACTCTGAGACTTGGTCACAGCCATCCTTATAAAGGGTCTGTTCCCAAAATTTTAAAGAACAAATGACTTAAAATCCACTTAAAAACATCTTTTGACTGTTGACCACTCAGCTCTAAACAGGATGTCAGAATCACCCCTATAATGTTTTGCCTGGGGTGCGTGTGCGTGAGTGCATGTGGGGGCTGCTTACAAGAGTGCTTATAGGCCAGAGGATGTATCAGATGTCTCACACTGCATCTATTCCTTTGCAGCAGGCAGGGTCTCTCCTTGGATCTAGAACGCGCATATTTTGGGCTAAGCCGCAAGCCCCAGTAATGTCCAGTGATGCAGTCAGCCTGCATGGTTGCTGATAAAAATCACCATCAAATGACTTAAGGGAACAAGGGGTTTATTTTCTTGTGACAGTCCGGTCATAGTTGCTTGTCCAGCAGGAGAACACGCGCAATCTCCAAGGGGCCATCTCTTGGCCGCACCATGTCCACGTGGCAGCTGAGAGAGAGGGACACTCCTTACTTGTCAGACCCGCATATCTGGCCAAGTATACAGAAGGACGCCCCTTTTCTCAAACAGTTCCCTCCATTTTATTCACACCCCCCCGGACTAGTCCCATCACCGCAGCACATTCCCATCCACCTTCTACAGGTTCGCTCTGAGCTTAACTCAACTACTAATTCTCCACAAAAGCGCCCAGAGCTCAAAACCCTCAACCATCTAGTGGACACCTGCATCTAACGATGACACCCAGCGATCCTCTTGTTTCCACCACGCCCCGGGCTTTCAGGTATGTGTGGAACACTCTGCTTGGTATGTGGGTGGTAGAATCCCAACTCTGATCCTCATGTTCCCTCATGAGCACCCCTACACACCAAGCCCTTAAGTTCCCATTTCACAGAGAAAGAACATCAGAACCAGAGATGGCGGGAGTTTCCTAAGTTCTTAGCCACTGTGAGAACTATGATCTTCTCCAGCACACACACACACACCACACACACACATACAAGTGACACACTGCACCTGTATGTCTCATGCACGTATACACACACGTGTGCCTGCATGCCCCCCCACACACAGGCACTCACATGACCCTCCCACACACATGCTCACATGCACACAAAATCCTGGAGGAAGCCAGGAGACACTCCTGCAGGGCAGGCTATGCCATGGCGGCTGTTCTGGGTTTCATCCATCCATGTCCAACTGAAGACTTGTTGGGGTGGCCAGGAAGGCTCATTCTGTCCCCACTGCCACCCGGCTCTCCACCAGTCCCCACAGACCTTGACCCGGGGCCTCTCCACCATCTCCCCCGCCCCATGCTCCCCACAGCTGGCTTGTCTGGAGTTTGCTGGAAAGCTTCAACTCTACCACATGTGTGGGAGACGCCCACTGGGCCAGTGCCTGGTCAGCACAGTGGGACGCTCTGGGGATCAGCCTTGACTTGGAACTGGGGGCAGAGTGGGGGGGGTCTAACCAGTCTAGGCTCGAACCCTCGGTCTCCCTAAGCCCCATTTATGACTCTGGGCCCCAGGGTCCTGTGAACAGCAGCTAGAGCACCCTGTGGGCTGGTGGAACGATGTTTGGCTCAGAGCCAGGAGAGTGAAGGACTGGTAGGTGTGGAACGCGGAGTGGGGGTACCCAGAGGCTGTCCACGGGGCCCACAGGAAGGACAGGTCTCACAGAGGAAGGCAGGCAGAGCACTGTGACCCCATAGGGGAGCAGACTTGTAAAGGCCGAGGTGGGGGGGCGTGGCGTGGTGCAGGGTACTGGAAGAAAGCAGGACCAAACACGCAAGGGTGGTGGCCAGAAACACGGATGGGAGAGATCCGAGAGGGCCTCGAAGGTCAGGCCAAGAAAGTTGGAATGAGATCAGTCGTGGGGAACCACAGAAGGTTCTCTGGGAAGCACTGATGGGAACAGACTTGAAGGGGGTGGTTTGGTTTGTGTCTGGTTTGACTTTGGTTGGGTTTGACTTGAATTTGGGTTTGGGTTAGATTTAGTGCATTGATTGGGTTGGGTGGATTGGGTTTTGGTTTGGGTTGGTTCAGATTAAATTGGGTTGGGTTGGGGTGGGTTGAAAGGGGTGTGTTGAGATGGGGTGGGTTGATTTGAGACAGGGTCTCACTCTGTAGCCTTGGCTGACCTGCAACTTCCCATAGAGACTAAACTGGCCTTAAACTTGCAGCCTGTGTCCCAAGTACTGAAATTGCCACACCTGGTCAGGCTTGAAATTTATAAAGACCCTTTGAGAAAGGAGAGAGGAAGAGAAGGGTTCATTGGTAGAGCATGTGTTTAGCATGTGCCAGGGCCTGGCTTCGACCCCCAGCAGCCCAAAGTTAATTCATTGCCAAAGAGCATGCTGGGCCGTGAGTGCTGAGCGTGGCATTGCGGCTGCGGACCAGCCTCCAAGACCAGCAGCTCAGGACCGCAGGGGCCACTGGAGACCGTTCAGGAGGTAACACTTGAAAGCTTCTCTTTCTCTTACAGCCGCGACATAACCACTGTGTGTGTGTGTGTGTGTGTGTGTGTGTGTGTGTGTGTGTGTGTGTGCGCGCGCGCACGCGTGTGTGTGTCTGTGTGTGTCTGTGTGTCTCTCTCTGTATATGTGTGTATCTGCATGTGTGTGTGTCTGTGAATGTGTGTGTCAGTACATGTGTGTGTGTCTGTGTGTCTCTCTCTGTACATGTGTGTATGTCTGCATGTGTGTGTGTCTGTGAATGTGTGTGTCAGTACATGTGTGTGTGTCTGTGTGCATGCATGTATGTGTGTGTCTTTCTGTGTATGTGTGTGTGTCTGCATGTGTGTCTGTGTGTATGTGTGTCTCTCTGTGTATGTGTGTGTGTCTGCATGTGTGTGAGTCTATGCATGTGTGTCTGTGTGTGTCAGTGTATGTGTGTCTGTGCGTGTATGTCTGTGCATGTGTGTGTGTCTGCATGTGTGTGTGTGTCTGCATGTGTGTGTGTCTGTGCATGTGTGTCTCTATGCATGTGTGTCTGTGTGTATGTGTGTGTGTGTGCATGTGTGTGTGTGTCTGCATGTGTGTGTGTCTGTGCATGCGTGTCTCTATGCTTGTGTGTCTATGTGTATGTGTGTGTGTCTGTGCGTGTGTGTCTCTGTGTGTGTGTCTGTGTGTCTTTCTCTGTGTGTGTCTGCACGTGTGTGTGTGTTTGTGCGTGTGTGTGTGTGTGTGTGTGTGTGTCTGTGGGTAAGGGGTTCATATACAAATGGGTGGAGGCCAGAGGACGGTGTCAGGTACTTTCATTAGTGTGGGGCTCCCACATGCCAGAGGCCTTGAGATTAGACTAGGCTGGGGGTGGCCCCAGGGATCCCCCAGCCTCCGCCTCCCCAGCACTAGGATCACAAGCATGCACCGCCATGTGGAGCTTTTTCCATGGGCTCTGGAGCTCAAAGGCGGGTTCTCGTGCTTGCATGGCCAGCACTGAACCATCCCCCAGTCCCCATTTTACAACTTTGAAGGATATGGTTTGGAGGTGTCCATCACATTGATAGTTTATCATACAACCCTGGGTTCTGTCTCCCACCAGCCCCCTTTATAATTTTTAAAGGTATGGTTTGGAGACTTCCTTCACATTGAGAGTCTGTGATGAAGGATCTCTGGTTAATCTTGGAAGGGTCTGTGCTACAGCCTGGATCAGAGTCCAACATGAAGCCGCAGAATAACGAGATGCTTTAAGATATACAGGATGAAGGGGTCTAAAACAGAAGCCCGGGGGTCTCTCAGTCATAGGGACAATGAAGATATGCACAGAGGGTTATAGAGAATGACCAGACCGAGAGGCAAAGGGAGAATGGGGGGGACACCAGAAATGGTTCCTAAGCTGCCTAATTGGATTCAGCTATAAGCTCAGAAAACCACATCCCCGACTTGACAGAGACGTAGCCAGTTCCCCTTTGAAAAGAATTGCAGACAGGCTGGAGATGGCTCATCCGGTTGAGTACTTTCTACGTAAGTACCCAGGTTCAAGGCCCAAAACATATATACAAAAGCATCCACATCGCCAGTGGCCGCTGGGAGCCTGAGAGACAGGATGAGGACGTAGAATGGCCCAGGAAGAGAAGGCCACAGCCAGACAAGGCAACTCCGTCCTGGGGCGGCTTCGACCCACAGCGTAGGGGCCTGGGGCGCAGGAATGGGGTCTCTGGAGCCCACAGAGACAGAGGAACGGGGAAGGCTCTGAGCTGTGTGCTCAGCTGTAGGTCTCAGAGGACACTGCCCCGAGGTGACCAAGCCCCCAGTGCGGCCATGAGCCATGGAAGGTGTGAGGTCATTAGAGATGAAAGGTTAAGGAGAGTAGCTGGGGTGTAGACGGGCATCCACAAAGCTCCCAAAGTCACTGGGGTGGTAGTGGGGCCATCTGTGTCTCCACAGGATGTGGGAGGTGTCAAGAAAGCGGTATGGGGGACAGACAGGAGGTCTCTAGCCTGGTGCAGCACAGCAGGCCTGGAAGGGTGTGCTCCCAGGGGAGAGCAGGACTTAACCGGGGTGCGCCATGCCCAGCTGAAGAGATGGCCGAGTCTTCCTCAGGCTGGGAGGAGACCGGAGGATGGTATGTAGAGAAGGGACAGGGGAGGAAGAGCGCAGAGTCATGCTTGGCTAGCCCACAGATTGCTGCGGGGGTCCCAGGTAGACTGGACGTGGTCGCACCACCTACACACGTCTGTTCCCCTCCCTCGGCCTTCGTTTCCTCATCTGTAAGAAGATGTCAACCGGCGCAGAGCTTCACAAAGTAAAGCTCTCAGACTGAGAGGCACCCTCCCCAGCCCTGCTTTCCTGACTGAGTCACCTCGGAAATTCAGAACTTTCCAAATTCCCCAAAGCCTGTGTCAGGTCCTGGGGGCGGGAGGGCTGAGTCACAGGGAAGTGGAGCCTGGGAGGGAGGCGGCGAGTGACACTGAGAAGCGGCTGCCCCAGGTCCATCACCTGCCGGTGGCTTCTTTCATAAAGCAGCTGCCTGGGGTCTGCCTGAGGACCCCCCAGCCTGCCGGTGCTGTTCTGACCACACACACTGTCCCTGTGAACCACAACCCCCACCTCTCCTTGCTGCCTTCCTGCCTTGCTCTCAATAGCGCAGGTCCACCTGCCGCCTGCTACTATGGCAGCTTCGGTCCCTCACCTGCTTTGGAATCTTCTGTGGCTCCCCATTGGCTAGAGAAGCCATCACATCCCTCCCTGCTTGGGAGGTCCTTCGTGACCCAGCCACAACGCCCTCCACAGCACCACCAATGTGAGTCCCCAGTCCCAACATCGCACCATCTGGACAACACATCCTTTCCTCCCTGTCAATCAACAACAACACACCTTTCCTCCCTGTCAGTCAAATGATACCAATAGTGCCTTCCTTTTGTACAAGCGGGTGCGTTCGCATGAGTGTGAAGGTCAGGGGTTGATATGTCCTCTGGGTTGGCCGTGTCTTTAATTTTGATTAACAACGATCCCTGGAGTCAGGGGGATGGCTCAGTCAGTAAAGTGCTTGCCAAACAAGCGTGAGGACTTGAGTTTGGTCCCCACAGCCAACATTTTAAACCGAAAAGAAGAATCCATGGCAGGACATGAGTGATATCATCACAACACTAGGGAGGTAGATATAGGAGATAGGAGGAACCCTGGGGCTATTAGCCCATCAGTGAGCTCCAGGTGTGTGTGTGTGTGTGATGTGTGAAGGTCAGAGGACAACTCTGTAGAATCAGGTCTCTCTTTCCACCCTTACATGGGCTCTGGGGATGGAACTCAGGTCATCAAACTTGTACAGCAAGCACTTGCTCACTGAGCCCTCGCACTGGCCCACTACCACCCCTTAAAATATATATATATATATATATATATATATATATATATATATAATTTTTAAATTAAAAATGCAAAGGCACTAGTCCATGTAGGAGGCCAACAGCAAATGGGACCCTTTCCCTCCTCAATCCATCTCACCAGGTTGAAGGAAGCAGAAGGTCCTGAGTTCGGATCCCAGGTCCCATGTAAAAACGCCAGGTAGAAACAGGTTCTGGCCCTAGTGGTTGGAGCCTGGGAAATCCCAGAGGAAAACAAAAAGGAGGTAGAAGCAATCCATGAAGATTCCCGAAGTTACATGCCCCCCCCAAAACACACACGCATGCATGCACTAAATGAATTAATTAATAAATAAAAGTTTAAAAAGTGATTTTAAAATATATGGAACTCCATGAATTTGCATGTCAGCCTTGCTCAGGGACCATGCTAATCTTCTCTAGGTCATTCCAATTTTAGTATATATGCTGCCAAAGCCAGCACCTCAGCCACATCTTCTAAGCCACAGCCAGCAACCTGAGCGGGTGGGACCTCCTCAGGAAGACAGAGTGAAGTCCCAAGTCTGAACCCATGGCCAGGAGGCCAGCAGGGCACCGGCTCTCCTCCCCACCATTGCCCCTTGGGGGGTCTCCGAGGCTGAAGGTCCCTGGTCTTTCCTTCTCTTCCACCAAGAGCCCAGCCGCTCATGGAGCTGGGATTGCTCCTTCCCAGGCCATCCCACATCTCTGGCTCTTCCTGTCTGTCCCAGGGGGTTACTGCAGCCAGTCAGAGACCATCCAGTGGGTCAACCCAGCTCTGCAACCAGGCTGCCCAGGCTGCATCTGAGGCTGACGCCTTCTCTGTGGGCTTGGGCAACTGAGCCCCACCATCTTGTCCTGCCAGCATCAGGCCCAAAGGAATACTGCAAGGATTAGAAGCTGAGAACAGCCTGTAGAAAGTGCACCCCAATTCTTCCTAGTTCCAAATTTGAGCCAATGTTTAAATTCAAGGAAAACCCACGAGGGGTGGGATTCTGATTCTTGGCCTTTGTTGAAAATGATCAAAAGATTCGGGAGGACACGTTCCTGCAAGGGTTAACAGTTCCTTGAGACCCCAATTCTCGGGCTCCACTCACACCTCTGAGTCCAATCAGCACCCACCAACACAAAACACCTGCTGCTGGGCCTCTGGTCCGAGGAGGCCAGTGTCCCCCGGGGGGGGCAGGCATCCTGACTGGATAAGAGCCCCCAAGAGTTGGTGGGGAGCAGGGCAGCCTCGGCTTCAGGCTTCGGGTGTTTCTCCTGTGCGTGATACGCTCACTTGTGCACATAGAGGCCAGAGTTGACATCGGAATGTCCTCCTAGATCATTTTTCCACCTTACTATTTTGAGACAGGGACTCTCCCAGAACCTCACCATTGTGGCTAGACTAGTTGGCCAGCAAGCTTCTGGAATCCACCTGTCTCCACCCCTGGGCGCTGGAGTTGCAGGTGTACACCACCGTGCCTGGCTTTTGTGGGGTTTCTGGAGATCTGAACTCAAGGCTTCAAGACTGCACAGCCACACTTTACACACGGAGTCATCGAGTAGAATTTACAAATCCCACCACCTTATTGTTCTGAGACAAGGTCTCTCACTAGGACCCTTGTCAACTAGAGTGGCTTAAACCAGACTGGCTGGCCAGTGAGCCCCAGAGATCCACCCGTCTGCCTCTCTCTCTAGAGCTGGCATTACAAGCATATATCACCATGCCTGACTTTTTACATGGCTCCTGGGGATCGAACATGGGTCCTCATGCTTGCGTGGCAATCTCCCCTGCCCTTGCACTGGGCCTTCTGAAATCATGAAGCAGTTATTGGATCCCTGTAACTGTGTCACTTAAGAGGCAGACCTATGAGGAATTAGTTAAGGCAGGCCTTGGGCAAGCCTATAGGAGATTGTCTTAATTGCATAATTAATGTTGAAGGACCCAGCCCAGAGCAGGTGGGACCACTCCCTTCCCAGTTAGATGAGCGAGAGCTGTTCAGTGTTTGGTAAGCTGTCGTGTTATAAAGCAAGTGTGCCACATTGGTCCTTGCCCCTTCTCAGTTCTGGACTAGGGGTATGGTGTGGTCAGGTCCCTCGGCTCCTGCTGATATGACTTCTGTCACGAGGATCTGTAACCCAGAATCATAAAATCCTTATGATAAAAATCCCCTTGCTCCCCTGAATGGTCTGGATGGAGTATCTTATCACAGCAGCTGAGGAGAACAGATACTTTTCAAGAACCGGGAAATAGAAGCCAGATCCAGAGAGCTCTGCAGGCGTCTGCCTCTGCCTGACCACTGGGCTCCTTCACACAGCCTGCGACCCTGGGCTCGGCCACTCCTTGGCGGAGACTCACCCACGGATCCTAAGTCCCCACCTGTCACCCAGCCTCCTCTGCTCCCCAGAGCATGGGGGGCTAGGTGTAATCATCTAACCGAGCCTCAGGCGCCTCCTCAGAGCCAGCTTCCCCAGGAACTCCCCTCAGCCTGCCAGACAGAGTTGGGGGCCTCCCCCTCCCCCTCCTGGGGCACCTCATGGGGCTCTCTCTCCTTCCACCAAGATAGACCAGACACAGCTCCCATTCCTGAGGGTTCTGCTCCCCATCACTGAAGAAGTCCCTCAAGAATGAGATCACGAGGTGCAATGAGACAGCTCAGGGAGCCAAGGCGCTTGCGGCCAAGCCTGATTACCTGAGTTCCATTTGCAGATCCTGGTGGGAAGGAAAGAACCGACTCCACAGGTCCATCTCTGACCTATGCGCACACACTGTGACCTGCACACACCCCACGACGTGCACCCACAGACAATGGATGAGTGAATGAATGTGGAACAACGAAAAAGGATGAAATCACCCTCGGGCCCTCCCAGGGCCCAGGGGTGATAGGAATTCTGGGCATTCTCTCAGGCCTCCCTCGGCCTGTTTAGGCAAGATCTACGGGAACTCACATCAGAGCCCTCCTGAGTCACATGTCCAGAGGCGCAAAGGTGCTACATGGAAGGTCTGGGAAGTGAATCAGGAGGAGGCCCATGCATTCCCCGCCTTCTCATTGGCTCCACCGACCATTTCCATCCAGAGCCAGTACGCAAAGGGAAATCCTATACTTCCATGGGCAGATCATAGTCACGTGTCCCCCAGTGAGCGGAGCTAGGCCCCCAGAAGTTATATTAGGGGGTCCTGGAGGGAGGAAGGTGGATTGTGGCAGATAAGGAGCAATAATCCCCTGTTCTGCCATCCAGTCTTCCCATGACACCCACAGTCATTGTTTCTCAGAATGAGCCGGATGCTACTACGTTCGCTGTTCGCTCAACGAGAAATTCCTTCATGGTATACATGTTTAAAATCAATGTGAATGCAAGAGTTACCTGACAATTATTCATGTTTTATTCATCAAGTTGGTGTGTACGTGTGCTTGTATGCATGTTTGTGTATATGCACTATGTATATGCATGTATGGATGTGTGTCTACATGTGTCTATGCATGTATTAATGTGTGTCTCTGTGTGTTTGTGTCTATGTCAGTGCATGCATACATGTGTCTGTGTGTGTCTGTGTGATATGTCTGTGTGTACATGTGTGTCTGCATGCAGAACTGTTATGTGTCTGTGTACGTATATGTCTGTGTGGATGTATGTCTAAATGTGTGTGTCTCTGTGTCTGTGGAGTGGGGGGGAGTCTGTGTGAGTCTCTGTGTAGGTGATATGTGTGGGGTGTCTGCGTGTGTGACGTGTGTGTGGGTGTGGGTGTCTGTGTGTGTGACGTGTGTGTGGGTGTCTGCATGTGTAATGTGTGTGTGTGTCTGTGTGTGTGATGTGTGTGTGGGTGTCTGAGTGTGGGATGTGTCTATACATGCATGTGTGTCTGTGTGGTATGTCCACCCTGCAGATAGAGTCTGAATCACCACGGCAGTAAGTGGGGCGCCCCCCCAAATGGGCCTGCTGGGCTCACGGCCAGAGCCGGGGGAGAGGTGGGCCTACACTTGACAAGGCTACTCTGTGAATGACAGCCCGACCCCTCGTCCCAGCCCTCGGGCAGGTGTTTCACTGTGGACTCTGGATGCGAGCAGCGGAAATGACCTGTGCTCACTTTCGCGGAAGGAACTGCATGGGAAGACGGCTGTGAGCCTGAAGGACTCAGGCGCGCCAGGCCTGGGAGCCAAGGACACGGCGGGCAGCCGTGGGAAGCAGAAGGCAGGAAGGCGCCTATCCCACCATGGGGATGGCCAGTGGAGTCCAGTGCAGGAGCTTGTGTGTTCAGCCCACCTTGAGCTAAGGGACCCCCGAGATGATTGCAGGAAGTGAAGCATCTGGCCTTCCGGGGGTGGAGGCTGGGAGCTGGAGGTGAAGGGTATTCCCTGCAGACCGAGCCCCCCTTCAGGTGGCTCCCACGGGGACACACCCTCTGCGATCCAGGGTTGGTTCTATAGCTGGTCAAGTTGCCTCTACGTTTTTTTTCTTTCTTTCTTTTGGGCCGTCCTGGAAACTCTGGCTGGGATTTTTCCCTGCTCTGGTTTTCTTTATGTTTCCATAATCTCGCGACTCCTGGGTGGTCTGGTTTCCGACAGGCAGCAGCGTCAGCCGGTTCTCACAGTCCTTGTACTCACGGAGGAAATGTGGCTGGAGCCGATGTCACCCCACCCACAGAAAGGAAGTGACAGCTGCCCAAGGTGGGGAGATGTCGGAGCTGTGCCGGCAGGATGACTTAGGTTACAGGGAACAGAAATGACCCCTCAGACAGCCTCGAACAATAACGGTAATTTGTTGGCTCAAGTTATTGAAAAGTCCTTCAGGAAAGGCTTGATCCAGCAGCTTAACAATACCTACAGGAGCCCGATTTATTTTCTCACAGTTGGATTGACACTGTCAAGGGAGGCAGCTCTCACCGTCACAAGACATCGCTGGGGATTCGTCAAGACAAAGGTAGCTTTGTTACACAGTTGTCTTTACCCTGGAATTCCCAGTGGAAGTTCTGGGGTTGGGACCAGGGGTGTGACTAAGTAGTAGAATATGTGCCTGGCATGTTGAAGGCCCTGGGTTCAGTCTCGTGGACTATATATCCAACCCTAAGCCAATCGCCATCAACCCCAAGCAGCTGAAGTACACTGACTGGGTCCTGCCTGTCTTTAGCACTATAAGTGAAGTCAAGTCTCCCCAAAACAAAACCAAGTCTACACAAAAAGGGGGTGAAGGGGGAGATGCCGGGCAGACCCACCAACATGTCCACAGCAGATAACACATGGGCCACATCAGGGCATCACAGATACTAGGATTAGCCACCAACTCCATGAGAAGCTCACAGCAGTCCTGGTGCTGTGTTGAGGACATCATCCGCCTGCGTGATGTGACTTCTCAAGTCCTCACGGGATCTAGGCAGGTGACAGGTCAATCCCCACCTGCAGATAAGGACTCAGGTTAAGGGAAAGGACTTGCCGCAGGTAGGCGAGGTTGGATGTGAAACCAGATTCCCGAGCTATTTTATCAGTAACTTCTCCAGTTGCAGGGACAAACTACCATCAGTTGGGGGGGGAGCAACTTAAAGGTAGAGTTCATCCTGACTGACAGTCTGAGGGTACCATCACAGCGGGGGAGACACGGCAGCAGAAACAGGAGGCAGCTGGTCATGTTACATTCACACCCAGGAAGCAGAGAGAGATGCATTCTGGTGTTCAGCTCATCTTTCCTGTTTATTCGGTCTGGAACCCCAGCTTCCAAAATAGCCCCCCCACCTGCCCTGACATTCCAATGGGTCCTCCCACCTCAATTAACCTAATCTAGATGTTACAGTTACTCTGCATTGTTGCTGATAAATTCATGACCAAATGGCTTCTAGGGGAGCAAGGGGTTTTATTTTGGTTTACGACGGTCTGGTTATAGTTCTTAATCTTGGCAGAAGAGTCCATACCAACACCAGGAACCTAGGGAACGGCCATACCATATCCACACATCCCATCCACAGAATTGCTGAGAGAGAAATAGCCCTTTCTTGCCAGACCAGCCTATCTGACCAAGTGTACCAAAGGATGCCAACTTCCTTAACCAGCTCCCTCCATCTTATTCACCTGCTCAGAGACTAACCCCACCTATCATGGGCTGGACCTTCCCCATTAACTAGACAATCTCCTGCAGGCTTGCTCAGGTCATGACTCAACCACAGAGTCTTTACAAATGTGCCCAGAGCTCAAACCCTCAACTGTCAGGTTGGCATCTGCACGTAACTAGGTAATCAACTCCCAGACATGGCCACAGACTTGTCTCCTTGTGATTCTGGACGCCATCTAGTTAACAATCAGCATTAACCATCCATCTGTTCTCCAGATCTTGCCCCTACCCTGCCTCTGTGACAGCACAAGGCCTATAAGGGATCAGAAGAGAGGGTCTGGGTATTGGGAAGATAGTTCAGCAGTTAAAGCGCTTGTTGTACAAGCATAAGAACCAGAACTCAGGTCCCCAGATCTCACATAAGAACAATGCTGGGCAGGTGTAGCAGTCCACCTGTAATTCCAGCCCCAGAAGGTAAAGCTGAAAGTTGGGGATTCCCAGAGCAAACTGACTAGCTGGACAAGCCCTACAGGTAAGTTCTGGAGTTTTTTTTCCCCAATAGTTTTGCTCTTTTTTTTTTAACTTGTGTGTGTGTGTATGTGTGTGTGTGTGTGTGTGTCAGAGGGCACTGTATTACCCTGTGGAAAGCCAAGGGTGACTTTGGGAATCATCTTGGATTGCTTCTACCTCATTTTTGCTTCTCTCTGGGATTTCTCAGGCTCACCCTTGGGGGCCTGAAGTGCAGGCCACTGCCATTTTGGCCTGGTGTTTTTACATGGGACTTGGGATCCAAACTCAGGACCAGAGTCTTAATCCCTGAGCTATCTCTCCCGCCTGAGCTCTGGTTTTAATTAGAAACCCAGCCTCAAAAGTTAATGTAGAATAGAAGAATGACTAGGGACGATTCGTGATGGCAACTTCAGGTCTCCAGATACAAATGCACACACACACACACACACACACACACACACACACACACACACACATGTGCTCATGCACCCACATACACACACAAACACACTCCCACATATGCACACGCATGAAAAGAAAAAAAAAGTGCTTTCATGCTAATCTTTATTGGGTCCTAAGAAGCCAGAAGATGTGGAGAATCACTCTATTCTCTATGGCCGGATTCTAAATGACTGACTCTGCGGCAGCTCTGCGGAAGCCTCTCATGCAGGTGTGTTGGGTATTTCCCATGCATGTGTCCCAACAAGCTCTGGGGAAATGGTTCCCAGATCTCTTATCTCCGGGATCCCTGACTCTGTAGCGCACCAGCTAAGCTGAGAACTTCGGGTCACTTGGCGAACCTGGCAGCTCCGCCCAGCCTCGCCTCCTGGGGCCTGCTAAGGGTCACTTGAGTAACAAGGAGGCCGCTGTGTGGGGCACAGGTGCACGGGGCTCACGCGGACACGCAATGGGCCACCGTGGGCACAGGGAGCTCCCTGGAGCAGAGGCTGAGATTGCCCAGGCTGGCACAGAGGCAGCAGGGTGCTCTGCCATTCGCCTCTGCCATGTGCCACGCCCAGGAATTCCCAGCCCAGAGTCCCCAACAGAAAAACCTGCCCAACTCTCTGGGAGTCTCTCCAACCTCAGGTTGGCACAGGACCATTGTACCAGCAGCAGAGTGCGGCCCTACCTTTGGGTAGCTCAGTGTTGTGCGCATCCTGAGGGCGGGCACATGGGCACCCAGCACAGGCCGGGAAAAGGGTTCTCAGATTATTACCGCCCAGAGGGTACAAAGCCAGGACCCCGAGTGCAGGGCAGACTCTAGACACACTCTTATCCAGAGAAATTGCTCCACCCCCCACACACACACATTGAATAAGTTTAATTAATTACTTAATTAAAAACATTTTAATAGGGCTGAGGATATAGCTCAGTAATAGACTACTTGCCTAGTGTATATGCAAGGCTGTGGGTCCCTCCCTTGAAGCAGAAATCTAGAAGTTTCCCTTGAGCATTCTCTCCTAACTCTAGTGAGGCACGAGGTCCTGTTAACATTTTCCCTGCAGCGGACTTGAAATGCAGCCTCCTCTCTGTCTCCTAGGTTACCGCCCTCTCCCAAGCCGCCTCCCACCTGAGCAGCCTCCATCCGTGAGGGGCCACGCGCTGTCCTGGCCCTGTCTGGCCTGTCACTCCATTCTCCACGGCACAGACAGAGCGCTGTCCAGCACGTGTAGTCGCCAGCAGGAAACTCCGCAGGTCTCGGCAGACAGGCCCGTGTGGGCCGAGCAGCCCCCACCTGACCTGCTCATCTCTTGTTTTCTCCTGGGCCTCTGGGCTCAGCCTGACCCGCTCTGCTCGCTCTGCCTGGCACGAGGTTCCTGTTGTAACTCAGTGACTCTCGCTTAGGCCTCTGGCTTCTACTCAAAGGCCATGCAGAGCCTTCTTTTCCTGGGGAGCTGGTCCTGGCGGATGTGTCTCCCGCTCGGAGACACATCATTACTGCCTCTGCCCCACAGAGCCATGCCCCTTCCTGCCCCACCTATCCCCAAAGGTAAGCATGTGAGTAGGGGAGGGAGCAGGGATCTGGCTTAGGACGGCCATTGTCCTCACCCCCGCGGAGCACACCCAGGGGAGAATGATGCCCAGACTGAAAAGACAGCATGGACGAGCCACCCCAACTGGTCTTTTTGCCCAGAGCCAGCCATGCCTGGAAGCCTCCAGCCCATGCCTCTCTGCTCTTGATAAGCTTTGCTTAAACTCTGCTCACCTTGCAAGCCAAAGAGGAGAAACCTACTCGACCTTCCAAAAGGAAAGCTTGGGAAGACTGCCCAGCGGCTGTCAGTCCTCTGGGATGCACCCTGAGGCCTTGCACCAAAGCCTGCCTTGATTTCCAGTTACCGGCTAAGTATGTGGTCAGACAGGAGGAGAGATTGAGGAACCTCGGCACTGGCTGGGGAGGAGAGGCCTTGGTGGATAAAGCACTTCGAAACAAGCATGTGGCTCAACGGGTGTTCTATTGCAGCACTCCCAAATCCAGGGCTCCCTCCGGGGCCACACTGACCAGGCGCAGCAGCACACATCCTTGGCACGCCGCAAACTGGAGACTAGCCTGAGCTACGTAAGACCCTTCCCATGAGATGCCCTCAGATGGACCATGGCGGCGCCTCCACGGTGTCCCCGGCGCCGATGCTTTGATGGGTGACTTCTGGGACGGGGGCTCCCCCTAGACCGCAGCTCCTGCTCCCACCCACTCTTGGAACCTGAGACCTCCAGTTTCCTTCCTCACTTCCTGGAATATTCCAGAAAGGACCCATCACGCCGGGAGCACACCCCAGTCACCAAGGGAACTGTTTACCCTCTGCCCGTGGAAACCATCTCCAGATGGGGACACAGCAGCTTTTGCCTGCAGCCCCGCCAGACAAGCACAAGGTGTTTCCTGCCAGGGTTGGCATCTGCCAGGCCCAACACCCAGCTCCCCCACGGCATCACAATCACCTTTGGGCCAGGCTTGGAGTCGAGAGCCCCCATGGTCAGAACTCCCCTCTCCAATCCCTTGCCTGGACCAAGAGACCAGCAAAGAGCGAAACAGGACGCGAGCCCCGGAATTCTGGACTCACAGAGACTTTCAACCGTACCCCACCCTGGCCTCTGGCAACTGTGTCCAGTTGCTTCCCTCTCTGAGTTTCAGTCGCTCCATACCCAGCATGGGATGGCACTGCCCTCCCTTGGGCTGTCTGCTGCGTCAAGCGCGGGCCTCGCTAAACCCTAACTGACTGGAGTTCTTACCCTGTCCTGCGGGGAACCCCAAGGCTCACACCCTTTTCCTGAGGCCCCACTGGGCTGGAAGATCCTACCTCACCCAGGGCTGAATACCTCTTTGGGGGCCGCCACCTGCTTGGATCCGAGCCAGAGGGTTTGTGCTGACGCTGCACTGGCAGTCCGCGCCCTGCGCTAACCTGGCTCGTGTTTATTTGGTGAGGCCCTGGGGGCCCCGCGGCAGTTATGACGCTTGCAAACTCCCAAGTTGTCCCTCCCCTGTCACTCTCCGTGTCCTGGTGGCCACGGTCTTCCTGGGGGAGCCGTGCTTAATGGCTCTCTCGGGACAAGTTTCCTGCCCCGGGAAGAGCCTGCCTCGCCAGCTGGGGTGCCCCGCATGCCATCTGCTCAGAAGCGAGTCCCCGAGACCGAGTCACAGCAGTGCAGGTGTCCTGCCGGCCTTGTGTCACCCCCTCTGTAAGATCCCCAGGATGAGAGCACGACTCCCCCTCCCCCATACAGAAAGAGCAAGCATGAAGCATAGCAAGAAAGTCAGTACATGCCACGGTCTGCTGCGAAGACTGCTGTCCCCTGAGTTGTCCCACACCGGAAACGCCACCTCCATGGCAACAGCTTGAAAAGTGGGGTCGTTAGGAGGTGCTGCTTAGTCAGATCGGGGGTGTATGCAGGGTGGGCTCACATCTTCTGCCGCAGGAGACGCAGCCTTAGCTCCTGTGGTCTTCTAGCTCTCGCCACATGAAAATGCAGCACACAACCCTCTGTGCAGGCTGCTGCCAACCGCCAGCCTCGGCCAGTTTGTTACAGTGGGCGAGCGAACTGAGGCACAGCAGAAAGGACACGACGTGGCTACTTCTGCCCAGTCCTGGCTTCGCTTGCTTTCTCCATGCAGGCAGAAGCCAGAGAGAAGCAAGGGCGGCAGAGCTGGGACTGGACCCCAGGTAAACAAAATACCCCCGCAACTAAATCTCCTGCTCCTCCTCTCCCCAGACCAGCACGGGGTCAGCGTGGATTCCACACCCATATATACAAGGTCTGTCCCCCAACACTACTCCAAGGCCTCTCATCCAGTATCACTCGGGCCCACAAGTGTAGCCCATCTCTGGACAGAGGGACCCAGAGCAGGTCTGCCAGGGATTTCTCATGGGATCATCCCCCAAGCCCTGCACTGGATCTGGACAGTCCCCACCTGCCTGCTCCCTGCCCCTGAACGCATACAGTCCAGCGGAGAGATCGGACCTTAAACAGAACCCCACCGCCCACAGAGAACTGGCTGTGTTTCTACTGCCTGTGGAAGGATAGGCAGCTTCACCTGGCTGGGAGGGGGACAGGTGGCTTCCTTCTCATGCCCCAACAGGGCCTTACGAGTTAAGGCCGCTCCAGAAGCAACAACTGTCTCCAAGCCCCTCCCCCACTGAGAAGCCACACCCATGACCTGCTACAGTCAGTCCTGCCACACTCCGGACCCCCGTGAGTTCAGAACTCTGAAGCCAGCCCTGCTTCCCAGAGCTGCCCAGCCCTGCCCAGCCCAGACCCACTGAGTCAGAGTCTCTGGCACTGGGACTCCTAGGCTCTGTGCCAGCATTGTTGATAACTACTTGGGGACATCAGCATGAAATGTGAAAACGATTGTGAGAGGGAACGTACCCATCCTGCACTTACCCCGTGTTTTTTTTTATGGTGTATCTGGTATATATCTGAGAACACACCCAGTCCCCAACTTCAAAAGCAGCTGTTCTGGGGCCACACATAGCATGTTTTCGAGCAGATCAGACAGTGGAAACACAGAGAGGCTAATGAACAGGACAGAGTGGTCAGGGCAGGATTCTCAAAGGTGATTGACATCTGAGAGTGAGCGAAGGACTCAGATGCAGGTCTGGCTGCGATCACGCACTAACCACTCAGAAGCACTGCCTTCCTCCTCCGTCCCGTGAGTGTCCACCCCTGAGGAGCCCCGAAAAGAGAGATCGAGGGTGGAGAGGGGCCTAGCCACCCTCCCCAGAGAAAACCCTGCACTCAAGAGTCGGAGAGGGAAGTAAAGCAGCCGCCACAAGTAAACAGGCCCATCCGCCTCAGGAGTCACCCTGGAAATCTGCGGTCAGCTTGGACTTTGCTTAAGGCCGAGCCCCCGGCCACTGGGAGCCCAAAAACGGCTGAACAAACTTCAGGCTTCACCCGGGGCCGGCCCGTGGCGAGTTCAAGGCCAGGGTATTTCTGCAAAGTCAAACCGCAGCAGGAAGGCCCAGCGCGGGCTCCAAGGCCACCAGCCCTGCGCAAGGCGCCCATCCTCTTCCCTAAGGCCAGCGTTAGCCAGCAGGGTCCCCCACTCGGCACTCCACCTGCCCAGGGGCTGCAAGCATCTGAGAGTTCACCAGGAGGACAGGGTGAAGGGGGCTTGGGTGAAGCATCACCCGCCACGGGAAGAAGCCACGCCTGTGGTGGAACACAGAGTGGGGGCCAAGGGCAGCGTCCAGGTAGCGCTGGACATTTCACAGCTGGGTGGGCAACGGACGCATTTCATCGCTGGCAGAAAAGCAGCTGTAGGCAGGAGTGTGGGACTTTGATTCAGCCCTGCTGCCTGGATATGGTTCTCTTCAACCCTTGGGCCTGGGTTGCTCTAGCTTTACAGTAGGGTGTGGGGCTGAATCACACCTTGAGCTGCTCCCTGATGGCAGGGGTGGGGGGTGGGCTCAGAGCAGAGGTGGTAGGAAGAGCAGGGCCTGGGGAAGTGGGAGGGGCGCCAGCTCACAGCCCACAGCCCCTCTGGTACCACTGCCACCTGCTACCCCTGCTACATCTGCCGCCTTCCTTTGGTCCTCAGGCCCCCAGGGAACTGATCCATGAACCCCACAGCAGAGCTCGGTCCATGCTCAGGTCAGGGAGCAGTCACGGCCAGCCGGCCTCCCAGGGGACCAAAGCTGCAGGAACTGTCACATGGGGCCCCAGCTGGCAGCAGAGAGCCCAGAGAACCCAGTCCTGCCACACGAGGATGCACAGGAGCTGGGGCAGACGGAGACCCAGCTGGGAGCTGCATGTCATTTTTTCTCGTATGGGGACATGTCCGTAGACAGAGTCCATGACCCCTAGAGCCCACACGAGGCTCCAGGGCTGCTATCTTCCTCCACCTGGCTCCGTATCTAGCAGGAGATTCAAGAGTCATTTCATCCCTTGGTGGGTGTGGATTGAACTGGGTACTCCACGCAAACTGCAGCACCTAGCCCAACTTCCCTCCCATGGGAGCACCAGGTTCAGAGACATCGCCAACGTAGCACCCAGCACCCAGCACCCACCACCGGCCGCCATCTCTATATGCCTGTTCTGCTTGAGCTCTGATGAAGCAGAGCCGACCGGACATCTGCTGTGCTGTATGTCCTCCACACATATGTGGGGTCCTCTCCAAGTGGGACAAGGTTCTCTGCGCACGTGTTAGGTCCTCCACCTGTGAACTGGTCATCCGCACCCAGGTCAAGTGCTCCACAGACATGTGGGATCCTCCATATGTGGGCTGAATCCTCCACACACAGGCCAAATGCTTCATCTATATGCCAGATCCTCCACATGCAAGTCAGGAGGTGTGTGTGCGTGTGCGCACACACACACACACACACACACACACACACACACACACGCCAGGTGATACACACACACACAGGCCAGGGGCTATATACACACAGGCCAGGGGCTACACACACACAGGCCAGGAGCTACACACACAGACCAAGTGCTTCACACAAGCCAGGCCCTCCATGCATGAGCAGCATCCTCCACCACTTTCATTACCTCATTGTATCTCAGCATATCCCCTTTAGCTGAGCAAACCCCCATTTTGCAGATGGGGGGGAAGACGCCCAGAAATAGAAGTTTCTGCCAAGGGTCACCCAGAAGCAAATGTGACTGTGCATGGCTGCCACACGGACACTCGGACCCCTCCGCCCTCCTGCCTTTTAGACAGAGGGCAAGCCTGCTCTCAATGCTCTAGTAGAGAGAAGCCAGCCGGAGAGACTCACAGGAGAGAGGAGAGCCCAAAGACACCTTCTCCCCACTTCTAGGGCTCCCTTTTTCTTTTGCAAAGTAAGCCCCGGGGTCAGAATATGCAACAAAGCACTCTGAGCTCCTGGGGGGAGGAGGGGAAGCTAAGGCACATTTCTAGGGGAATGTTCCTTGGGGGTCATTGAGTCCCATCCGTCTTTTAGAGAGAAACTGAGGCTGCCAGACAGTAAGCTGGAGTCCCAAGCCATCGTCCAGCTTGGAGAAGACACAGCTGGTCTCCACAAGCTCCTGTGAGACCCACAGGACAAGGACAAAGTGTCAGTCCTTCTCCTGGCAGAGCCCCCCCACACACTGGCATGACAGGCAAATGTAGTGGGTGGCAACTAACTGTGGGATCCTCTGGGCCTCATGCACTATCCCGGGGTCTTCCACCTGCAGGAGGGAGACCTAGGCGGAAGCCAGTCACTGGGTTTGATCGTCTCTCTCCTTTTAGTGGGTAGCAGCCAATTCACCAGCCAGCGCTCAGTTCCCCAGAGCCTGGTCTGTGGCCTGGCACATGGCTAATCTCTGGTGACCGTTGATTGACAGGATGAAGGGCTGTGCGGTCCCAGCTCTGCTCCTTTGGGCAGCTCCTTCTGTCCAAGCATCGTCATGTCTCAAAGATGAATGAACTGAGTTAGCAATGACGGCTCACATACGTAACTCTCAGACGAGGCAGGAAGATCACACGTTTGAGCCTGGACTACAGCAGCACCTTGTCTCAAGAAAGAAAAAGAAAGGAAGGGAAGGAAGGAAAAAAGGAAGGGAGAAAGATGAGAGGGAGAGAGGGAAAAGAAGGGAGTAGAGAGAATGGGAGGGAAAGAGGAAAGAAAGAAGGAAGGAAGGAAGGGAGGGAAGGAGGGAGGGAGAGAGGGAGGGAGGGAGGGAGGGAGGGAGGGAGGGAGGGAGGGAGGGAGGGAGGGAGGGAGGGAGGGAGGGAGACAATAATCTTGGAAGCTCAGTTCTCAAAGCCCCTAAGTCCCTGGGTCACTGAAGGCTGCTGGGCGTGGCTGCGATCATCACTTATTAGATGCGGTAACACTAAGAGAAGACATCCCGGGGCCAGAAGGGTCTTCATGAAGCCCGGGTCACCACACTGTAAAGTTACACTCATCTTTCACGCTTTGGGCTCCCCGAAATTCCATCTCAGCCTTCTGACAATGATTCTTCCTCACATTTTAGAGGCGAGGAACGGCCCCCTTCCCCCCTCCCCCCACACGCAGTGCCTGGAGATCTCATCTGAGACAAGGTGTCCTCGGAGGTGCGACCCTCCCTTATCCCACTTCACAGGTGGAAGGGCGGCGACTCTCTGAAAAAAAACAGACCTGGTCCAAACGCCATGGTTCACACAGCAGCAAAGACACACTTCTGGCCTCACCAGGGCTTGAGTCTCTGCGACCATCACCCAAACCCCCCAGGGACTGAGACAGGAGCTGCCGGAAGTGCCCAGTGCGGGCACCTTGACCTCCACACCCATGGTGCCAGGAAAGCCCAGCGGGAGCAGAGAAGTGCTCGGTATTTATAGCAAATGTGGAGAAAACCTGCCCCCCCCACCCAATTCTGTTTACCACAAACTGCCCTCCTGGGCCGCCGGCCACAGACAGACCCTCGCGGCTGCCTCATCTATTTTTTCCTCCTCTCTTAATTTTGCATCATCCCGGCTTCCAAAATAAACTTCCCCCAAAGCAGCCGAGTTCCTTCTGGCGCAGGATCCCTACCTAAGAGCCCCCGGCAGCCCCTGCCCCCCACATCAGTCAGTCCTGTCAGTCAGTCCCCGCCAGAGTCACCAAACCCAACCCAGCCCCTTGGCTGCCTCTGGCCCTGATTTAGAAGCAGCCGCTCCCGCCCCAGTGCCGGGCGTCTGCATTTGTGGGGGTGCAGACTGGGCCATCTGCGTGCAGGGGTTCTGGTTGGAGGCCTGGGATGCTGCCCCTGCCGGGACCCGACCATGCATACATGCATGTGCCACGCACACACATGACCACACAAGCACACGCACGCACACAGTGCTCACCAACCTCCTACAGGGTTTCCCACCATGTCCGTGGTGTGAGACCTCCTCCTTTCAGCTCACACCCTGGTCCCTGCTGCCCTCTTCCAGCTTCATTTGCCCACCCATCACGTCAGACCCCACTCCTTGTATCTCCCAGACCCACTATGCCATCCCACCTTTGCCCACATGCACTCATCCTTCTCCCCTGTTACCAAGCAAACCTTGCCAATCCCTCACTCTCAAATGCAAATGTCAGGGCTGGAGAGATGGCTCAGGGGTTAAGCCTCTGCCTTGCAGGCAGAAGGTCCTGAGTTTGGATCCTAGACCCCACGTGTAGACACCGGGCGGAAGCTGGGGGCGGCCTACGTTTCTGGTCCTGGTAGGGCAGAGCCTGTGAATTCCGGGGCAGAGTAAACAAGGAGGAGGTAGAGGCGGTCCATGGTGGTTCCCAAATTCGCCTGTAGTTCTACACACACACACACACACACACATACAACACACATGCACACACGCACAATTTAATAAATAAAAATTTTTTTTAATTTTTTAAAAAATCAAATGCAAATGTCCGCTCCTCCAGGAAGCCCCCCCCCCCCGATCAGCACAGGGGAGCAGCGCCTGGGTCAGGCTACGGTCCATGTGGAGGGTCCAGCCAGGGTGACGTGGAGCTGCAGTTCTACACTACCCAGGCCAAGCAGCTGCCTCGTCCTCAGAAGTTCAGAAGTGGAAGATACTGCCATCATTCTAGAATTGCTAGTCCAACTCCACGCTTGCTCCCTCGAGCTGTGGGCTCTGCAGATTAGCAATTTGAGCCATTTGTTTGTTCTGAGGTCTTTGCAAGAAGCAAGGGTAAGTGAGGAACCACGGGGCCAGCAAAACAGCTCAACCAGTAAGGGGCCTGCACCCAAGCCCGAGAACTGACTTCCAAAAGCTACCTTCTGACCTCATCTGTATGATATAATATGCATGAGCTATGCACCTTCCTTCTCTCTCTCTCTTTGGCTCTCTCCCTCTCTCTAATAAAATACTTTTTTAAAAAATGAAAAAGAGGAAACCAATGCTTAGCAGATAATCTCATTTATTTAAAAGCGTCTGGCCAGGTGTTGTGACCCACACCTCTAATCCCAGCAACCAGAAAGCCCAGTCAGAAAGGTTTCGAATTTGTATCTAGCTACACAGTGAGACTTCATTTCAAAAAAGAAAAAAGTCAGAACAAGTGAAATGACATTTCCAGGGGAGGAGAACGCCCATGCACAGGGCTGGAGAGGAAATGGCAGACACGTCCATGACTGTCGATCATACGGCCCTTGAAGGACCAGCTAGAGCCATGCGGGCTGACCTCAGGACCCTTGCTTGTGCCCCTGCATGGGAAGACAGTCCTGGAAGCCACCTGTATGGCTGTGCCTTGTCCAGAAAGTTGGGTCGCAGCCAGAAGCAAGGCAAACATTAGCATGGCTCATTCTGTCAGGAAGTGCGTAAGAAAATCAAGTCCTCTATGAAAACACCTTAGCAGCTCTTCTAAGAAAACAAGTCAAGCAAATCAGGGGCTGGGGAAGGCTCAGTCGGCAAAGTGCCCGCTGTGCAGGCAGGAGCACCTGAGTTCACTCTCCGGGCACAGTACACAGCTGTAAGGGGGGCGACACAGACAGGGTCCCCAGAGCTTATTGGTTAGCCAGCGGCCCTCTGATTGATGAGTCCCAGGTTCAGTGAAGACCCTATCTTAAAAACGGAGGAGCAAGGAAGATATGCAGCATCTGCCTCTGCCTGCCACATGGATGCCCACCCCCAGGGAGCACAAATACATGAACAGAAAGTACAAGCCAGAGGGAGAGAGGGAGAGAAGACAGGAGAAGAGGAAAAGAAGGAAGGGGGGAGGGAGGGGGAGGAAGAAAGGGAGGAAGGATGCCCAATCAATGCCCAAGAGCAACTCGGCCCCTCTGGCAATCATAGCTGTTGGTCACCGTCCCTGGCACCTGAACTTGGCATCAGGCTGCTCCGACAGGTCACTTTCCTGGAGACTCCACGGCCACAGGTGTGGGCAGCTCTTCTAGGCTGTCTGTCTTTCCCCGGGGCTGCCGCAGGCCAGCCTTGGGCTCCTCCTGAAGGTGGGCGAGTGACTTTTCGGAAAGGTCAAGTTCACGTGACTCATCCTCAGGCTCCTTGCTGGCTTCGTGTGCCCGTGGAAGGGTGAGTCTACTAGGTCCCTCTGAGCCTTTTCTTCCTGGGGGAGTGGGGGGCACCGAACACAGCCCCCCTAATGGCAATGAAAACACTGGCGACCTCTTTGCTGGCGACACTTGGGTGTTCCCTGAGCGCTGTTCTGCCGCCCAAAGGGACCGGCAACCCCTGTCTATCAGGGGGTCTCCAGAACCCCAGTGGAAGGCTGCCCCCCTTCACACAGCTCTGCTTCTGGAAGCAGGACCGAGCTGTGAGCTTCGAGCTGCCTCGGATCATGGTGAGGAGGTGGAGGGGTCCGGGCTCGGACTCTGGAGGGAGCAGAGCCAAGCACAAGACTGGGTCAGTGGACCGACCACACATATGCGGGCCGGGGTGCCCAGGGAGATACCCTGTGCCCTGACCTCCCACAGCCCCGACCTGGGGCAGGTGAAGGAAGTGTGCCCAGCCCCTCCTGGACAAAGGCCGGGACTGAAAAATACTTTCCCATGATAACCACGGCTGCTCCCCACGCACGGGACTTTAACCAGGCGAGCCTGGGATCCTTCGGCTTATTCTTCTCAGTGCTGGAAGACACTGAACAGTGAGTGTTGTGGGTTGTCTGCGTGTTGCTGATAAATTCACAATCAAAGAAGTTAAGGAAACGAGGGCGTTTCATTCTTTCTTATGATTCTCCATTACAGTGCATAGTCCAGCTCGACAGGAGAGCTCATACCAATACCAGAAGCCAAGGGAACTGACCACGCCATATTCTCAGGACTGCTAGGACTGCTGAGAGAGAGAAGCAAACCTCACCCGCGGTCTGTTAAAGCTTGCTGAGGCGCTCACCAGCTCCCTGCATCTTCTCTGACTGCCCAGGCAGGTCCCGCCCACAGGGGTTGGGTCTTTCCTCGAGGATTAGATAATCTCCCGCAGGTTTGCTCAGGGTTTGCCTGAGCTGCCAGTTCTTCACGAATGGGTTTTAAAGCCTGGTTCCCAACTGTCGAGTTGATGTCTATATCAACAAGCACAGTGAGGAAGTTGAGAAGTCCCAGCATTCCATGTCAAGACAATTCCATATCACCTAAAGCAAGGAATCCAGCTAGACACAAAGCAGGAATGCCCGGCCATCCGAGAAGTGGCAACCTGCTGTGAACTTAAAATAATAAATAAATAAATAAATAAATAAATATTTTGCAAATGAATTGCACAGCCCAACACCAGCTATAAATCAGGAAAGTTAAGCCATATCTGTCTAGAGTCCAGAACACAGACAGACATAGACAGAGGGACATGCTAAAACTGAGGGGACCCCTGGATCAAGCGTCAAGCTGCAGAGATGAAGGGCATAGAAATGGCCATGGTGAAAAGACAAGCCCTGCTCCATGTTAGAAGTAGCTAAGACACATAGCATATCCTCCTGGGGTGCAGACTTGTGATCCCAGTGTTCAGGTGGCTAAGGCAGGAGGATCCAAATTCAAAGCCAGTATGAGTTATGGAGAAAGATCCTAACAGGGAGGAGGGGGTGATACAAATTAAAAGTCAGATATCAGGGTAAATCTTATCTGAGGTCTAATGAGAATGACCATTTGTTAAGAATAAGAGGAAGAAAAAAAAAACAAGATGAAAGAGGAGAAGAAGGAAGAGGAAGAAAAGGAGGAGGAGGAAGAAGAGGAGGAGGCGGAGGAGAGGATTCCAGCTAGTGGGAACATTCTAGAAAATTCTCATGTTTCGATGAACCTGTGGGTTCTCTGGAATGGAGACCCTGGTTGGCAGTGTCTGCCATTTCCATGGTCTAAATATTTCCATTGTGATTTCATGTGTGTGCATGTGCATGCATGTGTGTGTGTGTGTGTGTGTGTGTGTGTGTGTGTGTGTGTGTGTGTCAGAGGGCACTGTGTGTGCCTGGGGAAGCCCAAGGGTCACCCTGGATTGCTCTACTTCCATTTTGCTTCGCTCCGGGATTTCCCAGGCTCCACCCTCCAGGGCTGGAAGTATAAGTGACTACCATTTCCACCCTGGCGTTTTTATGTGGAATCCAGGATCCAAACTCAAGTCCTTCTACTCGTAAGGTAGAGTCTTAACCCCTGAGCCATCTCTCCAGCCCTCCCATTGGGATTTCAAGCTATCATCTTGATGGCAGTAAATGCAGGGTTTGTTTTCTACACATACACATGCGTATGTGTCTATGTGTGTAGAAGAGGGCACTTAACTCTATGTGCCTGTGGAGGCCCAAGGGTGACATCAGGAGTCATCTGGACTGTTCTATCTCCTTATTGCTTTGCTCCGGGATTTCCCGGCTCCACCCTCCAAGATCTGAATTGCAGGCAGCTGCCATATCTGCCTGGCACTTTTACGTGGGGGCTGGAGATCCAAACTCAGGTCCTTTTGCTTGTGAGGCAAAGGCTTGACCGTGAGCCATCTCCACCCCAGTAAATGCAGGGTTATGAGGAGTCCAGCAGATCTGAGCTGAGCAGCGAGAACCAGCTAGTTCTGTCGGATATGGTGGTGGAGACCCACCTGCAGGTGAGGTCTGTCTGCAAGAGGTTTGGTGGGCGTCTAGTGTTGTGAAATAACCCAGCTGAGGTTTTTAAGTGCACAGGAAGCAACCTGAGTGTGGCAGCACAATACTTATAATCCCAACCCATGGGAGGCTGAGGCAGGAGGACTCCTGGGAGTTAGAAGCCATCCTGGGCTACCTGCTGAGTTCCAGGATAGCCTAGGCTACAAAGCCTGTCTCTAAATAAGAAATGAAATGACAGAGTGAACAGGACAAAATAGTCATCACTGCTGAATATGGGTGAAGCATATTCGGGGTTCAGTGACCTAGCACTCTTGCCTACCGTATATATTCGAATACTTTTACAATAGAAATGTAAGGGGCCGGGGAGATGGCTCAGTGAAAAAGGTGCTTGCCTCATAAGTGTGAGGACCAGAGTTCAGATCCCCAGAACCTACATAAAAGCCGCCTATAAGCACAGCTCTGGGGAGGCAAAGGCAGGAATCTCCAAGCTAGCCAGCCAGGCTAGCTGACTGGAGAGCTCTGGGTTCAAGTCAAGACCTGCCTTAATAATAAAAATAGAGAACGATCTAAGAAGGCACTTACCACATGGACTTTTATCCCGCAAGCACACATGCATATGCATCCATATACATGCATGTGCACTCGCAAGCACACATACACACATTCATGTGCTCACACTCACTCACACAAACAAAAGAAGATACAATTCAAACTGCAACTCATACATAGGAGAGAAGCTTTCATTGCAAGAATTCTAGGCATGCCCATTGACCCCCTGACCTTGATCAACCCCACACTTCCCCTGCAGTCTAGGAAGGGGGGTGGAAGACCACCGACACTGACCTCACAGACTCAAGTCCATCTTCCAGCCCTCAGTGAGTCCTAACCTCGGGTTTCCCAAAGCCCCTGTGATAGGCAAAGTGGGGAAGGGAATCCCTAAAAGAAATGGTGACCTGGGGCCGGAATGACCATCCTGAGGGTACCACCTGCCAAAAGTGTGATGTTGGGCAACTTGCCTGAACCCCCTCCAACCCCCCCATACACAAGTACTCTGGTTAGCAACATGAGGGCACCGGTGGCTTCTGAGGAGGGCCCAATCAGAGTCCACTCAGCTCCTGCCAGATCCTGGGGTTTGATGGCAGACCAGAGCCCCCCTTCTCCCTGAAGAGCTCAGTCAGGGGTTGTGGGGCAGCGAGTGAGTTGTCTAAAGTGTAGTTGCCAGGCCAGGGACGGAGCTCAGCAGTAGAGCGCTTACCTAGGTTTGCTCACCCCCCTCACACAAGTACTAAAAAAAAAAAAGACCTTTTGCAAAGGCATTACTCCTCTTTCCCCACACCAGGGAGACCTCATGTTGCCAAATCTCCCCATTTTCTCAAGAGAAGCTGGGGCTTCTGCTCTTTACAGAGCAAGCTATCAAAATCTCAAAATGCTATCAGCAAATCTGTGTATTTAAAAGGCACGGGCATGGGTAACCAGGGCTGCACTCACGGATCATGCCCAGGGGCTGATAGTCCAGAAAAGCCTTACGCACCTCAGCCTGGGCCCCACCTACCTGAAGCTGGTCCCCACACATCATGACTCTCCCCCCACAGCTCTTATGATCTCCTTGGACAGATGAGGAAAGTGAGGCTCAGAGAGGTCCAGAGGTTCAGCAGAGCCAGGAACAAATCAAGTCTTCCTGAGACCCACCCCTTCCCCCCTCCCAGTTCACGCAGCCTCTGTGCTCTTCCAGGGTCTTCAAGGAGCAAATATCAGGCCTCAGGAGACACACCTGGGGCCATGCAGATGCAAATGGCTGACAGGAACCGATCAGGGCTCCCCCATTCCTTTCTGCAGGCTGGACAGCTTTGGACAACGCAGACATGGCGATAGGGAGACTCCTCGTTGCCTCAAGAACACATGCACAGACTTGAGAGTGCTCCTGCCCCACGCCGAGACCTGCTTTCTCCACTTCAAGAAATGCTTGAAATTAGACGGAAACTCCCCAGGGCCAGCTGCATGGCCAGTGGTTCGTTCCACTATCAGGGGCCTCCAGGACAGAACCCCAGCCAGGTGCAACCACATGGCTTTGGAGCTGGCGGGAACCGGAACACAGGGCCTGTGTGTGAGTCTTTCTAATTAAAACCTGGTCAAAGGGGCCAGGGAGAGGGTTCAGTCAGTAAAGCGTCTGCCAAGCAAGTATGAGGAACCAAGTTCGGATCTCCAACACCGAGGTAAAAAACCAGGTGAGGGGCTGGAGAGATGGCTCAGGGGTCAAGACTCTGCCTCGCAAGCAGAAGGTCCTGAGTTCAGATCCCAGGTCCCACGTAAAAACACCAAGCCCCAGCCTGGTGGACGGAGCCTGGGAAAACCCAGAGCGAAGCAGAAAGGAGGTAGAAGCGATCCAGGATGATTCCTGAAGTCACCCTTGGTCCTCCACAGGGACACACAGTGTCCTCTGGCACACACACACACACACACACACACATACATAAAGTTAGAACGAACAAACAAACAAACAGGTGAGGCAGCATGCATTTGTAACCCCAGTGCTGGGGCAGCAGTATGAGCAGTATGGGCTGATGGAGGGGAGGGGGGGATCCTTGGAACTCGTCAGTCAGCCCTCATAGCTAGTCGGTGAACTCTAGGCTCAGTGAAAGACCCTGTCTCAAAAAATAAAGTGCTGGGGCAGGGGAGACCACCCAACGGAAAAGGTGCTTGCCCTGCGAGCATGAGGTCCAGAGTTCAGATCCCCAGAACACAAATAAAATCTAGCAAGCACCGTGGCCAGCTGCAATCCCAGCATTAGGCAGGTCGAGACAGGAAATCCCAGGGCAAGATGGCTACCCAGCCTAGCCACATGATGAAGGGTGGGTTCAATTGAGAGATCCTGCTTTAATAACACAAGTGGAGAGTGATTAAAGAAGACACCCATCAACTTCAGGCCTCCATATGCACACAGATATACACGCACATACACCTGCACTCACACATACAAACCACATGAACATGTATACACACACACACACACTCACACACACACACACACTCGCACACACACTCACACACACACACTCACACACACACACACACACACACCTGGTGAAGGGTAGGGTGTGGAGCTCAATGGAGAGTACTTGCTTAACGTTCGCAAAACCCAGGGTTCCATCCCTAGCAGATAGATAGATAGACAGACAGACAGACAGATATGAAGATAGAGTTATGCAAATGATGAAATTAAAAAATAAAATCTGATCCGGTTCCCTTCCTCAGTGAATTTTCCCAATTAGTAAGTAAAGAGCAGTAACTCTAAAAACAGGTGGGGTCTGGTGGCCCAGGTATGTATTCTTAATGCTCAGAAGATGGAAAAGATTAAACAATTCAAGGCCAACCCAGGCAACTTCATGAGACACTATTGCAAAATTTAAAAATACAAGAAGTACTAGGAATGTATCTTAGTGGTAAAACATGTATCTAACAGGCACAAGTGCCAGGTTCAAATCCCAGTATTGAAAATAATAAAGAAAATTAATTAGTAAATAATTAAAAATGAGTCTGTGGGAAAAGAAGGAAGGAGGCCCTTTGAAGGGGCATGTTCCTGTTCCTCTGGACATAGAGAGGGGCTGCAGAGTGGAGAAGCCCCATTTCAGACCTCGAAGCCTTAGGATGGCTTAGGAAAGAGTCGAGAACCCCTGTTCCCACCTGCCCAGCCTTCCCCTTCTGAACACAGATGCTGACGCTAACCAGGATGACAGCCTACATCTACCGTTGGCTGTGCTTCTTGCTGGGCGTGAGATAGTGATCCTCCGAATCCCAGCTCTCCACATGCAAATGGGAATGTCAGTAATAGTCTACATCCTTGGGTCATTGATCTATGCTTAGAGCAGTGCTTCACCACTTGTATACAGAACTGTTTCCAGAGCAGGGGCCAGGAGGGTTATAGTTCAGAGGTAAGGCACTTGCCCAGCATGCCCAAGGTCCAGGGTTCAAATCTCAGCACTGCCAACCAAACAAAAGGTGAACAGAGGGTAACCCTTGAGAGTCACCGACACTATAAAGAACCCTGTGGGGGAGGGGCTGCGGAAGCGGCTTGGTCAGTAAAGTGGTCGCTTTGCAAGCAGAAGGACCCAAGTCTGATCTCCAGGACTCACATTGAAAAAGCCAGGTATGTCGACACGTGCTTGTCATCCCCGCACTGGAAAGACAGAGACAAAGAGATCTCTGGACTTACTAGCTGTAGTTACTATAATGGGTGAACTCTGAGTCAATGAGAAGACCATGCATTAAAAAGTAAGGTAGGCAGCATTCCTGCAAGACTCCTGAGATTGTTCTCTATCTTCCACTGCATACACACATGCACGTATATGCACACTTACATGTGCACCTGTGTGCATACACACACACACATACACACACACACACTCATACACAGAGCTATTGGGGGTTAGGGCCATGGCTCAGTGGTAGAATACTTCCCCAGCATTAGCAAGGCCCTGAGTTCCACCCCAGTACCACAGACAAAAAGTGTGTTTAGAGGTAAAACACTTGAAAACTGAGCCAAAGAGGTGGCTCAGGGGTTAAGACTGTGCCTCCCAAACAGAAGGTCCTGATTGGGATCTCATGTCCCACATAAAAATGCCAGGTGGAAATGGCGATGGCTTGTACTTCCAATCCTGGTGGGCAAAGCAAGAAGGTAGAAGCAATCCAGGATCATTCCCGAAGTCACCCTTGGTCCTCCACAGGGACACACAATCACATGATGCCCTCTCTCTCTCTCTCTCTCTCTCTCTTTTTCTCTCACACACACACACACACACACACACACACACACACACACACACACGATAGATAGATAGATAGATAGATAGATAGATAGATAGATAGATAGATCTCCAGGCAGAAATGGTGGCGACCTGCACTTCAGATCCTGGAAGGCGGAGCCTGGGAAACTCCAGAGCAAAGCAAATAGGAAGTAGAAGCAATTCAAGGTGATTCCTGAAGTCAACCTCGGTCCTCCACAGGCACACACAGTGCCCTCTGATAAACACAGAGATACACACGCAAAAAAAAAAAAAAAAAAAAAAAAAAAAAAAAAAAAACTTGAAGCCTTTTTAAACTAGTTCGTGAGATGTCCTTGAGGTTGAAGTGGTCTCGAAAGTTAGGAGAGCACACTTCCTCAAAGATTTCCTATTAAGATTGTCCACGGACTTAGGTCTTCCTGTCCCTTACATAGATCAGGCGGAGTCTCCCTGGCCATGACCCCAGTCCCTTTCTTCCAGCTCAGAGGGCTCACCTGCCCCACTGCTGGGAGGGGGAGGGAGATGCCTAGCCCAACACCCAGGAGGAAGCCCGGGAAGGAGCCCGGGAACATGCCGCCACCAGATGGAATCAGAATCTGAAACTCAGCCTCCATGCCTGGGAACGGGGGCTTGAGGGCAAAGTCCAGAGACCCAGGATCCCTAACACTTATTTCTCTCCGTTTCCTCATTTCTAAAGTCGGGGAAACGACAGTGGCTACTTCTAGATCTGTTTGTCGTAAAGCTTAACTCTGAACCTCAGCAGAACACTACATTCCAGGCTGTCTTGAGCCATACTGATTTATGCCTAACCTGGCAGCAAACTTTCTGGTGAGGGTCCCTCAACATCACTGGAAATGTTCTGATTTGGAAGAGAATCTTACGTGCACCCTAAACTAATTGAATACTGTTTGTATTCTCATATATTTTTATTTTCTGCCAGGCCACATAGACTCTCCAGGAAGTGAATAGGTCGGCTCAAAATAGCTCAGTAATTCAGCACCACCCATTCTTTCACCCAGGTGAGAGTGGACCCTGCCCTAGAGACTCCACACTCTGGCCCTCTTCCAGCTAACCGCTTGTCACAGCACCAGAACATGGACCCAAGGGGACACGTCCACTTGAAGGCTGAGGCCCCTCTGTGTGGTTTATTCTGGCTATGCTAGGCCCATTGACTTCTCTGTAAGGGTCGCCTTAAGTCTGCTTTCAGGATGGGTGGGTGTCTCTTGCCATTCCAACCAGAGAGGACAGTCTGCACACTGGTGTGCCCAGCCCCAAAGCAGTGGGTGGGTGCAGGGCTGGGCAGGGGCTAGAGGAGACAGAGCCTGCCTATGCAGGCTGAGGTGTTCCCATGTGTGCACAAGAACCCCTGGAAGGCAGGACAGAGACAGGGGGGATGGGGGGACCAGAACCAGGCACCAAGGCCCTGGGGTTGCTCCACGCAGGTTCCACACAGTCTGAGAAACCCACGCTCAAAACAAGCTTCTCATGTTGTTAAGAAAGCGTGTTTGTCAGAAGATTAGAACATATTTTATTCCTCATTTTGTTAGTTTGATTTATAACCTGCAAATATTTAGACATATGGTATGTGAACCTCCATCTGTACTCTGGCGGGGCCCCACGGAAGCCTGCCACCTTCTGCCCAGTCTCAGTGCCAAATGCTTTCCCAGCCCCTCCTCTGTGTTAACCCAGGCAGCTCCACAGAGCTGAATGACTGACCGTCATCTTCGTGGCAGCCAAACTCGTGCGGAGAACATCAGGGCGCAGGAGTTTGGGCAAGGACAGAAGCCTAGCCCTTGTCTACAGGTCCCAGTCCCTCTCTGGGTTTTAGTTTCCCCATTTAGACAAGAGGTTCTTCTAGTTCTGGGGAGCTGGGTATACGGAGCCCCAGGCAGGGTGAGAGGGGCCTGAACCAGCCTGGAGACTTGAAAGGGTGTGGCCTGGTGTGGCAGGTAACTGTCAGGAGTGATCGCCAAGGGGAACCGAGCTTCTCCACAAGCCAGACACAGGATTTGTGGCGATTCTACTCTACTCATTCATTTCACAAACGTGGCCTTCACTCACTCTGTGCCAGGCACCGAGTTAAAGCCCAAATCTCCTGTAGTGGGAGGAGAAATAAAACGAGCTTCCAGAAACCCAAGCGCAAGAATTGGTGCGGATGCTAAAAGACCTTCCCGGGTTTCTTCGCAGCCTCCTCCTAGTCCTAGGTGAAAAGTCTACTTTTCTCAGAAAGGCGAAGGGCTTACTGGAGACCTTGCTGCCCCAGGAGCGCCAGAACTGGGGCTGGCCAGAAGCGAGGTTTCGGATTCCCCAAGTCTCAGGCCACTGTCCCAAGCTGCCCAGAGCTGGGAGGCCCCGTCCAGCTCCCGGAAGGCTGAAGGGCGGTGAGCACCAGGGAGGGGCTGGGCTGCAGAGCGCACGGGCCGGCGGGTCGGGAGCGGGCTGGAGAGGACAGCCCCGCCGCCCCGAGCGCTCCGATGCGCAACCCCGGGCGCCCCGAGCGCAAGCGCCTGGGTGCGCGCGAGTGGCAGCCGCGTTCGGGCTGGTCTTCCAGGGTCGGGCGGGGATCCCAGCTCCGAGGCGCCGGCGGGGGGCCGCGGGGCGCGGCGAGGGCGGCGCTGCAGTGCCCGCAGCGGCGGGCTGGGGGAGCTGTGCCCGCCTGTTCCTAAGGCCCGAGCGGGGACCAAGCAACTGGGTCGCCGCGCCTCGAGATCGGCTGAACTGGGCGGCGCGCAGCCAAGCGTGCCTGGAGTCGATCTTGGGCTCCAAGCTCTTCCCGGCTCTGGGCCGGGAACCCCAATCCCGCGGGCTAGGGCGGTCACCGTCGCCGCCGCCGCCGCGGCCCGCCCCGGGGGGTGTCCCGGGCCGCTGGGCCCGCCCAGGTAACCCCATCCTCGGCCCGCCCCCGGCCCGCCCCCGGCCGCCCGCCCGCCTCCGCCGCCGCCGCCGCGGCCGCCGCATCCCGGCTGTGGGGCGGCGCTGACAGTCTGGTCCGCGCGGGGCAGCGGGCGCAGCAAGCGGGCAGGGCGGCCGGCAGGCACGGAGGCAGAGCCCCGCCGCGCGCGCCCCGGCCCGCGCCTGGCGCCGAGCCCCAGTCTGTCCACGGGGCGCCCACCTGCCGCCCCGACGGGAGGTCCCCGGTGCCCGCAGCCGCTGCCCCGGGGCCGGGCGCCCGCGGCCGCACCATGAGCCCCCGCTCGTGCCTGCGATCGCTGCGCCTCCTCGTCTTCGCTGTCTTCTCGGCCGCCGCGAGCAACTGGCTGTAAGTCGGGCAGGGACCCGGCAGGGCCCGGGCGGGGCGGGGCGGGGCAGGCCCCGAGGGCAGCGGCCGGTGCCAGGCGGCGCGGGGCAGCGGGCGCGGGGGCGCCCGGCAGGTGTCTGGGCGGCGGGACCTGAAGCTCGCTCGCCTACTTTGCCGCCGCCACTACTTCCCAAGTCTCTGGCTGGCGGTCCCGCGTCTCTTACTGCTCGGGTCGGGCTTCCCGACTTGGGATAGTCAGGGATGGTTGGCGGTGTCCACACCCGTAGGCGGCCCGGGTACTCGAGGGCGCAAGGGGGTGCGAGCGCGGCGTGGCGGGAGGAGTGCCGGGGCGCAGCTCACGGGCTGACAGGTCGCGAAGGAAGCCCATTACAGGGAAGGGCTCCGGGACATAATAGCAGGTTAATCCTGAGAAGTCTGGGCGCGAGCTCCCCGCGCAGAGCTGCGCCGCGCTGCGGGCTGGGCTGGAGGCGTGCAGGGACCTGTTTCAGCTTGGGGGGCGGGAGCCAGGCATAGAAGGAAGGACCAGGACACGAGCCTCTGAGAGTCCGCTGCGGACTCTGGACAGTCTTCGGTGTTCTCCAGGGCGAGAAGAAACTTCCTCCAGACCGGAGTAAAAGCACCAGCAGCCCCCACCCATCTCCTTGGATCTCTCCTATCGAGGAAGGGGGTGGGAACCCCTGGTAACCTGTCTGTTTCTCCCTGACTGGGTCTGCGCTCAGAACGATCCCAGGGAAGGAGAGGAAGGTTTACTAGGGGGAGGAGGGACCAAGGGTTGAGCTTCTGTGAAGGAGTGGACGAGGAACAAGGGGACCCCTGGCCCCTTCATCCCTCCTCAGGGACGTCCTTGTGGCCCAGGCTTAATCTTGCCCCCAGCCAGCTTCTCCTGCCCGGAGCTCGGGCCCCCATCCGCTGTGGGCAGCCAGTGGGGAGCCAAGCTGGGGTATTGATCTGAAAAGCACGAGGTGGGAAGGGGGATAGCCAACAGTGTAGCTGGGGTTTCCATGGAGACAGTGGGAAGGGAAAAAATGCTCTCTGCATCAAGACCAAAGAACAAATATCTCCCATGAAATTGCCCCGAGTGTCCAATGGCTGCTGCTGTGAGGTCATTGCGGCCAGCCAGGGCCCAGTAGGCTGGAAGGAGTGTGTTCCGCTGGGGTCAGAGCCACCCGAGGCTTTGGAGGGCTGAGGTGATGAGGAATTCTCCCAGCTGTTCCGAGAGCGACTCCGAGGCGGCCGAAGCTTTTGTTTTTCTTGGAGTCTTAATTTGATTAACACTTCAGGAGCAGTGGCAGAGTGGACAGAAACCAGGGCGCTGCCACCTCCCCCTCCATCCCCTGCAGGCTGTGTCCCCTGAGTGGCAGAGCTGAAGAAGGGAGCTAGTTTGGATCTGGGGGACCTTCAGGTCCATGGACCTGCTTCATTTAAATGCATAAGCTTGAAGAGGTGTCTAGAACAAGTCTGAGCTCAATATCGGGGGTGACAAGAACTGAGTCTGACCTGCTTAGCCCCAAGTGTTGCAAAAAAAAAAAAAAAAAAAAAGTATCTAGGGGAAAAATGGCAATTGGAGTATGAGACCCAGACCTGCAGGGAACACAGAGACGTCTCAATGGAAAGCCTTCGGGGGTCTTAGGTTCCCTTTACAGATGAGGAAGGAAAGCTACTTGCCAAACTCAAAACTCAGGACTGAGCCCAGTTGCTCTGACTGGTGACAGGCTACCTGGCCTGAGGCTGTCCCCAAATCAAGAGGGTGTGTGTGGCACAAGTGGAATCGACACCCATCTCCAGTCATTTCCACACCTAAGACCCCAGGTACAGAGACAGCCCCAGCTTTGTTAGGTGCAAAGTGTGGGGGATTCCAGCAGTTCAGTTCTTCAACCTAACACTATTGGGGTGGGGGTGAAGGGGGCGGCCTGGATGGGGAAGAGGTTGGCAAACCTGTTCTCTACAACTGCGATGGCTCCAGTTGCCGGGCTCCGGGTGACCAATTCACTCCTGCTCCACCTGGGCTTCCAGCCAAGGGTCTCTCTACTCGTCCCGAGGCAAGAGGGACAAGGAGAAACCTGGATCCTAGCGAACCATCGAGGCTCTGCAGGGGAAGAGACTCCCGGCTAGGCACAGCTCCCTCACCCCCAAGCTGGGGGCACTACCTCCTGTTAACCACCTCCATCCTCAGCCAGGGTCTGGGACAGAGAGAAACAAATGCCTCAGCCTTGTATCCCATCTACCTGGTGTCCAGGTAGAAAGACACGAGGGAAGCAGAAGAAGGAACAAGCAGGAGAATGAGCTCCGGCCAGGGCCTTCATGGGGACGGGGGAACTTGGCCTGGAGACCGGAGAATCAAAACAGTAATAGCGTTTATAACAACTGCCGCCATACTGTCTAAAACCTGGCTACCCTGGAATCCCATTTTACAGATGAGAAGACAGAGAGTCACATGGGTAACTACGCAAAGCTACCTCACTAGCCAACAGCAGAGCTGTCCGACCCAAACCTATAAGCAACAGCTTCAGGCAGGCAGCTGTCCATCCAAGTATGATGAGGTAGCAAGGTCTGAGTTGAGCTGAAGGCTTCCCCCCACCCCCCCCAAAAAGAGGGTGGCTGGCAGCACCTGCCGAGGGCCAGGCCTGATACCCCGGCATCTGGAGACGGCCTCTCTGTCCGGGGCAGGCTGCTGGCTACTTACAGAGCTGTCTGACCAACCCAGTAAGAATCTGACGCTGGTCTAATGGAGAGGCCAGGTGTCCTTCGCTGCAGCTGCTCTATAGAGCAGAGCCTGGAGCTGCGAGCACCCAGCAGCCGGAGGCTGGGCAAGCCCAGAGGAGCTGGAGGCTGCTGATTAGGCTCCTGTCTCGCACCTGAAGCAAGCTGACAGTTGGTGGCAGCTTCTGGGCATCATGGAGGAAAGGATGGGTGTGTGTACAATCCGAGTTGTTAAGGCCCCCGAATTCAGCCTGGAGATGGGGCGATATAAGGAGGAGAAGCCCTGCTACCTACCAACTCAGGCATAGAGCGCCTCTGAGTACCAGGTACCAGGGCTACGCCAGAAATCAGGAGACTTGGGTTCCCATTCTAGCTCTATACCATACACTGGGCGGACTACTTCCTCCCCGGGGCTCTCTCTGGATGGAAGCATTAGGGAGAGTGGGGGTAGATGTGCTGAGACATCATCAGGAGGTGTTTCCTGGGAAAGGCAGTGAGCGGTACGCTGAAGGGGGAATCTTAACACAAATCTAGTAGGCGAGGAGAAGGCATCGGGATGGAGCGCACAGATAGATCAGTAGACAGGTTGGCTCAGGGCTTGGGTTTTGGGACAAAGAGCCCAGAGTTGCACCCAAGTTCTGCCACTGTCCAGAAGAGTGACCTTAGGCTACTGTCCTGACTCTCATCTGTAGAATGGTACCCGTGGAAATGAATGATTCCCACTGGTGCTTGAAAGGCATAAACCCATGTATGCTGCAGCCCGGGCACAGGAGCCAGGCACACTGACACCATCAGCTAGCCGCAGAGTCCCAGCCCCATCAGCAAGAAATATTGGATTTTTGGGGGGGGAGGTCCTAAGCCCTGTGTGTCCCAAACCATCTTGTCCTGTTCCTGCCGTTTCACGTGAGCCCAGGCTACCACCTGCCTGGTCTTCAACAAGGCGCCCACAGTCAGGTGACCCAGCCTGGCTCCCAGGCACCCTGCAGGCCAGAGGAGTTATTACCGGAAACACGCATCAGTGCCACTGGGGGAGGCAAAGGAGGCATCGTGCACCTCACTGGCTCCAAGTCCCCACAGGTGTGCTTCCTCATGCCAAGCTCCTACATGTCTGTTTGCCTAATGGGGACGGATGACTCCCCAGACCACAGGTAGAGTGAGACATAAGTCTCCAGTCCAGGAGTGGGCAGAGCCAACCCCGATGGGCAAATCCAACCCCACAGGTAAAGAAATATCCCATCTCCCCTGGGGGAGTAGCCCTCCCTGCCTGCCAAACAGTGAAAACCCACATCCTTGGCACTGGGCAGGGAGCTAGCTACTAACACACCCAATAAGCACTTCGCAGTTTACACCGGATTCTCTCCCCACCTTAGTCTCACAAAGACTTTTGTGCCAGATCATCCTGTGTCTAGTCTATCTTGTACACCCTAGGGTACTCGGCGGCATGTCAGATCTCTTTCCACTGGGTGCCCCAAGCCCACCTGGAGAATGGTTGGTTTTAATGCACTTGGCTACCCTACCTTCTTCCCCTCCTCTTCCAGAGCAGAGGCATGTGAGTTACAACCCCTCTTCAGAAATACAGTGACTTCCCCAAGGAAATGGGACTTGAACTTGACTTGTTCTCACATGCCCGAGTCTCACGGTTTTCATCCCCTGGGAATGTGACTGTCTTCTGTTATATATAGATAGCATAGCGAGGTGACTTCAACGGCTCAAGTCTACGGCACACACACTTCTGAGCACCCCCTGCGCCCCATTGCCTGGTCCACATCTGCCAGGTTGTGGGGACTCAATGTTGTCAAAGGATGACCCACCTCCAAAGACCCCGAGGAGGAAGAGCCCCCAGCTCAGGTGATAGAAGAAGGTTGGCAGGGGTACAGTTCTGCAGCCAGCCCCCTCCCCTCCCACCACACACACCCTCAGCTACCACAGACCCTCCCAGCCAGCCTGGGTCTTTCTTATCCCTCCACTATGGGAGGGAGGGGGACCGGCCCAGCCCCAGGGGTTTGCTCAGGCGGCAGCCGGGACCCAGCTGTCTGCTCTGGTTTGACTTTCTTCCCTCAACCCTGGATTAGCAATTGAGCAACTCAGCAAGCATCTGACAAGACGGTGCTCCCCAAACCTGTTGAAACTCGCCCAACTCAGGCCCTGTGGGTGCGCTTGGGAAGCTGGGTTTTTGCACCAAACCTCCACCTCTTGTTCCTTGCTGGGGGAGGAAGAGCTCAGGCAAAGCCAAACAGGCACTGATTGGCCAAGGAGCCGCTGGTGGGGTGGGGTGGGGGGGGACAAGTGCCCGTCACCAGCCCCCCGGGGTCACCCCACCGCTCCCAGAAAGCTTCTGAGAAATGTTCCCAGCTTGCTCTGCAAACGCAGCTGGAAGGCGGAGCCGTGACCTGACCCACGATCCGTCTTGCTTCCCAGATTTCCACGGGAGTTGCCAGGTTTTATCTCAGTCCTGAGCTTCGTCTTCTGTGATTTAGCCAGCGCGGGGAGAAGCTCCCTCTCTGCCGTGACCCCTCCAACTCCCCTTCCCCCGTAGCTCCTCTTTGCCTCCCCCATCTCCTGGCAAACTCGAAAACCAAGCTATGTTTCAGAAGTTCCCCCTTCAAGTCAGCACCCTGGGCACCCTGGGAGGGGACCTGGTGTTCATGGAAAGGAAGGGAGGTGAAGGGATGCGTCCTCGTCCTTGTCCTCCACGAGGGGAGGAACTTTAGCTCACGGCATCCTCTGGAGGGGGGCCCATTCGCAGCGGGGGATTGCGGGTGCACTTACAGGGAATCTGGAGTCGCCAGGGCCTGTGCCAGGCAGCCTGGTCGTCTGTTCATGGTGCCACCCCTGCAAGTCCAGGATAAGTCCCCAGAGTTTTTTTCCCAAAGCTGGAAACTACGCAGCACCTCCCCAAGTCCCGCATGCCCTGCTGTCCAGGCAGCCCCGGCCTCAGAGACAAATCCAACTCCAGAGTTGGGGCCTTCTTGGGAACCCTGAGCCTCCCTCCACTCTGGGCAGCACTGGACTTGCCCCTTCAAGCATGTTGGGCACCTACAGGCATCAGTCACTGTGCTAGACTCTTGGGGTTGTAGTAGAGTCTCTTGCCAGCTTTCTAGAACTTTCCCCACAGCATATGAAAGCAGATATGACACCCTGCATTGTGCAGGGTGGCAGGAGAGGGATGAGCAGTTGGGGCAATGGAGCAGCCAAGGTTTGCCCCCCCACATTTTGCTGGGTGAGCACAGACAGAGATTCAGCCACAGGCTTCCCCGAGATGGAGGTAAAGCCAATGAGCTCCCTAAAAGCTTGGCTCTAGCACAGCCTATGCTGAGGCTCTCCATGGAGAGTTTATGTCCCCTGTCACTCCCTGGACTCCCTCAGCCAGCTGGGGAAAACCTTTCAATGGGCCAGTGGCCACAAGGCACAAACAGATCTCTAGGGACCTGAAGAGGTCCTGCAGGGGTCTGTCTCTGCGGGGAGAAGCGCTCTGCTGCCAAATCAGAGGGCAAGGAGAGGTCAGGAAGCTCCTTGCACTTGACACCCACTCACCCTACCAGAGCACCTGTCCTGGGAGAGAAGGAAACTTCTCACATCTAGACTCAGGTCTGAGCAACTCATTCTTGGCCTGAGTCAGTTATCGGCTCCTCTGGGAGATTAAAAAAAAAAGAAAGAAAGAAAGAAAAAAGAAAAAAAAAAAAAGGAAACTAAGAGGGAACTTCCCCACTCCTACTCCCCACCACACACCCCAATAGGAAGGGAACCTGGAGTTTTCAGGAGTAAACGGCTCACTTGGGAGATGGAAGCAAGGAAGATCTGGGATCCAAAACCAGCCTGAGCTACATGAGACTATCACAATAAATAGATAGAGAGCTGGAGCTATATCGCAGTAGTAGAAATACTTGCTGAGCTCTAGCCTAATGCTGCAAAGGTGAGTTCATAAAAATTAAACATCAAGAAAAGAAGGGAGGGAGGGAGAAAGGAAGAAATGGGGTGATAAGGATTAAGGGAGCTCTCTGGAAGATAGAAAGGGAAAGAAGGTTCTACGGCACAGGAGGGGTATGGGCTCCAGGAGACTGGCTTTTCTGTCCAACAGGAAACACACGTGGGGCCCAGGAGACTTGACCTTGGCATTGAAAGTCTAGCGAGAGCCTTGCGAGGAAGAAGGGAGGGCAGAGGCAGCCTGGCACCCCACACACCACCACAGGTGTCTCCAATGCTGGCCACTCCCCCCCTGGCTGGACTTCCAGGGTTTTGGGTCAGTGACAGTACCTCCTTCTGGTGGCCTCAGTGGCTACAGAGACCCCGGGCCCAGGCGGCACCACAGTAGGCCCACATAACCATGTGGTCCTTCCAAGCATTCCTCATTCCCACTAGCACGCCATCACCCTTGCCTAGGTGTAGATGGGTGGCTCTGGAAAAAGGGGGGACCCTCCAGCCCTGCTCTGTGGTGATCCCCCCCATGCTGAGACACATGGGGGCAGTAAGGGGCGCATTTCCCGCCATCTCACTCCCCACCCAGCTTCCACATCCCCCAACCACACATGAGCCCATCCTGGACGCAGTCCCCAGCTCTAAGTCTCCCAGTGGTGCCTTCCTCACTGCCCCCCACCCCTGCCTGCTGGTCCTTGGCAGGATCTGACAGAATGCCCTGAGGACCCATTCTGGAACTCTACAAACCCACCTGGAGACGCCCTCCACAGTGCTCGCTTCGGCAGCACATAACGCTGAAACTGGAACCATAGAGTCCCTCCACGGTGTACAGCTAGAATCATGTTGAAGTCTTCCACCACTCTCAATGGAGGGGGCTCAGCTGAAGCAAGGTGGGACTCAGCCCAATAAGAACTGAGGGTGCCCAGACAGAGAAGGCAGTCCGAGCCACTTTGGAAAGGTATGTGGTAGGGAAGATGGTAAAGACCACAGAGCCTCTCAATGCTTCATCTGTACCTCCTGCAGTGAGAACAACTGGTCTCCCCACTTTAGAGATGGGCATGTCAAGGCCAAGCCGCCATGATTGTCACTAACGTGCTCCAAATGACATAGAGGTGGGAGTCTAAGCCAGGCCATCTGCGCCCAGATCCTTCAGTGACTGCCCCACCACACTGCTTGCTTAGAGGGGGGACAAGGTCTCGTGGACCAGGCTACAGTGGAAGCCAGGATGGCAGCTACTCAGACCATACTTAAAGAAACAGTGGGTGATCCGAAATGGTTGAGGGGGGTTGTGGCAAAGTCCTGGGGAGCGGAGCACCCCTCATTCCACGTTCCATAAGAACACCAGCGTCCAGGATGGAGTGTGCAGGCCTCCTGCTTCCCACCCGGCTGAAGGCAGCTCTCTGCAGACACCCCGTTTCCTTCCGGCAGCCCCTGCCACCCGCGTGGCCTCCTTTCCCCTTGGTATGGCGGGCACAACCACTCCTGAGGAGGCTCTAAATGTGGCCTGGGCAGGCGGGGAGGCCAAAAGGAGGGGCAGAGAGGCCTGGGCTGGCGTCCCAGCCCCCACCTGGACAGCATAAGGCCAGGACCAGTGCTACTGACCTGCTTGGCTCCCCACCCTGCAGCTCTCTCTCTGCCCCTCTCTCCTAGGGCACAGGCTGCGCCTGCGAGGAGCTGTAAAGGTGCTGATCCTCCTCTAGGAATTTGTATATTTTGTTTAAAAAAGCAAGCAAACCTGGAAAAGCTTGGGACGAGCCCAGCTAATTTTAGTTTCTAATGAAAACAGCAGGTGGCCGAGAGGATCTGATCTCCCTGGCAGGGCCAGAGCCCTCCGGCCTCCTCACGGGCTGCAGGCGCCGTGGGGAGGGCCTCCTGGGAGGAGCCTGCAGGACCCGCGGCCCCCATTCGAGAAGTCAGGACACAAGCTGACCAGTGGACGTAGCAGGGGGCGGTCTGGGCTGTGGGGTAACCTGATTGTTGGCATGGCCGTGGCTGGAGTCCTGCGTGGTCAGGGCAGCAGGTGGCAAATCGCTAGGCCTGTGCTCAGCAAATGGCAGGAAGAAGCCCAAACAGGGGCAGCGGGAGCCAGGCCTTGCGAGAGAGAGAGAGAGAGAGAGAGAGAGAGAGAGAGAGAGAGAGAGAGAGAGAGAGAGAGACGGAGATGGTCGGCGATGGTCAGCCTCCTCGGCAGGGCAGTCCAGCGGCAGCCGACACCCGTCAGGCCCTGGCTTTGTCTCTCCCAAAAATGGCTTGTGCAGTCGATATTTGAGCCCGACCCAGCTCCGGGTCAGCGAATGGCACACGTGTCTCTGGGGGAAAGGTTGAGCCACTGCAGGGCACTGGGAGGGGACTGCAGAGGCCCTTGGGGCCAGTAGGGCCCAGACTTTGCTGTCTCTTAAGTCCTTGGCCATCTTCATCTTCCTCTCCCACTCCCAACACCACTAACCTGAGCATGCTGTCATGAGGTGGGCAGAGGTGGGGGGGCACCAGGACAGGTTCCAGCCATTCTGCAAGCATTTTTGAATACCTTCTGCATACTATGCTAGTGCCGGATATGATATGGGCTCAGAGGTCAGCCCCCAAATATCTAGTGGGGCAGACTCCACAGCCAGGGCCAGAAAAGAGCTGAGAGTCAGAGAGCTTGCTGCCCGCCAGTTGCGGGGCTCAGGACAAGTTGCTTTATCTCTGCAGGCCTGCGGGTACTAACCAGACCTCAGGACAAGCAAGGAGAGGGAGTGCGGCAGGTCAAGGTCCTTCCTCAGCTCTGGCACGAGCCCTAAGGATCCAAGACAGCAGCAGGGGTGGGATGGCCCAAGCCTCCTGTCCATGGGAGGGGCAGCTGTTGTGCCAGGTGAGGGTATCTGTGATGGGCATTGGTGCCGCTGGAAGCAGGTTCTCTTCTCCTTCCTGGATGTTGTCCTGGTGACTCACCGATGCCACCCTCATTTCAAGCTCTCCCTCCTCTTGGCACTCGCAGCCTAAGGGAAGGAGTGCTTGGTTCCCCGGGTCTATCTCTCCTCTGTTTGGTTGCATGGGACCAGCCAGCCTCCCTCTGCCAGCAGGAAAATTCCCAACTCTGAAAGTGGCAAAGGCGCAGACCTACTAAGTTCATCATACCTATAAAGAGACAGGCTCCAAGTGGACGGGAGCTTGCACAGGTCACAGTGGTAGCTCGGTCAGGCCGGCCAACCCATTCCTCTGTCATGGAGGAGACACACATCCCCCACCCCCAGCCCCCACCCTCCACTATCCCTGAATGCTTCCTTTCAATAGTGACCAGAACCCCGTACATCTAGACCTGGCCTGCTTGACTGGACACAGAGAGAGACAAGACCTAGGTAGGAATAGGCCAGTTCGGTACCCCATGTCTTAGAAGGGTTTCCCACCCTTCCTCTAAGCCCGAGCCTGGGAAGGCACAGGAAAGTATCTAATGTTAGGCTCACTTCCTTGTCCCCTCAATGCAGGGCATGGTGGCCTCCGGAACAGGGACCTGGCCCGCCGCCAGTAGCTGAGCTCTTGGCGCCCCCTGCAGGCTAAGACTGACAGGTGGCGCTGGCTCCTCAGGAGACCCCCTTCCCTCAGCAGGCAAAGCAGGGGGACGCCCAGGCAGAGCCAAGGGTCCATGCTCCCCACTTCCAGATGCACTCCTCTCCCTCTTATCATCCTCCTACCCTGTCTCCCCTCCAAAAGGGTTAGACTCCTGCCTAAGGTGGTCATGGGGCTACCAGTCTGCGTAGTCTGCTCAGGACTCCAGTAAAGGGACAAAGGTGAAACAAGGCATGCAGGAGCTGCTGGCCTCAAGGCCTCCCATGCCCACTGCTGAGGACGGCTCGGAGGACATGCCCGGCTGGGCAGGTGCACTGGCACGTTGCAGCACGTTCATCCTCACCGTAGCCCACCGTAGCTGTGACTTCAGCTAAAGACAGCCGTGCTGGACTCCACAGCCAGTGGGTGCAGGACCTTTTGCCGAGGTTCAAGGTCACAGTGAGGACAGGGACAGCCCCGGGCCGAGCCTCCTGGAGCTCAGCGAGAAACACCACAGATGTTTATTCAAGACTGTTCTAGTGGCTTTCCAGCTATCCCAAGAGAGGTGTCCAAAACTTAATGTGCTACCTGAGGTGGGGGCCTGGACACCCGTGCTTTCTGCAAACTCCAGAGGTGTTCCCAATGCACTATTAGTCCAACTCACATGCTGACCAGCAGAATTTAGCTGTTGCTTGCAAAGCTCCAGGGGTGGAGAGGCCCACCGTCCACATCTTGCCCTGTACCCAGCTTTCTGCCCACAATGTCAACTCCAATCCTAGAGTCCCGTGAAACAATATCGACGCTACCAGAAGTGGTGACATCAGACAAAACCAAGTCCAAGTCCTACTGCTCCCCCTCTTCCTGGCTGCTACCAGGCACATAGGCCACTTATCTGTCTGGGCCTCAGTTTTCTTCCCTTTAAAATGGCGACAGAGGCCAGGGATGTAGCTCAGCTGACGGAGTGGTTCCCCACCATGCGCAGGCCCTACTTTTGATTCCTTGGCCACATCACCGGTGTGATGGATTTTTAATCCCAGTACTTGAGAGACTGAGGCAGGAAGACCCATGTTCGAGGTCATCCTGAGCCACATAGGGGTTCAAGCCTCAACCACATGCACTTGTCAAAGAAAAGCTCATTATTTTTTGAGAGATTTAAAGGAAATAATGTAAAACATTTAGCCCAGTCCTAATTAGATTCCATAAAATGTAACTCCTCGCATCATTGTAAACTGTTTTCTGTGTTTGAATGACTTGCCATATACTTTCTGTCCGTGTAATTTGGTGGCTATTCATTCATTCATTCATTCCCTTGCTCAGCAAGCTCTGCCTCAGGCCCGTGTCAGACTTTACATACAGACCAAGTTCCGGGGGAGGCAGCCGTGCCCCGGATCTAGAGGTTGGAGGTCAGCCTTCAGGGGCCTGGCAAGGGGCAGGCGAGCCCCGGGACCGCCCTGCAGTGTCTGCCTCGCTCTCCTCAGGTACCTAGCCAAGCTGTCATCAGTGGGCAGCATCTCCGAGGAGGAGACGTGTGAGAAGCTGAAGGGCCTGATCCAGAGGCAGGTGCAGATGTGCAAGCGGAACCTGGAGGTGATGGACTCCGTGCGCCGGGGCGCCCAGCTGGCCATCGAGGAGTGCCAGTACCAGTTCCGGAACCGGCGCTGGAACTGCTCCACATTGGACTCCCTGCCCGTCTTTGGCAAAGTGGTGACACAAGGTGAGGGGGTCGTTTGGGAACTGCAAAGAGCCAGCGTGTGGCACCAGGTGGGCCAGACAAGTCAAGCCAGTTTGGGGGTACCAAGGGCTTAAGGTTTGGGCAAAGGGAACAAGGAGCACAGTGGAGGGGCGCTGGGTGGGGTGATTCGGGCAGAGGCGAGGACCAACAGCAAGATGCTGCTTTCAGGGCTCACGAAGCACTGCATGATACAAGTGGAAGAACCCCCCAGCCCCAGACCCCTCGGAGCATGGAAGGAAGATTGGGGATCACGACCCCAGCTTAGCCTTCTTCCCGCCTTAGCATTTGGCCTTTCATCCTGGAGCCAACTTCATGGATGTGTGTTTCGGCCCACCTATCGAGCACCTCTACTGTGGTGGGCTCCTGTACTCTAGGGCTGTAGACAAGAGACACTTCCACACCAGCAGCATTGCCCGTAGGCCGGATGCTGTTTGAAGTGTCCTAAGACGTTACTCGTCAACCTTAAAGACAGGCTTCCATATTCTGAGCGAAGAATCGCAGGCACCTAGCCGCTCGGCCTCTTGCCTGAGGTCACAGAACTAGAAAGTGGCAAAGCCAGAACATGTGCCAAGGCAGGGTCTGCCCTGTCACTCACCATGAAAAATATCAGGAAGGCTGGGACAGGAAGTTGGACACTTCCCCTGGGTGCTGGGGGGTGCGGGAGTTTTCCCAATGAGGTTGGCCCTCCAGCTGGGACGAAACGTGAGACGGCATCAGGCCAACCGGAGGTCAAGGCCAGAGCAGAGCGGAGGCGCTGTGGACCGGGAAGGTTCCTCGAGACACCGGATCAAGCCCTCCCTCGAGGAAGTGCCACAGGCCAGCTGCCTTCTCGTACTTCCTGAGCTTGAAGCTGACGCTCTTGAGCCGCCCAGTCGACAGGGCCCTCTGACTCGTGCGGGCAGCAGGAAGGGGCTGCCGGGCCAACCTTTGTCTTGGCACCTGTGGGCCTGGACGGCCAGGGCTGCTGGGCTCGTGGCAAACCATTTGGATGCTGTTGGAAACCAACTGTGATAGAAGTTTGGAAGCCCTTCTCCTGGGAGCTGGCAGGGCTGACGGGCATGATCGCGCTTGGCACCACCGGGCTAGCTGCTCTCAGAAGGAGGCAGATACCCAGCAAGGAGTCTGATGGGAAGGGATCTCACTGGATGAAGGTGCCGCTGCCCAGGGCAGGGGGCTGTGTTGGCGAGGGCTCCAGATCTAACCTCGGATAGAAAGTCCCATGCACACAAGGAGGGCATTCTGAGAGTGTTTTGAAGGGATTGAGTCTCCCGTGTCTGCCGCCTTTGAGTGCTTCCCTCCTCCTATCCCTAGCCCTTCGCTATGGATACTAACTCTGTTGGGTTTTCTTTGGAGACTCTTATTTGACTATGTGACCCAGGCTGTCCTTGAACTTGCTATATAGCCCAGGCTGCCCTTAAATTATGATCCCCCTACCTCTACTGGGATACAGGTTGGACCCAGCACGCTTTACCAGACTCTATGCTCATTACATAATTTTTTGTTTTGGTATAATTTCATTCTTAGGGAGAAAATGCAAAACAACAATTCCTAGATGTTTGTGACTATGTTCTCCAGCTGTTCACATTTTAGAGTTTATCTGCTTTGTTACTTATATAAATAACATACACATATTATTTGAGAGAGGACTTCAGAAGTCAGTTCTCTCTCTCCCATACTGGCTTCCATAGGTCAGACTCGGGCCTCCAGGTTTGCAAGCGGGCCCCTTACCCTCGGAGCCTCCACAGAACACGCATGTTTCTGTGCAGGCCGTCTGTGTTCACACTGCTTCTTTACACTTCCACCCCGCCCACCCCCCTTCCACTATCCCTGAGCCTCGATCTTTTCCCAGCAACAGTGATAGCTCCCAGGGCTGTCTCCCACCACGCGGCCAAGTCTAGCATGGATGGAGGACAGTGGGTGGATGTCAGCTGGTACAGAGAGCAGCTCAGAGGCAAAGACTTGGAGGAACAAGGAGAAGGGAGCCAGCCGGGGCCTCAGCACCCTGTGGAATAGTGCCACCCACACTTGTGGCAGGAGCCAAACAGGGGACTATCTCTGTCAGCACGTTCTGGGGGGGAGGGGAGACATGAGAACCCAGCCTCGTGGAAGCTGCTCTGGACTACAGTCTGAGTGGCCCAGCCAAGCATCCAGTCCCCCTGGAGCTCAGTCAAGCCCCCTGAGACCAGGCAGATCACAGCAGGCAGACAACGGTCATGTTTGGAGGGTGAGTCTTGAGCTCTCCCACTCACCCATCTTCCTCCCTTTTGTATCTGGTTTTCGTCACTAGCAAGATTCCCCTTGGAAACTGTCGCACCATCGCCACAGAGCCAGGGAAAAGGAACTCAACCTTTGGGGGCCTGAGAGCAAAAGGCTGGCTCTGAGGGTCCACAGGTGGTTTTGAGGGCAAATGGAGGCGAGCAAAAGAAGAACCTCGGGGTCCTCGCATGTCACACCCATACTCACAGTACTTAGGAAGTACTTCAGGGAGGCCCACACACTCACAGTACTTAGGAAGTACTTCACATAGGCCCTGACTAGAGAGGAGCAACTCGTCCTCACAGGTGGGTACTGCCCTCAGCTGTGTCTGCCAAGCTGCCAGCCTCCTGCCCCCTGCATACATGAGTGGGCTAGCAGCCTCGAGTGTGGAAGTCAAGACCCTCAGATCCCCTGGATCCTGGCTGTATCCAGTGAAGAAAAGGGGCACAGTTGGCTGAGGACCTATGGCATTGCTGTGCTCTCGGATCACGACAACTGGACTGGTGATGGCATTTCCGGGTCGCAGCTGAGGGTCAGGCTATAGGAACTAATATGGCTCAGCTGCTGGTCCTGCTACCTGTGAGGACTCAGGCAAGGTTCACCTTCTCCCTGCGCCTATAAACCAGGATGAGCCCAGGACCCACCTGCTGAGACACCCATGGCAGCTCACTGAAACCATGAAGTCCGTGCCCCCCGCCTGGCCTCCATCAAGATGCCCAGCTAGTGCCCAGGGCATCACCAGGCTCAAGGCCTCTGCCAACCCTGCTTCCCCTCCACCAGTTCTCCTGGGATGCTCATCCGTGACGTGCTCTGCAGAGCGCAGGCCTGTTCTAGTTCCTACTCTCGCCGTTTGGTGCTGAAGGACATGGGCGAGTCACTGAGCCTTGTGTTTTCTTTGACAGAACATGGAGGCAGACAGCCAGCTGCTAAGATCGTTGTGAGCCCTGGTTAGCACACGGACAGGGCCAGGTACATATAAATAACTGTATTAGACCCACAGGATCGCTCTGAACCGCCAACCCCAGGCAACCTAAGCCCCTTAGAAAAGACGACATTGAAGCTAAACCCAGGAGACACACAGGACTCGAGAGCCGGGGACCGTGTGCTCTGGAGAAGAATCTGTCAGGGAGAAGCCAGGTGTGGAGCGGGCAGGTGTAGGGACGCAGGGGAAGAAGGCTGCGGGCACTTGAGAATGCCCCTCTCCTGGCACAAGTCAAGGGACGGCTGCCTCCTTGCAGGGAGAACATCTACCACCTCATCAGGGATGCCCCGCCCCACATTCCCAGGCCCATGCCTTCCTATGATGGAGCAGCCTCTTGGGAAAGCAGACCCTGCTAGACCTTCTAGAGAGCAGGCTGCACCGCTGCAGTCCGGGTACTGAGGAAGCAGCGAGGAGCCCTGAGGGTCACATGACTGGAGCCAAGTAGCTGGAATTCGGGTCCTGAGGGTGAAGGTTAAGTTTACCTTCTGGAGTTTCCTGCACCCGGAGAACTGGGCTTACCCCACAGCACGTGAGATTTAGGGTAGACTTACAGAAACTCTTCTGGCTTCATCCACAGCAGGAAGGAAGTGGAGATAAGTATTCCACTGCTCAAGGTTTCTGGGGGCACTACAATGTCGAGGTGAACATTCTGGGGCCAGGCTGAGTTCAAATCCTAGCTCTGCCATTTCCCAGCTGGGTATCACTGGACAAGCACTTTACCACTCCGTGCCTCAGTTTCCTTGTACAAATGAGGAGACAAGTATCTGCTTACAGGACACTGTGAGGTGTATGCAGGTTAATACGCAAAAGTACTCAGGCATTGCTCCATCCAGGGTGGGCTCTGTGTAAGCTGTAGCTCTGGTTACTCCTTTCTTTCCACAGTCTCCCTTCAGGGCCACTCACAGTCCAGAGGCCAAGGCAGCAGATGGATGCTGGCTTAGAGAAAGGCAGTGATCTTCCTGAGCAACACCACAGGGAGGGCTGTACCCCAAGAACCACCAGCGCACAGGCGCAGAAGTGAGCAAAGATGACGGCTGAGCTGGGGCTGCCTAGAGCCCAGCAGACGCAGGAGAAAGGACCGTGCAAGGCAGGGCGCAGGGGCCACGCACCAGTCCCATCAGCCCTATCTCCTGCCTGGATTTCCCCTCCCCCTTGGTCTTTGGGGCAAAGATTTGTGCTGGTTCAGGCCTGGAAATACCAGAAATACCAGAAACTGAAGTCGTCTCTCTTTGGGCGGCCACAGCATAAAACCAACCAACATGAGCCTGCTATTAACCTCAATTAACTTGGAGAGATTCCATCCCAGACTGTCGAGGCTCCATCGTCCCAGCCAAGCCCCTCCATGTGGGCCCAAAATGGCCAAGCAGAGAATGGGCAGTGGAGAGGGTGGTAGGTAGGTGGTATTCCCAGCTCAAAGGCTGAACCAAGAACAGGGTGTCCTGAGCGTTGGGGGCCAAGATGCCGTGTCCACTTCAGGCCTGGGCTCAGCTGCCTCTGTCCACATGGACACAGAAGTGATTGTTCCCACCTGACCATGGTGATTGCTCCCTGGGGTAGCCCGGAGCCCAAGCCTGGGTGTCGCAGAGGTAATTGCCAACCACGGGGCCAAAGCCTGCCCCCCCCAATACTCTTGTGGACACAGACCCTGTGGCAAGAGACAGAAGGATAGTCACAGCACACAGAGGCCCTCACAGGACCCGGGAGAGGAGCAAGACCCCCCGTCTGGTCACACACCCAGCATGTGCACTCTGCTCATTCACTGCCCCGGTTCACCCCAGAAAGAAACTCCACAACAGCTACCCCCCCAGGCACAGTTCCTAAGAGGATAAAAACATCCATTCAGACCGGGGAGGAGGGCCGGCACCAAAATAGAATCACTGAGCAGCCACGGGCAGGAGGACGGAACCGCTGCAGAGGCGGGCAGACCTGTGCGGCACGGCTCTGCTTCTCCGGTCCTTCCCCTTCCGGGACCCGCATGGTGCTGTCTGTACGTTGGGCTGGATGGAGCCGGGAAGCAGGGGGCTGCAGTCAGCTCCTCTGAACATCAGCAGGAGCTGAGTTGTAACAGTTTGCCCTCAAAGTTGTGGGCATAGCCGCTAGTGAAAGGCCCCACGCAGGGTTACAAGAAGGTCCTCCTGAAGTCCAGTGAGCAGGTGGAGAGGAGGCGGACAGTGGGAGCCAGCCCCGGGTGTCGGCATATCATCCCACTTCGTGGCTCTGTAACGTGCAGCCAGCTGTCTCCAGAGCCTGGGTGGTTCTTCACATGACACGACCCCCAGGAGTGAAAGCACGGGCCCTGGGGCCGGGCTGGGCTCAACCGCATGCTGTGACAAGCCCCCAGACCTCTGACAAATGGAGATGGTCCCGCTCTTGCCTCGTGGGGCAGCTGGGAGGATGCGCGGGCGCGCAGCTGTGCAGGAGTCTGGGGCACAGTGGGAAGGTTCAGCTACTGGTGAGATCAGAACATGTCTGCTCGGCTCCTGGCACAAACATGTCTGCTCGGCTCCTGGCACACGGGGGCTTCTGCCTACAGAGCTTTTAGCCCTCCTTGCTCTCCAATGCTCAGCAGTGCCCCATCAACCTTCCTTCTGCAGAGAAGGTACAGACGCTGAGCCCCGAGACCCAGTCCTGCTCTCTCTGCCGCCCACAGGAACTCGGGAGGCGGCCTTCGTGTATGCCATCTCTTCGGCGGGTGTGGCCTTCGCGGTGACAAGGGCGTGCAGCAGTGGAGAGCTGGAGAAGTGTGGCTGCGATGGCACAGTGCACGGGGTCAGCCCGCAGGGTAAGCGCAGTGCTGGTCAGAGGGAAGGGGGGGCACCCAGGCCCACGCTCACCCGGCCTCTCTATAACCTCTGCCCCAGGCTTCCAGTGGTCAGGATGCTCGGACAACATTGCCTACGGAGTGGCCTTCTCACAGTCCTTTGTGGACGTGCGGGAGAGAAGCAAAGGGGCCTCCTCCAGCCGGGCTCTCATGAACCTTCACAACAACGAGGCTGGAAGGAAGGTAGTGTGGCACCAACCCCCTTGGCACTGGGGCAGAGAAGCATGGATACGGCACCAGGCTCCTCCGTGGGCCTGGGGTGGGGTGGGGCAGGAGCAGTGACACAAGCAGTCTGGACCATACCACTGTGTATGTCCAGCCCTGTCGTACACATAACCCCATGAGCAGAAGAGCTGGGAGTGAACGCTCTGTCCTGATCCTGAAGACAGTGTTTATCCATGACACCGCGTGCCTCCCCAACGCCTATTTCCAAGGTTAATGCAGGAATCCAGTGCAGCAGTGTCCTTCCCCATCACTAGGCCTGTCACTCGGTTCCACTGGATGTGACCAGGCGCCCCGAGGACAGGGACATCCATCCTCAATATTGCCTGTCAGCCCAGCGTGGCATCTAGAAGGTGCTTGGTGCAAAGCACGACAGCGAACCCTTGTGATGTATCTGCCCCTGGTCCCCTGAGGACCCTCTCCGGCTTCTGCCGCCCCACTAATTGCTGCTCTGCCCACCCTCTTCCTCCACAGGCCATCCTCACGCACATGCGGGTGGAATGCAAATGCCACGGGGTGTCGGGCTCCTGCGAGGTAAAGACGTGCTGGCGAGCCGTGCCGCCCTTCCGCCAGGTGGGCCACGCGCTGAAGGAGAAGTTTGATGGCGCCACAGAGGTGGAGCCACGCCGCGTGGGCTCCTCCAAGGCGCTGGTGCCCCGCAACGCACAGTTCAAGCCGCACACGGACGAGGACCTGGTGTACCTGGAGCCCAGCCCGGACTTCTGCGAGCAGGACTTGCGCAGCGGCGTGCTGGGCACCAGGGGCCGCACGTGCAACAAGACGTCCAAGGCCATCGACGGCTGCGAGCTGCTGTGCTGTGGCCGAGGCTTCCACACGGCGCAGGTGGAGCTGGCGGAGCGCTGCAGCTGCAAGTTCCACTGGTGCTGCTTCGTCAAGTGCCGGCAGTGCCACAGGCTCGTCGAGCTGCACACATGCCGGTGACTGCGCCCAGCCGGCACCAGCAACCACCCATGTGGCCCAGGAAAGGCCGGTAATTTAAACAGTCTCCCGCCACCCACCCCACGAGATACTGGTTGTATTTTTTGTTTTGGTTTGGTTTTTGGGTCCTCATGTTATTTATTGTGAAAAGCAGGCAGGCGACCCCAAGGGCGGCAACCAGGGCATCCCCAAACCCTAAGCCTTCGTGGCTGCCACTGACCAAAGGGACTTTGTGCCTCTGCTGTCCATATAGGGCCGCTGTTGACTACTCACCTGTTACAGGTGTCCATTTTTTTTTCTACTTTCAAACTTAAAAGTGTTAACAAAGAGTGACTGTGGACCCCATCTCCCAGGAAAACAGGTGGCACTATGGCAGGGACAGCAGGTGCCACTTCGATGGAATTCACATCGCCTGGAATAAAGGAACTTGCCATTCTCCATCCCACAAGTACAAAGGGACCTTTGAGCCTGGTAACCCTAGAGAGAGGATGGGCAGATACCAGGTCAAAGGCAGAGGGGGTCATTTCAGCCCTCGATGGGCAGCTAGATGTTCAAGCTCTGTGGCAGGAACACACAGGCGGTGAGGACAAGGCTCAGTTCCAACCTACAGCCCAGCCTGCTTCAGTCTCCTCCCCGGAAGAGGAAACTGTCCCTACCTCCCGAGACCTCCTATGTAGAAGGTTAGGCTGCCCTCCTGGAGCAGACCCCAGCAAGTCACACATGCCCGTGTGCCATCTTCTGAGAAGCCAAGAATGGAAATGTGACAGGGACACAGGAAAGAGCTGAGCAGAGGACCCCTGACCCCACCCTAATATCTCACCCACGTAATGAAATTTATTGAACCAACAACTGTGCCCTAAAGCTGACCTGGGCCTCTCCATGATCCCGTGAGTCCTGGAACAGTGTAGCACACATCCTCCGACAGCAGACGGCCAGGCTCATTGGCCGCAGGAGACCTGGGCAGAGACAGAAAGAACAGGGCTCCTCCTTGGCCCTGCACCTCAAGACACAGATTGTCGCAGGTCTCCTTGGGACTGAGCAGCAGGAAGGGGGGCTCTGGCTAGAAGAAAAGGTGCGAGGAGGGAGCAGAGCGTGCAGGCCAGACTGGAGCCCACACGGCTATAGAGGCGAGTGGTGAGGTCTCGGCAGCCGAGGCACCTCCGTCCCCAGAACCTCAGTACCTGAGGCCTTGGGGACCATGAGCTCTCCCCAAGAGACAGCACCAGCAGCTGGTGTCTGGCCCTGGGCACTAAACCAACTGCCAAGAGCTAGCCAGGCTTTCTGTGAACAGGTCACACACAGTCCCGACCGCTTCTCAGTTGGGCTCCCAACCCTCCGAGGAACTTGCTTCATTCTGATCTCCACACTACGCCATGTGGGGCTCTGGGTTTGAGGTCTTGAGCTCTGGCAGCCCCTCTGGGACTCGGAAACCCCAAGCTCTTGGCTCTTGGGGTGTGTGAACTCAAAGTCCAAGATTCCGAATATGGGCTCAGGCCTGCAGAAACTCTCCTCTAGGCCTGTGGTTTGTGCCTCCTGGCGTTGGCTCCCTCATAAAGAGGGTCAACACCCGTGGCTCCTGGCCAAGTTCTCTGCTCACTGTTCATCCAGTCAGAGGCCAAAACCAAGTGAGATGTTGGAGCCACATTCAAATGTGGGGATAGTCTTGGGCAGGCTGGCTCTGATGTGGACGAAAGCTGAGATGGCCCAGGATCCCCACAGCTGCCCAGCTGGGCCTACTACTCCTGGGATGGACTTAGTTCAGCTGTCTGCTCAGCACCAGGGAAAATAACTACCCAGCTCCAGCAGAGCCCAGCCAACGGAGCAGCAGACCTACCCCTCCTGAGACAGGAGTCAATCTTCCCAAAACAGCAGGTTCAGGCTGCTGTCAGGTTTGAGGGACACTATCCCGAGAAGGTAGTCGCTCAAACTCCTGAAAGCTGATCCTCCTGGGGTTCTAGAGACTGTGAGCTAGCAACCTGGAGCACAGGCTAGGAACCACCGTCGCGTGCAAAGGAGCCACAGCCACAGAACCAAGGAGCTTTGGACCTGCCCAACTCCAAACATCTTAAACAGAAAGAGCCGGCTGCAGGCCTGACAGAGCCCACCATGCTGGACAGAGCCCAGGAAACTGGCCAGAAGTCCACATCTTGTCTGAACCACTCTCCGCTGTTCTTGTCACAAGGCAAAAGTGGATACCCCGAGGCCAGGGCTGGACAAACCCCAGCTCTGGATGCTGCTACCCAACTCTGCTGCCCCACCCAATCCTCCGGTTTTTATACAAAACTCCTCGCCATTGTGACATCCTATGACATAGTCTGATGCACGATAAAATGATTATTTCCTTATCTGGCAAATGTAGCAGTGACTTTATTTAACAGAATAGAGAGACATGACAGAGACTTAAAGAAGGACATGGGTAAAGGAATTATCCGCTAGATATATGTATAAAATTCTAAGTAGGGGGACATCCCCCTCTCCTTGCTTTACTTGGAAGAACTGTTTTGAAGCCCACAAGGACCTACTTACATGCTATCTGAAATCTCACCATCATCACAGAAGCTCCATCCACACTCCACAGAGTCACTGACCAACTATTTAAAACTTGGCCAGATTAAGTTGGTCACACCTTTCAAGTTGGTGCGAGCATCAGGGTTGATTGAAGTGGTGTTAAACAGGAGACCAGAGCCAGCAATTCTCATCCAGGAACAAAGGGATTTAAGGAAGTCCTGCGGCCAGAGGTAAATTCCAGCAATCCAACACAGCCAGGGTGAAGAACTTAAAGTAACCAAGAAAAGCCCTCAGCTTGGCTGGGGAGGGGACCTTTGTCTCCCAAGTCAGATCCCCAGTGGCAACAATTCCAACCCTGGGAAGGCCACCCTTGGGCCTCCACAGGCACGTACACTCAGGTGCCTTCTGCTATACAGGAAGGAAGAAAGGAAGGAAAGAAGGAGGGAGGGAGGGAGGGAGGGAGGGAGGAAGGAAGGAAGGAAGGAAGGAAGGAAGGAAGGAAGGAAGGAAGGAAGGAAGGAAGGAGGAAGGAAGAAAGGGGGAGGGAGGGAGGGAGGGAGGGAGGGGAGGGAAGGAAATAAATGAAAGGAAAGCCCTCAGCTAAGGTTCCCTGCTGAGGAAACCTTGGGCGCCCCCTCCCCCGCCTCCTAACTACTTCCAGACAGTAAAGTCTCATCACTTCCAAGGGAACTCAGAGCCTGTCTCTGCTCACAACTGAGACAGATGCACAAAAACTTGGCATTTCAAATGTTTGGTAAAGGACTGAGAACCAAAGACAGGAAGGGGCGCTGATGATGTGGAAGACCCAAGATCGTGGAGCAGGAAGGCAAAGAATCCCCAGGCTTTTAATCACACTAGCTGGCCTGGATCCCCATAGCCAGTCCCTCACTACACAGAACGTCCTCTCTGGAGTGCTCTAATATGGGGCTCCCAACCACACTTCAAACGGAGACAAATAGCAGAACCTATTTTCTTGGAGATGTTAAGTAAGATAGCATAAAGTAAGCTAAACAAATGGCAATTTTTAAGTTATTATCATGAAGGGGCTGGGAAAAGGGATGAGCCAGGGAAAAGACTGTGCAAAACAGGCTAGGGGTTGAGACGAGCTCTCTGACCTTGGCTCCAGTCCAGAGTTCAGAAGCAGGCCAATCTCCTGGGGGAGCAGAGAATCCCAGACCAGGACACTCAGGCATCAGTCAACGAAGTTGGGGTACAGCCGCTCCAGGCAACAGCTGTGGGCACTGAGCTGATGCCCTGCTATGGTCAAGAAGCAAAGCACAGAATGATCAGAAATAGGGGGGGTTAGGACCAGCAAGACAATTCAGTAAGGGGCCTGCTCACAAAGCTGGGGGCCTAACTTCAACCTAAAGCCCATGTGGCAGAAGGAGAAGTGATTCGTGAAAGTTGTCCTCTGACCTCCACTCGTGCACCATAGAATGTGTGTGGTTGTTTGTTTGTTTTTCTCTCTCTCCCTCGCCTCATGAATAGGTGGTTGACCCTGAACGGTGAGACATTTTGAACCACAGGCTAAGGTCGCATCCGGGGCAGATGTCCTGGGAGCTCAGGCCTGAAAAGTGAAAATGCCAAGAGGAAGTTCTGTCCGTCAAAGGATGAAAACACCAGAGGAAGACTCGCCATCATCTCTGCCACATAGGGCAAGACCACAGGGTAAGCTAGGGCGCAAGGCATCGGTGAGTCAAGGGAGTAAGAGCTAGACACTGAGTGAGGGAAAAGCAGAGGGTTGGGAGGACACAGGTGGAGAAGAGAGCGAAGCAAGAAGACCCTGCAGCGCCGACCGAGGTAAGAAGCCAACAGCTTCTCAGCCAGGGGAGAAAGGGCCGAGTGTCAGCTGCTTCAGAGCGGGCTGGGGTGTCTGAGAGTGGAGACCGGTGCGGGGCGCAGCCTGGCCCAGGCGATGATTTCATAGGCATCTCCTCCCATTTCTTCCTGAACTGTCAATTCTGATGACCCCCTGCCCATATCTCAGGGGTCTGGGCCAAGCAGGCGTTGACAGGGGGGAGAGCGGAGGGACCCTTCTGGGCCCGGCCCCCAAGGCTGGCATGGTGCCTGCTGAGGGAGGAGGGGACTAGAGGTGCAGCCCTTGTCAGCATCCCGGCCGGCACTTCGGAGGCAATTAGCAGCCCAGCTGAGCTAATCCCCCGCCTGGCCAGGCCAACACAAACAGGCCCAGGCTCGGCGCACACTCGCCTCCCTGTTTGCTGAGGGGCCCAGTGGTCCGCCAAGAACAACATCAGTAACCCAGGGCCTTCTCTAGGTTAAGAGCAGGACCGGGTCTTTGCTGAACGGTTGACAGTGTCCGACAGAGCACGCTCTGGCCAGGCACCCTGGCTGTTCCAGAAAGGCAGCCACTGTTCCCAAGCCTCAAGCCAGCAGGAAGAGGAAGCGGGATACAAGACGCCATGCATTCTGATTCAGTCACTCCTCCGTGCCCCCCGCATAGGCCACCTGTAAGGGAGAAGGGCTAAAGGCACCTCAGCCCAACGGCCGAAGCCAGCGGGAGCTGGAGCCTCTGGTCTAGGTCCAAGGACGCCGTCTCCAGGCTGGACCCACGAGCAATTCAGACTGAGCCCCTCCCTTCCCCGAACCCACTGTCTAGCAAGTGAGCAGACTCACCCCAGGACATGACCAAAATCTTGCCCCACTCGCACCCTCACAGCCTGGCGAGGCTGAGGTAGAATCGCAAGGCAAAAGGCACGAGGGGAAGGGGGGCCCAGAAGAAACCAGCTGAGGCTCACAGATTGGCAAATGGAGGAAGTGATGCCAAAGAAGGCAGGATGCCAGGACAAGCTTCACCATGGGCTGGCCTGGACCAGGGGGGCTTCTCTCTCAGCTTCATCAGCCCAACACCTCGCAGTCATATGGACAGACACACACACCTCCACTTCTTGATTCCAGACCACCCATCAGCCTTCCTAAGTCAGGGTTTCTTTCCAAATTACCCCTCTAACTCTCAGCCTGGCTCCTATCACCCCAGAGACCCCTTCTCCTTCACCTTTACCCTCAAAGTCCTCACAGGACTCCTCCAAAGGCCATAAATGGACTTTGCAGAACTATTTCCACTTGGGAAAGTGCCAGTTATGCCTCTGAGTGGGCCAGGTCCACTCAGGTCACTGATCCGTCAGTGCTTGACACCACCACCACCTCAGAGGACATCTTACCTACTAGCACCTACTAGCATCATCTCATGCCACAGGTACCAGCAACAGAACAGAACATACTGATTACTTCCTGTTGGACAACTCACAGGCAAATGCACGATTTAGCCACACTCGGCATGAAAACCAAGGCCTGTCAAAGGGAAGAAACTTAAGGAGAGCGCACAGGGCTTCAGGCTTCTGGTCAGGATGTCACCAGAGTTTCCTCTTGGCCAGACAGCCAGGGCGCCTTGAGCCTCTTTCTCCCCAACACAGCAAGAGGCGCTCAGCCCTCTGCCGAGGAGCACAGTTGCCCCACACAGCTGCTTTTCCTCCTCAGGACAATAGGTGGGAGGCTGGTGTCCCATCCGAGTCTGAGAAGTGCTATCAGCAAACAGGCCCTCCCCAGCCTCTGCCCCAGCTGCGGTGGCAGACTTCAGGCCCCTCTCCAAGCCTGTCAGACGATGGACAATCCACAGTGCAAAGTCTTCTTGTGCCGCTCCACACCTGGCTCTGAGCATGCAGCCTGGATCAAGGGATAGATAGAGGATGTATCCTTTTCTTTTCGGTTTGGCCCGGTAAGGAGGTAATTTTCAAAAACAGATCTTTTACTAAGAAATTGAAAAGAAATGAAGAGTAATAACGCAGAGAACCAAGCGATCCCTTGGCAGAACTAACTTTAACTAGCACCTAACCAGGACCTCAGATGGGTTAACTCTTAGGTCTCAGCCTCCCCATCTGGACATCTCAGAAGGGTCTCTTGAGAACTGAACCATGATGCAGGTAGACAGTATTCAATAAACAGTTCCCTCTGCTGCTGTCCTCTGGCCTGGGCCTCGCGGCCTCCTCTCCCACTCAGGCTGATGGCCACGGCCAGACATCTGGCCACAGCACTCCACACAGGTCCTCCATCCTCTCCTCGAAGAACCTGGATTATACTTAGTGCAGCCTGTGACTGGTTCCTGAGCTCCTTCGACGTCCATTTCCAACCACAGCAGACCTCAGCATGGGGAGGGAACGGGAACAGGAAGGAAGCTCACAAGTCGGCACCCCACTCAGCTCACCCAGCAGACACCGTTTCACAAGTGAAAGGTCCTCAACCTACAGTGCCTACCTGAGGCACAAACCCTCTGCCTTGCCCAGTCTCACATCACAAAATACATCTTGTGACTAGAAAGAGCCAAAGCAAGAGGGTGTATAAATGGGCATTTGAACTGCACACCCTTTCTATCAGCTACCCTGTGACTCCCCCTCAACATTAAGAGTCAAAGAACCCGGCTCCTCTACATCTTAGTTGTGTACCTCGGACCAGTTTTTCAGCTTCCTTCCTAGAGTTGAATTCAAGAGGCCAAGAGTGCCCACGTGAAGCTAGCATAGCCCATGTGCAGAGCACTAGCGCACTGCCTCACACACAAAGGCATGACCGTCAGCTGTGACCACTGCCGTGGATCAGCAGTCTAAGGTGGATTCTAGAGACAGCTGGACAGAAGACACACTTTACAGGAAGAAGTAATTATACCCTACTACAGGCCCATGCTACACACACCATCGAGAATATGTTCACATGCTCCCAGACTATGTGGTCCTTCTGGCTGAAGGGGCTTCGGCTTTCTGGGAGAGGGATGGGGAGACAGGATGAAGTCAGGCAAAGGCAGTGCGGCAGCTGTACAGGAGACAGGTCAAGGCAGATGACGGCAGGGGGAGCCCAGGAGTGGGCTGGGGCCGTCCCGGCTCTGCACTGCAACTGGTCCCCTGGATCCCCCTTCTCCGGAATAAAGGACCCCACTCGCACCACTCTCCTTGAAACTCAGAACCCCACTATTTTCCCTCCAGGGCCCCAAGAGAGCCTTGGCCTGGTGTGACCCCTGGGTCCCTGCATTAGGCCTCCCTGAAGGGCCAACCACATGGCTTTGTTATAAATGACGCCCCAGATGGCCATCTGACCCACTGTCTTCTGGCCTCCTCATCCCCAAGTTCCTGAAGTTTCAGCCAAAGACAACAGTGTCGACTTGTTTCTTTGGGGCCCAGAGTGGAGGCTCCCCAGCACCTGGGAGCAGCTGGACGCTGGAACTCAAGGACTCATCGCGGCTGGTCTCCCCATCCTGTGCCAAGTGCATCTGTAAACAAGCTTTCTCAGTGGCTCCCTGCAGCTGCTCCCCAAGGGCCAAAAGGGACAGAAACAAGGCAAGTGAGAACTGAGCTGGCAGGACCTGGTCTGAAAGGTGGTCCCTGGGCACAGCCAAGTTTTCACGGTTGGCCCTGTGCCCAGAGCCTCAGATGGCTCACCCATGCCCAAGACTGCGGCCGTGCCAAGCTGCGAGGACCCGCGAGCCACGAGGCCTGTGTCGCACTGCTGTAGGTCCCACTGTTTTACAAGTTGGCGGGGAGAACGAGGAGATGGTTGGATGTTGGGCTGTTGTGCGTGATCCTGTTTGCTATAAAACAGCCAGACATTCCTGGGACCTGGAATCACGCCGAGGCCATGGAGCCAGCCTTCCCGGCCATATATCTCCAAGTGGGGGGACAGGCCTGAGACATCTGAGATAATAAAGACATGACTGTCTCACCCCCAGGCTGTCTCCCCTCTGTCCCAGGGTCCAGCAGCCAGCAAGCTTAGAGACATCCTCCCCCTCTCCTGGGAAAGTGCCATTTCATCTGATTCTACAACCCCTGGGTGAGCTTCCCAAGAGCCAGGCTTCGTCTGGGACCCGTGCTCACAGCTCAGTCCTACGGGAGGTGATCAGGGCCGCCCTAGGGCAGCACACAGGAGACTGGGTGGATGATGCCACCCACACTATTCTCTGTGCACTGCCTGCTTCTCACCTACTCCATGACACAAGAAGTAAATGTCAGGATTAGAGTGAATGAGCTCTTCCAAAGCCAGACACAGAGGAGGGCAGAGAGAGAAACTTGGTCGATTTTACCTTAAGTCTGTGACTTCCATGGTAACACTAAAGCTGCTTTTTTAAAAATCATTTACTCTGTATGTGTGTGTTCGGGGGGGACAGACTGATAGACAGACTTGTGGAAGTCAGAAGACAACTTGTAGGAGTCAGTTCTCTCCTTCCAACCAAATGGATTCCCAGGATTGAACCCCGTTATCAGGCTTGGCACCTCATTCCTTTATCCACTGAGCCATCTCACCTTTCCACTTTTCTTTTCCAGTGTTCCTTTGTCCCTAGCTTCCAGTTTCTCAACCCCAGAAGGTGAGGGCTGTTTTCCTTTTAGTATCACAAAGAAAGAACTGCATAAGGGAGGCAAGTCCAGACTCCTGGATCTGGAAAACCAAGCCAGAGATGCTCCCGTGAGCCACTTCTACCCCATCTGACCAAGCGATGTGACAGCCGGTCACCAGGCATGTGGCTTCATGAAAGAAACACAGGGTCAGAAAAGTAGCTAAGGATGAATCTGGTCCCCTTGCAACTTGGAAGACGGGGTCTAACCTCAAACACTGCATAAAGAGAAGCATTGTCCATTCAAAAGAGCACTGGGTGCAGAACCACGAGACCCAAGTTCAACCTGAGAAATCCTGAAAAGCTCTACTCTAAGCCAGTGTTCTCGTTTACAAAACAAACACCTGTTCTGCTGGTGTCTTGGGGCTTTGGGAAGATGATGAGGAAGGCCTCTTCAGCAGACTCACCCTGACTGCCCGCTGCTTTCCTGTTACCAGTGCCTGCCCCTCCTGTCTTTCTTCTTGCCCCACATCACTGTACTCAACCTCACACGGGCTCAACATGCACAGAACCCATGGGCACGATTCCCAACAGTCCTCTGAGGAGAAAAAGGAAGTGCCAAGAAGAGGCTCTAGCAAAGGTCAACATGACAGACATGGTGATCTCATCAATCACTGTGACTGAACTGGTTCCTGGGCACATCAGGGACAGACGTGCAGCAGCGCGGGCTGTGGTCTAGGCGCAGCCTCATGACTAGAGGTTTACATCCCACTAGGTGAGTTATTCTTTTCAGAAGCACCTAACTCCTAACTCCTGCTTTTACGTGTACTACTTATATGGCGCTGAAGCTAAGGATTCATGAGAGAAATTGTTGTAGTAAATCCTCCCAGACAGCCTCAAAAATGCTGAACATCCCCTCACATCCCCATTACGCTCATCCTGACTCCGAAACGTAAGAGAACGTGACTGTAAGTCTCACCCCTGAGGAATTCTCTGACTGCATATATTCCAACCAACCCAACTTCTCTCCAGCCTTGAAACACACCAATCCCTGAGATCCCCCACCTGCATGTGTGCAAGCCCCTATTCCTGACAGCCCAAACTCAGTAAGGTTTGTGGGTACCGTGGACGGCAAACTCTACAGAAATTACAAAAACTTGACAATGGCCTATTTTTAAACTTTCTTTTTGTTTTTAATAGAGAATGAAGATTGATCCTAGCAGAAGGTTATGTAAATGGTAGAGGATTTACGAGAGTCAAGCGCACTAGGGTCTAGGGAATTGGCAGCAATTGTTTGAGAAAGGAAATGAGAGCCTTAGTTTTGGAGGAAGGTGGAGCTTCTCAGAAGTCAAAGTACAGCCTGCAGGTTTAAGATGACAAGACTGGGCAGGGGGCTCTTCTTACCGCGACTGGAATCTGTCCTTTCCTCTCAGGTGAAATAGGAAAAACAAACTTTTTTTGCTAAAAGTCTGGCAACTACCTTCTAGGGTTTTCTTGCTGTTCTCTGCCACCTAGTGGCCGCTCCAGGTCATTACAGGTCTACTTCAAGTCCTTGGAACAGCCGTGGGTGATGTGTTTGACCTGCATTATTACTGGTCTTCAACACACTGCAAGAGGCAAATGCCATTTTTCAACTGTGAAAATGAAAACAGAAACCACCTGTCCCAGGCCTCAAAAAACCAGGTCAGAAGAAAACACAGGTACAAAGTCTTCCTCATGCCATTTTGTTGCTTCTGAAGAAACAGAAACCTCCCTCTGGCTAGTTACCAGCTGGCCAGCAGATGGTCCCAGGATCCTCCCGCCACAGAATATCCGGAAAATCACTGGATTTCCAAAGGCCACCCAAAATACGTGCTTGCATGTTCTCTAGAACATTATCTACAATGGACAAAAGGTCAAAACAAAGTGTCCATCAATTGAAGGTAAGAAAGGAAGAGGAAGGGAAGGAGAGAAAGAGGGAAAAACAAGATTGAACTAGGAATGGTGACACAGTTATAAACCCGATATGTGAGAAGTGAAGGCAGGACGAGCAGGAGTCTGAGACCAGTCTGAGCTACCTTGTCTCTTGGATGGATGGTATTAAAAAAAAAAAAAAAAAAACAGAACATGGTCAGAAAAGACAACTGAGTTCTATACCAAAGTTGTCTAAACACTTCATACAGGACTAAGATTTGTTGCCCAGTTTTAAAAAAAAAAATTCTAGGAAGGACTTTAACTTCTAAGATTATAATACCCTTCAGGCCACTAAAAAAAATCAGAAGGGAACTAAATATAACCATCTAAAAGTCTTCAGCTCTTTAAAACATGCAGATCTGTTATACACAAAAGATCACAAAACCAGTTTTCTTCCCATCTTCCAAGGACGTCTGTATAAAATCTCAAAAGATCAGCACTGAGGTGAGTTCCTCGTCCTCCCCAAGCACCTCCTCATACTTCACACATGGGTTCTAAAAAGAACATAGACTCCACAGTAGGAAGGACTCAGTATCTCAGTGATACTATCATGATGTTACCAGTGGTCTGTAAAGGAAGCAACTACTCGGTGCTCCTGGACTGTACCAGGTACACTGCCAAGACAGCACAGAAAATGTGGCAGAAGAAATGCACCGGAATCACTACGCAGCAACTAAGCACAGCAGAATAACAGCCGTCACCAGGCAATCAGAGATGTCCCCTACATTACCCTTCATTGGCCAAGTCACAGCTTCCTCTGTTACTTCCCAGAGCGAAACCCACTGATGGTCCCAGGGCACCAGCTCTTTCAAGAGCTCCATGAGCTGAAAAGGCCCTAGTTTCCACTCACTCACCTCACAGATTGCCTAATTAATGTGGGACGAGCCAGCCCATAATGTGGACATTCCCCAGACAGGTGGGTAATACAATTAACATGCATGAAACCCTGGTTTGAGTCTAGCCCTATCAAAACAAAACAATAAGTAAATTATAACCTAACTCAAAAAGATCCCTAAAGGAGGGCTGGCAAAATGGTCATCAGGTGAGATACCTGCTCGCAATCCTGGTGGCCCAAGTTGAATCCCGGAAAGCTCACATAGTGAGAGGAGAACTCACTTCCAAAAGTTGTCCTCTGACCTCTAGCCATTTGCCAGGGCACACATGCAAGCAAGTCTCTTTACCCCTCCCTCCTTTTTTCTGTCCCTCCCATATGAATGAAACATTTTTTAAAATCCCTAATGAAGTAAAATTCTGAAAGTCTCAATAGTCTACTTCTTGTGTGCAGAATTTTTGTGTTAATCCCTAGTGAAAAAACCTCAGGGATTTTCAGAGGGCAACAGCAACTACGTGCTCGGACAAGAGGCAGCATAAGGGAATGGTAGTAATCAACCATGGCAGTTATCTCATGACACGTGTTTCTAAAAAGACACATTATGGGAAAAGAAAAGCTAAAAAGGTATAAGCACTTGCCTAAAGAGACATTAGCGTCCCAAAGAAAATCTGGGTCTCCACTTCCCACTCCAGAATTTTTTCTGGTAGTGTCATTACTACCATGGAGACTTGAGAGAGAATATCAAAACGCATGCTACAAGAGAAAAGCAAAACCAGGACTCATACAGGTCCTAGGGGGTTAGGGAAGGTGGTTTTGGAAAAAACTGGCATCTAGGACGAAGACATTTTTGTAGCAACCAAGGGCAAAGTCAGCTTCTAGCAGTGAAGTCATTTCTCACCTAAGGCCAGAGAGGAATTCACACAGAAGGCCTACTACTCTTCGGGAGGTGTCCGGCTCCAACACTTCTATAGTCAACACCAATCAAGGTCTTCAGGCAATGCAGAAGAAAGCGGTGATTTTTCAGGAGCAAGCATTTCGGAACCAAGTCCCAAAGCCCTTTCCACTGGCCCAGGATGCCTCTGAAGCTTTACAAAGGCCAAAAGGCTGGCACAGGGCTTCCCTGCCAGTCTGAAGTTCTAGGAACATTTCCTGCCCCAACAGAACTGGATAGAAATGAATGGCAAGGAAGTGCCCTTACTCTCCTGCTGGAAAATGGGTCGAGGGACTCTCACTTGTGCAGCAACCTTAGACCCAGAAGACTTAATGGGACCTGGTTTGACAAGCAAACGTGGAGATGACGAAAAATGATACCCCCTCCCCCTGCAAGTGGGTCCTATTACTACACTTTGCACATAGTATCTGCACCTCAGACAAAGCACAACTGTCTTCATGTTCCACGAGGTCTCAAGGTTCCACGAGTCCATGGTTCTTGCCTGTGGTCAGAGATTGAGTTAGTAGCACAGCTCAACTCCAACCCAAAACTTGACTGTACAATCTGCACCCCACAGTGACAGCTGTCCATTGCCAGACCTGCCACCTGACCAATTTCACCAGCTCTCCCTACCTCTCGTGCTTAACCATCTCAGCTATCCCCTAACTGTTGGAAGATGACACAGCTAGACTCATTTTAAGCCAATGGAAAAAAGGAGGCAGGTTTAAGACTGTTTCCTACGCCCCCGCCTGGGTGCTCATCCAGGGTCCCTTTGATCAGATAGCAAACTCTGGCACCCAGAAGTGCTGTAATGCAACCAAAAGCAGCAGGTGACCCAGATTCAAATCCTAGTTCTCTCACTGAATTCTGAAGCTTAACTAATAAGGTATCTCACAAATGTGAACTGCTGCGGCCTGCCTGAATCAATTCAAAAAAAGGATTTAGGCTTGGAGGGAACATTAGAGGAAAAAAATGGGGGAGGGCCCACACACAGAACCTTAGAAAGTCCTCTCCACTGAGCTGCACCCTAAATCCTTGCAAGACACACTAAGCTCTGTGAGGAAAGCCCTTTCTCCAAAAGGCTGCTACCCAGTATGTATCCACTTTGTATACCAAAATTTTCTAGTGCTTTGCTGTCTGGCCACCATGAGATGCTCAAGGTACAATGTCAGCTCTATAATCACATACTTTACTCCCATACAGTATTGGGGGGGAAAAAAGGTTCCAGAAGCAAAGGAGAACTCAGGAAAGCCTTTTTGATAAAAGTTTGTAAGTTTAACAGAGGTTCTAGAACTGTGTTGTAATTCAGAAGACAATACACTATGAGTCAGAATTCTTCTCTGTATAATGAAGATGTCTATACTACCAACTCACAGAACTTTAGTGTAAGGTGATACATGTTTAGAATGCACTCAACCAACAAGATCTTTATCTCACCAGAAAGCATGCACCAGTTCTTTTATGATCTTCGGGGGCCAGGGCAGAGCCCTCTCGAGTGTAGTGCTGGCCCCTCTTTAAATGAATGCATTCATTTCAGGGCCCTGAGAGCTAGTTCTTCCCACTGTACCTGACCTTGGATTGTGCAGGAGTGGGGTTCCCAGTTACCCTTCAGTACTTTGGACTTTCCTACATTTATTCACATTCCTCCTACCAGAAATCTTTATCTATACATAGTACACACATGTACACTTTCTGCTTGTCAAATTAAACTCATCTTTGAAAATTCAACTCAAATGTCATTGTTGGTAAAATGAAGGTGATGTGAGTCCAACTCGGGATCTGGTTCATGCTGAAGTTGAGCACTCAACTACTCAGATGCCCTCCAGATCTACAAGGTCAGTTTTATCTAGAAGGATTTCCTAAGTTCACCTCCTCATCCTTCAAAATGTATACACAGCAAATAAGATTTCTCCTTGGATGTGTGACTTCCACTTTCTTTCATTCTTTGTGAAAGTTATCCAGGTGTTGAGCTCACAGAGGGCTTCTCAGTGCTTAAAGAAAAAGTTACAAGGTCTGTAAGTTATAAGGTCCGTAAGATAAAGATACTATCCAAGTATTTCTTATTCCTTCCTACAGTATCCTCATGCTAGCTTCTGATGTTTAGCCAATCTGAGAAAGCCAATCCTTGTCATGTAGGTGGGACACAGGGAAATCAACACAGCTGGTCTGATTGGATTTCTTATTTTCCAGGGCCCCTCAAGACTGGAGAGCAACTTTAACATACTTTTTATTTTGCATTTGTATGTATGGGTGTGGCATATGCATGAAACAACTTCAATATTCTTTTATTTTCCAAGTGTGTATGTATGCACAGATATGGGCATGTGCATGCCCTGGTATACACGTAGAGATCAGAGGACAACTTTCAAAAGTCAGTTCTCTTCTTCCACTCTGTGGGCTCCAGTAGTTGAACTCAGATCAGGCCTGGGTACCAAGTGCCTTTACCCATTGTTAGGTAGATCACCTCACTGCCCCAACAAGATCAACTTCAGAGAGGACGCATCTGAGCTCTTTATCATGAGGTACTGTATGTGTAAGTACTTCTGTGAAATCAAGGAGCCTGGGAGAAATACCACCTTTGCCTCTCAGGTTGTAAACTCTCTTGAGCCGCCAACATTCTAATCCACAAAGAAAATACTGAATCTGGAGTGAGGGACCTAGCTCAGCGGGCAGAGTGCTAGCCTAACATGATTGAGTCAAACATGGGTTCAATCTCAAGCATGACATAAACCAGGGATGATGGCGTACACTACAACCCCAGTACTCCAGAGATAAATGAGATCATCTTCAGCTACAGAGCAATTCATGGCCATGGGATACATAAGACCCTGTCTCAAAGGAAAAACTATTCAATCTATCTTCCTACAACACATTAGAAAACATGAATTCTCTTACATCTACCTAGCAGCACATCATAGTGATGGAAGAACTTCACATATAATCTAAAAGTTTTCCCATTGCAATATGAACCTAGCAACTATTAATACTGTACAGCACTCTTGATTTTAAAAGAGAAATTTTCACATATAGAGCTCATTAAGTTCTCACAGAGGCAGGTATGAACTGTTCCAAGACTACAGTTGTAAAGCCAGAATCAAGACATCAGGCAATTATTTATTTCCCTGGGGTACACATGACTTGGATTTATGTTTTGTTTACCTATAAAATTTCGAGCTTTTAGTCTCTTGAACTCAGCTTCTATTACTTTCTGCCATTGATAAAGGCCATGTAAGGCCACTGGGGTCCAGATTTAGAGGGCAGCCTGGGTTCAACCACAAAAGTCTTAACTAACATTACCACTAGGTGGAGCTAATATTAACTATCCAAGAAGCTCATAGGTCAGATACTGGGATGAAAAATACAAGGCCAAATTATTAGCCCTGCAAATTATTTCCAGACTAGTCTGATACCACCCAGGTGTAGGAAGTACTGGGTTTTGAACCCTGGTTCTTTGGGTTATGAGGCTAGTACTCTACCTGCTGAGCCATAGCTCCATCACCAAGCTCTGCAAATTATTTGAAACAAAGAGATATTAACACAAGCCTTTCCACACTTGTAAAACTGCTTCAAAGATCATGATCATGAAGTTAAGAGAACTGCCAGCTGCAAGCTCATAGTTCAAGAGAACTGAGTCACAAAGAGACTGGCCATGTAATTCATTAATCACAACCACAAATGAAGACACAGAAAGTAAGACTTTATCCAATCAATTAATTCCTCAATGTCAAGCTAACACATGAAAACGTTTAATCATTTGTACTTAAAAATTAATCTGCCTGATACTGCGTGCCAATGACAGAAGAGGATCATTCTGACATCAGTCCAACACTGGATGAACAGAACACAGAGAGGGGCCATATGCAGCAAAGGGACGAAGAATCTTTGTTTTCAAGTTAGCAAGAGACTTCATTTTCCTGAGGTACAATTTAGTCAGTTGAAACAGGTTCAGTTTCACATTACATTTCTAGCACTAATTTACACTAGTTGCAGTTTTATATTGCATACCCTCTGTGGATGAAATACAGTATTCCTGGGGAGAAAGGATATCTGCCTCCAAGAACTTCTCCAGTATATACATATCAGTGCTTTTGGTAAAAGTACCCGCTCTTGGGCCTACAAGAAACTAGACAGGGTAGAACTGGCGTTTGCTTCATTTTATGTGTTTCCTTTCTGCCACTTAACTCTAAACTTGGCTCAGTTAGGCCTGGTGGCACATACCTGTAATCACAGCACTAGAGAAGAAATAAGAGGTCTGGAGTTTGACTCCAAGGTCAACCTTACCTACATAGTAGGACTGCAGACACAAGCTTGACTCCCAAGTCCTACCCACACCTAGATTTAGCACCTCTGACAATAACCAAGTATACAGTTGCACTACAGATAACAAGGCCAAGAAAGTAGAAGCTGTTTCCAAGAATGCAGTTAGGAACAACAGCACAAATTCCATCACAGGGGAGGATGCCTGTGTGCCCGCATGGTTCCTGATTTCTGCCTGGTGTCTGAGGTCCAGCAGGTCTACCAGGTCAGGACTTGTAATGTGGGGTGTCCACAGCTCACAAAGAACACTGTTCTATAGGGTGCCTAGGAGCAACCACAACTGCTTGCTAAGGGGAAAGAAAACATTATCTTGCCTTAATCTCAGAGCTATGACACCACACTAGTCAAGCTTCTGGGCTTTCCTTATATTCTGCCATCACTAATATGCTACATTATTCTAAACCTCCCACACTACTTATTAAATGCAGATTTCACATTTTTCTGCAACACTGCAACTTGAGTAACTTACTGAATATGCCTCTAACAGGCAGCATCTATCATAAAAGTTTACCAATTGTGACAGTAAGTTAGCTCTAATGCCCAAATAACCTGAAGGGAGCAAGACTACATGGAAAGATCCAGAAAGCATGGAGGAACCAAGGACAGGGCTTAGGATACAAAGCTGGGGCGAAGAAACTGCCAGCGAAATTGTGAGGAGCAAGCCAGAGAGGGTTCACTGGATGGTGAAGGGCAAATTGTCTAAATTTCCTCACCACGCACCAAATTTAAGGATGAGACAAGATTATTCTCCAATGTGACTGCAGAACAAGACTTCAAACAAAAGGACTACAATATTATTCCCCCACTCTGCTGTCCTTCTTAGCCTATTTCAAATTCCACTAACAAGTGTCAATCTCTGTGAGACAGCACTCAACAGGAGTGAAAGTTGTATACTACAAAAGAGCACATCTTGGTAAGATTAGCCTCATAGTCAAAATAATTTTGTACAGGCCTGTGACAATTTCAGTAATTTCACATGGGTTAGCAGTGGCCCAGGTACCAAAAGGGGCTCCAACTTATCTACCCTGCAGTAAGTGTGCATGAATACAGCAGGCAGAGCACTCTAGGGGATATTTACATGAGTCCTTACCTCTGTCTGCTGACATATACTGCTTCAAAGCGTGATTCTATGTCTCCAGTGCTCAGTACAGAACACATACTCAATACATAATAGTGAATAAATGTATGCAAAGGTAAGCATACAAAGTAAGCTTTTGATTCTCTTGGAAATGTTTTAAAGCAAGACAAGACCATGTGGTTGGCTATTCGAGAACAGGTAACTATTAAAATTATAAGGAAACCAGACAGACAATATTCCAGCATCGACAAGGAAAGGGCTTACCAGACCTCACCCCTAGCTGAGGAACTAGTGGCAATGGGAGGGTAGAGAGAAAGGCACTTTTCGTCAGTGGTGTGACAGCTGGTAGGTTGCCCGTGTTTTAGTGGATGACCTATACCCAAGTGCATGTGGGCAGCACTAATGAAACTCAGTGGATTAAAAATAATAGGATGTATGCCTTAAACTTATGAGTAAGGAAAATAACGATTCGGGGTGACGCCCGAGTCCTCACTACTAATGTGAGACGAATTTTTGAGCGGGTAAAGGTTGCCCCTAAGGTGACCCGCCTACTTTGCGGGATGCCTGGGTGTCGCGATCTGCAAAAAAAAAAAAAAAAAAAAAAAAAAAAAGGATGTGAAGTGGAAGGGTGGAGGACGGATTGACATGATCAACATACATACATGTATGAAGCTGCAGAAAATAAAAACTATTTTTTAAAAAAATCATTAAGAAAAAGAAAACTCCAAGTATAAATAGGAAGCTATCTACCTGATTTTCTGATACATTTTCAGTGCCTTAAGTGCTTAAAAATACTACTTATCGGGGCTGGAGAGGTGGCTCAGGGGTTAAGCCTCCGCCTTGCAGGCGGAAGGTCCTGAGTTCGGATCCCAGATCCCACGTATAGACGCCAGGCGGAAGGGGGGGGAGGGGCGGCCTGCGCTTGTGGTCCTGGTAGGGCGGAGCCTGTGAATCCCGGGGCAAAAGGAGGTGGAGGCGTCCATGGTGGTTCGCGAATTCGTCCGTGGTTCTACACATACACAGACGTGCACATGCGCACAGTTGAATAAATAATAATAAAAAAAATTTTAAAAAAAGATTCAATTAAAAAAAAAAATACTACTTATCAAATTTAACAAATGGGACTGCAGACATGGTTCAGATGTTAAGACTTTGCCTCAACAGCAGAAAAGATATGAGTTCAGATCCCAGAGCAAAGCAAAAAGGAGGTAGAAGCAAACCAGGATGAGTCCCAAAATAACCCTTGGGCCTCCACAGCCACACATAGTATATACTCTGATAGACACAGACGCACAATAAATAATCTACCAAACGAGTGGAAGAATGAGTGAACTTTCGGCTACCTTGACTTTTTGGCATCTTCAAGGCAACAGAATGGGAAAATTTAAATATACTTGACTCCATCCACCCGCAAGAGAAGTCTACTCACGGAACCACTGCTCTGTCTGGAGCAGTGCTCCAGTCTTCCAGAATGAGAAAACTTGAGCCAAACTGAGCATAATCTGAAACTGGGACATTCGTGAGCCACCCAACAGTGAGAAATGCTACAGCGAACTACTGTTCCCCAGCTTGAAAACAGCATGAATGTGGTCATAGCTACTAAAATGAAGCTTCGAAGCAAGGAAAAAAAAAAAATCAAGGGGGCACTTTGCAAAGACTGAAAACAATACCTAACAAGTATTTAACCACCATGGAGAGAATAACTTGTTTAGTGAAGTCTTCAGCTTTTAAATCATGTTCTGAAGTTAGGTGGCAATAGCTAAAACACAAAAAACAAGGAAAGGTTAAAATGGGAGTGTAACTAAAAGGTACTTCACATAAATCAATCAGAGATCACCTCATTAGTCATTCCCAAAAGATAATAGAACTGAGATTTCCAAGTACAATGCCATTTCTTCCCACACAGTTATGTTAACAAGTTTTTGATATGGGGTAACTGTACCCAGCAAAAAGCAAGTTTCAATTCTCCTTTTCTTTACTTTTGGGGGGGAGGAAAGTGAAACACAATCTCATGCAACCAAGACTGACCTTGGACTGATTCTCCAGCCTGTACCTCCCAATTGCTGGAATCATAGGCCTGTGCAATCATTCTTGAAACAGCCTCCAAAATCCCAAATAATCACTAAAAATATCAAAATGGCAGAAGAGGAAAAAAGAAAAATAATCCAAAGCTAATGATGATGAAAGATAACAGGTCCACCAGGTGGCTGCCTGAGACCTGCCTGGGCGCACAAAGAGAAAACTAGAAGGGGCGAGAGGGGTTCGGTCCATCGTCGGGATGTTTGGAAAAAAACAGGAGAAGCTGACCACAGAGCTAGTCGGTGAAAGGAAATGAAAGTTGCTGACTGGCAAATAGATACCCAGAGAGAAGAGAAAGTTAAATAATCTGTGAAAGGAGACCAGCCAAGGAGGGTCATGAGCGAGTTCTATGCACCCAAAGCCACACACATGTCAGGCTCTCAGGCACAAAGAACCAGTCTGCCATCCTACAGGGGGCTAGTTCCCAGAAGAGTATAGAAGAGATGAAGGCTATACGGCATCTTGCAAGAATCCCAAAACTCGGGGGAATGGGGGGGTGGAGGGAGGGAGGAGACCGTATCTGTTAAGTTTGTATGAGCGGAAATAAATAAATAAAAAGAATCCCAAATCTCAAGGCCTCCAAGCAGGAACTGTGCAACGAAATAACGAAGGCACAGATCAGAGTTGCTATAGGACAATTTCTTAAGTGTGGCTAGATGTTAGGAAGACATGGAAGCAGCAGCAGAAATGGAGGGAGAATCCTGTCTGAAATCACACCAAGGGACTTGGGCAAAGCATCAAGTATAGTGACTGAGACCCATCCCAAGCCTGAACCTCCAGGAGCAACAACTGCCTCAGGCAATGAGGATGAAGAGGACAAGGATGAAGAAGCAGTCGTAGCTGGCCACATCCTGCAGCTAGGCCGCTCAGTTTAGCCTCATGCCTGAGACATCTTCTAGGTGTTCGCTCATGTCTCCAAGGAGCTGCCATTTTACCCATCTCTGGAATTACATCTGTCACAAGGGATTGCATTTTGAAGAAGGATCTATGTTATCTCTTCTTTCTCTGCAGAGGTTTGGGGATCTCATGAAGATGGAGTAATTAAATGTATCATTTTCAGACACATAAACAACCGAAGTATCTTCCTGAGGGAAGGGCAAAGAAACCAACTTTCTCATGAAGCAGTTCTGAGAATGATTGACTGAATGAATGGTAGAGACACAACTATACTCATTCTGTGTGTGTGCGCGTGTACATGTGCATGTGTGTAAAATAGTATAAATGGGTTTTTAAAAAAGGTATTTTTATCCATTCTATAGTTAATTATAAAACATCATTGACTTAAATGGCAAATTCTCATAGGATGTGCATTAGTACAATTTTAAGTGTATATATGTTGAAGATAGTTAATTTTAGTATATGAGAAAACTAGACCTTAGAATAAAAGAAACATTACAATTGTTCCTTTCACACCACTGCCTTTCTTTACCTGGGAACACACTTCCTGAAATGGCAAACTCCTCTAAGAATACAACTTTAACAAACTACAGAACCAACTTCTAAGATTCTCACTAGAACACTTATTTTGTTCTTGGCTTTTTGTTGCTGTTTTTGAGACAGCAGCTCTGGTAGCCTAGACTGATCTGGAACTTATTATGACCTTGAACTTCTGATCATCTGGCTTCGCCTTCTCCTACTTCACCACACCTCAGGCTTAGGACTGAACCCAGGGCTTTGTGAATGGTAGAAAAGCCCCCTACCAACCAAGCTACATCCCCAGTAAAAAAAACGCCAGTGCTGTATTAATGTTTTATCAGACTCAACATAGTTTGCTAAAAAACATTTGCAATAACCTCTTTTCAGCTTCTTAGCTGAGCCCAGGATAGTTATTTAAACAGAAAAACTGTGTCATTTCTTATCCGTTTGCTTTTCTAATATACAGAAATCAGATTGGAAAATATTTAATAAATGGGCTGGAGAGATGGCTCAAAGGTTAAGCCTCTACCTCCAAAGCAGGAGGGCCTGAGTTTGATTCCCTGATTCCACATAAAAATGTCAAGCAGAGGCACCCTAGCCCCTCATGGTACTCCAGTGCCATGAGTCTGTTTCTTACTCCTTGCCCCTCATGGATTCCATGCCTAGGCACCATGAATTCTCCAGGGCGTCCTAGCCCCTCATGGCACTCCACGTCTGGAGTCCATGAGTTCCATCCTTTCTCTCTGTAGTAAACTCTACCTTAATCCTAAAAAAAAAATGTCAGGCAGAAAAGGAACTGTAGATGAAGGCTGGTAAGTAAGTAAGTAAGTAAGTAAATAAATAAATAAATAAATAAATAAATAAATAAATAAATAAATAAATAAATAAATAAATAAATAAATAGGAAGGAGGAAAAAAATTGTCAGGCAGAAATGGAAGTAGTCTACACTTCCAGCCCTAGAAAGCAGAGCCTGGGAAGCCCCAAAGCAAAGCAATAAGGAGGCAGAGCAATCCAGGATGATCACCAGTATCACACTTGGGTGTCCTCAAGCACACAGTGCCCTCTTCTACAAATACACATACACCTACATTCCACGCTCACACCCACACACCTACACATGCAAAAAATAAGATTACTTTTTAAAAAAAGAAAACAAGGTTAGCTTCACCCCTTTTCTTCTGATGCATATGTAAATTGCCAACACAATTATATGACCTACTCTGTATTATTCACTCTAAAAACAAATGACTTTTTAGAGTCAAATCTTGGGTCAATAATGAAGAACCCATATGTCTCTATATTAACATACTGTAATATAAAGGTCTCTGCTCTCCAGAATATCATGGCATAAATCAGGAACCTGGTCAAGAAGAAATTATGATATGCTAGTTAAAATCTAGTAAATCTAGGCTGGAGAGATGGCTCAGGGATTAGGACTCTGCCTCACAAGCAGAAGGTCCTGAGTGTGGATCCTAGGTCCCATGTAAAAACACCAAGGAGAAATGGCAGGAGTCCTACACTTCTGGCCCTGGTGGGCGGAGTCTGGGTAATCTCAGAACAAAGTAAAAAGAAGATAGAGGCAGTCCGGGATAATTCCTGAAGTTACCCCTTGGTTCTGCACAGAGACACACAGTGCCCTCTGATACACATACATACTTAAACACACAATCAATCAATAGACAAATAAATAGTAAATGAATGACTGTTTTTTAGAAAAAAAATCAGCAAATATGCCTTTCTGATCCCTTTCCATTCAAAATTTCTTAATTCTAGCACAGTATGGAATCATGCCAAACATGAGTCCTTGTACAGGACTGTACCAGCTTGAGCAGGATATTGTTCAAGATTCTCATAGCAAATCACAGAATGCCCTTAAGATAAAAGAATCAGACTGATAACACAGACTGTAACACCAGAGTTGACGTTTGTGCTAACAATCTAGGAGCAGATGTTCTCAAACTTGGCTACATTTTAGGAAAACTTTGAAAACTATTTTTAGATTTTATCACTCAAGCTACAACCTGGTAAGCAATCAAGTTTGAGAACTGACGCAGACAATCTGTGGAAAGCTACCCTCTTTCCAAGTAACCTACAAGGTCTGCTGACATTTCCTTCCAACATGAGGAGGGACTTCAAACATTTCTGAATTATTAACTGTTATAATTTACTCAGTAATGTAAAGGAAGGAGTTTGAGGAAATACATGAGGGGAAATAACTCAAGTTTACTGCCAGAAAAGAAACAAGATAATAAAGCTTTAAAATCTCTGCTCCAAATGTGTGTCATTTAAGATTCAAATTCCCACTTCTAAATACTTAAAAAGTTAAGAGGCGGAGGGAAAATAACAACCTTCAGGCTGGCTTGTGAAGGGTTTTGTTTGTTTAATACATCTGAAAAGAACGCATATACAAAGAATTGAGACATGAAAAAGCACTGGTTCAATACTAATGAATCTACAAGAATTAGGATTTGGGGACGGTGGAGAAGATTACCTAAAACATTTTTAAAAGTTGGAGACTGAAAACAATCTGATAAAATTCCTATTAACACTTATTAAGAGTCATAAGACTCTTGCCATGATTTTTAAACAAGAGCGCTTCACTCAGTTGCTCAAAGGTTCCTCATATGTATGACAGGAAAAAAAAAAAGAGGTTACCTCTGACTGGCCCCCATGTTGGTACGTATTCCCCCACACTCCACATACCACTAGTTTCTTAATGAAACAAGCCCACAACTTTGTGGCCTGAAGGATGATAGCAGGCATGTCTTCCAGCACCACCCCTAAAAGGAACTCTACGAGCTGGGCCTTCAGCAGGGTTCTAGGAACACACACACTGAGCTGAAATCTACATTAAGCATGTAGAAATTGACAAGGCCATAAAGAAAAAAAGAAAGAAAAAATTGTTTTAATTAAGAATTCAATCCATTTGGTATATTTCAAAAGGTGCAATACTTTTTTTCATTTATCAATGAAAGACATTAGAAATTACTCCCCACCTCAAAAAAAAAAAAAAAAAAAAAAAAAAAAAGTCAGCAAAAGGCAAACAAGTAACCCTGAAAGTCACAGTCACATACAGAGCGCATCCTAGAAAAGAGGAGCAAGACGGGTTCCACCCACAGGTTTTCGTGAGTTTCGAAGACTGGATCTACTCACGGGTGGAGAGAAAAGGCAACTTTCAAAAAGGAGTATGTTATTAATGAGGCATTTCTATACTCCTTCCTAAGAGCACCAGGTAGGGAACACGTTTTCTAAAGATCTAGGAAGTGGAATGTGGAATTAATCCGTCCTCCTCCCCCTAAGGGCTGCCCACTGGTTAACAGATTAAAAAATAAAGACTGAAAAAACAAACCCCACATACACTCCCCCCTGAAAAAAAGCAGAGAAGGGGGTAAAGGGGGAAAAAAAAAAAACCTAAGATGTTCTAGACTACTGTCTGAAATGGAACCAGGGAGCAGCTTCGACGATTCCAATTAGTCTGTTATAGAGTCAACACAGGCATGCCTTACTTTTAAACAAACCAAAAACATATTTTTTTCTGCTTTGAAACAAGAAAAAACTAGTACTCACTTTTCAGACAATACACAATTATTCAAAATTAACTAGTATTGGAAGAGCGAGGGGGGACCATGTCGATGGGCCTCGTCTCACATGAGTGCATGTGGGTAGGTGCAGGGCATTTGTCATTATTGCAGAAACGAACTTTTAATTTTTAATCTTTAGTTTGATTTAAACATTGCTTTTAGTATGAGGCCCACACCAGCTGTGCAGACGGCTCTGGAGAGGTGTTCACAGCAGCACACACCTGCGGCTCTTCTTCGGTTCTGGAGGCTCCAGGGCAGCCAATATTGCTTCATCAAACACATTCTTTAGGCCTTTCTGAAAAGGGGTAGAAAGAAGAAATGGGCAATCTGATTTCAATATAACAGAGCTGGAGTTCAAGTTTAAAACAGTCAAACCCCGAAGAGTGGGCAAAGAAAGCAACATTAACAACCCGGACCACAACCTAACAATCTTTCTGCACCAAGTTGTCGTCTTATCAAGGCCCTGGAGCAATTCAGCACTGCAGCGCAGAGCAGCAGATGTTCAAGAATGACACAGTGGCCCTATGAGACAGCTTCTGGAGACCAGTGCAGGTCGCGAGTAGCATACAGTGCGTGTCGCAAATAGCACACAAGCACGAATCATGTGCTCATTCAATGTGAGCTTTGTAGTAGTTACTTAAGCATTTTACACAGAAACTAAGGAAGCAGCTCTGCAGTCAAATGAAACAACTAGCTTTAACACCTAAGCAGTGGCATCTGTATTATATGAAAGGCACAGGAAAAGAGAGTGGTACAGGTATGGCAGCTACAGAGATATTCACTTGGAGCTCCCTTTACCCCAGTAATTAGACACAGCCAAGAGGGTTTCAAGGAAGCAAAGAGGTGAGTACCTAATACAAAGGTCAAGTTAGAGCCAGTCAGTGCAACAGGAATAAAGTTTCATCAGGCATTTATACAAACAATGGTATATTTTTAATTTCAAAATTTCAAGGTAACCACAATTGTATGTTTCCCTCACAACAATAAAGTCAGAAGCAGGAAAATATAAAGGTGACAGCTTTACATTCCAACATTAGCAAACCTGCAGTCAACTGTTCAAATGAATGCTAGTCTTTAGATAATGTAACAAATGAACTCATAAAACAATAGCAGATACATGAATATCTTCCCCTCCCCAGAATGACAAGAACTTTTCTACAGCACAAACAGCCAAAGCAATAGCAACACAAGGTTTCACTGCACAAAGGAAAACCAGAAAAGAATTTTCCCTTCCCATTACACTCTACTAGCAAGTCAATCTTTTTTCATAGTTTCTCATGCAATTACAGTTAACAATAGAGTAAAACGATGTTTAACGTTGCTTTTACCTTCTAGAACTAAGATCTAGAAGTGTTTAAAAACTCTTCTTGTTTTCTCCAAGAGGACATTCTTAATGTCAGCCCGCATTCCCTTTTGCAATAATTCAAAACCAAAAAGCTCAGCATCAGGCAACTCAAGCAGCAGAAATTTAACAAGTGCACTGACACACTGAGATAAGCATCCTTAATCAAAAGGAATACAGAGGTTGCTGCGAAATGGTGAGTAAAAAGACGCAGAGGCTTTGAGACAGGAAGGTTTTATTCCTTTGTTTTTAAATGATCTTTCTACAGGAGGACAGGAAGCAGCAGCAAAGGGGGGTGGGGAAGAGAAAACAGTTTAGAATATACAGCACTTCCTTTTGGGTTGAGTTTCCGGAGGCTCGAGGGCAGCTAGGATAGCCTCATCAAACACATTCTTCAGACCTCTCTACAAGACAGAGGGGAGGAGAGAGAACAGCAGCCAGGTTAGAGGATCAGAAAGACTAGCAGGTACAATAGCAGTCCGGATTAAAAGAGCTGAATTCACAGAAGCAATGTACTGGGAAGAGATTCCAAAGTGCTAGATCTGAAACCTAACACTGGACAGCAGATAACTGAATTTCTCAACAACCAAAAAAGTGACTTAAGAAAGAAAACAATTTTTATGAAAAATGTACTGTGCTGATTTTTAAAATAATGGTATACTGAAATCTAATATTGTAACATTTTACTAAAAGTAATGCCAGGAGAGGAAAAATATTTAAACACATGGCAGGTGTATTGAAATAATTAAGTCTTACAGACTTGCCACCCAGTATTTCTACTGATAAAAATTACATACGTATTTGGAAATTCCAAGCTTCTGTGAATTCAGCCCCTGAATAACTGAAGGACACAAATAACAGACTAACAAGCATGCTCCCAAGTTTCTAGGTTAGTGACACATTTGGATGGGATTAATCAGGATTGCAGTGTAAGTCAGTTTCCCAGAATAAAAAGATTCACACATTTGGGAGTGTTCCTAATGCAGCTGCAGCATCGACTATAAGGAAGTTAACAGAATGGACTCTAGAAACAGCACACACTTCAGTTATTCAGCAATGGTATTAAAGCAAATAACCACCACCCAAGTCACAGGAAAACAAAGAATGGGTTTTAAGCCAGCAGTCCAAGGCTTAGGATGTCTGCGTGGGTTCCAGAGCATAGAGCATGGAATGAAAACAGAATATCCTCACATCTGCAGGAATTAAGATGTGAAAATACACTTAGATCCCAGCCAGAAACTCCAACATGCCTGTGACTCAGAAGTGGCACCTTGAGACAGACAGACTCTCCTAAACTTGAAGCCACAGGCTTACCATCCACAGCAATTTTACATATTCTTCAGATCAATTTGATCTCAAGTAAAAGTGTCCCAAATGCTCCAAAACACAACTGCAATAAATGTAAGTGCCAGCCCCAGACTACCCCAAGCATTACCTCCTTGCATCCTACCCACAGAGGACTGATACCCAAACATTCCACTAGAAGTGACAGCAACAGGAAAAGCGCTTGAAAAAGTTATCTTCTTTCTACATCATCTTCATAGCAGAAACACAACATGAAACTGAAAGTGGATTCTATTTTCACAAGTAGGATTAATTCTCACAGGGAATGTGAAAGGAAAGGGAAATACTTAAAGAGAAAAATGGGGGAGGGCACTAGAAAGCAGGGTGCATCCCGTGTGAAGAAAGAAATTCAGCCAGGTGTAGAAGAGCATGCCTTAATCCCAGCACGTGGATGACAGAGGCAGGAAGACCGTGAGTTCCAGACCAGCCTTTCTTGCTTATTGCTCATATAACTAACATTTACAGAAAGAGTTTGATGCTAGAGAATCTATAGGCAGAATCTGCAATTCTGGTAGTTCTAGCCCCCCATCTCATTTTCTATCTTCTACTTCTCCTAACTTTAGAATCCAGCAAGAGAAGAGTATCTCCCGGTTTTTACATTTTTACATAATGTACTATTCACACTGGAAGCACTGACTGTCTAGTACGAATTTCCCCAGTGACCTAAAATTTATCCATGTAGCCTCCCTGCCTCCATTTCCTCACAACAGCCCATAGGTAAAGAATGCAGGGCACGCAGCGCAGATACATGCTGAATCTAGTTCCAAACACATCCTTTTCCCCTTCCCCACTACACCCACACTGCCACACTTAGGGACAGCACTATGACACCACTGACAAAGAACACCTGGTTTTCTTTTAAATGGGATTAAACTATAAAAATTGGGCTCAGGGGAATGTGCTGAAATACCTGGTTAGGCTTTATCCTGTGGAAATCTAGTTAAAAATTTAATCTTTAAATATGTAACCAAGCATAAAACTGAGTGCTTATACTATGCATTAGGCCCTAGATGGCAAGTAATTAATGAAAACCAAATATGTATAGTTATATATATTACCCTAATGCATATTTAATCAAGAATCCAACAGCATTCAAAACCTTAATTAAAAATAAACAATTACATCGAAAAAAATAACATGATGCATATATACAAATTTACTACTTTAGTAACCTCTGGAATGTCTGGGCAGTGAGCAGACCTTTTTTTTTGGTGTGTGTGTGTGTGTGTGTGTGTGTGTGTGTGTGTGTGTATCTTTGTGCATCAGAGGGCACTGTATGTGCCTGTAGAGACCCAAGGATGACTTCGAAGAATCACTTTGGATTGAGTTACCTCCTCTTTGCTTTGACTGCCACCATTTCTGCCTGGTATTTTTACGTGGAATTAGGGATTTGAACTCAAGACCTTCTGTTTGCCAGGAAGAGACTTAATCCCTGAGCCATCTCTTCAGCCCTCACTGCCCAAACTTTAAAGCACCAGTACCAATCGGTCAAAGGGTTCTGCATTGATTTGTCCCCAAAATCATTCAAAAGGAACTAGAAGTGGTAGGAAACCAACCACACAAACTCTCACTCACTATTGCCTATCCCCAGAGTCTGAGTGTCCATCAAACTACAAGAAGAGTGCCAGGCACATCACTTAGAAATTGACAGAAGGAAAGAAAATTCCCAAAGAAAGGAATGTCAGAAAAAAAACACAAGAAGAGAGACATTACATAAAACACGACTGAGGACTGTGTAACAGTCAACACAGCAGCATTCTTTGACCTGAACGTTTCAAATATCATGACTAATTAATTCTCTGACCTAGCTGAATTACCCCAGAAATTGTATGGCATCATATCAAAACTGACGAAAAAAGGGGGGGGGGATAAATTTAAGTCTCTTTAAAAAATTCATATCCTATCTTTTAAGTCTGTTCTTACCTGGCCCAGGTCTGCAGGTGCTTTTAATACAATCTTGGCTTCTTCAAAACATTCAGCAAATGTACGAAATAGGAGCCCACCAAGACAAGAGTTTAGAGACTATCAATGTTCTATACAAACACAGAGGCCTGTCACATTCTTCCTGAGCAGCTTCAAGTAGGATGATCGCTATTAGAAATAATTTCTGCAGAGTCAAGAATGTGTGGCACACATTTGTAATCCAAAGACTCAAATGATGAGGCAGGAGGTCTACCACAACTTCAAGACCAGTCTGGTTCCAAAACAGGTACCAATTCAACAAGCAAGACACTATATAGAAAAGAAAGGAAGACGGAAGAGGAGAGAGAGGGAAGAGGGACGGGGAGGGGAGAGAGGGAGAGAAGAGAAATAGAAACAGAAAAAGAAAAAAAAAGAAAAAGAAAAACCCTCTGCCTACCAATGCTCCAGGAAACTACTCAAACATACAGAAACAAAGATTCCACGTAGCCTTTACCTGTGTAAGAGCAGAACACTCCACATATTTGACAGCCTTCAGATCACGGGCCAGCTTCTCAGCAGTTTCTGGAGTGATAGGCTTCTGTTTGTTCTTGGCAAGTTTCTCAATAGTAGAGGGGTCATCTCTGAGATCAATTTGGGTTCCAACAAGCAAGAAAGGAGTCTTTGGACAGTGGTGAGTTATCTCAGGCACCCACTAAAGAAAAATATTTGAGATACACCATTGTTAATTCACAAACCTTTAAAGCTACTTATGACAGACCAATAGAACTTTGTGACTATTCAACTTACCTTTTCTTTCACATTTTCAAATGAAGATGGAGAAACCACTGAAAAACAGACTAGAAATACATCTGTTTGTGGATAACTCAGCGGTCGTAATCTGTCATAATCCTCTTGCCCTAAGGAAAATTTTGGGGAAGTCAGTAACTGAAATTTGATGTCCTTTGGCATTAAAAGCACAGATGTGACACACACTTCCCAACACTGAAGAGAAGGGCAGGGAAATCACTGAGAGTTCAAGGAGAATTGACACAGCAAGTTCCAGGCCAGCCAGAGTTATACAGCAAGATCCTACCTCTAAAGAATGTGCGCGCGCACGCGCGCACACACACACACACACACACACACAAATACACACATATATACACATGCAGGTGTGCACCTCACAATTCAGTCAACAGTTCAAGCACACTGCTTAAAGTACAACTTAGCCACAATAAAACAATCCAACCAATTGTGATTTAGTAATATGCAATGTAACCAATACTCTCTTAACTAATTCTATTTACTTAAAGTCAATTGACTCCCACGCCAATGAATTTGGTATATATTACTTTTTTAATATTATTTGCTTTTACTTAGAGTCTATACTTTTCAGTCTTTGCCCCTGTTAGTAACTTGATAATTAAATAACAATTAACAATTGCTACCTCTGTGGTTTAAAAGCAAGCTTAGTACTGGCTACAAAACGATCACAGAGAAAACACCTAATAAAATAAAAATCTTGGTAAAACTCCTCAAAAAATCTATTTTACACTAATACCACAGTCAGTCCTAGATTTAGTCAACACGTGTACATTAAGACTAATGTCTGAAACTGGAAAAGCCTAGGGAGGATACATTTGGCAAGAATCAATAGAGAGCAAGAAATCAATGGATATTTGATCCCAATCCTGCCCACAAAAGACAATAATGGACCAGTAAGATGCTCAGTGAATAAAGGTGCTTACCACACCAAGCCTGACAATGTGAGTTCAAACTCTAGGATCAATTCCTGCAAACTGTCATTTGACCTCCATATGCACACCACAACACGAATACACCCACACTCACACATATACCCATTCATGCACACACACACACACACACACTCTTAATAAGTTAAAAAAATAATTAATTAAAAATAGAATTTTCACATGACCTAACAACTCTACTTTAAAGTATACATACCCCAAAAGAACTGAAAAGCAGGGAATTTTTTTATTTTGTTTTGTTTTCTGTGTTATGTAAGTGTGAGTGTGTAAGGGGGGGAATATGTGGGTGTGTGTAGAAGGCATTGTGTGTCTTTGAAAGTCCAAGGGTGATTTTGGGAATCATCCTGAATTGTTCTACCTTCTTATTGCTTTGCCCTGAGCTTTCACAGGCTCCAACTTTCAGGGCCGGAAGTACAGGACACCATCATTTCCACCAATATATTTTAATGTGGGATCTAAGATCCGAAATCCGGTCCTCTTGCTTTCAAGGCAAAAGGCTTGCTTAACCCTTGAGCTGTCTCTCCAGCCTCAAAAGCAGGGTTTAAAAGAGGTATCTACAAACCTATGTTTACAGCAACATCACTCAGAAAAATGCTGAAACGTGAAAGCAGTTTAGAGCACCAATATTTATAATAGCTTAAAACTGGAATAGAGTAGAATATGGCATAGAAATTTATAAAATGAAGTACTGACATATACATATGAAAAGCGCTCATAGACAAATAGAGTAAAACAGTGGAAAACTATAAGGCATATCTGTGACTTTTTGGTGCTAGGTCAGAAAATAAAAAGGCCAACTGCAAAAGAACACAAGGAAAATTTTTACGATGATGCTATATATTGACTATGGTAGAGGTCTGTAAAATTCATCAAACCAAGCACGAAACACCAGTGACTTGTATTATATTAACACAACATTAACTTTGCAACTGAGTATGATGGTGCATATCTGCAATCCCATTCAGAAACTAAGGCAGGAAGATTCTGAGTACAAGATTGGCCTGGAAAGCTGGTATATAGCAAGAGTCTTGCCTCACCCACTCAGCCTAAAAAATAGTACTTTTGAAGTACTGATCAAAAATGCTTACAATTAAAACTTTACAGAAATAACCTCTTCAATTTGAAAAGTATTAGAAATCAATTTTTAATCACAAGTGGTAAGAAATGACCTTGTCTCTGAACAGACTTCCTCCAAAGACACACAATTAAAACACCTTTCATCAGATTACAGGTCACTATAACCGTTTCCTCTAATTAATTAATCTGTAATTCTTTTTTATTATTTTTATTTATTCAATTGTGCATGTATGCATGTGTCCACGTTCTGTATGTATGTGTGTGTGTGTGTGTGTGTGTGTGTGTGTGTGTGTGTGTGTGTGTGTGTGTGTAGAACCACAGACGAATTCGGGAACCACCATGGACGCCTCCACCTCCTCGTTTACTCTGTCCCAGCATTCACAGGCTCCGCCCTACCAGACCAGGACCAGAAACGCAGCCCCCCCCCACCGCTTCCGCCCGGCATCTATACGTGGGGTCTAGGATCCGAACTCAGGACCTCCTGCCTGCAAGGCAGAGGCTTAAATCCTGAGCCACCTCTCCAGCCCCTTAATCTGTAATTCTTAACTCATTTAAATTTTCACTAATCAGGTATTTATTTTATCCTTCCAAATTAAATCCACAGTTCCTCAAAATAAGCCGTATAGCGCACTCCATGAAAGCTGGCAAAAAATTAGAGAATTAAAAATAGGCTTAGATTGGAGAGATGGCTCAGCTAATCCTCTGCCTTGCAAGCAAAAGGTTCCCACATAAAAAAATGCCAGGCAGCTATGGCAGTGGCCTGCACTTCCAGCCCTGGTGGGCAGAGCCTAGGGAATCCCACAGTAAAGCAAAAAGGAGGTAGAAGCAATCCAGGATGATTCCTGAAGTTACCAGTGGTCCTCCACAGGGACATACAGTGTCCTCTGATACAAACACGCACACGCACACTCACACACACTAAATAAATAAATAAAACAAAATTTTTTAAAGAAGTAGTTTAGGGATGACGAGATGGATCAGTGTGTAAAACTGCCTACATGCAAATCTGGGGCCCTGAGATCCTCAGAACTCACATGGTGGAAAGAGAATCAACTTCCAGAAGGTGTCCTCTAACCTCTACCCACACACTATTACACATGTGCATGTTCTCTCTTTTCTCCTTCCATTTTCCTTTCAAATAAAAAATAAAAATAAAAATTCTAGGAAAGAAATTTATTCTTATAATTTGTAGAGTTGACAAGTGTCAATACTCTAAGCTAGAAAATGGTTCATCCACCACCAAACTTACTCAGATTAAAGCACCCTGTCAAAAGCCATTCTCTAAACAAATTATACAAAATATGCTCAGTGTATCTTCAAATGAAAGACATTTATAACAAATGTCAAGCATAGAGCCTTCAGCATACTTAGAAACTTGGGATTTTACATATGGGAATATAGGATGACAAAAAACAATTATCAAACATTCTTCTTCTTGGCTCAACCCCTTTATCTCTCTCCAGTCACCAAAATAATTCCCGATTTTCTATAAAGTACACCCATTGACCACTAGAACTTACGTAATGATCTCTGACTCTAGTTTACCTTCTACCATACTATGAACCCAGAGTATTCCACACTCCTAATAGCCATCATTAGAATCAATCCTCCATTAATAAAAGAGTGATAAGCTAATATATTAATTTCCCAAATATCCATAAAAAGTGCAACCAGCAACCAGTTAAAACTACAGATCAAAGCATTACAAAAGGTCTGGAGAGATAGCTCAAGGGTTAAAACTCTGTCTCAAAAGCAGAAGGTCCTGAGTTCGGATCTCAAGTCCCATGTAAAAACGCCAGGCAGAAACAGCAACGGGCTGCACTTCCCAGCTCTGGAAAATCCCAGAGCAAACCAAGAAAGAGGTAGAAGCAATTCAGGATGATTTCTGAAATCACTCTCAATCCTCCACAGGGACATACAGTGCTCGCTGATACACCCCCCCCCACCACCACCACACACACACACACACACAATTTTTTTAAAAATTATAAGACACTAAGTTTTCACCTGCAGTATCAAAAAGTCCAAGAGTATATGGCTCTCCACCAATCATAACTGTGACTGCATAGTTGTCAAAAACCTAAAAACAAAAACAAACAAAAATATATATATATAACATTGTTAGTGTATAAGAGGTAGGTCAAAATGAGACAAGACAATTAATTCCTAAGTTATTCCTTCACAAAACTTAATCTCCCTTTAGTCAATTTCCCACACAACTGATCTTGCCAATTAAGCTCTTGCACGAGCTGAACAGATTTTAGGAAAAACTTACAGAATGTGTCCTGAGATATCATCTACTCTAACCCAACAGACTAAATAAAAAATCTTCACACAAGTAGTAAAGGTATCACAAGAGCCAAGTCACTCTAGATATACCAAATGATCTGTCAAGTCACGTACACTGGGGATTGGGAGGTCAAGAAAGATGGGAATCATCTTTCTCACAACTAAATGGTGTCAAGAAGCTTTTGAATAAAACATTTTGCTAAATAATAGTTTTTAAAAAAATGAGCTGGGCATGGAGGTTCACATCTGTAATCCCAGTTCTCAGGGAGGTGGAGGCAGGTAGATCTAGAGTTCAAGGTCATCCTCAGCCTCCTAGTGAATCAAGACCAGTCTGAGTCACATGAGACCCTGTCACAAGCAAACACAGGGATAAAATTTAAAGCTGATGACCTTCAAGTCTGCAAGTTTTAAGGCAGTGCTCTGATTTCTAAGAAAGTTTTTCTTCACAGACGACTTCCTTTCAACAAGAACTTGAATCTCCTACATCTACTTATGACTGTAGATCCAAGATAACCTTTTTGTTTCTTTCAGAGTACCAATGAGAAGTCCAGTGGCCTGAGTTTCCAGACTAAAATTCACATTGGGCTGAGAATGTTGCTTAGGTTTAGAGTACTTGTAAGGCACTGACTAGGTCTATTCCCCAGCACCACAATAACTAATGATTCATGTTACTGAGTGGAAGCCGCATGACCTAAAACATCATTTTTAATTAGACACTTTATTTGCAAATAGAACAAACCTCTAAAAAACAGTGTAAGTTAACTCTGATTATGCTGAAATTGTTTGTAAAAATGAGAGGTAATAATTTTAAATAGACCAAAAAGAAGCACTAATCATTAACCCCTTTGAATTAGAATTGGAAATGATGTTCATATAATTTAAAAAAAAAAAAAAAGCAACACTTGCCATCAGGGAAAAATGCACTACATCTGAAGACCAGCTCTGCTTAACTTTTATTATACCTAGATTTTCTGGTTCATGTTTTAATGGACTACTCAAGAATGAAGATTCAAGCAAGGAAATGGTAGCAAAGGAAGTCAATTCTTGTTAACAGGAACAACAAAAAAGGGGGAAAGAATGTGTTTAAGCTCTCAAGCTACACAGGTCATTTTTTATAAGCCACGCTTAAAAAAAATGAGGCCCAAAAATAACCTTTATTTACTTAACTACTTATATAGGAGACAGAATTAAAAATCAAAATAGATTAGATTGACTACAGTGCTTGACTAGCATACAAGAGGCCCTGAATTCAACCCCAAGCATGAAATTTGGCTACATAACAAGACAAAGGCCACTGGGACGGACATACCAAACCCAGTCTTAGGATTAAAAACAAACAAAATACCAGAAAAGCACTGGTACAGTGGCTAACACCTACAATTCCAGCTACTAGGAGGCTGAAGCACAAAAATCACTTAGATCATCATAACCATGCTGGAGCCCAGCATAAACAAGCATGGTAAAACCCTGCCTCAGAAAAAAAAATTTTTTTTTTTTAATTTTAAAAAAGAGTCAGAAAAGCTGTAGCCCATCCAAGGCTCTACTTACACCAAGGTTTAAGTACTCAGATCTAAGTCTCATCCCCAAACTGGACCTGAATTCTCTGTTTTACAGAAGATGAGTGATCAATCTGTCGGCTCTTAACTTCTATTCTATACAGCAGTAACTGTCAGGTCAAGATGGACACAGACATGCACTGTACATCAAATCCATTTCCATATCAACATAAATAGGTACTCTGGATACAGCATCTGCTTCATAGTCTTATTTACCTAAGTAGATAAATTCATTTTTAAATTCACTTTCTAAAAAAATGTTCCTATGCTACTAAAAATTAACCTCAAAACCCAGAATCCTATTGATATCCTCAATTCTTACAACCCCCAAAATTACTCATCTAAGAGAAATGGTGGCTGCTCTGCCAGCACTGAGCAGACATGTACTTTCAACATAATTGTAAGTGGAGTACAAGCAATTTAAACCAAACACTGTATCCCATATATATATATTCTCCCAAGTAAGTGCTCCTCTAAATTCTCCCCTCCTATTTTTTCATTATTCTAACTTCCCTCTATCTTCTAAGGAGTTGATTTTTTTTTATTTTTTTTTATTCAATTGTGCGTGTGTGCGTGCAGAACCACGGGCGAATTCGGGAACCACCATGGACCGCCTGCACCTTGTCCTTGTTTACTCTGCACCGAGGATTCACAGGCTCCGCCCTACCAGGACCAGAAACACAGGCTGCCCCCGCTTCCGCCTGGCGTCTATACGTGGGGTCTAGGATCCGAACTCAGGACCTTCCACCTGCAAGGCAGAGGCTTAACCCCTGAGCCACCTCTCCAGCCCCAGGAGTTGATTTTTTAAAAAGTAATTATGGAGTAAGATTCTCCAAGGTTTCAGTTAGGTCTGAATGTTTAATAACAAAACAGGTTTCCTTTGCTCCAAGAGCCAATATGAAGCTCTATTACTGTTAAGGAAACAGCCCCACTCACAACATAAGATACATATTTTTTTCTCTGAAGGTACAAAACCTCATATATGCACCGCAGAAGGCCTTTACTGATTACTGACAAATGCTACACAATTCCACAGTACACAGAAGTAGAAAGCAAAGTAATAGTTACCAAGAGCTGGAGGGAGGGGAAAATAGAACCTTACCGCTTTAGTAGATGAGTTTCAGTTTTAGAAGACCAAAGAAAGAAATGTGAGTTTAGAACAGAACTAAACTCAACACTTAAACATGGTAAAGATGATCACTGCTAACTTTTTTACCAAAATTTTTTAAATGATATTAAAAGGTCCACATAATGGAAAAAACAAAAAATGAACTCAATAATAATAAGGACTATATTAAATATTTTCTAGTATCTGGTTGGTTGAGCACAAATGAATAGAAACATCACTGGCCTGGTGTCACCTTATTCTAAGATGTGGTGCACATCTCCAGACAACTGAGCTTCAGAATCTTGTCTCCTGGGGATTGCCTTCCAATGCATCTTGAAATCCTTTTACAACTTCTGATTTTTCAAGTGATTTTTCAGCTTTTAATTTTAAATTTAAACATCAAGTTCTTTGAAAACAGCAAACACAGAAGCAGATGGAAAAATTGCAGGACACACAAAAAAGGTATCTTCTAAGGATATCCAATTATAATCCCTTTCACAACCAGGAAAGCCTTTACTTCCATTACTACTTACCGTTGGTACATATTCTGAGGGAAACTTGTTTGTCGTGTAGGATATCAGGAGACAGGTTTTACCAACAGCACCATCGCCCACGACAACACATTTAATTGTCTGCATTGTGAAAATAGTTCTGTATCCACTTTCAAATTAGATATTGACCTACAAAGAGATTAAAAGACACTTACTTTACTGGTGTGCGCTTTTGCATGCTTTCCCCAACTAGCACCAAGTTCAGCTACTTACAGAACAATCCCTACCCGAACTGAGAGAATATAAAAGGAGAAATGATGATTTGTTCAAAAGTCCCAGTAACAAAACAATCAATTTTCTGTTTCGGATGATCCTCAGCTGTTTGGACTTAGGTGGTTTTGGGGGTTTTTGAAGGCTTCCCCTCCCCTCCCCAGAACACCACAGGAAAGGACTGGAGAGATGGCTCAGGGGGTTAAGACTCTGTCTTGCAAGCAGAAAGTCCTGAGTTTGGATTCCAGGTCCCATGTAAAAACATCAGAGGGAAACGGCAGCTTGTACTTCTGGCCCTGGTGGGCAGAGCCTGGGAAATCCCAGAGCAAAGCAAGAAGGTAGAAGGAATCCAGAATAATTCCCGAAGTCATCTCTTGGTCCTCCACAAGGACACATGGTGAGTTCTGTCTCTCTCTCTCTCTCTTGTCCTCCACAGGGATATAGTGCTCACTCTCTCTTAGGGATATAGTGCTCACTCTCTCTCACTCCCACTCTCTCTCTCACACACACACAGACACACAAATAAAATATACTTTAAAAAGCCTACGGTAAAACAATGAGAGGTATATTTATTTTTAAAGAGAAGAGACTATAAAAGAGTCCTATGTGACAATAATAGCAGTCGGTTTGTGAACCCTTCCCTTCATATGGACACACATACTACATATGCATAACCATTCACAAAAATCAACCACAACACAAAAACCACTGCCTTTTAAGTATGGCTCATCTGGGGCAAGATGGCTCAGTGGTTGAAAGTGCTTCAGTACAAGATGAATTTAATCCCTGGAACCCAATGAAAGTGTCAGGACAGAACCAACTCCCAAAAGCTGTCCCCTTGACTTCCACATACATGACACATCAGCACAAGAATGAAGTGAATGAAAAGATAATAAGGGAGGAATGGAAGGATTCTTAGGCCTATAGTTCCTCAGAGTATAACTGACAACCAAAACAGCCCCAGAATATGTGAACATGAGGAACTGGACAACAATTAGGGAGCTCTCTGGCCACAGCAATTGTAGCACCAGTCTGTCTTGTCTCCAAGTCAATACTCATGAGCTACAGACATTTTCAAAATGAAAATAACAAATTACAAATCATAATGACATAAAAATGTAATTACCTTAAGCTTCTCTTATTATAGTGTTCCAGTCTAAGAAGCTATTAATTTAAAATATACTATAGCACTTTAGTGTGTTTGTACACACTTGTAATGCAAGCACTAGGGAAGTTCAGACAGGCAGATTTCTGACATCATAGCTAGCTAGCCTAGCCTAGTCTATTTGTTGAGTTCTAGACCAATGAGAGATTCTGTCTTTAAAAAAAATAAATAAAGCCAACAGAGCCTGAGAAATGACATCTCAGGTTGCCCTCTGGCCTCTACACAGTCAGTCACACAAGTGCAATCACATATACACAAATACACACAAAAATATGAAAACAGTGATTGAAACTTGGAATCGTTTTATTAATATGTTTAAGACTTTAAGGACTGGGGATGTAGCTTGAATGCTATTCATGCCGTTCTAGATTCAATTCCTGATACACGATTTTTTTAAAGGGTTTTTTAAAATTTATTATTTATTAAATTGTGCGTGTGCCCGTGTGTGTACGTATGTGTATGTATGTGTGTGTGTAGAACCACGGGCGAATTCGGGAACCACCATGGGCCGCCTCCACCTTCTTCTTGTTTACTCTGCCCTAGGATTCACAGGCTCTGCCCTACCAGGACCAGAAGCGCAAGCCACCCCCGCTTCCGCCTGGCGTCTACACGTGGGGTCTAGGATCTGAACTCAGGACCTTACGCCTCCAAGGCAGAGGCTTAACCTCTGAGCCATCTCTCCAGCCCCTGATACACGATTTTTAATTTAACGACCACAATTGTGTATTCTTTCTCTTTTCCGTTCATGCAATACAAGAGCATTCATACTAATACAGCACCAGTGAGTAAAAATCCTGATCTCCAGCCTAAGTCAGTTACTGATTCAACCTAAAATTGTTCTCAAACAATAATAGTGGTCAGCAAGCAACAGCATTTACTAGGTGTCCTGGTGTTATAGACATGTTACACATTCACACCTTCGTTCACTTACAGGTCAGATGCTCAGTAAGCTCAGTAAAGTTATGCACTAGATAATGGTTACTCAGCCAGCAAGTAGTATAATGGGAATTTAAATCCGAGCAGCAAAACTTTCAAGTCTCTACTCTTAAAAACATTACACTTCATTTTCTTTCCCAAGAAATGACATTAATAAAAAACAAGAAATAATCTTGGACTTCTTCAAAAAGTCAAATAGGACCAGAGAGAGAGATGGCTCAGGGTTTAAGCCTCTGCCTTGCAAGCAGAAAGTCCTGAGTTCAGATCCCACGTAAAAACATGGGGCAAAAAACGGTGGCAGCCTTTACATCCATCCTGGAAGGCGGAACCTGGGAAACTTCAGAGCAAAGCAAATAGGTTAGAAGCAATTCAGGGTGATTCCTGAAGTCACCCTTGGTCTCCACAGGCTCACACAGGGCCCTCTGATACACACACACACACACACACACACACACACACACACACACACACAAAGTAATTTTTAAAAAATTATTAAAAAGTCAAAGCAAAAAAGGGGTGCATCATGGTACATGCCTACGCCCAGTACTCGGAAGCAGAAAGACTTGAGTTTTAGACCATGGGTTATGAAAGAGAGAACAGAAAAAGGGAAGGGAAAAAGGGAAATGAAGGAGGGAGAAAGAAAAAGAAAAAAAAACGAGGAAAAGAAAAAGAAGAGTCAAAGCTGTCTGCACCTGCTCAAAAGATTTGTCAGCAGGTAAAGGTGTTATCACAGACCTGATGACTTGAATGCAATTCTGAGCTCCTACACAGTGGAAGGAAAAAGAAAACAACTCCCACAATTTGTCCTCTGACCTCCACATACACACTGCGGTATTCAAACCACACAAACTCTCACACACATACGCAAGGTAAGTTTTAATTAAAAAATTTTTTTTCAATTCTCTACCAGAGATTTGTCTTAGAAAAAAAATAAATAAAATAAAAATAAATACAATTGGAATTCTGTAAAATAGATTTCAGCTAATAAAAAGTAGAAAACAAACATGAGACCCTATCTCAAAAAAAAAAGTATAAAAGCTTGTTTTGGAATACGCAGTGATCACAGGCTCCTCACAATGCAAGCCTCTCATCCCCCAACCCCAGGAACCTACAGGGGTGTGTCTGTAGCAAACGACCCTGAAAAGAGTGACATCCTCTGGGACAAACAGCAAGCCTGCATACTGCCTATGGAACAGTGGGCTCCTGAACTCGGTGTGCACGTGCGGCATCTGCCTGGACTTTGCATGTGGCATTTGGGACCAAAAAGAAGCAACACGCATGATCTTGTGCTCTCGCGCATCCTCACTGCTTGCTGTGCCTTAGGTAATTAAGTTCTTTTTCTCTGGCCCAGGAATCTCATCTCATTCCAGCATCCATAAAACAGTACCAAGTGCAGCTTTAAGTAGGGTAAAAATTAGCTCTACTTATTTGGTATAATCAAGCTGAGAAATTTTTTTAATATTTTCTTAGAGTTGTACACCAGTACAATGAATGTGTTATTTTCACCCCTTATTACCCAATCCTAATACTCTACTTTTTTCCAGTACAAACAACCTTCTTCCCCAGTGTCCCTTCTGATTCATGACCTTTTGTGTGTAGGAGCCATTTAGTTTCATCTGAGTTGCCATTCATTAATGACGTGTCTGAACATTTGCTGGAGCAAGGTTGATACGGGTACACCACCGGGGGAAGTACCTTCCCCTCCATTCTGCAATAACCCTCATGAGTCTCCCGGGGAGATGTGGTACCTAATTTTTATGAGTTTTAAGTTTTGGTAAGTAATAGGACAAATAGTTTCTCAGCATAATTAAGTGAGGCAATATCAACCTTAAGTATTCTATAAAATAAATTACTTATTTTTTTCCTATCTTATCCCTGACTAGGTCAACCAGAACATTACCAACAGCGATGTCAGAAGTTACTTAGAAGATTTCATTTGTGTTCGTCCTGATCATGTCTTCCCTGAGGCCTGCAGGAGGCAGAACTACGAAAGCAGCCAAACACAAAATTGTAAACGTACTGAAAACATTGACGTTTTATTTGTAACTCAACTGCATAGTCCCCTGCAGACCCAACACTGTGGTGATATCAAAAAGCTGGCCATGCCACTCTGCTCTATTAAAAAGCTAGTTAAGACCAGAGTCCTGTCAAAAGACATGGTAAAAGAGCTAGAGAAAGAGTTCAGTGGTGAGGTACTTGTTTACATCACCTGCAAGTTCCTAACTTGATTCCCAGCCCAGATACAACCATGTCTTGAAAAGGATGCTTCCAGTAATGCTAGAAGCTTGTTGTCCCTGATTTATTTCTGAAAATGATTTTATTCTAGTGTCTGATCCAGTGCTTGCTTCAGCAGCACATATACTAAAATTGGAATGATAACAGAAATTAGCATGGCCTCTATATAAGGATGACACATAAATTCATGAAGCATTCCATAATAAAAAAATAAATAAAAAACAAAGTGTCTGATCCAAATAAAACTTAAGGTCAAAACTTTATTATGATTTATAGTTCCTCTTAATGGAAAAAGTTAGGGAAAATAAGAGAGAGAGAGACGTAGTTTTTAGTTATTTAAAATTTTTTTACGTTATAGTTAACTGAGCATAGTGATACATGACTGTAATCTCTGCACTCAGAGGAACAGGAGAATCAAGATTTCAAAGCTGTCCAAGGATGCATAAGAAGTTTGAAGCCAGAGGAGAGGGAAGGTGTTTACAGAAGACCTTGTCTCCAAAAAAACAAGATACAAGGCAAGATAGGGAGAGGAAGGGAGAAGGGCAGGAAGAGGAAAGGAGCAGAAGAGGGAGGGGAGGGAAAAATAAATAAACAAAACAACTCAAATAAAAAAATGGCATTGGTGGGCTGGAGAGACGGCTCAGTGGTTAAGCTTCTGTCTAGCAAGAAGTTCCTAAGTTCTGATCCCTGATCCCACTAAAAACGCCAGGCAGAAATGGGGGCAACCTGGACTTCTGGCCCTGCAAGGAAGAGTCTGGGAAACTCCAGAGCAAAGCAATGAGGTAGCAGTGTGATTCAGGGTGCCCTCTGTACACACACACATACACACACACACAGACACACACACACACACACAGACACACACACAAAATAAATAAAAGAAGAATGATTCTTATAAAAAATGATGTTGGATGTAACTCAGTAATGGAAAATGTAATTATCATGTACAATGCCTTTTCAAACTCTAAACCCCAAAGTTTTTTTGAAACCAATAATTAAATATCTACGTACATTGTATAATTTTAAACCTGGTATTTCAAAACAAGTAACTTGGAAACAAAGAACATACAATAATAAAGAAAAAAACATACAATAATATAAGAAAATACAACAAAGCATTTATTCAGAAAGGAAAAGAATTACAATTTTCCCTCTAAAATACAGAATTTTTTTCATTCAATCAACAATCATATGAAGAACTTTGTATTTGTCACAACTACATGCTATGCACAGCTATTCCAGTCAATGTGAAGAGTCCATGCTCCCTTGAAACAGTATCTCCACATAGTCTTCCTGATAATGTCTTCATATGCAATAATGAAGAAAGATCAATAGATGCTCAGAGATAAGAGCACTAGCCTACAATGTGAAAGATCTTGGGTTCAATCCCCAGTATTGGGGTAGGGAAAATGGGGGCCATAATCCTATTATTGATTATCCTTTATCTAAAAACCTGAATAACAAAAGACAGTATTTGACTTCTATATCTCACATCTGAGTTTACCACAGTTCTGAGGTCTATGGAGAGAAGCAGGACTGAAATAGTCAACTAGTTTCTATACATATTAGACTGTTAAGGTAACTAGATGCTAAAATAATGCCCTTTAAATTATCCAGTACAGTTTGTGCATGTTCAAGATCTATATACCTTTATTCACATCATCTCACCAAATACACGTCTGGCCTTACAACTCTTCCTATTTCTACTCTAACTCTACCCTAAAATTTCACCTCTGAGAAAACTTTCCTAAATTATTCACAATTTGAAAAATTGAGAATTGTCTGGTCTCCTGCTATGGTCCCTTCAAAATCATGATGAAATCCTAAATACTGTGACTTCAGAAGGTGGGGCTTTTAGATGGTGACTATGTATTAACTGGTGAATGAGATCTACAAAACAACATCTATGTACTAGAAAGCCAACTCCCTCCAGAAACTAATCTGCCAGCACCTTGATCTGGAACATTCGAGCCTCTACAACCATGAAAAACTCGGCTGTTTACCTAGTGCACAGTATTTTGAGGCAAAACAGAGAAAAGACAGCTTCTTGGCTCGCTGATGACCACTCTCTTCTAGATTCTCTGATCTCCATGCTTTAGCTACAAAAGTCTCTTGTCTTCAGATATGCCAAGATCTGCTCCACCTTCAGGCTGTAAACCATCATTCTCCCTGTAACACCTCTTAAAGCTGACTCTTCCTTTCCATCTCAGTTCAAATTATGTCCTCAGGAAATCCTCCCAACCATAACATCCAGAGTAATAGTTCCCTTCCTTATACTCTATCATATTACCCTGTTAATTTCCTTGACAGTCTGTCATACTCTATAATTATCTTGTTTACTTGTGATATTGCAGTAAATGAGACAGACTTTAGAAATAAGACACAAAAATCCAAGGAGAAGTCTTCTGCTCTAGTCAGAAAAGTTCAGTGCCAACCACAGAACAGGTATTCATTCACTCACTGAATGAACCACCCGAGTTAAATAAGGCTATTTTTGTTCACATATACTCACATTTATTGTAACAGATTGTATGCTCCCTGAGCAAAGAACTAGGCTTATCTTTATTTATCCCTCTCCAACAACACCTAATATAATACTAAATCATGCCAAAAGCAAGAAAAATTGATTTTTAAAAACTCTTTTCTAAAGTAATAATGTTGGGGAGGAGCATAAGATTTTCAAAGTAAGCAAACATTGAGTTCCAATCTCTATGTGTATTATCCTGAGGTATTTCACTTGAGGTAAGATCTCAGGAATCCCATTAAGTTATTTCACTTCTATATCTTAACATCTCATTTCTAAAATAATGTCTAATTCACAAAATTTCTATAAAGAGAAATAAGGCCTGGAAAGATAGCTCAGTATGTAAAGGCACTTGCCATATAAGCTGAAGACCTGAATTCAATACCCAGAATCCACTTAAATGTTAAAAGAATCAATTCCACAAAGTTGTCCTCTGACCTCCACACACATGCCATGGCTCACATGCTTTCCCCACAGCACACGCACATGAATGTGCACACATTCACACATACATACATACAAACACATACAACACACAAATAATAAATAAAAATTTAAAGAGCAAAAAAATAATACATAAAGCTACTAGTATACCAGCAGGCACAAGGCTAAATACCTAAGTGGCACCTTACTGCTATCCCGGATTAGAATTTGCAGATCAAAATGCCCTTTAGTAAAGACTGGAACTATTGCTGTTAAGCAAAAACATCTAAAAGGGCTGGAGAGATGACTCAGGGGTTAAGCCTCTGCCTTGAAAGCAGAAGGTCCTTAGTTCAGATCCTCAGATCCCATGTAAAAACTACAGGCAGACATGGTAGAGGCCTACACTTCAGACCCTGAAAAGTAAAGCCTGGGAAACCCCAGAGCAAAACAAGAAGGAGGTGAATGATCCACGATGATTTCTGAAGTCACCCTTGGATCTCCACAAGTGCATACAGTGCCCGTTGCCCCTCATACACATATCTAATAAAGAGAGGAACTTAGAAACATTCTTCCTTCTGCTTGACAGAATTATTCATTAATTAGATCAATTCTTTAAGAAAATCTCATTCTGATCTCCAAGATCTCTTAAATACATTTGTAGAAACAGAATCAGGAATACTACAGAAAACACATAATAACAATATAATAAGAAAAAACACAATAGCATCACTTAACCACAAAGTAAATAAGTATCAAGTCTCTAATTTGGCCAAGGAAAACACGTAATAGCAGCAAACCTGAGTTTTCAAGCCTGGCAGACATAAAACTCATTCCCATTCTTATATGACTGGACAATTTCACTACTCCATTGATGATAGGAGATCCTAGTATCAATACCTCAGTGTGTTTGTGAGAATTACCGGGTTACTCCATATACAGTACTGAATACTCAAATATGCATGTCTACTACCCTTATAAAAAAATCAAAATAAGAGCAGATATGGTGGTACACACCTATAATCCAACACTTGAAAAGCTGAGGCAAGAGGACTATTGTGGGTTCAAGGCCAACCTATATAGAGAATTCCAGAACAGCCTAAGCTACAGAATAAGACACTGCCTCAAATCATCAGCATCACCTAATTAAATATATACAATTTATTTTTTATTTTTTTTATTAAAAATTTAATTATACATTTTAAAATTTTTTACCAGTTCCCTCCCTCCCCCCTCCTCCCCCTCGAACCCCCTCCTCTCCCTCCCCTTCCCCCAGTGCCTCCCCCCCAATTCCCAGAGAGTCCTTTATTGTGTACGCCTAACTCTCCTCCACTGGGTCCTCCTCTACGATGACATATAAAGACCCAGTGGCATTTCCATAAGCCCTTTCTCTTGTTCCCCTTAAGCATAAGATCACTACTATGGCTGTCAATCCCTTGCCTCCAGGGGTCTCGGTGCCCTTAACAGATGCTAGACTTTATGAGGGCAACAGTGCGATGGACATTGCGCAGGGCATGCAAAGTCCCATTATGATTGCTTTGGCCCCAACTATTGTTGAGAATCTTGCAAATCGTTGCTCCTCCCATCCTTTTGAAATATATACAATTTAGACTTTAAACTACGCAATCTTCCACATCAGAATGAATGTATTTTACACCCCATCCAACCCAATTATGTGTCCTTGGAAACAAAGTACACATTAACAGACTTTCTCATTAGAAGATTTGCCTCCAAACTATTAGGACCTACTACACAAATGAACATTTGTTTTAAAAAATATTAGAATCAACAATAAACCAGCCTTTCATGTCTAAGCCAATATCCATCAAATTTTAACGTATATGTTCTTTAATGGCAATTCTATTTCTAAGTCTCTCTAGGGACATGGAGGTAGATACAAAGACATTCACAGAAACCCTGCATGTAGAAGCAAGATAGACTATACGTACATATCAACAGGAAACTGGTAAGTTATAGTACAAAGAAAACTACGCAATTATTTAAACTGTCTGCTATGACTAGAACCCTATGTTGTAATCTTAACCACCAGTGCTTCAGAATTTCTTCTGTGAGAGGGCCTAGAGATGATTAAAGTAAAATATCATGTGAGTGAGTCCTGATCTGATATGATTAGCATATTTATAAAGAGAATATTAGCGACTGGCATTATGACTCGATAGTAAGAGAGTTTGCAAAACATTCTAAGTTTTTCTCCAACACCCCCCCCCAAAAAAAAATAGTTGGGCAGGGTGGTATGTTCCTGTAGTGGGAGACTAAGGCAGAAGGATCACTTCAAGTTCAAGGTCATCTTGAGCATCAAAGCAATTACTAAGCTAGCATGGGCTAAAAGTGTGAAACTATCTCAAAAATGAAGGCAAGGAAGCTGGGGAAATAGCTCAGTGGGCAAAGTGTCACATAAAATAGCAGGCGTAGTTAGTTCTGAGAGCTATAATCCCAGCACTGGGGAGGAAAGACAGATATTAGAGGTTCACTAGCCAACCTATGAATTACATACAGGTTCAGAGGACTATTGAAAAAAATAAGGTGGATAATCATAAAAGACAGCCAGCATTGATCTCTGGCCTCCATAAGCACCAGTAGGAGCACAGACACATCCACACCACACACACAAATGAAGGGGGTTGTCAAGGAAGGGAGAGATGAAAGATTAGTACAGTCACAGAGGGGGAACCATATAACTCAAAGTTGGACCCCTATAAAGGAGGCCCCTAGAAATCAACCCTCCCAATACCTTTGTCTCAGACTTCAAGCCTCCAGAACTACAAGGAACAAAATGTGTTTAAGTAACCCAGTTAATAGCACCATTATCCGAGATTTCAAAGATACATTAAACTTTTTAAAGGTAAGTAAAACAGTTTTTTTTTTTTAAAAAAAAAAAAACATTTACTTATTGGATGGGGAGGAGGAAGAAAGGAGAGGCAGAGCACACATATGCTCTGCATGGAAGCCAGAGACAACTTTGAGAAGTCAGCTCTCCCCTTCTACCTTTTAGACTCAGGGAATTAAACTCGGGTCACTGGGCATCTTCTTCCCTGGGCACAGTGATATATCCCTGCAATCCTAGCCCTTGGGTTTGTTTTAACAATTAAAGGAAATACTTAGGCCAAAGAGATGGTCCAAAAGGTGCTTGTCCCAACCTTTACACCAGAGCCCACACTGAAACCAACTTCCCAAAGCAGTCCTTTGACACCCTCCCCACATGCATGCTGTAGCATGCACATATCCGTATTCACACATAAGAATAATAACAATACATAAAAACACTATTAAAAGAGGAAAAAGGGCTGGAGTGACAGCTTAGTGGTTAAAGACCTGCTTCACAAGCAAAAAGACTAGTGTTCAAACCCCAGAACCCAAGTAAAATGGTGGGTAAGTGTGGTGGCCCACTCTTAGTCTCAGCCTCAGAAGATCAAGATTAGGCATTTCCAAAGCAAAGTGTCTAGCCAGACTAGCCCTAATGGCAAGCTCTGTGTTTAATTAAAGACACTATCTCAAGAAAAGTAAGATGGAAGAGCAATCAAGGCTGGTCTCTGATATCACTTCAATCCTATACATGCACGTGCACACGTGTGCATCCACACACAAACAACACATATCCCATACATGCAAACATGAAAATAGAAAAAAAAAAAAGAGGGGGGAATGCAATAAATTAAAAAAAAAAAAAGGGAGGGGGGAAACATGCTGGTGTGTGTCAGTTAAACACTAAGACCTCTAAGCAACTAACTCAGAACACAAATTAGGAGCTGAAACACCTCATCTGCTACAACAGACCTGCCTTCTATCAACTATGTAGAAGTCAGCAAGATGTTAAATACCTACCACAACAGTGCACTAGATTAAGATAGAATGCTGTCTTCATAGGCCTCCAGTAATTTACTAGATACATGCACTGTACTACACACAATGCTAAATATTTTATCTTGTATACTTTAAGCAGAATTGTTAAGATGTTATGGTCTTGGGTTGCTGAAAATTTGTATTATAAATGACACAGCTGTCCAGAAAGAGTAGCAAATAAGGAAGAGTGGTCTAGAAGGAATAAATCTATAATTAAATATCAAGAGAAAGACTAAAGAAAAAGAAACAATAATCAGAACTGGGAATGTAGCTGCAGTATCTGCCTAGCACACACAAAGCCTTATTCAATCCCCAGAACCAACTACTACAACAGTCATAGTGACAAGCCTGTAACCACAGCAGTCAGGAGCTGAGGCAAGAAGATCATCCTTAGCATGTATCAAGTTTGAGATCAGCCTGGGGATACATGGGATTCTTATCTCAAAAAAAATTTTTTTAAACAGTTAGGGGCCTGGGAGACAGTTCAGTGGGTAAAGTGACTGTTGTTTTAAATAGAGTTCAGATGCAAGCAAATGTGACAAACAGAGCCTTACTTTGAAAGATACCAGGTGAGACACTAACATACTATTACCTGATTAAAGCTAAGAGGTACACACATTCAGAACAAGTCTTTTTTTAAAAATATTTATTGAACAGGGAGGAGGGAGAACGGAGAGGAAGAGCACATATATGCTCTGCATGTAAGTCAGAAGACAACTTTGAGAAGTCATCTTTTAGCCTCTTGGAATTAAACTCAGGTCACAGGATCTTCATCGACTCAGTCATCTCACCTGCCCCTCAAAGGTTAGCCTTACACAGAATGAGTCATTTGTCTTCTTTTCCTGCCTCCCTACAAACCACTCCTTAATAGGGTAAGGTAAGATTATCAAAATCTCCCTCTTTTGATATAAAATTTTTGTTAATAGAACAAACTTCTACAGAATGTGCAACCGTATTTCAAAAAATGTTTCTGAGGAGGTGAGGAACAAGGTCATGAACTCACTTTGCTTGTTTATGAAAATTTAAAAGAATGAAGAAAGAAAAAAAATGTTTGTGCAAAGTGGAAGAGCGTTAACAGATATTCACCAGGTTCTGAGTTCAAACCCCAACTCCAGCAATAAAAAACGAATGAGCAAAAATAGGAGATGTACTAACAGCATAAGCAAAACAGTTCAGTGGGTAAGCCTGAGTTCAATTCCCAGGTCACATGGTAAGAGAAGATTGACTTCTGGAAGTTGCTCACTTACTTCTACCCATGCATTATGGAACGTATGTTCTCTCTCTCTCTCTCCCTCTCCCACTTCCTCTCTCTTTCCCACTTCCTCCCTCTCTCTCTCTCTCTCTCTCTCTCTCTCTCTCTCTCTCTCTCTCTCTCTCTCCTTCCTCCTCCTCTTCTTTCTCCCTCCTCCAAATAAATAAAAAAGACAGATGTGGAAACACTTGCTCCAAAGTCTGTACCAACTGGCCTGACTACAGATGTTTAAGGTGGTTTCAATGAGATTAAAGTACAGTTCCAGGGGCTGGAGAGGTGGCTCAGGGGTTAACCCTCTGCCTTGAAGGCGGAAGGTCCTGAGTTCGGATCCTAGACCCCACGTATAGACGCCAGGCAGAAGCAGGGGCAGCCTGCATTTCTGGTTCTGGTAGGGCAGAGCCTGTGAATCCAGGGGCAGAGTAAACGAGGAGGAGGTCCATAGTGGTTCCCGAATTTGCCCGTGGTTCTACACATACACACACGCACACACACACACACAATTGACAAAATAATAAAAAAAAAAAATTTTTAAAGTACAGTTCCAGTACACGCAAAAAAAAAAAAAAAAAAAAAAAAGGTAAAGGTGAAACAAATATCAATCTGACAAATAAACACTATACCCATGGTAATAAATAGCTCTCAGTACTCAACTGAGAAGTTCCCCTCCACAATGGAAGGAGTTTCATTACCGAGAACTGATCAAAATACAGAGAATAAATGAATCAACTGCTGAGTTCTACACAGGACCTCTAACTCATCCCCTCATCCTAAGGTTCAGGAACCATCACAGAAGAAGAGGCAGTAAAAGAATGAAGAGACACAGATGGTGGGAAAGAAGAGTACAACAGACAGCATCCTCATACAGGCTGTTACACCCATGAACTCACTGCAACTGTTATCTACTGCCACAAGATCTGCACAAGAACTGGCTTATCAATCAACAACTCACCATGCAAGGGAAAGAACACAAGGCAACACATTTCCCCTGAAAGACTACTGAAGGCTTATGTTGGATGGAGAAGGGACAACCACCTATATAGGGTCCATGCTCCAACAAGGAAACAGACACACTCCAATATAAGCTACCCAGATGAAAACCAGCAGGAGATAGACAGATAGACAGAGACACACAGAGACAGACACTTTCAAGCAAGAAAGGAGGAAACTGGGGGGGAAAAAAGGCTTTTACTTAGAGGAAAGAGGAGGTATGGGGTTAAGAAATATGAAAGTGAGTTAGATTCATTGTTTTCATATTATTGTCATACAGTAAGATTAAAACCAGTAAATTATCTTTTTTAGTATTTTAGTGTGTGCATGCATGCGCACGTGCACGCAACTTTGAGAATCATCTTGAATTTCTTCTACTCCTTTTTGCTTCGATCTGGGATTTCCCAGGCTCAGCCTTCTAGAGCCGGAAGTTCAAGCCACCTTTTCAGTCTGGCATTTTTACATGGGATCTGGAATCCAAATTCAGGTCCTTCTGCTTCTGAGACAGAGTCTTAACCACTGGGCCATCTCTCCAGCCCAAATTCTCTTTTTTGGTCAGACTGTGAAAGTAAGAGCCAACACCATGAAGGCAAACTTCTACCTTGACCATTAGCTGCTTCTTGGGCAATGATATACCATATTTTAGGAAATAAGCTCCTAAAATAATACTTAGAATGAATTATGGAAAATAACTGCTTAGGATCTGCTTAAAGACTTCACACAAATTTAAGCATACAGTATTAATCAAAGTGGTTATGGTTGTTCCCTCTTAGAATGCTCTTGCCTGGAGGCAACCAGATCTCCTTCCAGTTCTTTCCTAAAAACAACAACTTTTAATTGCAGCCCTAACTCTGTCAGACTCTGAGCACTCTACACTATCCAACCCCTTCCTATCTCATTAAACTTACTCTTCCATTTTCTCCAAAACTTCACCTCCAACTCAATTAAAGGAAGATTTGATCTGTTTTACTCACTGTTATGTACCCAATACCTGGAACAGTGACTACAGTTAGTTTCTGGGGTCATCTTGATAAGTAAGAACTGAGCATTCAGGCACACATGAAGAATTCAATTAAAGCAAGCCTCGGAGCAAGTCTTACAAGGTTATCTAAAGGATATGGAAGACTCACCCCATGTGAATGGGACTCTCCTCTGACAGGTGGATAAGATGGAGAAACTAGCTAGAATTTGGCAAACAGGCAAGCTAGAACGTATACACTGGTCTTTGCCTGTCTCTCAACTTTTCCTATGGATATGGTGTGACCATTTCCCTCAACTCCTGATAGTGACAACTATGTTCTACACTCCTGCCAAGACAGACTGTAACCACAAAAAGTCGGGATAAACCATTTAGTCCCTAAATTGTTTGTCATGTATTCATTACAGCAACAAAATACGAAACTAGGGCAGTAACTGTCACGAAACAAGCATTCAAAGGAGTTTTGAGTTTTTAAAGTAATAAGATAGTAGGATTTAAGTATTCAAGTCAAAAATATTTGTTCTCTGGACTCAGAATAAACCCTTTAATATAATCCTCTAGGCTCCTAATCTCTGTTGCTATCTGAATAAAAAACCAAAAAGAAATTGGAAACTAGCAAGAAATGGCTAGCAAGACGACTCGGTGAATAAAGGAGTTAGCCTGCCAAACCTAATGACCTGAGTTTAACCTCAACTCACATGTAGAGAACCAACTCCCACATGTACAGAACCAACTCCCACATGTACAGAACCAACTCCCACATGTACAGAATCAACTCCCACATACAGAGATCAACTCCCACATGCAGAACTCTGACTTCCACACCAATGGCATGCATACATGCACAGGCATATGTACATTCGCAAGTAGATATGTTCAACAAATGCACACGTTTTAACAAACTGCAAGTAGACGAACAACTTCCAGACAGACCATTCACAACTGCGTCCCTGTGCCCAGCACCCACATCCTGCCACTGCTGCCATGTCCTAAAAAAGGTTGAAGGCGAGAAAACCACAGCCAAGGATGAGCCTCGATCATGACAAGATGGTCTGCTAAACGTGGTACTCCACGCAGAAACAAAGCAGAAAGCCTGTGTAGAGAGGGGGAGAAGGGACCTCTATGAAGTGGGGTTGCCAGAACAGACCAGGCAAGAGCTGCAGGTGCTGGACCAGTGACGCATGTGTGTCTTGGCAGCTATGTGTGTCCAGGGACTGCAGAGTTTGAAACACCCTTTTTCAGGTTTTAAAAAATGCAGAATTGTTTTACTTTTTTAAAAATAGGTTGTTAGTTTACAAAATACTTCGTTGCTCTGGGGGAGTGAGGAAAATACATCACTAAAATAATGTCTCCCAAACTGCACAGATATGAGAAAAGCACCTTTACCTGCTAGTTTTGAAAGATTTCTCGTCTCACAAGAGGAATTTGCTGATGCTAATAATACACATTCAGACACAATTCCTGTGTCACAAACACCTTGTGACACAGGAAAATTGAAACTCGTTTTTATATCCTCCTCCTTCAGCATCAACACTTACACTTCCTTAAAACCAGAGCCCTGTTGGGAACTAACCCCCTACAATTGGTTTTATCAGTGTGTCGTTGTGCCAGGGGATCAGAACTCTCCAGTGACGTCACCGAGACGGAGACGGCTCCTTTTCTAACAAATTGGGGCTCTGAAGATTGGTAAGTCTGCCATTTTCATCTCATTTGCTCAAAATCAGGGTCGGCTTGTTGACGTTGTTAACAAGTTTATATGAAACCTCAATACTTGCTCAAATTTTTCCCTGTCCCAAGTATCAAATGAAGACAAGAATTTGAAAGTTCTTCTGTACCACGATAAAAAGTATCTTTGTAGCTTATGAAAATGATATGCATCATTAAAGATGCATATTTTGACAAGAAAGGAAGAAAGGGAGGGAAGGAGGAAGGGAGAGAAAAAAAAGGGGGGAGAGATGGGCGGGAGGCACTGGGGTATGGAGAGGGAGGGGAGGGAGAACAGGGGGTTGGGGGGAGTAGGAGGGAGGGAGGGAACTGGTGTACCTATTAAGTTTGTATGAGCGGAAATAATAAAAAATGTATAATAAAAAAAGAAATTGATTAGCAGCTAATTAAGTTATGTTAGTTGTCCCCCTGTTAATTATTACCGAGTACTCTTGAAGAATAGTTGATGCTCAGCTGTCATTGAATCTAGTTTTTTAGTTTGGCTCTTAGAAGTCTGCCCCCATTTCCATTAAATACTTACCTGATAAAATAAAAAAATCAAAATGGAAAAAAAAAGGGGGGGGGAAAGAACCAGAGAGGAGGGAGGGACCAAAATTCTTCTGGGAAAAAAAAAAAAAACCCTGTTCCTAACTCTGAAGTCTGCTACTTCAGAGCCATTCAGTGGGTTGTCCTTTTCTGAGGCAGCTCATTCTTGTATCTGTGGGAGAAATGGTTCCAGGACCAAATTCTAAAGACACTCAAACCCACAAAACACTCTATATTGTGGACAAAATACAAATCCTCTAACTTTCTAAAATTTACTCCTCTCCCCCTACCCCCCCTGCAAAAAAAAAAAAAAAATCTCCTAGAAAAAACAGCAGCAGACAAGATGGCCCAGCAGGGTAAAGGCACCTATGTGCAAACCTGGCAACCTGAGTTGAAACCCGATTAAGAAAGGAAAAAAAAAATCAGAGAGATGGTTCAGCAGGTAAGATACTTGTATACAAACTTGAGGGCCTGAGTTGTAACGTGAGCCCACAAGATAGAAAGAGAACTGACTTCTGTAAGCTATATTGACTCTACATGTTGCCAGGCCACAAGTGTACCTACACAGGCATTTGTGTTTTCTATTAAATATTGGGGGGAAAAAGGCCATAACCCCCCAAAGTATGTGTCCCATGCTGTGTTTACATCTATCACAGTGAAACAGTTAATGTGAACAAACTCATACTCTATAGTTTTACAAATAATATATGCCCAATTTTGTGATGATTCATTAACTTTAAATGAAAGCAGCATATTGGAATCACAATTAAAAGTCCTATTAAGGGGGGTGGAGAGCTGACTCAAGGATTAAGACTTTGCCTTACAAGCAGAAGTCGTCCTGAGTTCAGATCCCAGGTTCCATGTAAAAACACCAACGGCCTGTACTTCCAGTTCTGGTGGGCAGAGCCTGGGAAATCCCAGAACAAAGCAAAAAGGAGGTGAGTAGACGCACCCAGTGTCCTCTGATACACACATACACACATCTTTTTTAAAGACTTACTAAGGAATCACATAATTGCAAGAATTATCTCCAGAATCTAAGTACTCACAAAAACCTCTGCCTCTCAGATACATACACTCTCACAAGAATTGCACAAGAACTGTCCTTTCAACAACTCACCATGAAAGGGGGAAAGATCAAGAAGCTCCACCTCTCCCTGAGTGACTGATGAACACTAGTGCTGATAGGGAAGAGGAAGATGCTCTCCTCAGTGATACACACTGATCTATGATATTTGCTGGAGCATGAATCATGCCAGGAATGTGTCATCAAAGACAAACACAGTGGGCCACATAGGTGATATGAAAATAGAGGGACTCTGGCAGGGAAGATGAAGGGTTGTAATGGGAAAAGGAGGGGAGATGAGACTGTAAAGGGGTGAACATATAAATTCATTACATTCATATATGCAACACAAAAAATAAATTTAAAACCTCTGCCTTTAATTAGCTGGTTTTTGTATAGGGAAGTTTTTTTTTGGGGGGGGGGGCATCTTATTGGATTTGAGTGATAACAGCAGGGCAGGCAAAATGTAGCTCTTGGCAGCTGCCGGAAGAGACAGAGGAGGAGAGAGCCATTTCTTTTTAGTTGGAGACCAAAAGAGCGGGCTTGTCAGCAACAGAAGTCAGCAGCTGTATTTTGGGAGGAGGCTGCAGACAGAGTGAGAATATCCCGATTGTCAGGACAAGTTAACACTTTTTGAGTTACAGCTTAATTAACTTTAAAAGCTGATTCTAAGATGAGCTCAGATGCAGAGTACTTAATTAGATTCTGAATGGTCAGAAATAGCTAAGTAAATAAAAAGCTTAAAAGTAATTTCTATTTATTAATCATAACTGGAAAAAAGTCTCATATTTGTACTTAAAAAGAGACAGAGATACACTTATAAAGGTAAAAAGAAATGTCTCCAATTTCTGCAAATGAAAACAACATGTAAAGAATTTGATTTCCAGTCTGCAAATGGTTTAGCAGGTGGGGACACTTGCCACCAAGCCTGGCAACCAAGATCTACACTGTGAAAACAAATGGCCCCTGCACACTGTCCTTTGACCTCCACACACATACCATGCAAGGTAACTACCTTCCCTTCATTAGCTGAGCTATCTCACCACCAAGATCTTTTTAAAATACAAATTCTGGGAGTAGGAAGATGGTTCAGGGGCCTCTTTCTTGCAAGCATAAGGACCTGAGTTCAAATTCTCGGATCTCACATAAAAATGCTGGGCGGATATGGTGGTGGCCTACAATTCTGATTCTGGCCCTGGAAGGCAGAACCTAGGAAACCCTAGAGCAGAATATTAAGGAGATAGAGTGATCCAGGATGATCTCCAGTGTTACCCCTGGACCCCCACAGACACATATGCATATGTCCTCTTGTACACATTCTTGTACACACACACACACACACACACACACACCTAAATCAGTAAGGCTGGAACAGAGCCTGAGATTTAGTTTGGTTTTTATTGTCTTTTTTTTAAGAGTGTCTCCTGTAGCCCAAGCTGACCTTGAATTTGCTATGTAACTGAGGATGACCTTGAATGCCTAGTCCTCCTGCTTCCACCTCCCAAGGTGGAAGACTGCAGACTCACACAGCCACACCTGAAGCCTGAGGTTGTTGGGTTTTTTTTTTTTAAATTTAGTATGAGGAATATATATGGGGGGCACACATACCATAGTCCATGTTTGGAGGCCAGAGGACAACTTTGTGGAATTGGTTTTCTCTTTTTCCCTTTATGTGGGTCCTTGGAATCAAACCAGGGTGGCCAAACGTTTTTAGCAAGCACTCACTCACCTGCTAGGCCACGTCACCAACCCCAAGGTTTTTCGAGAATGATTATGCCTCTAGGTCCACAGACCACACACCCTTACCTGATGCCTGAGTACTGCACATGTCCAACTTTTTGGCACAAGACACGATGCTATCATCTGTAACATTCACACTCAAGAACTGTGCAATGTGGTTGCTGAGATGACCTGGTGTGTAAAAATCTCTGTGCAAAAACCTACAACCTGTGTTCAACTCCCCAGAGTCCACATGGTAGAAAAAAACAAGACTTCCAAAAGTTGTTCTTTGACTTCTGTATGTGCACCATGGCGTATATACAAGCATTCTCCCTCTCTCAAATACATAAATGTTTTTTTTAAAAAGAGAGAGAATTATGTAATCAAGTTACCAAAAAAAGAAAAACAATCTCATGTTTGAAATAACTATCCTGGGCCCACATGGGCAACAGGGTGGACTCCTCTGCAGGTACACCCTCACTTCTGTGACACTAATAGTGATAAAAATATAAAGGGGAATCGCTTCTTGGCCTTTTGGCTAAGATCAAGTGTAAAAATATAAAGGGAATAATAACCTCCACTTAGAATTTCATAGGATTCTTTGGACTACTCTGGGTTAATAAATGTGTACTTGAGGAGTACACGTGGATTTTGGGAGTAGAGAGGCTGACACAAAGATGGGACTTACGAGAATAGTTTGCAGCACTGTGAGCCAGTTAAGCTTTTCACTTAACTGACTTAACCCTTGACACTGTGGGGCAAGCACTATTTCCAGCCCTATTTTTGTTTTCTTGATTTTTTTGTGTGACAGCGTATGATGTACACCAGATTCTCCTACCGTCACCTCCCAAGTGCTGGGACTCCTTGAGCTTCTCTGCCAGACGTACAGGGTAGGGGACAAAACTAAGGCACAGGTGTGCCATGAAGCACGCGTAATCAGAAGACAAGTTTCAGAAGCTAGGTCTCTCTTCCCACCCCACAAGCTGCAGGGATAGAACCCAGATGGCCAGGCTTGTGTGGCAAGCACTTGGACCACTGAACCATCTTGCCAGCCCTATTTTACAAGGAATAAACTGGTTATCACAGAGAGGTTGCTTACACTGCACACGATACAGATAATAACTAAGTGAAGACTTAAATTCAGGCAGTCTGGTTCCAGAGTTTATGTTTTTGATCACCATATTATCTCAAAAGCACAAGCAGCAGAAGTAAAATGGCAAAAGGAAGTTTTTTGGGGAAAACAATGTTTAAGTATGTAAGGTGCTAATAAAAAGAAAAGATCAACACACTCTACATCAAAGGCTCCTCAGCAACATAGCAAACTAAAGCCAGGTGTTTTTTGTTTTGCTTTTTAAAATCTGGCCTAGGGCTATAGCTCAATGGTAAAATTCTTGCCTGTCATGCATGAGACCCTGGGTTCAATGTCCCCTAGTGCTGGGGGGAGAGGGACTTAAACTAGGCCTCGCAGCTCATACCTATAATCACAACTACTAGGGAAACCGAGATAAGAGGATCACAAATTCAAGACCCACCTGAGTAACTCAGCAAGATCTTAGCATTTTTATAAAAAAAAAGAGACAAGGCCATATATAATTCAAGCTGGCCTAGAACTTAATGTTGCCAGAGTTGGCCTTGTACTGTTGATCTGCCTCTCTCTCCCAAGTGCTAGTGAGCAGGCCACCATGCCCACCTTGAAAACACTTTTTAATTTTTCTGAAATTACAAGGGTACCACTTTGGAGGCAAAACTCTCATTTTCACTTCATAACTGAAACTGGAGAGGAGGAGCTCTGACATCCTGGGCTTCTAATAACACCAGAGGCAGAAAAAGCTGAAATGGCACTAATGAAAACTGCTTCAGTAAAAATACTTTGAACTGAAGAGATGAGCAACTGTAAGTAGAAGCTTGTCAAGGGGAAAATGTCACGTGACCAGCAACTCGACACTGTAGAGAAGGGGTAAAAATAAGCTACAAAGGAACAGGAAGATAAGGAAACAGAACTTAAGTCTGAATACACTTAGAACAAGGGAACTGATTAACAGGATTTTCTAAGTGTGGCAAGTTTTCTAGATAGTGCAGCAGCAGATGACAGTGTACTTAACAGATGTATAGGGTTAAGAGATTGGTATGATTTCGGATACAAATCTGGATATAGCTAATCACCACAAGAGTCTTACAGAATGTCCAGAAACAAAAATGGGTTTTAGGTCAACCAGAGCTACATACCGACCCTGCTTCAAAAAAAAAAAAAAAAAAAAAAAATTAAAGGGCTGGGGTTGGAGGTCAGTGGGAGAGCCCTAGGTTCCATCCCCAGTACTATCTGGAAAAAAATAAAGTGAAATGAGCTAAAGTGGTTTTTACTGGTAAAACTGAAGCAAGCCAACTTCAGAACGTTTAATGACATCAAGCACAAACTAGGTAAAAATAAGTCTGTTCAGCACGGAAGGTGGGGGGAGCTCCCCGTCAAATCAGTCTCAGAGGAGGTCCATGTGGGCAGGGACTGCTCCCACAAACTAGTTCACCCCAGGACAGGCCAGGGGATCTTGACAAGCGGCAGCAGTGCTGTCATCTCTTTACAAACTACCAAGCTTAAGGGTGTTTTTAAACCTCTTAGCATTTCTGAGGTCCTTGGACGGCCACAGGCAAGAGCGTGACCCCCGAGGCTCCGAGCTGCGCTCTTCCTTCGGTGGGTCCCCGACTTGCACGAGTTAAAACCCTCCACCCCTTCTCCTGCGGTGACGTAATCGTCCACACTGCATTTCTCTTTTAGACTGGGGGAGAAGGGGAAAAACACGAACAAAGAAAATTTCCTCCTCGGAAGGAGGAACTGAGCAAGCTGCCCCACCGCGGCGGCGGCGGCAGGTCCCGGGAGCCCGCGAGGCACGTCGCCCCGGCGCACGGCCGGCGCGGGGGGCCCAGCCGGCGCGGGGGGCCGAGCCCCGGGCCCGAGCCCGGCCCGGGGGCCAGACACGCCCAGCGGGCGCGGCCCGGCCCCGGCGCGGTCCAGTTCCGCTCCCCTCCCCCGCCCGCCGCAAAATGTCGGCGGCGGCGGCGCGCCGCGAAGCAGGAAGTGGAGGGCGGCGAGCGGGGGGCCCCGCCGGCCTCGGCGCCCCCCGCTCCGGCTCCGCGCCCCCTGCGCGGCCCGAGCCCGGCGCCGCGGCCCCCGCGCCCCTCGGAGCCCGCCGGCCGGCCGCGGGGGAGGGGAGCGGGTGGCGGGATGGGTGTGACCCCTTCCTTCCGCCGCCCGCCCGCCCGGTGACAGCCCGGCCGCGCCGCCCCCCGGGCCGCGCTCCTCCCGCCGCCCCCCGCCTCCGATCCCCACAGAACCCCGGGGCGGCGGGAGCCCCGGGGCGCACGCGAGCCCGGAACGCTCTCGCGCTCTCGCGCTCTGTCTCCCTCTCTCTCCCTCGCGCCCATTGCTCGCGGCAAGCCCTGTCCTCGGGGACCCCGGACCACCCACCCTCCCCCGAGTGTCCTCGAGCCCCCGAGACGCGCGCGGCGGGGACGGGACGGGACGGCCCGGGAGTCGCTCCCCGCGGGGAAGGTTCGGGCCCCGCACTCACCTCAGCTTCTCCGCCGGGGCGTTGGCAGCACTGCGCGGGGCCTCCTCGGCTGCCGGACAGGGGCACGCGCCTGACGTCAGCACGCAGGACACGCACGGTTGGATGCCCGCGGAAGTGGGCGGGACCGGGAAAGAAGCGACTGAGAAGGGGCGGAGCAGAGTGATCGTATGCCCCCGCCCACTCGTCGCGCACGCGCAGGGCGGCGCGCCTCCAGCCATCCGGCCTGTGTCCTGCACCTGTTAGCAATGATTTTACTACCGACGAGGTTGTGCCAACGGCTGCCTCGGACATTTACTTTGATCCTTTTAACCTTGGGAAGCAACGTATTCTCTCTTCTTTTGGTTTCCAAAGAGAGGTAATGACTGGCCATGCGCTGCACTGTTTCCTGAAGCCATTCGGGGCTCCGTGCAGTTTGGAGAGTTGAACACGGCTCTGGGTTCGGAATCAGATACTTCCCCCACCACAAGGCCTCGCACTTACCCTACCTGTCTCCGTTTCCCCAGACCTTTGGTCGGCTCTCAGCTCTCAAATAACACAACCTTCCCAGAGCATCCTCTTCTTCCAGCGCCTCAGTGTAGGCGCATCTCCCCAAAACTATGTGGGTTCAAAGGTAGTGTGCAAGCGACAGCATAGGGATCCTCACTCTCAGATGCTTCTAGTGTTGGAGAAAATGGGCTTATCTTAATAATAGTTCGCTTGGGAACTGGGGCTGGAACTCAGTTACAGAGGTTTTGCCTAGCATGCATGAAGTTCTGGGTTCAGACCCCAGCATTAGGGGAAGGTGGAGGCAGGAAGACCTAGAGTTCAAGACCTAGAGATGGCTCAGCAGGTAAAGGCACTTGCTGTATGAGCCTGATGACCCAAATTCTATCCCTGGAACCATGTAAAAGTGAAAGGAGAGAACCAGCTCTGAAAATTTGCCCTCTGACCTCAACACATGCCTGGTACACAAATACGCACACAAGCATCATACACTACACACAATAATAATTTTTTAAAAAATAACTAACTCAGGGGTTAAAGCCTTTGCCTTGCAAGCAAAAGGACCTAAGTTTGGATCCCCAAATCCTATGTAAAGGAAGGGATGACAGGAGCCTGTGATTCCAGCCCTGGAAGGCAGAGTCTAAAAAATGCCAGAGCAAAACAAAAGGTGGTAGAAGAATCCAGGATGGTTCCAGGGATCACCCTTAGACCTTCAAAGGCACACATGCTCAAGTGCCCCCTGATACACACACACGCGCACACACACACACATATAAAGGCTACACTAAAGTGTTTGCTAGATACATGGTATTAACAGCTTCACATGTAAAAATGGCTAATTTAAATATAGCCATCCTGTGAGGTAAGAATTCTACCTCGTTTTATGGCTGTATGAATTAACACTCATGTGTCACAGGACTTGCCGAAGGTCACCAAGTCAGGCATGTGCAGAGCTGGGACTTGCACGTAGAAAGCTGGCTTTGGAGGTTCCAATGGGTTCGTTACAGAGAAGTCCTAAAAGGATCCCCAGTCCTTGTGCCCCTAACCACTAAGATTTGGTTATATATCTTTATCCAGACTTTGTCTTAGAAATAACTATATTTATTGCAAGAAATTAATACTTTTTTAAGAAATTAATACTTTTTTCTCCAAATTACATTGTTACCATCTTTCTAAGTGCAGTTGCTCGCCTTTGTCGGCTGCATTCCAGGGTGTGGGCACTACAACATTAACCCAATCTCCTGCGGCTGGAATTTCGGTTGTTTTGACCGCAGAGCCAAACCAATGCTAGTCAAGTTGCTCTGTCCCTGGAATTTTGACCACTGTAAAGGTGCAAAAGCTGAGCTTCTCCAAACTAAGAGGAATCTGCTAATTTGCTTCCTCTCCCATGGTTTTCAGTGTCCTTTCTTTCATCCTGCCTCAGGAGCTGTGAATATCCCCAGACAGTGTCTGCCCTTTCCACTGGCATCCATATCTTGATGGGGTGTCACCCAACTATTTGGCCTTTCCTGCCTTTATTCTAGGGACAAGGGCTTCTTATAAATACTTTGTCTCTAAGGTGAGGTGTTTGTCAGAAGAGCAGCTCCTGGCCTTTCCGCAGTCCTAAATAAGAGTGGGGTTACTGCTTGACCCCGCTTGCTTGCCCCTAGCATCACGCCTTCAACCCTCGTCCCTGCATCTTCCACCTCCAGCTCTTCCTTCCCCTGGGTCACCTATTCCAACATCCGCCCCTCTCCTAGCAGCAGCGGCTCTATCATTCTCTTCCTTGAAGTGACTTCTGGTCCAGCTTTCAATCCCCATGGTTCTGGAAGGAAAGAACTTACCCTCATTTCCAAGGATGGATGCGGCTCGTAATTCAGCTTAGCCATCCGGTCTGCTTGAATATTCAGCCAATGAATCGCTCCAATCTAGACCAGGTTAAGAATCACCCTATGCCCTGTCCCTTGTCTGTGCCCGTGAGATGTTTGACACCACCCTCTCTGTAGATGCTCTTGAGATCTCCATCTCCTCTGGCCACTCAGACCTCCCATCAGTCCCGGTGAAGTCACCCTGGAGTTCCAGCCCTGAGCCCCTGTATCTGTAGGTGGCTCCAGCACTCCTCCCCAGCTTGCAACATAGTAGCTCAATGGCAGGTTTTGGTTTTGTTTTGTTTTGTTTATGTAGCCAAAGATGACCTTGAGTTTCTGATCCTTCTGTTACCAGGGTAGGGCTAAGCCTTCCCTTTGATCACCTGTCCTTGTTGAATTAGGAAGAACTCAGATAGACAGTGAGAGCAGAAAAAGGAAATGTAGTCAATATGGACACTGGGAATTGAGCATCCAATATCTGGATCCATCTCTCTCTGGGGGTTTTATGTGGGATCTGGATTTTGTAGGGGCAAGAACTATACAGTTCTATGAATGATGTAATTCTGCCCAGCATTCTTGCTGCAGTCTCTGATTGTAAGGTGGTCTGGCAAAAGTTCTGTGAAATCTCTTTTGGGAGACAAATTTCTCCTCTAGCTGGCCCCAGTCTGTCTGTCTGTCTGTCTGTCTCTCTTTCTCAGCATGAGATTCCTGGGGAAGTTTCCATTTTCAGGGCCCAAACAACCACAGAGGTGGGGGAAGGAACTGTCTGGGGGAAGGTATTGTTTCCCCACTTCCTGTTTTACTGTTACACTTCTGCCTCTACATACAGAATGCTGGGATTACAGGCATGTGGCAGCACACCCAGTTTGCTTGTTAGTGTGCTTGATTGGTTGGGTGGGTTTTTTTGAGACGGGGTCTCATGGAGTAACCCAGACTGTCCTCAAACTTCTAATCTTCCTGCCTCCACTTCCCAAGTGCTGGAACTAGAGGAGTGTCCTACTATTGGGCTGGAACCTCTATTTTAATTCATCTCACAACGCATTCATTCATTTTCCTTGGTCGCCCTCCAGTTGGGTCAGTCTCCTGCTCAGAAGCTCTCAAAGCTTTTCTGCTTTTCAGAATATAACGCACACTAGACCCTCTGTGATCTGGAGTGAACCTGATATTCCCAAGTTATTTTTCATTCCCTTCTGTTTTTCTAGAGAAAGAGTTGGAAGATGGCCAGGCAGTAGATAGTAGGTAATAGGTAAATAGACAGGTAGATAGATAAATAGTGATAGATGGTAGATCTGTGGTAGATAGCCAGAAAATGGAGAAATAATAGATGATATTCTGCCTTCCTTAAGAGAATCAGCTTTTGAGTTCTATGCATGCTTTCGACTAATTGCACGAGGCCTACCTACAAAAGAGTACTAGTCAGCCTAACCGACTCAAATATTAACTTCATCCAGAAAGACCTTCACAGACACTTCCAACATAATGTCTGGCTGACTATCTGGACAGCAGTCAAAGGGACATATGAAATTGACTGTCACGCCTTCTGCCCCACTCCTCGTGCCACAGCTGGACCAAATATGAAGCCCGCTGTAATTTCTGGCCTCTCTGTCTCGGTCATGCTGTGCCTCTTGTCCAAAACACCCTTCTTTTCATCCTGCCTGTCAATGTCACTCTCCTTCCCGCCACGGGCCATACTTGGTTTGTTTGCTTGCTTGTTGGGACAGGGTCCTATTATGTTGTTCTGACTGGTCCTACTATGTTGTTCTGACCAGCTATGCAGCCAGGGTTGACATAAGCACATGATTCTCCTGACTCAGATCCCAAGTGCTGGGATCCTGGGGTCACAGAGATGCATGGTCCCGCCTGCTGAAGTCCAGCTTTGACCACGCTTAACTTGGCTGCTCTCTCACCTCTGTGCTGCCCACCAAATTCTGTCTTCTCCCCTCCCAGGTCTTGCCTGGGCTTCAGTCTTCACACTGTTCCTGCCATGCCTTGTATTTAAAGTGTGCCATTCTACAACTGATATCCATGCAGCTCGACCATAGGGCTTTGAATAGGCAGGACAGCCTAAGAATTGGGGGATCTTATCTCATTCTTTTTGAACCCTTGCACTTGACTTCCCAGTGTACTGCTGCCCTTCAGAAATGTTTGCTAAACCTGGGGTGCTGGCGCATACCTGAAATCCATCACCATGGGCATAGAGGCTGGAGGAGTAGGAGAGCGAAGTCAGCCTGGGGTACAGTAAATTAAAGACCAACCTGCCTCAAAAAAAAACAAAGTTTGATAAATGCGGTCAACAGATGGCTCAGAGAGTAAAGATACCTACATACAAACCTAGCGACCTGAATTCAACCCCCAGAGCCCACATGATCGACCAAGAGAACTGACTTAAGAATACTGTACTTTGACCTCTATACTTCCCACCAACATCCTGGGAAGTGCACACCTGATCTATAAAATCAATCTCTCTCTCTCTCTCTCTCTCTCACACACACACACACACATACACACACACACACACACACACACACGTTAGACATACTTACCTGGCAGGAAAGATACCATGATTAAGGTGTTTTTCCCAGTGTAAGGTGTGCATATCCATTGCATCTGGATATGTTGAGTCCTTGGATTTCCCCAAATGTGTGAAACTTGCCGCAAGAATGAATGAATAAATAGTAATTAATTAAATCTTAAAAGTTTGCTGAATGGTGCAGGAAGAACATCTTGGTGATAGAGCACTTGCATGCTTGCTAAATAATGCTTGAATGGATCTAGTATCACTCCCTCTGAGCCAAGACCCATCCTCTCCTCTTCCATCCTCTCTGAGCACCTGTAGGAGTCCTGCACGAGGGCCTAATCACCAGGACTGCCCAGGCTGCACTGCCTACTGTGGGCTCCCAGGGGCAGACTGAGTCTGCCATGCACCTCTGTGCCTCTCACAACCCTCTGTTGGTGCCCTGAACAGTAAACGTGGCCCAAACAGGAAGAACCTCAAAACGCGTCTCCCAGTGCCCGCTGTATGACAGGAAGGGGGAGACCCTCCATGAAAGAGACAGCTCTGCACTCCTGGGATTGGCTGTGAAAACCCTAATTGAAGACTTGCCCTGTGAGTCACAGGGGTAAAACTACAAGGAGAAACAGCCAAGTGATTATCGTAAAAACCCAGCAGCCCACAGCCTCCCAAGGGACTTCTAATTGCAAGGGATGTCAACGTCTGTGGTCTGGGGATTGAACATGTGGACTTGACTTTGTAATTATCCATTGTCTTTGTACATTTCATGTGTTTTCCTCATATGTAACACTTTATAATTTTATTTTAGAAAATTGCATTACATTAAGATAAGCTGTCTCTTAGCAGAACATAGTGGCACATACTTGTAATGCTACACTTGGAAGGCTGAGGCAGGAGAATTTCCATGAGTTTAAGACAAAATAGTAAGATCTATCTCAAAAAAAAGGAGGGGGCTAGAGATAACTCAACAGGTAATGGGGCTGGAGAGGTGGCTCAGGGGTTAAGCCTTTGCCTTGCAGACAGAAGGTCCTGAGTTCGGATCCTAGACCCCACGTATAGATGCCTGGCGGAAGCGGGGGCGGCCTGCGTTTCTGGTCCTGGTAGGGCGGAGCCTGTGAATCCCGGGGCAGAGTAAACAAGGAGGAGGTGGAGGCGTCCATGGTGGTTCCCGAATTTGTCCGTGGTTCTACACACACATACATACATACACACACGCACGCACATGCATACATGCACAACTGAATAAATAAATAAAAATAAAAATAAAAAACAAACAGGTAAGGTGCCTGCGTGCAAATCTGGCCATCTAAATTGAATTCCTGGAAGCCCACATGGTGGAAGGAAAGAACTGACTTCTGAAAGTTGTCCTCTGACCACTCCATGCATGTACCTGCTCTCTCTTTCTTAAATTAAAAAAAAGCATAGCATATATCCATACTTTCACTTGTACTAAAGGTTAATTTAACATTAAAAAAGCAGGGGATGGTGGTATTTATATGTCTGTCTGTAACCCCAACATTTTGGAGGAAAAAGGAGATCAGGCTGACAGAGTCATTCTTGGCTACATAATTGTAGAGTGGGTTTGAGCCCAGTCTGCCCCCCCCCAAAAAAGATAAAGTGTCTCTATTGTTATCCAAAGGATGGTATTGTGTGAACTACTACAGCTGAAGCCCCTCTCGCCTCATACCTCCTGATCCCCCAGCCAGTCACAGCCCAGGCTTGCTGGAAGCCCCACTCACTGTTGCAGTTCACCTGCATGGTTGCTGATAAATCATCATCAAACAGCTTAAGAGAACAAGGGTTTATTCTCTCTTACGATTCCTAGTTACAGTTTTCAGGCCAGCTTGACAGGAGAGCTTGCACCAACACCAGGGTTGAGGGAACTGGCCATACCATCAACACATAACAGCTGAGAGAGGGACAATCCTTACTTGCCAGACCAGCATGTCTGGCCAAGTGAACAGAAGGATGCCAATTCTCTCAACCAGCTCTCTGTGATTTATTCCAGGGCCTAATCCCACCCACCATAGGCTGGGCCTTCCCCATCAGCTAGATAATCTCCTGCAGGTTCGCCCTGGGCTTAACTCAACCATCAACTCTTTGCAAATGTGCCCAGAACTCAAACCCTCAAATGTCAAGTTGACACCTGTGCCTCACTATGACATCCACCCTGTGGCAGTACTCCGGGTAGTCCTGCCTCCTTGCAAGGAGTTGCTGCAGCTGAAGTCTGTTCCACAGGTTCTGACCCAGGGGCCAGCACCCTGTACACCCCGTTGTCCTCTTCTGTTTGTAGCCACGTCATGTGCATCTGGGAATCAGGACCCTGTTTGGAGATGAGAAAGAAGAGACTGGCTGAACCTGTTCCCAGCCTCTCTTTCTCCTAACTGGTCCAGACTTGCTCACTTCATCTTGGCTACACGTCTCTGGTGGAAGTGAAGCCACTGCAGACAGATGGATAGGATGAGCAGGGAAGAGAGAACAGTCTAGAAATCTAAGTTCCTCTATTCTCGCCGTGTAGGGTTTGCTGAGGCTCCATTGGCATAGGGAAAGTGATTTAGGTTTAGCATGAAAACTATTTGAAGTTTTTTTTTCTGGTGTGTGTGTGTGTATCAGAGGGCACTGTGTGTCCCTATGGAAGACCAAAGATGACTTCAGGAATCATCCTGGATTGTTTGTATCTCCTTTTTGTTTTGCTCTGACATTTCCCAGGCTCCACTTACCAGGACTGAAAGTGCAGGCCGATGCCATTTCCTCCTGGCGTTTTTTTACGTGGGACTGGGATCTGAACTTGAGAACTTCTGCTTATTAAGGCAGGGTCTTAATCCCTGAGCCATCTCTTCAGCCTCTCCCAACATTTTTATATGGAATCAAGGATCCAAACACAGGTCCTTTTGCTTGTGAAGTCTGCCTGAGCCATCTCTCCAGCTCAATTTATTTTTTTTTAATTTATATGTATGTATTGTGCACATGTACACACATGCACGTGTGTTTGCAGACGTGGAGGAATGCTGTTCCTTCTGCCTCCTGGGTGTTGGGATTACAGGTGTGCATCACTATGTCCAGTTGTTAGGACGGGGTCTCTTGTTGGGCTGGAATTCATGTGTGCCTGGCATCTTTACATGGGTGCTAGAAATCAAACTCAGGTCCTCATGTTTGCACAGTAAGCACTTTACTGAGTCATCTCCCAGCTCAACAGCCTGAAAACTGTTGGTGCGGGCCAGCTGACCACGGGCGTGTTGCGATCCATATCAGTCACTGAATGGCTCTGGTCTCCTCGGGACCTCAGGGGTGGACAGTGACATCCCCTGCTTGATACCTTCAACAGCGTCTCCTGGCCCTTGGAATGAAATCCAAACCTGTAACCTATCAGACCCTCAGCAGAAGGCTTTGTCTGCAGCCTCATCTGGACCTTGCTCCCTGGGACTCCATCCTGCTTGCTTCATTATCACACCCCAGGGTTTCTAAGTTCCCTGGCCAGTCGTGCATATCACCTGAAATGCGGCCTCTCAGGAAGATCCTTCTGACTCAGCTTAAGTAGCATTCTAACTCACTATCACCACATACTGCTCTGTGTCCTACAAGCATTTATCAATGCTTCAAACGATCTAACTTTGCTTTTTATTGAGACAGAATCTCATATATCCCAAACTGACCTCAATATGTAGCTAGGCAAATATGTAGCTTGGACATTCTGGATAGAATGGATGACAGTGTGTACCACTAGTACTGCCGTTTTTTAAATGTTTTTCATTTATTTTTAAATTTTTTTTTACTATTATTATTTATTCAACTGTGTGCATGTGCGTGTGTATGTGTGTGCTTGTGTGTCTGTGTGTGTGTCTGTGTGTGTGTAGAACCACGGAGGAATTCGCGAACCACCATGGACGCCTCCACCTCCTTCTGCCCTGGGATTCACAGGCTCCGCCCTACCAGGACCACAAGCGCAGGCTGCCCCCACTTCCGCCTGGCGTCTATACGTGGGATCTGGGAACCCCTGAGCCACCTCTCCAGCCCCGTTTTTCATTTATTTTATGTGTGCATGTGTGTATCATAGGGCACTATGTGTCCCTGTGGAGGACCAAGGGTGATTTTGGGGATCATCCTGGATTGCTTCTGCCTCTTTATGCTTTGCTCTGGGATTTCCCAGGCTCTGCCCACTAGGGTTATGAATGGAGACTGCTGTCATTTCCACCTGGCGTTTTTTATGTGGGACCTGGGATCCAAAACCAGGATCTTCTGCCTGCAAGGTGGAGTTTTAATTCCTGAGCCATCTCTTTAACTATTGCTTAGACAAGGTCTCTGTTGGTCCAGGCTGACCTGAATTCGCTACGTAGGCAAGGCTAACCTTGAACTCTGGTCCTCCTGCTTCATCTCCTAAGTGCTGGGAATGCAGGCAAGTGACATTATGCCTGCTGGAAATCTTAACAAAGAGGTTTAATGGTCACGGTGAAGGTAGGTCAAGGGGAAAGAGAAGATATAGAAAGGCAAGATCAGAATTTGCTGTATAGAAAGTAGAAACAAAAAGTTACCAAGGAAAGGATGCTCCAGGGGATGGGAGGGGGAAGGAGGAGAGTGAAAGGAAGGGGAAAGAGGAGGAGAGTGCAAGGTGGGAGGGAGATGACCAGGCTACCACAGTTTGAGAGAACCAAAACAAGATGGGACTGCTGAGAAGACCTAGCAAGTCCCCACTAAGCAGCAGATTCAGGCACAAGCATCTGAGGAGACGCTGCACAGCCGTGCTGTGCTAGGCTGGCACAAGCCTAGAACGAGACAGGGACAAGACAGATGCAGGAACTGAAGCTCAGAGAGAAGGCATGGCCATCCTGAGATCACAGCCCAGTTAGTGATCATCGCTGGAAACTTCTCTAAGGTGGGGACCCGAATGCTGGGTGTGGTGACTTGTACCTGTAATCCCTGGACTCAAGAGATTGAGACAGGAGGATTCCACAATTTGGAGGCAATGATGAGTTTCAAGTCAAACAGAGCCATAGTGTGCAACACTGTCTGAAAGAAAAAAAAAAAAAAATACCAAGGACCAGGACCAATGACTAGAGGAAGAGTTTGAGCTGAGAGGAAGTGGAGGAGAGGCCCCGGCTGTTAAGGCTCAGTTGGTGGCTTCCTGCCCAGGGGACACACCCAGCTTCAAAATCACTGTGCCCGGCAGTGAAAATTATTGCTCTGCACCAAGGGCCCTCATGCTTTCAAGCAGAGACTGTCTCGAGCATTGACCACCGAGCGGCCTTATTGCAAGCTCAGGTGCAAACAGAAAGGGAACCTTCTGCTCCGTGCTTCCTTGTGGGCTTTGTTTCCCTCCAGCCTCTGCCCCTCCTCTGGTCGGCTCCGAAGGGAAGTCATTTGTGCTCACCAGAGGGAACTATCTCAAGTCAGGACACACACCCCATGTCTCCTACCACCTTCTCCATCCCCCACCCCCACCCCCCAGTCTCCCACCATGCACAGGTGTCGTTGCTGGGCTGGATGCCAAGAATGAAGAGATCCCCTGTGTGGAGAGGAGAATGCTTACAGAGTCCCACTTAGAATGGTATGAGGCACACAATACCCTTTGCTGAAGGGACAGGAAGCAAAACAGCATCGAGGGTAAGGTACTGTGGCAACACACAAGACCATAGGGGCTGCTGGTTCTTCAGGGGGCGCTCTAAAGAATGAGGGACTAGGTTCTAGTTCGGTGGCATCCGGCCTCCTTAACATGAAAGAGGCCCTAGGTTTAATCACCAGCAAAGGAAGGGACAGGCAAAATGGAGCACTTGTATGATCCCAGTACTTGGGAGACTGAGGAAAATTGGAAAGTTTGAGACCAGACTTAACTATAGAGAACCTGTCTCATAAAGAAAGAATGGGGCTGGAGAGATGGCTCAGGAGTTAATACTCTGCCTCCCAAGCAGAAGATCCTGAGTTTGGATCCCAGGTCCCATGTAAAAATGCCTGGTGGAAACAGCATTGGACTGCACTTCTGGCCCTGGCAGGTGGAGCCTGGGAAATCCCAGAGCAAAGCAAGGAGATAGAAGCAATTCAAGATGATTCCAGAAGTCACCCTTGGCCTTCCACAGGGACACACAGTACCCTGATACACACACACACAAAATAAATAAAATATTTTTAGAAAAAGAGTGAAAGATGGAGGGGAGAGGTAGAGAGGAAAAAGAGAGAGAGAAAGGGAAGGAAAGAAAGACTCTTAACTGGGCATGGTGGCACAGGCTATAACCACAGCTACATAAGAGGCTGGGGTAAGAAGTTCACTTGAGACCAGGCATTTGAGGCCAATATGAGAATCATAGTGAAATTCCAGCTATTGAAAAAAAGAAGAAAAGAAAAAAGAATGAATAGGAGTAGGCTGGCTGGCGAAGCCAGGGGGAGGCCGGGGGAAATGCTTACAGTGGGAGGAGAGAGAATGTGTGGCCAGATAGTCAAGTCATTGTCAAGGCTGTGTGAGCTGTCCGTGGAAACTGACCACAGGACATGAAGCTCCCGGGGAGGCCACTGGATTGGATTCTCCAGCCCATCACCATGGGCTCCTTGCAGCTCCCACATTCCCTGGAGCTGGCCTCCCCCTGGCAGTCAGTCTGGTACCAACTCTGCTCAGGGACTAGTAACTGAATTTACTTTCATGGTTCCAGCCAGTTGCTAGGATTCTCAGATTACCTGTGGTCCCAACACGGTTTCCACCAACAGTCACCTGAATGGAAGGAGTTCCCTCCTCCCTGCTTCCTTCCCTCCCTCCCTCCTTCCTTCTCTCCCTCTCTCCTTCTTTCTTTCCCTCCCTTTTTCCCTCCTTCCTTCCCTCCCTCCTTCCTTCCTTCCTCCCCTCTCTCCTCTCCTTTCTTCCTTCTAGCAGATTTGGGTTTAAAGTTATTTTAAATTTTTTTTATCTTTTTTTTTTTGACCGCCTCCACCTCCTTCTTGTTTACTCTGCCTGGGGATTCACAGGCTCCGCTCTACCAGGACCGGAAGCGCAGGCCACCCCCGATTCTGCCTGGCGTCTATACGTGGGATCTGGGATTCAAACTCAGGACCTTCCGCCTGCAAGGCGGAGGCTTAACCCCTAAGCCACCTTTCCAGCCCCTAAAGTAGGATTAAGCACAAGGGTAAAGAGAAGGAGGGGTGCTCAAAAGAAACTAGGACTGACACAAGGGACAGCCTGAGTGTAGGTTCTCAAAAAAGAATTGTGGAAAGTAAATGTATTCAAATGTGGGTATGGGCTCTTCAAAGGGAGAGTTGCCTAGGAACGTTTTTCAATAACACAAGGCATTTTAGAAAAAAAAAAAAACTTCTGCTAGATTGTTCTCTTGACATATCACTTACAGAGCTACAAGCTATTATTGAGATATAGACAGACTCAAGAAATGACATGTAACCAGTGATACCACTCAAGGGATGAAAGTACCTGACTGGAAAGCCTGAGTTCAGTCCCCAGAACCCAGGTGAATGGAGAGACTCCACAAAACTGTCCAAAACTGATCTCTGACGGGGCATGGTCCCACACATACATCACACACATCAGAGAGAGAGAGAGGAACAAACTTCCCCAGAATACTTAGACAAACCAAGTATTTGTGATGTGATGTCTCATCACAGCTACTAATTCCTTTGCCAGTTCTTAATTTTACCATTTCAATTAAGAGTCAAAAAGCTTGCATGGTAACACATATGGAATTGTCCAAGCATAAAAAATTAAAATTCTGCAGGCACACAGTGCCTTCTTCTACACACACCCACACCCTCCCACACACACAAGTACACATGTCCACACCCTCGGGAGCTCAAGGTCGTCCTAAAATTCATCCTGTAGATTGAATTCCAGGTCAGCCTGGGCTATGAACAAAAAGTACACTAGTCGAGGGGCTGGAGAAAAGGCTCAGCAACTAAGGCCCTTGCAATGAAAGCAAAAGGACCAGAGTCTGGATCCCTAGGATGCATGTACGAATGTCAGGTAAATGTGGTGGTCTGCCTGTAATTCTAGCCTAGGAAGGCAGAGCCTGGGAATTCTCAGAGCAAGCAGGCTAGCCAGACTGATTCACACACACACACACACACACACACACACACACACACACTCACACACACACAGAGATAGATATACGCACACAGGAGAATGGGGGGAAAGTGAATGCTAGTTTTACTGTAGTTCCATCACAGTATCTGATACTTCCTCTTGCCTCAAAAATCTATACCCTTAAAACTGGGCTTCCTGTCTCTGGCTATTCTTCTCGTGCCTAGAAGCGTCCTGGGTCACGGGAGACCTGCAAGTATCAGAAGAATGAGCACGAGTGCCCGCCCCATGACGACAGCCCACTGAGCTTTGACAACCACAGCCGCCTCGGCCGCCGCTCTGCGCTAGCTTCCAGCCCAAGCACAGGTCTCCACTCACAGGGCAGGGACGCTGACTGCGGCGTGGGCAGGGCTGAGCTCCCTGCAGGAAGAGAACAAAGCAGCCAAGGGAGAAAGAGCCCATGGGGGGGCTCCGCCTGAGCACAGCCCACCTCTGGCCGTCCTGCCAGCCCTTCTCAGCTTGTCCACCTTCAGTCCTAGTTTGAAAACAAAGGCTGTTCTTGTCCCTGAGCAAAGGCTCAGCCGGCCCCACAGTCCTGGCTCCTATTTCCAGCTCCCGACTCCTGGGAGTTAGCCCGCTCTGCCCCTTTGCCTGCTGCTGATTCCTAAGAACTAAACTCATCAGGACATTGTTGCTCTGGGAGATAGAATTTTGCTGGGCAGGCCTAGCTGACCTCCAACTTGCAGCAATCCTCCTGTCTCTGCCTCCAGAGTACTAAAATTACAAGTTGGTGGCACCATGCTAGTAGAATAAGGACAGACTTTACTAGGATGGAAAAAAACAGGAGGACTGCTAAAAATTTGAGCCCAACCTGGTCTATATGGTGGGTTCCTGGCCAGCTATGGCTACATGTCAAGATGGTCTCAAACATAACACAACTTTAACTTCAGTGTTCCACATGAGTTACCAGCGGGGTTCCAGAAGTTCCTATTCATGTCACTGAAATGAGAACCATGGATTCTGAAAGTTAAACACAGCAGAAGGAAATAAGCTGAGGGCACAATTCCAAACAGTGGGTCAACTGTCCTAACGAAGGGAAAAAGCAGGAATTTACAGTCCTGGGAACTAAATAAAGCCTTCCATGGGCAAAAACAGGTCCAGCCACAGCTCTGATGGGCTTTTAGTTAGTTCAACCATCTAAGATAAGCTCCAGGAGGATGGTAGTTCAGGTTTCCACGGCTGTGCTGGAACTGGCATGGAAGGAATCTCTCCTGAGCTTCGCGCGGAAACGCACAGCAGCAAGTCCGTGGGTGATGCTGATTCCAGGCTGGCATCTCCTGGGCACCTGAGCTGGGCTCCAGAGCACCACAGCTTGCAAGTGCCCCCAGCAGCATCTGCTGGTTCCTGGGACCGGCAGCCAGCTCTGGAGGCCTCTGAGGACATCCCCAGGACCATGTCCTCACAGTGGAATTTCCTGAGGCCACAGGGCTGAGAGAACCACATAGGGCTGCGACCTCGAGGTCAATGGCAGAGTCTGTGCCAGACTCTCTGCTGGAACCTGGGAAACCAGCCTCAGGGTGACTCCTGGCCCGCCAGTCATCACCTCATTTGACAGTGACCTTGTTTGAGCATCTGGACTTCTCTCATTTCTTCAGTCTCCATTCTGGAACTTGGCACGAGATGGAAGCACGGCAGACGCCTAGACACAGAAGAAAGTCAAGGTCAGCGAGGACAGTCCACAAAGGCTGTTAAGCCGAGGATCTGACAGATCTGCTCCGCGTCTGCATTCTATCAGGTCTTCAGACTCACCAAGGTTTCTAAATAAAACTACTACAAAGTCTATTTTCATTCTCTGCTTGCTGGATCAATAGATACAATTGAAAAAGAAATGTGTCAGTGGCTTGCAAAGAAGACAAATGTCCATTTTTTTTTTTATTCAATTGTGTGTGTGTGTGTGTGTGTGTGTGTATAGAACCACAGGAGAATTAGGGAACCACCATGGACCGCCTCCACCTCCTCCTTGTTTACTCTGCCCTGGGATTCACAGGCTCCGCCCTACCAAGACCAGAAACGCAGGCCGCCCCCACTTCCACCTGGCATCTATACGTGGGGTCTAGGATCTGAACTCAGGACCTTCTGCCTGCAAGGCAGAGGCTTAACCCCTGAGCCACCTCTCCAGTCCCGAGAAATGTCCATTCTTAACAGTTTGTGTGTATGTGTTTGTTGCTGATGTTCTTTCGCGATGCGTCTCATGTAACCTCAGGTTGGCGTCAAAATCCCTATGCACCAGAGGATGACCTTGAATTCATGGTCTTCCTGACTCTGCCTTATGGACTGAACCCAGAGTCTCCTGTATAGCTGGCAAGGACTTTAAAGCATCTCTAGCCCCTCCTCTAACCCTTTTAAGGGATTGTTTGCTGAGTCTTTGTCACAATTTGATGGAAAGACACTTAAAGAGAGAAGAGAAAGATGTATCCATTTATACTTATTGTCTTTTCTTACACCTCCAACCCTTTTGTTATGACTGATTAGCAAGAGTTGAAAACTACCCTCAGACTGGAAGACAAAAGGAAATAAAAAACCGGCTATTCTAAGATCAGGCATCTAAGCTCCTCCCCCAATCAGAGTCAGAATCCTAGTAACTACACACTTCCAACCCTTCGATGTTTGACAGCCCCAGGACCATCAAACCACTCACTAGTCATCAAAGGGAGCAGAGCTAAGCACGAAATACATGCAAAATGCCAGAAAAACAACCTTGCTTGATTTGGGTTAGGGCTCCAATCCCAATTGAGAGGGGACTAATATTAAGAAAGTCACAGCCTATGTTAGGTGAGTGTACAAATGACAGAATAGAAATGACTAAATTAATTCTCACACCTAGGTGTGGCAAATCAAAGGAGCCAACTCCAGGTTGGGTAGGTGCTTAGTGGTAAAGCTCTTGAGTTCACTGCCAACACTGAATAAAAAGACTCTTACAATGACCTTGTTTTCAAGGGTCATCTTTGTCATTAACAAGACCCTCGACAAACTACTTCCATAATCTATACAGCAGGAACACTGGCAATTAAAACCACACACCCCCTCACATCTCAGAATAGATTGTTCGTTTCCTAGGCAACGGATTTGGCTCAGCGGGTAAAGGCAATTTCAGGGAAAGGCTGATGACATGAGTTCAATCCCTAGATAAGTCCCACATAAAGGTGAGAGAGCCAACATCCATGGTTCATACACTCACACATAGCTCCTTCCTTCAGCCTCTGTAGCAGTTAGTTTACATGGTTGCTGATAAATCACCATCAAATGGCAAAGGGAACAAGGGATTTATTTTCTCTTATGATTGTCCAGTTACAGTTCTCAGTCCAGCTTGACAGAAGAGCCCACACCAACATCAGGGGCAAGAGAACTGGCCACATCATTTCTACATAACAGCTGAAAGAAGGATGATCCTTACTTGCCAAATCAGCATGTCTGGCCCAGTGTACACAAAGATGCCACCTTTCTCAATCAGCTTTCTGTATTTTTTTCCAGGGCCTAGTCCCACCCACCCATCAGCTAGACAATCTCCTGCAGGTTTGCTCTGGGCTTAACTCAAGCACTAATTCTCTACAAATGTGCCCAGAGCTCAAACCCTCAGTTGTCAAGTTGACACCTGTGCCTAACTATGACACTCCATGTGCATACTTACAAGCACATTCATATGTGCCCCACACACATGGGAACACACACGCATGTGCACATCACATACACATGCAAGAGAAAGGGCCTAGACAGACACAGTGGTACACACCTGTGATCCCAGCACTTGGGAGGTAGAGGCAGATAACTGAAGTGGCTGTGTTTTATCAGGCTTGAGATGACCTGGAGTAGCCTCTACTTGTGTGAATGAGAACAGTCTTGAACTCATCTTCCTGCCTCCACCTCCCCAGAGCTGGGATCACAGACAGGCACCACCACACCCAGGTTATGGAGTGCTGAGATGAGCAAAGGGCCTCATGCATGCTATATCAGCTCCAGAGGGCTCAAGAGGTGGCTCAGGAGTTAAGACTCTGTCTTGCAACCAGAAGATCCTGAGTTCAGATCCCAGATCCCATGTAAAAATGTCAGGCAGAAACAGCAGCAACCTGCACTTCTGGCCCTAGTGGGTGGAGCCTGCGAAATCCCAGAGGGAAGCAAGAAAAGGTAGAAGCAATCCACGATGATTCCCGAAATTACCCTTGGTCCTCCACAGGGACAGTGCCCTTTGATACACACACATACACACACACACACACACACACACACACACACACACACACACACACAAGTGAATGAATGAATGAATAATTAAAAACACAGACAGTTACAGCTTGAGTTGTCTTCACAGTGTGTTTTTGTAAAAGAGTGAACTGGTGCCTCCCTGGTCTTTGTTTCCTGTCTTACTCTCCATCCTGTACCAGCTCCCAGCACTGGGATGCCACCTGCCAGGATGGACCACTAGAGCTCAGTAGATGGCAACGCCATTCCCTGAACCTCCAAAGCTGTGAGGTAAATAAGCCATCTGAGGAAATAAAAAATAATGCACATAAGCATACATGCATATACCCTGGTAGATCAACAAGCAGGATTTACTTCTGAATGCAAGGAACAGAAGGAGGAAACACTTTTGATGGTGTGTGTGTGTGTGTGTTTTCCATTACAAATGTGTTACTTTCACAAATCAAGAGGGAGAACTTTTCTCAGGTTTTCCCCTCCTGCCCCAAACCTTTGTGTGCAATAATCCCCAACCCATTGAGGAGACACCCTCTCCCCAGTCTTTCCACTTTCAAGCACCCAAGGGTGTCACAACCCTGGCTTCTGATATAATCTCTGAATTGTCAAAAGGACAATTTTCCAAATTATTCTGAAAGTTGGACTAGTTCCAAAGCCAATCCTCCCAATTGACTTCAGATTACCTACCAAAATCAAGGCTTTCTCTCTAGTCCAAAACTCTACCATGTGCCATTTTCCTGTTAAGATACACTGACTCAGGGCTGGAAAGATGGTTCTGGGGTTAAACCTTTAGGTCCCAAGCAGTCCTGAGTTTGGATTCCAGATCCCATGTTAAAAAAAAAAAAAAATGTCAAGCAGAAATGGTGACAGCCTCTACTTCCACCTTTGGAAACTTTGAAGCAAAGCAAAGAGGAGGTTGGGCATTCCAGGGTGATTCCCAAAACCACTCTTGGGTTTCCATAGGCACCCACAGTTACTGATACACACACACACACATAAAACAAACATTTATACAAAAATAAAATTAAAAAAAAAAAGTCTGGAGAGATGGCTCAGGGGTTAAGACTCTGCCTCACAAGCAGAAGATCCTGAGTTCAAATCCCAGATCCACGTAAAAACGCCAGACAGAAACGGTGGTGGCTTGTAACCCCAGCCCTGGTGGGAAATGTCAGAACAAAGCAAAAAGGGGGTAGAAGCAATCCTGGATGATTCCTGAAGTCACCCATGATCCTCCACACACAAAATAAAATTTTTTAAATAATAAAAGATACTGTCTCCTTGACCTGAATCCCTTAACTTCTAAGGTTCAACTCCTAATATAACAGCTGCTGACAAATGATGAATTTGAGGGGCCATGTCAGCTTTTCCTTTCTCTGTTCTTTAAAAAATTCAAGGGTGTGGGGCTGGAGAGGTGGCTCAGGGGTTAAGCCTCTGCCTTGCAGGCGGAAGGTACTGAGTTCGGATCCTAGACCCCACGTATAGACACCGGGTGGAAGCGGGGCCGGCCTGCGTTTCTGGTCCTGGTAGGGCAGAGCCTGTGAATCCCAGGGCAGAGTAAACAAGGAGGAGGTGGAGGCGGTCCATGGTGGTTCCTGAATTGGTCTGTGGTTCTACGCGCGCGCACGAACACATGCATACATGCACAAAAAAAAAAAAAATTCAAGGGTGTGACGTGTGTCTGTGTGTGTTTGGTTTTTGAGTGTGTCTTATGTAGTCAAGGACGACCTTGAGCTTCTGATCTTCCTGCTGTCAACCCCCAAATGCCGAGATGACAGGAGGTCTACCATGCTGATTTATAAATTGCTTGGGACTGAACCCAGGGATAGGTACATGTTAAAGCAAATCCTCTACCAACTAAGCCCCACCCTCAGCTTCCATCTTTTTTTTTTCTGGTGGTTGTTGGGGCATGGTCTCCCTAAACATCCCTGAACGACCTAAATAACTCATTATGTAGATCAGGCTAGCTTTGAACCAGTGGCAACCTTCCTGGATAATAGGCATGTGCCACCATGCCAGGTTCAGGGCTATGCTTTCAACTATTGGTGGTCCTACTAGCCATCCTCAGATGCTGTCGTCTCCGCTTGGAGAGAGGACACCCACTTGGTCCCAATGCTATAAGGAGGTGCAAAGGGGCGTACGACATGGCTCAGCAGATAAAGACACTTGTCCCAAGCCTTAGTTCGACCCCTACATTCCGTGTAAACTGAAAGAACCGACTTCAAGACGTCCTCCAACTTCAAGTGTGCCGTAACCATACATCAATATAGATCATATATTAATACTTAATACGTAATATGTATTATATATTTTTATATATAGCAATGCTAAGACTCAATACGTCAAAGGAACCCCAAGTCTAGACGGGAAAGGGAACCCACTCCTCCCTTCCTACCGGCGGGGCGGGGCTGGGCGTGGAAATGGACTTCCGGGTTCAGCGAGGTCAAGGCCTCTGAGGCCAGAGGAGCCGCGGCTACCCCGCGAGGAGGAAGAGGAGGCTAAGGGGGGAAGAGAGCAACGTTCACCTCCGCTGACGTCAGCTCCCAGTGCGGGGGAGTCGGGGCCACAAGCCCACGACCCAGAGCCGCAACTGAGTCCGGAAAAGGGATACCAACGCTGAGCCCCGCAGTTTTCCCGGCTCATTGCCGGAACCGGAAGTCGGCTGGGCGGAAGTTAGCGGGGACACTGGATTGGCGGGACAGGGTCTCTCTAGGCCTCGGCGGTGCCCCGCAGCTCTATGGTTTGGCCTCCCCGGGGCCCTCTGGCGGTCCCGGTCCTCACGCTGGAGGCCTTGGAGGCCCCGCCCGCGCCCCGCCCGGAGGCCGCGCCCTGGAGCTTTTGCGCCACTAACAGGAAAGAAACCGAAGGGAACGCGAGCTGGGTGCGGATCCGGGGCGGTGACCCCTCCAAATGAGGCTCGGCCTCCCCGCCCTTAGCAGTGTCCATGGGCCCGAGGGATTGACACGGTCTGTCCAGAGAAGCACCCTTATTTTTACTCTGTTGCTGTAAGGAACGTATAACCTATGGAATTTAGGGGAACAAGAAAATTTTTAGGTAACAGTTCATGATAGCTGGAGAGTTGTTAGATTTGGGGCACAGTTCGTCATAGCAGGAGAGTTTGTAGAAGTAGCAGAGGGAAATGACCACCCCACATCTACATCAGGAGCAGAAAGGCAAAGCCCAATGAGACTTGCTAGCTTGCCAATTAGTTCTCTGTCCTTATCCACTTGCCCAGGGAATGGTCCTCCCCACTGTGGGCTGAGCCTTCTCGCATCAATTATGCAGTTAGCCAATCTCCTGCACGCTTGCTTTGATTAGATTTTTTCTCAAAGATGTGCCTAAAAACTCAGCCCTGAATTTGTCAGGTTAACAGCTGAAGTTAAGCAGACCTTGTGTGACTGGTAGGCTGGAATGTTCCAGTTGCCACCACGCTAGGCTGTGTGGCCTGATAAATAAGGCCTGAAGTTTTAAGCTGTACTTGTCTGGTCTGAGACCAACCATGCAGGTTAGAAGGCCCAGCTAGTAGCAGGAAGCCCAAAGATGCCTGCCCAAGACAGTGGTGAATTGGGAGCAAGATGGCTTCTTTTTGTAGGTACACAGTCAGGGTTGTTGGCCCAAAGAAAATGAAATTCCTCCATGGTCTTTAGCATCAAGTCTCCAGGCACCGTTGCCCTGTTCATAAAGCCTTGCTGCTCATAAGTAACAGACTTAATTGTAAGGATGGTGTCTCAGAAGTTTCCGCCTGGGAGACCACCCCAGCCCACCCCACTTACAAGGAGTTCAATAAAAAGTAAGAGAGACAGCAGTCACTTCCTAATGGCTGAAAGCTGCAGGCTGGACATGTGATGTGAGAACGAAGTCAGCCGGAGCCTCTCAAGGCCACACTCCAGCAATTAACAAAGAACTAATTAAAGATGGCCAGAGGAGAAGTAGGGGAGTTGATCTCCTAGGCAGTAGTGGGGCCAGTCTGACGTCAGACAGAGATGTTATGGGAAGAGGAGGGGGATTCTTGTAATCTAGCAGGGAGGAGAACAGACTCCCAGCTTGGGGGAGGGAGGTCCCCTCTTCACTAGAAGAGTCTATTTAGGTCTTATTTTCATTTTGCTTTCTTTGCACAATACAAACTTTGCTCTAAGCTAATTCTCTGTCCTTTACTTCCTTCACCTAGAGAGCAAAAGAACTCACACGTGGGACAGTATCAACAGCTTCCCCACATGCCCTTAACGCCCCAGGAGAAATGGCTTGGCTGGGACCAGATAGCACTAGGTTGCTTCATCCCTGTCTTACTTCACCTGGCCCATCCAGTGGGTTAAAGGAAGTAAAAGGGTCACTGGAGAGCTGGTTTGCTAAGTTAGGGCCCCAGAGCCCACATCCTTGGGGGAAAAGAACAGGTGCTGAACATGGTGGGGAGTGAAGGCGACTGTGACTCCAGAGTGCTGTAGACATGAAATGAACACTTTGTGTAGCATTTAGCCTGTGGGTTACTGATAAATCCCCATCAAAAGGCTTAAGGGAACAAGGGGTTTATTTTCTCATACGATTTTCCAGTTTCTGTTCATAGTCCAGTTTGACGGGAAAGCCCACACCAACACCAGGGCTGAGGGAACTTGCCATACCATCGCTACATAATGGCTGCAAGAGAGACGATTTTTATTTTCCAGACCATCATGTCTGTCCAAGTGTACACAAGGATGGCAGTTTTCTTAACCAGATCTCTGTATTTTATTCACGTGTTCAGGGCCTAGTCCCACCCACCATAGGCTGGGTCTTCCCCATCAGCTAGACAATCTCCTGCAGGTTTGCTCTGGGCTTAACTCAATCACTAATTCTCTACAAATGTGCCCAGAGCTCAAACCCTCAACTGTCATGTTGACAACTGTGCCTAACTATGACACTTGGTGTCACGTTTCTCAGACACATCCTCCGGAGAAGAGATGCATGGTTTCTCTCATTAATGTCCTTTCACCACCATGTCCCCAACTTGCATATGTGTACAAATGTGTGTGTATGTGTCTGTGTAGTGTGTTTATGTATGTATGTGTGTGTGTGTATATATATATACACACACACATATATATATATGAGAATGTAAGTACGATGTGATTATGTGGAAGTGTATGTTGTATGTGTGCATGTATAGTGTGCCTGTATGATGTGTGGTGTATGTGTTGAGTGTGCAATATATGAGTGTGGGTGTGTGATGTGTGTATGTGTAGTATACTGTGTGGTGTATGAGTGTGTGTGTGTAGTATATTGTGTGGTGTATGAGTATGAGTGTGTGTGTGTAGTATATTGTGTGGTATATGTGTGACTGGGATTCAATTCAGAGCCCTATGAGTGGCAGGTAAGTGCTTCACCACTGAGCTGTGTTCAGTGGGTTCTTTGATTATTTTTCTAGTTTTACAAACATCCTTTTTTTAAGTATATTTTGAGACAGTGTGTCAGCTTCTCTTCTGCTGCTGATCTGAATACAGGTCCCAACAATGAGAGGTTTGTTTTCACTTAAATTCTTGGTTCCACTTTATCAGTATGGCAGGAGTGTTCGAGCCAACATCAGAGACCAGGGGAAATGCCCACACCACCTCCAGAGGAAGAGCTGAGAGAGGAACACACTTTCTCGATTGCCAGCATGCCAGTACGTCCAAGTACTGAGCCAGCGATTCCATCCCGTCCACCTGCTGGGCTGAGTCCCCCACATTAATTAGATGGTCCTCCACCAGCTTTCTTAGGGATCACTTTAACCAAGGAATTCCTCACAGATGTGTCTAAAGGCTTAGGCTTCAAGTGTCAAGTTGACATTATTGTAGTTAACTGGTACACAAGGTGTTGCCAACAGGCCAACTCAGAACACAATGCCCACCACGCTGACCCTGAACATGGTATCCAGCAAGCCGGCCTTGAGTAGATGATCTTTCTGCCACAGTTAGACCGTGGGGCCCCACTGAGCCCCCACCTTGCTACCCCTTGTGTCTGAGACTGAACATATGTTGAGATGGAATGACAGGCATGTGCCACTCGTCCCTGTTATACATATTGATCCTAGGCTTGAACTTAATGATAAAGCCACTTTATTAGAGCCCACCAGAGACACAGCCACCACTCACAGAGCCAGGTTTAGTCACTTAACGCACAGAGCAAGGGAAACTGAGCAGAAGCTGAGGCGGGTCTTCCAGGGAGGAAACAGGTTCTCAAAGGTTGGAGGAAGGGTGGAATTGAGAGTGAAGCCGAGGCTCCCCCAGTCCAGCTGTGTGCAAAGGGTTAAAATCTGGTTTGAGCCAGATTTAACTCGGATCCATGGTTCTGTGTCCTTGGACGAAACATGAAGATAAATATAGACTGTGGGTTCAACAAGCTCTTTTTGGAAGCTCTGCCCCCCCCCGGGCTGGGAATCTGGGCTGATGCTCTGCAGTAGATCTGGTCCCAGCTCTCTAGACAGGAGAGGGATGTTCTGTTCTTGTGCTGTGAGTTCAGACAGCTAAGGCGGATGAGGACTTTAGAAAACAACGGCTCTGAGCAGTCTTTGATGTGAGAGAACGTTTCTTCGTTTCTTCTTTTTTTTCCTTTCTCTCATAGTTCTGGGAATTTCAGTTTTGCTGTCTTTCCAGGTTCTGGATGTATCGACTCCACAAAGTCCTCTTCCCACTAAGCTAGACCCCAGTCTCACCTAAGAAAGGCTGGAGGGATTAATGCTTGGTGGGGTATCTAGATTCTGTCTAGGTTGTTAACACTGGGATTTTAATACTTTATTTATTTTTTATTTATTCAATTGTGTGTGTGTGCATATGTATGTGCGCGCACGCACGTGTGTGTGTGTGTGTGTGTGTGTGTGTGTGTGTGCGCGTGTGTGTGTGTGTGTGTGTGTGTAGAACCACGGACGAATTCACGAACCACCATGGATGCCTCCACTTCCTCCGCCCCGGGATTCACAGGCTCCGCCCTACCAGGACCAGAAGCTCAGGCTGCCCCTGCCTCCGCCTGGCATCTATACGTGGGATCTGGGATCCGAACTCAGGACCTTCTGCCTGCAAGGCAGAGGCTTAACCCCTGAGCCACCTCTCCAGCCCAACACTGGGATTTTAAAATGATATCACAGTTCAGATCACATAATGAAGAGGCCAGAGCACCATTGACCTTTGCCATTTTGAAAAGGGAACAGGAGTCTAGACAGTGTGCTTATTTTTTTTAATTTTTTTATTATTTATTATTTATTCAATTGTGCATGTGTGTATGTACGTGTTGTGTGTGTGTGTGTGTGTGTGTGTGTGTATGTGTGTGTGTGTGTGTGTGTGTGTGTGTAGAACCATGGGCGAATTCAGGAACCACCATGGATGCCTCCACCTCTTGTTTATTTACTCTGCCGGGCATTCACAGGCTCCTCCCTACCAGGACCAGAAACGCAGGCCACTCCCACTTCCGCCCCTCGTTTATACCTGGGGTCTAAGATCCGAACTCAGGACCTCTGTCTACAAGGCAGAATTAAACCCCTGTGCCACCTCTCCAGCCCCACAGTGTGCTTTAAAAAAAAAAAAACAAAAAAAAAAACTATATTCATTCGTGTGTGTGTGTGTGTGTGTGTGTGTGTGTGTGTGTGTGTAGGGCCAAGGGTGACTTCAGGAATCATCATGGGTTGCTTCTACCTCCTCCTTGCTTTGCTCTGGAATTTCCCAGGGCCAGAAGTGCAGGCCACTGCTGTTTCTACCTGGTTGTACATGGAACCTGGGATCCGAACTCAGGACCTTGTGCCATCTCTCCAGCCCCATACAATGTGCTTTTGCAAGAGCAAATTTGACTTTTCACAATTCACAAAACAGAAGGCCCCCCCCAAAATAAAATTGTTAATACTCTAATCATTACTCAAAAAGCAAGTTATTGACTCTGCAGACTTGCCGTGATTTCAATCACTGAGGTGGGGATGGAAGGGAAGAAAGGGCGGGCGGGGTAGGCCTTCATCCTCACTAACTGCTCTAGGCCAGCCTTCCTGACTCTCTGTGGTGAGAAGGGGGTCACGACAGTCCTTGATCTCCCTTGAGCCTGGGTGGACGTCACTTGACGCCAGCAGTCAGCCCCACGCCTAGTCTTCCTGTTCAAGTTCTGAAACTGGAAAGTTATCTACGGGGGTTCCCTGTACCCACCTGGCAGGAGAGCCACACCCATGGGTCAGGTGGTCAGGCTGTGATCTGACTCCCTTGGAATGATTGACAGTGTGTTTCAGAACTTCCTCCTGCTCCCAGCACCCCCTGGGACGGAGCCTCTGTTTCCTTCCCTTTGTGCCCTCCCTGCCTTGACCTCGGCCTTCGCTCCCTTGGTTCTTATTTTTTTCCGGGAAGGGGATAAGAGGTGGAATGAGTGCACTGCAGGAGGGAAATAGGAAGCAGCTTGTCATGTGAGGGGACAGTCCGGGAATGGAGCAAGGATGTTGAGAAGTCTCCAGTTTGCAGTTTGGTAACCAGCAAAGTTGAAAGGACCGCTCTCTCTGGAGGCAACTTGAAATATGCCCTGGGGAAATCCTTGCACATGTGCAAGAGCCTGGAGCTGTGTCCAAGACAGCCCATGGGGAAGGAAAAGGAGTTATGTAAGGAGGCTGGCCTTGTGACCAGAAGCTGGCCGGGCTCCTCTTGGACGGCCAGGGGCAGCCACAAAGGATAGGTCAATCAACGCGGCAGGAAGCCTGTACAGACGTGTGTGTGTGTGTGTGTGTGTGTGTGTGTGTGTGTGTGTGTGTGTTTGCGTGGGGGTGGGGGCACCGTGGATAGGTGTGTGTACACAAGTGCACCTGAGCAGGCCTGTATGTGGAGGCCCAGGGGCCATAGAGCATCATCCTCCACTGCTTTTCCACCTGTGAGTCTGGGTCTCTAACTAAACCCAGAGTGGGCCACTGGGGCCAGGCTAACTAGCAGCTTGCTCTGCAGCTTCCCAGGCTCCACCTTCCAGAGAGACAGGCTTGCTGACAGGCCTGCTTGATTTTTTCTTACATGGGATTTGGGGATCTGAACTCAGGTCCTTTTTTTGTTATGAGGCAAAGACTTTAATCCCTGAGCCATTCTCCCAGCCTTGAAGCTGTTATTTTTAAAGAACAAAGCGGAATTGGGAATGTAGCACAGTGGTCGGGTGCTTGCTTAGCATGCATGAGACCCTGGGCTCAATCCCTAGCACCACACACACACACACACACACACACACACACACACACACACACAGAGGCAAGGACTTGAAGGGTGTCCCTCCTGAAGGGAGGATACCTCCCAAGTTGCTGTCGATTGTATGCACATCTGCCTTTTCGAAACTGAAAGTGTTCTTTCAGAGGATGCACTATTAACTGATGGGCGTGACTACTAAGAATAATGTGTCCATGCCCCAGTTCCTTTCCCGGTGCTCAGCAGGACACAAGGGTTCATTTGTCTTCCTGCTGCTGTAATCTACCCAGCAGGGACCTCTGGCCTTCAAGAGCTTGCTGGACCACAGGCAGGAAGCCCCTAGTGCAGGCCTGCGTGTGTCCCCCGCACATGCCTGTCGCCATAACCCGCTGCAGCTGGAGCTTTCCCTGAGCTGCTCGGACCCACCTGTGTGCATATGCCCAGCTGTGAAGCTGCCAGGAGGCTGCTGGTCAGTTTCACGAGTGACCCTGATATGCCAATTTCTCTTTAGAAATCAGTAGTCTTCTTCTATCACGTGAGCTTCCAGGCATGGGACTCAGGCTGCTAGGTTTGGGAACAGGCGACTTACCACCAACTTAGCTATCTTGACAGCTCTATTTCTCTTTAAATAATGAATCTGTCCATTCAAAGCCAAGAATCATGTCTTCCTCCGCGGAGGAAGCACTGAGTTTGTTGAGTGAATGAATGATCACAGCTGTCCTCTCTAGCCCATCCACAGACAAGTGTTCTTCCTACTTTCCCATGAACCTCAGCAGTTGTTTTTCTCTACATATTTTTCATGTTTCTGTGTGTGCCTCTTTACGATTGCTGGAGTATCTCCCCAATCCCATGTGTAACTATCTGGCAACGTGTCCCAGTTTCCTGGGACTTTCTTAGTTCTGTCACTAAAAGTCCCATGTCTTAAGAAACCAGGACAGGGGAGCTGGAGAGATGGCTCAGGGTTAACCCTCTGCCTTGCAGGTAGAAGGTCCTGAGTTCGGATCCTAGACCCCACGTATAGACACTGGGCGGAAGTGGGGGCGGCCTGCATTTCTGGTCCTGGTAGGACAGAGCCTGTGAATCCCAGGGCAGAGTAAACAAGGAGGAGGTGGAGGCGGTCCATGGTGGTTCCCAAATTCACCCATGGTTCTACTCACACACACACACATACACACGCGCACACACGCACAATTGAATAAATAAATTAAAAAAAAAAAAAGAAAAGAAACCAGAACAGAACTGGAAAGATGGCTCAGGGGTTAAGCCTCTGCCTCGAAAGCAAAAAGACCTGAGTTCAGATCCTCAGATCCCATGTAAAAATGCCAAGCAGATATGGCTGTGGCCTGCACTTCCAGCTCTGGGAAGAAGCGCTAGGAAAGTCAGAGGAAAGCGCTAAGGAGGTAGACGCAACCCAGGATGATTCCTGATGTCATCCCTGGGCTTCCACAGGCACCCACAGTGCCCTCTTCTATGCACACTTACACACATCCACACTTACAGAGAGAGAGAAAGAGAAAAAGAAAGAGAAAGAGAGAGAAAGAAAGAAAGAAAAGAAGGAAGGAAAGAAAGGAAGGAAGGAAGGAAGGAAGGAAGGAAGGAAGGAAGGAAGGAAGGAAGGAAGAGAAAGAGAGAGAGAAAGAAAGAAAGAAAGAGAGAGAGAGAAAGAAAGAAAGAAAGAAAGAAAGAAAAAGAAAGAAAGAAAGAAAGAAAGAAAGAAAGAAAGAAAGAAAGAAAGAAAGAAAGAAAGAAAGAAAGAAAGAGAAAACAAGCTGGTCACCCAATAGCAACGCCCATCTTCTCCTGGGTCTCATTCTTTCCTCATCCACATCTGGGAACAGGTCTCTCATGAAGAGGTAAATCAAGGCAGGCAGAAGGAATCTCAATGTCTTTATTCATTGCAGAGGATGTCGGGCTGACACTGCCTGCCGGGCCTGGCTCCTAGTGGTTTGCTATGGTCTAGAAGAGAGCAACAGTGGGTGAAGAAGGATTAGTTGAGCTGGGGGAAGGTTCTGGAACTAGAAAGAAGTGGGCTTAACTGTGAGAGTCTCAGCCCTGCTTCTCACTGGGGGAGTGACTTGACCCCTCTGAGCCTTAGTTTCCTCATTTAAGTTCTTTTTTTTCCTTTGTTTTTGAGTGTGTGTGTGTGTGTGTGTGTGTGTGTGTGTGTGTGTATCAAACAGCACTGCGTGTGCCTGTGGAGGACCAGGAATCATCCTGGATTGTTCTTCCTCCTTTCTGACTTTGCTCTAAAGTCTTCCAGGCTCTGCCTTCCAAGGTCAGAAGTACAAGCTGCTGCCATTTCCACCTGGCGTTTTTACACGAGATCTTGGGCCTGAACTCAGGACCTTCTGCTTGTGAAGCAGAGGTTTAACCTCTGAACCATCCCACCTCTCATCTAAGGTTCTTACCACTGTGAATCTACAAATCACAGCCCGTACCACTGTCACGAGGGGTCGTCATCCTGCCCAGAGGGGCACAAGTGTCCCCTCCTGGCTCCCGACACCCCTCATCTTTACATCCATGTGCTCAATGGCCCCACCAGGTGGCCTTTATGTGACACATCTCTCTATCCCGACAAGGAAGGGCTTGGGCCAGGAGCCGCTTCTCTATGGATTCAGGAAATACAGCCAGGAGGCTAAGAAAACATCTGCCGGCCCACTGGAATGTCGCCAAGGGTCCCATCCGGGTCCTCAGGAGCAACAGATCCTCCCCAGGATCAGCCGATGCCACCCTGAAGCCAACCCAGGCCTCCCCGCTCGTCACCTCCTCGATCCAGTCATTAAAGGCGGAGACTCGGGTGAACACGGTGGGCTTCTTCAGGGTGTTACAGCCCCAGGCGGAGACGAAGCTGGTCACACCGTGGACCTGCCAGGTGCCATCCGCAGCAGGGCAGTTGAGGGGTCCTCCTGAGTCACCCTGCCACGGACAGAGAGGGATCGGGGCTGAGCTGTGTGCGAGACTCCAGACCCTCCTCCATCGACCGCTCCTCACGCCCCCAGCCACCGGGCTGGTGCAAGCTGACTCACGTTGCAGCCGGATCGGATGTCCCCGCCGGCACACACCATGGTCTTCTTCACGTTGAAGCTCCACCAGTCCCACTGGGAACAGTGCTCGTAGTCCACCACGGGCAGCAGGGCCTGCTGCAGCTTGTCAGGGAGAGGCCCGTCGGCTGCAGCGACAGAAAACAGTGCCTGGGAGGCCCGGACGGCGTCAGGCTGCGCGGGGCCCATGGGGCCCGTCTGATCTTGCAGATCTTGTGTTCCATGACACCCCCCAACACCAGGCATTTGTGTTGGGACAGATGGGGAGAAGCTGTAGCAGGAGAGCCATGAGGGAAGTGGGGGGTATCTTCCCGCCTCCCTAGCCCCAGACACGGGTCAGCACGTACTGTAGAGACGGCCCCAGCCGCTGATGTAGCAGGGGGCATCATTGGGCAGGATGTCACCAGCAGGAGGGAGGCAAGCGAGCTGGACGGTGTCGCTCAGCTGGGCGCTTCTTGAGAGCTTGACCAGAGCGATGTCATTGCTGGGGAAGGGGGAGGAGTCACGTGGGGCCTGGGTCTCCTGACAAACTCAGTTCCCCACTCTGGGCCTTTGCCACAGGCTTTTCAGTTCTGCTCCTTGGCCTCCGTCATTCATTTGCTAATTTATTTCACGGTGCTGGGAATTGAACTCAGAGCCTTATGCAATCACCATTCTTAGGAGGGGGCGGCTCCAAGATGACTCTTGGCCTCCATAACTGTCCTTGACCTTTGCACCTTTGGTTCTCCAGCTCCAGCTACCTTGGATCTCCTGGAGAGCTGGGAGCTACTGTCCTGCCTCCACCAGTGTTTCTGGGCAGTGGGTCTGGGCTGAGGTCTGCAAACCCATTTCTGGCAGTTCCCAAGGGGATGCTACTCCTCACATGGAGAACCACTGGTCTCTGTCGCGACTGCCTGATTGGCACTCAAGTCACCTTGCCAGAGTCTGATTTGTCTCTGCTTGAGCCAGGAGCTGACTGGGGATGGGGTAAAAAGAAGGAGGAAGAGGAGGAGCAGGAGGAGGAGGAAGAAGAAGAGAAGAAGAAAGGGAAGGACAAGGAGGTGGAGAAGAGAAAGGAAGGAGAGGAAGAGGAGGAGAAAAAGGAGAAGGAGAAGAAGAAGAGAGAAGGAAAGGAAGGGAGGAGGAGGAAGAGGAGAGGAAGGGAGGGAGGAGAAACGGGAATAAAAGGAGAGGAAGGAGGAGGAGGAAGAGGGATAGAGAGGAAGGAGGAGGAAGAAGGCGACTCTCTTAGCAGCATCCTTGGTCCTAGGCAGCTGTGAAGTCACTGTCCCCCCCGGGACCGCCCTCTCAGGTTGGCATCTTCAAGGGAGAAGGGAAGCCCCCAACCCCAGGCCCGAGAATTCACTCACCCACAGCTCACACAATTGGCGTTCCACCCAGGGTGCACAAAGAGGTCTTCAGCGTTGATGGGGATCACCTGCTCAGGGCCCTCCTCCACAGAGCGGTCATATTCCCCCAGCACCACCTGGTAGGTGAGGGAGCTCCTGCGAGGGGAGAAGGGGCTCAGCCCAGCTGCTTGTGTCCCACGGGAGCGGGGACGGGGCAAGTGGCAGAACTCACGAGATGCAGTGGCCCGCCGTCAGAACCCAGTCAGGGGCGATGAGGCTGCCGCCGCACGTGTGGGAGAAGTTCCCGTTCTTCTCATACTGAAGGGAGACCTGGTTGGCCAAGGACAAGAGAACCTGGGTGGCATGGGACCACACAACGCCAAAAACGGCATCACAGAGTGTAAGCCGCACAACTCCACACACGTGCGCGCACACATAGCACCCTCTGGCATATAGTGTACAATCTACACACCTGCTCACGGTGGCCCTATCATTTCCCACTGAGATCACGTTTTGATTTGCCAAAGCTTTCCCATAACAGGCTTTATGACACCTCTGGAGAGCTCAACATTTTCTACCTTCTAAGGAAAGCATCTCAGTACCTCTTCTAAAATACTCTTGGGGCTGGAGAGATGGCTCAGGGGCTAAGCCTCTGCCTTGCAAGTAGAAGGACCTGAGCTGTGATTCTGGATGCCACGTAAAACTATCAGGTGGAAATGGCAGCAGCCTGCACTTCTGGCCCTGGTGGGCGGAGCCTGGGAAATCCAAGAGCAAAGCAAAAAGGAGGTAGAAGCAATCCAGAATGATTCCAGAAATCACCCTTGGGCCTCTATAAGGACACACAGTGCCCTCTGATACACACACACACACACACACACACACACACACACACACACACTTTTTAAAAATGCTCTTATAAGAAAAAGAGAGAGAGAGAAGGCATGCATGCCATGGCACATAGGTAGAAATCAGAGGACAGCCTATGGAAAAAAGTTCTTCTACCATGTGGGCTTCCAGGAATCGAACTCAGGTCTCCAGGTTTATAAGCAGGCCTCTTAACTGCTGAGCTGTCTCGCCTACCCCAAGTTCCTAATTCTTTCCCAATTCTCCGATCATATGGCTCTTTGGTAGGAGTTTAGAAATGGAATCTCCTCCTTCAGTGCTCCCTGAAAAGGGAGCTAACCCTTTATATTACCCTTGCCTGGAATCCAGGCCTCACTTGGCAGATGGTCCCGGCCAGAGTTTCACACGAGCAAAACCTCCAGGGGATGTGCCAACCTGGTGTCTAAGAGTTTGGGGGGCTCTAGAGATCAAACCCGATATCAGAAAGGAAGCAATGATATCGAGGCCGGTTGTCATGCGGTCAGTCCCCTGGGTTCAGAAGCCGAGGTGGGAGTGAGGGCAGCTGGTGTAGCCCTTACCTGCCAGGGCCAACTGTAGGGAACGGAGTCCTCGCCATTGACAACTCGGCTGGAGGGGTTGAAGGAAGGCTGGCCACAGCCCGAGGCTAGAGGGGACAGTAAAATGGTCAGTCCAGAGTGACCCCAGAAGGAAAGAGGAGGTTTAGCTTATGTCCCCTGAAGGGAACAGGTGACTCTGAGCCAGATGGTAACGAGGCAGAGAGGCCCAGGAGGGGGCCGCACCCCATGTGCGGACCTGGCTGGAGGGAGCAGGAGAGCCGGGGTGTGGAGCACAGTGGAAATTCCGGCTCAAGTCTTTGAACCACAGAGCCGAGACTCTGACCCCGAAGCTGCATGTGGTCCCTGCCAGGAGACTCACTTTCTGGAAGACCCCCAATCTTCCTCTCAATCTGGTTCATCCACAGCTTGCTCCCTCCTCCTGCCCCAGCACCAAGGTGAACCCCCCAGAGTCGTGTCCAGGTTGAAGCTGAGACCCCTTCTCCAGCAGAGGCCTGTGTGAGGTGGCACTCAAGGAGCCGGAGTGAGGATCGCGTTTCAGGGATGCAGAAGGGTAGGGGGCATAGGCACAGGCCAGGGGCTTACCAAGGGCCACAAATAGAAGGGGGCTCAACAGTCGGAGCATGGCAAGCCTTGGGGGTAACGAGAAGGAGATGGAGAGCCTAGGGCTCTAATATAGTGCCACAAGCGGGGGGCGGGGGGTGGAGTGAGCTGGGACCCATTCCCGTAGCAGATGGTAGAATACCAGCTCTCCCATGGTCCAAGGTCACATACCAACCACTGCAGATAGAGTAAGAGCCAATGGAAGGACCCCGGGCTTTCTTCAACCTGTGACTGCGCAGGTGGCATTGAACGGTCAGCTGATAAGATGGGGACCCGGAAAGGGCTTACATCAGGGCAGGACAGCCTCTCCCGGGAAGGGCCATGGCAGGGCTGCCCAGGCCTGGATTCAAATTCTGCTTTACCCCCTCCATGCTCTGTATCCTTGAGCACATGACCTGCCCTCTAAGATGGCATTGATATTAACATCCGCCTAATAAAAGAAGGTTACATGCACTTGCTTTAGTGTATTGGACACTTTCTAGGTTAGTGTATTGGACACTTTGTAGGGTTGCAGGCACGAACAGCACACGGTTCCATGCCGCTTGGAACCTGTCTAGCCCGAAACAAACCAGAGGCTGGCAAGGTGGCTCAGTGGGTAAAGGCACTCACGTGAAAGACTGATGACCTGAGTTCAATCCCCAGAACCCACACAGATGTAGAACAAGACAAGCTTACTCCACAGCGTCCTCTGACCTCCACACATGCACCAGTCATGCGTGCGCCTGTACTTGGGACGGAAATGACTCATTCACCTGGTGGGGGGCCGGGAGGGTCAAGGAAAATGACTTTTTGGTAGAGGGGGCACTGAAATGGAAATGCTTGGCTTGGGGTGGTGGAACCAGATGGAAAGGGGTGGATGAGACGAAGGTGTATTTCACAGAAGGACAATGTCTGAGATGATGTCTGAGCATCTGAGGACAGGACCTGTGTCAATGCCGGGCAAGCGCATGGCAGAACAGCTTCAGACCACCTCTGTGCTGTAGGGGTAGCTTGCCCACCCAGGACTTTCCTTTTCCCTCCCCTCCCCTCCCCTCCCCTTTCCTCCCCTCCCCTCCCCTTCCCTGCCCTCCCCTCCCCTCCCTTTGCCTCCCCTCTGTTTCCCTCCCCCTGCCCTCCCCCTCTCCTGCCCTCCCCTCCCCTCTCCTCTCCTTTCCTCCTTTCTTCCTTTCTCTCTCTTTCTTTCCTTTTCTCTTTCCTTTCTTCCTTTCTTTCTTTCTTTTCCTTTCTCTCTTTCCTCCCTTTCCATTTTTCCTTCTTTTCTTTCTTCTTTCCCTCCCTTCCTCCCTTCCTCCCTTCCTTCCTTTCTTTTTCTTTTTCTTTCTTTCTTTCTTTTTCTTTCTTTCTTTCTTTCTTTCTTTCTTTCTTTTTCTTCTTTCTTTCTTTTTCTTTGTCTTTTCTCTCTCTCTCTCTCTCTCTCTCTCTCTCTCTCTCTCTCTCTCTCTCTCTCTCTCTCCCCCTCCTTCCCCTCCTCACTGGGTGGGATGGAGTCCAAAGCCTGTCACATCTAGTCAATCCTTCTACCTCTGAGCCACACCCCACCCAGCCCACATTCCAAAACCTCTTGAGATGAGGTCCAGCCAGTTTCCCTGACTTTGCTGAGAAACCCTGGCTGCCTCCCCCGCCTCTCGCAGCCAGGGCTGCCTGCTCTCTGCTGGCGGCGCCGGCTCAGCCCACAGCCTTCCTCAGGCTTTTACATTCTGGAAGCTGAAAGAGAGGACTTGTGGCTGTTCTAAGTAGATCCCTGATGGACAGTAAAAAGTGGTCCTTATGGCTAGGTGGATTTCCACTGGGAGTGGACCCCTCTGGTCTGTCATGTCCACAATGATGTAGCCGGAACCTGTGATTATCTTGTGAAGGCAACAAAGACATCTGTGAAACTCCTTTAATCTGGGATAAAAATAGTTGTTCTCCTGTTTCCTGTGGGTCTCAACATGTTTGTTTGCTCAGCTTGGCAGCCCAGAGCCATTCCCCAGACCCCGAGCTGGGGACAAGAGGAGGGCCCTGCCAACGGCTTGGGGAAGAGGGGGCAGGTGCCACCGCAGAGAGCTAGAAATGGACCCGGCCTACCAGCTCAGCCGGTCCAACCTGTGCTAGCTGACCAATGGGGTAGCAGCCCAGAGAGAAGCTCAAGGTCTCCATTGATCCCTGCTTGGCCAGCCTGGGGACAGCTCAAGGACACGAGGAGGCTGGACCGCTTCCCCAAGCGGCACAGGAAGCCCATCCAGCCCTTATCACAAGGCCTTGAGCAAGTTCCAGAAGCTGTGTTACTCCCCAGACAAACATGTGGCTCCCCGGACCACCGGTCCTCCAGAGGTGGTCCTCCTAAGGTCAACTGTGCATCATTGCTTGGCCCAGGTGTGTCTCTAGACCAAAGCCTGGGTATACTGTCAGCTGTGCAGTTAGTGGACCCTCGGGTCCCCCCCTCAGTGGAGCGAAGTCCTTAAAAAGAGGGAGCTGGTTGGGGCTGGAGAGGTGGCTCAGGGGTTAAGCCTCTGCCTTGAAGGTGGAAGGTCCTGAGTTCGGATCCTAGACCCCACATTCGGATCCTAGACCTCACGTATAGACGCCGGGCAGAAGGGGGGCAGTCTGCGTTTCTGGTCCTGGTAGGGCAGAGCCTGTGAATCCTGGGGCAGAGTAAACAAGGAGGAGGTGGAGGCGTCCATGGTGGTTCCCAAATTCACCGTCCACGGTGATTCCCGGATTTGCCTGTGGTTCTACACACACGCACGCACACACGCACACATGCACAACTGAATAAATAATAATAAAAAAAAAGGAAAACAAAAAAGAGGGAGCTGGCCGAGGGAGAGGCAGGGCTCTGTCCACTCAGCCTTCAGCCGAAGAGCCGCCCCCGCGGAGGACGTGGAGGCCTTGGGGAGGAAGTGGATTCAGAGGCAGGTCTAGAAGCTTCTCTGACTATGCACCAGTCCCTGCACCAGAGAGACTGAGTCAGGAGGACTGCCCTGAGCTAAAGGTCACGGAGAGTTCCAGAATCGTGAGTTCCAGGTCAGCCTAAGCTACAGAGTGAGACCCTGTAAAAAACAACCAGAGGTATAAAATCAGGGTAGCACGCTCGCCCCTGTGCATGGAGCACTAGCACGCTCGCCCCTGTGCATGGAGCACTGGCACGCTCGCCCCCGTGCATGGAGCACTGGCACGCTCGCCCCCGTGCATGGAGCACTAGCACGCTCGCCCCTGTGCATGGAGCACCGGCAGGCTCGCCCCTGCGCATGGAGCATTAGCACGCTCGCCCCCGTGCATGGAGCACTGGCACGCTCGCCCCTGTGCATGGAGCACCAGCAGGCTCGCCCCTGCGCATGGAGCACCGGCAGGCTCGCCCCTGTGCATGGAGCACTAGCAGGTTCGCCCCTGTGCGTGGAGCACCAGCAGGTTCGCCCCTGGGCATGGAGCACTAGCAGGTTCGCCCCTGGGCATGGAGCACCAGCAGGCTCGCCCCTGCGCATGGAGCACTAGCAGGCTCGCCCCCGTGCATGGAGCACTGGCACGCTCGCCCCCGTGCATGGAGCACTAGCAGGTTCGCCCCTGGGCATGGAGCACTGGCACGCTCGCCCCTGTGCATGGAGCCCTGGGTTCAATCCTCAGCACTGTGTGAGCTGAGCATGGGGGGGAGAATGTATACTGTGGCGCACAAGTGGAGGTCAGAGGTGGGTTCTCTGCTACCACATGAGCTTCCAGGACTCTAACTCAGGTTGCCAGGTTTTCAACAGGTGCTTTACCCACTGAGCTATCATCTCACCAGCCTTTCCCGTATTTTTTTTTTCAGTTTTTCCTATGTGTATCTGTGTGTCTCTCTGCGTGTATTAGAGGGCACCGTGTGTATTGATGGAGCCCAAGGGTGACTTCAGGAATCACCCTGGATTGTGCGATCTCTGCTTTGCTCTGGAGTTTCCCAAGCTTCCCTTTCCAGGGCAAGAAGTGCAGGTTATCACCATTTCTACACCCCCCCTCCCCCGTGGAATCCAGGATCTGAATTCAGGACCTTCTGCTTCTGTAGAGGCTTAACTGAGCCACCTCTCCAGCCTCAATGTCACATTGTTGGTGCTTTTTTATGTAACTTGTGTGTGTGTGTGTGTGTGTGTGTGTGTGTGTGTGTGTCAGAGGGCACTGTGTGATCCTGTGGAGAGCCAAAGGTGACGTCAAGTGTCATCCTGCATTGCTTCTACCTTTTTTTGCTTCACTCTGGAATTTCCCAGTCTTCACCCACCATGACCAGAAGGGCAGGGCACCACCATTTCCGCCCAGCATTTTTACCTAGGACCTTATTTTTATTTTTCAAATAAATAAATAAACTATTTTTAAAGGACAAGCGAGATGGCTTAGCACATAAAAGTGCTTGTATGCAAGTTTAACAATCTGAGTTTGATCCTCAGAATCCTTACCACCACCAACAAATGGAAGGGGAGAACTGACTCCATGAGGTTGTCCTCTACATATGCCCTGGCGTATGCTCTTATACATGCATCATATACACATGAACTTATACACACATCAAACACACATGCACGTATACATGCATCATATGCACATGAACTTATATACACATCAAACACACATGCACTTATACATGCATCATATGCACATGAGTGCATTCACACACAAGAGCAAATAAGTAAAAATAACTTTAAAAACATGAAGGAGAAGCAGATCTGGGGAGAAGGTGGGGCCTGGAGCCTCAAGCCAATATTTCTAGTTCTTACCCAGGAGCAAGGCTCAGGAAGCTGGGACTTGACCTTGTTCACCTTCAGATGCTCTGCGTCTGGCGTGGAAGTTGGCAGGAAGACTAGAGCATCACGGGCCTTTCCCAAGGACTCTCTCGCGGCCGCCCTCGTGTGGCGGCTCTCGGACCCTGCCATTCATAAGGATGGTACTTGTGGCTGCCTTGAGAGTCCCTGCAAAGGTCAGCATGAGTGTGTGGACAGCGCCCTGGAGAATGGCTGCTAGACATGGGGACAGATGTTCTGTGACCCGCGGACCATGTGAATTCAGCCCCTTGGGTTAGGGGCTTTGTCTGCTTAGTTCACCACTGGGACCTCGACTCTCAGAACAGAGCCCAGTGGGCACTCAACAAAGAGTCAGATGGCTGTGCCTGTACCACCCCCTTCCCCCAGCACTCAAGAGGCTGAGGCAGGAGCATCACAGATTCAAGCAAGGCTGGGTTTGTTGTCCCCTGTCTCTTCTTGGGGGTTACAATGGAGTGTCCTTTTGAACTTTGCTCGGTGGCTGACCTAAGAAGGGCCTTAGCTTCTGTCTGATCATGTGGCAACGTGTGACATTTCATCTTAGAAGGAGACTCGATAAAGGTCAGGAGGTTCTCAAAAGTAAAAAGATTGGGGCCCAAGGGGAAGAAAGGCAGTAAACAACTGCAGCAACCGGCAGCAAATCTCCCAGCCGCCCGGAGTCTGGGGGAGACTGTGCGACCGGCAGCCCAGTAGCCCAGCAGCTCGGCAGTCTGGGGGAGACGCCCCCCCCCCATAGCAAGTAACGCACAGAGTTTCACCCACGCTGGAGTGGGAGCTCTGGAGATGGTGTTGCCTTTGAGCTGTCCCTGCTCCTGCGAGTGACCGTCACCCTATGCAACTTTATGCAACTCAATAAAGTCACTGGTTCCTTAGGTTGCACCTTGGCATAATCACTACTTGATCCATTCTTAAATTCCTATCTGGGGTGCTATCTTGCCAGGAAAAAGTCACATGGTAGGTACATATAGTAAAAGAGGAGGGAAGAGAAAGGGGGAGAGAAAGAGAGAGAAAAGAGACAGAGAGAAAGAGAGAGAGAGAGTCAGACAGAGAGAGAAAGATCATCGAAGTTCCACTGGAATCGAGAAACAACAGACAAATCCAAATGACTTTCCCATAGGACTGCTCCGAGCCTTTGCCATGTGGCGCTCAGTATGAACAATATACCATAGGGTGGTTTATGCCCAGGACTCTGGTATTGCTGTGCAGAGACCCAGCTACCAGCCAGTCCTCTCAGAGAAGTAGCCCAGTCTCGAGGAGGAGGGAGGAGGCTGGAGATTAGGCAAATTCCTCATCCCCAGGACCAAGCCCCAAACCAGCACAGGTGGTTCTTGGCCCAAGAAAGGCTGCAACTCGGCTGGAACAGGTTGTGGGGCAGAAATTACAACCTTTTCCCCCAGCCAGTGCCATAGCTGGGAGGGTCAGGGGTGGGTAAGACCCTCAGCCTGCTGTGGAGTGGTTCAGGGGTACTGTGCTTCAGGACAAGTGTGCATTCCACAAATGTTTGCTGAGCGCCTTGTAGATTCCAGGCCCGCTTCTAGTCAGCAGAGGTCTGGCTGTGGAGAAAGAAGGCAAAGGGGCTGTGCCCTCAGGAGGCTTACCTGTGTTCACGTGTGTGTGTACGGGTGCATGCATGTGTAGCCATGTTTGTGCCCACATGATCTCTCTGTCTTCTGGAACATTCTCTTATTCTCAGCTCATCTCTCTTCCACTGTCCCTGGTTATTGGTACGTGTTCTTGGTGCACTATGCAATCTTAGGGGCTCCTGAGTCTTGTGGGCTGGGCTGGTTAATGGGAGGTGCCAGCAGGCAAGGGGGTACAGAAGAGAGAGCAGCAGTGTGTGTGTGTCTGCATGTGTCTAACATATGCATTTGTGTGTGCATGTGTGTGTCTGGGTGTGTGCATGTGTGTACATGTGTGTCTGTATGTATTGCATGCTTGTATATCTGCGCATATGTGCATGTGCACACATATGTGCATGTGTCTGTATGAATATGCATCTGTATCTGTGTGTTTCTGTGTCTGTGTGCGCATCTCTCTGCATGTGTGCATGTGTTCATGTGTCTGTATGCATGTGTGTCTGTGTGCGCATCTCTCTGCATGTGTGCACATGTGTTCATGTGTCTGTATGCATGTGTGTCTGTGTGCGCATCTCTCTGCATGTGTGCACATGTGTTCATGTGTCTGTGTGCATGTGTTTGTATACACATGTGTGCATCTCTGTGCATGTGTGCACATGCGTGCATGTGTGTCTCAAGGGAGTCCTCCTCAGCTCCCTTTGACTACAGCTCCCTCTGGGTACCCCAACTTCCCCCAGAGTTTGTGCTTCGCCTGTCTGTCCCACATCGGACTCTGGCTTCCTCCTCAGAGGAAGAAATATGGCTGCTTGAGCTAATCAGGATCAAACAGAACACACAGATCTGAAGCAGGGGATTTCGTCCAGGGAGCCTCTGAGAAGCCGGCAGATGGCAAGGAACCCAGCTTTGCCACACTCCCCAGGTGGCAGCAGGAGCTGGTCCCAGCCCAGGTTTGTCTAGTGGCACCACGCAAGACATGCAAGGGGAGAAGTACGCTGGTCCCCAGCTCCCCCAGGACGCAGCTGTCCTGGGCAGCCAATGTCCGGCCCCTCCTCTTCCCACCAAGCAGCGAGGGGGCTCTAAGGACAGGAGCTCTGTGGAGGGAGGGAGAAGAGCTGGAGACTCCCCTAGGAACTGGGGAAGGCTTTGCAGCCAGAGACCAGGATCCACAGAGAGGGGCTGTGGCTGCCTCACTTCCAAAGCCCGGCATTCAGCCCCCACCACTGCAGGAGCACAGGCGTGATGACACTGCCTGTAACCCCAGAGCTCAGGAGGATGAGAAATTCAAGGTTGCCCTCGGCTCATACCGGAGTTCAAGGCCAGCCTGGACTACATGAGAGTCTGTTTCAAACAAGCAAAAACAAGCGAACAAACAAAAAGCAGCATCGAGCTTCTGGAACATGGCTGCTCGTTGGAAACCAGTCTGAAGAGGAGCCAAACAGCGGTTGTCCAGGTAACCAGGGGTCCTGGTTTGAAATGTGAATTGTCCCCCACGAGCCCATGTGTTTGAATCTTTAGTTGTTTGGGAAGGTCACGGCACCTTAGGAGGTGGAGCCTTGCTGGAAGGAGGGCCTTGAGGCTGGTCAGCCCCGCCCTCCTTCAGTGAGTGGGTCTGCTCTTGGGCTTGCAGCAGCTCTCAGTCTCCGTGATGGGTGTGACTTAGTCCGCCTCCAGCTTCTACCAGCCAGTCGCGCCTTTTCTGCCCCGAAGGACCTTATCTCCCCTCTGCAACCCGTAAACTGCATAAATCTGCATTCTGTCCCTCAAGTTGGTGGAGCCTCAGTGTTGTCTCACAACAATGGTGCAAGGGCGATATGGAGGAGAGAAGACTGAGAATAGAAACCGTCATGTAGGGACTGTGCCACCTTGGCTGGCAATAAAAAGGCTGCTTCTCCCTCTGCCTTTTGGGTTAGATGTTAAATGTGTCCAACAAGACCCCACTCTTCACAGCCCTGAGCAGTTACTCCTCATGTTGCTGATAAATTCATGACCAAATGGCATAAGGGAACAAGGGGTTTTATTCTAGCTTACGATGATTCTTGGTTACAGTTCCGTGTCCAGCTTGGCAGGAGAGCTCACACCAACACAGGAGCCGAGGGAACTGGCCACACCATATCTACAGGACGGCTGAGACAGGGACAATCTTGCCATACCAGCATGCCAACTTCCTTAACCATCTTTTTCACCTGTCCAGGCACTAGTCCCACCCACCATGAGCTGGGCCTTTCCTGCCAATCGGACAATCTCCTGCAGGTTTGCCTGGGAGGATTAACTCAACTACTAATTCTTCGCAGCTGTGCCCGCAGTTCCAGCCTTCACTTGTCAAGCTAATTATAGCTCGTAGCTAACTATGACGAAGCCTTAAGATGGAATTGTTGGCAGGACCCGCAAAGGGCGGGCCCCTCCTTCCCCAGAAGCACGCGGGCCCCTCCTTCCCCAGAAGCACGCGGGATTCTCCAGTCTAAGTGTAATATCCAAATTACCAGCAGGGAGCGCCCAAGAGCCATGATTGTTTATAGCATTTTTTTTCCCTATCAGTTTAGGTTAGGGTGTGCTTATCTCTGGGTGCGTTTGAGACAGATGAAAAGGTCTTCCAGGGTTCCTCATGAAACTTAAATTGAGTTTGGTAGACACCCCCACTATCAGTGCTAGGGACTGCAGCCCTTGGTGGAGGAAGGATAGAGGGATGGGCAGACAAATGGGTGGTGGATAAATGAAGAGATGGATGAAGGAGGAAAGGGAGTGGGGAGCCCCCCAAAAGAGAATAAAGTGAAAGGAAAGAGGAATGAGGAAGAAGGATGAGCGGCAAAAAGATTCTGGAAGGAGCTAAAAAAGAAACTCAAGTGACCCCTGGGTGGGGAGGAGCTGGGAGGGGGGGGGTCTGTGAGTGCAATGTCTGGGGCAGAGCTGACTCCTCCAGATGTTTCTGCTCACCCTGCAGGTGGTCCCCATCTCCTGAGGTGGGTGATATTAGCGCATGCTTGGGGAGCACTCCACGCGCCTCCAGTTGGGGAGCACTCCACGCGCCTCCAGTTGAGTCCGGTCCTCCCACCGCTGTGTTCCTCCAGTAGTGGGTGGTGCTCCTAGGGGGCCTGTGCTCCAGTTAAAAGTGGGCGTGGAGCAGGGGCAGGAGCGGGAAGCACAGGGCCGAGTGATAGTGGTTGTCCTGCCTTCCACTGAGTCCTGGAGGACTTGCTCCGTTGCTAAGTCACCTGTCCGGTTTGGATTCAGAGCCCGTCCTCATCAAGGTGAACAGTGAAGGGTTTTGAACGCAGCTCAGCTGCTAGAGAGTTTACCTAGCTGGGCTCCATTGCCAGCTCTGCACAAGCTAGGTGTGGTGGTGAAGCCTGCCACTGCAGCTCTCGGGAGACGGGCAGAGCGTTAGAAGTCCAAGGTCCCGAGACTGCAGAGGATGCTTGAGATCAGCCCGAGCTACATGAGACTCTGTCTCATAAAATGGAAGTAAAAAAGAGGACATCACTAATCAGTGAACATGTGCTGTCTGATGGCACCTGTTTTTGTTTAATTCTTCAAAAAAGAAAACACTTTATGGACTAGACAGATGGCTCAGGAGTTAAGACTCTGCCTCATAAGCAGAAGGACCTGAGTTCAGATCCCAGATCCCATGTAAAAACACCAGGCAGAAATGGCTCTGCCTTCCAGTAAATCCCAGAGGGAAGCAAATAAGAGGTAGAACAACTCAGGATGATTCCTGAAATCACCCTTGGGCTTCCATAAGTATACACAGTACCCTTTGATACAACACATACACACACACACACTCACACACAAAAGAAAAAATAGCTTTATGACAGAGAGAGAGAGAGAGAGAGAACAGGAGCGTGTATATCATAGTGTAGATGTTGCAGACAGACAAGTTTTGAAAGTTCTTTCCTTCCACCTGTGGACTGTGGGCATCGAATTTAGGTCACCAGGTCTGCAAACAGGTACACTAAGTCATCTGCTGGCCCTCATTCTTTTTTTTTTTTTTTTTTTTGACACATACAATATTTATCTGAGTTGATGTTGGAAGTAACAAAACTTAGTTGGAGCCAGGTGTAGTGACATCTCAGCATTTGGGAAGATTAAGATCATTCTCAGCTACATATGGGAGTTGGAGGCCAGCCTGCATTAGCTTTGTTTGAAAGAAAGAGAGAAAGAAAGAGAGAGAAAGAGAGAAAGAAAGAGAGAAAGAGAGAGAGAAAGAAAAAAGGAATCAAGGAAGGAAGAGAAAGAAAAAAGAAAAGAAAAGAAAAGAAAAACAAAAAACGGGCTGGAGAGATGACGCAGAGGTTAAGCCTTTGCCTTGTAAGCAAAAGCACCTGAGTTCAGACCCCAGATCCTATGTAAAAACACTGGACAGAAATGGCGGCAGCTTGAAGTTCCAGGCCTGGAAGGCCGAGAGCTTGGGAAACCCCAGGGCAAAGCAATAAGGAAGAAGAGCAATCCAGAATGATTCCTGAAATCACCTTTGAGCCTCCACAGGTACACACAGTGCCCTCTTGTGCACCCCTCCCCCCTTGTACACTTATGCCTATACATGAAAAACAAAACAAAAAAATAATTTGGAACCAATTTAAATACATATGGGCAGGAGAATGGATGTGTCCCAGGGTATCTGGAGAGGGCGATATTAAACTGTGCAAATCATTGAAACACCTGTGCGCCTATGAAGAGCTCTCAAAAAATCTCCTGGAATCACGAAGCAAATTTCAGAACCTGGTGAGATGGCTCTGTGGGTAAAGGCATCTGTGAGCAAAACTGGGGACCTGAGTTCAAAACCCGAGGATCACATGGTGAGTTGGAGAACCAACTCACTGAAAGTTGGTCTGACCTCCACACATGCTATGTCAGATGACTGTCTGTCTGTCTCTCTTTCTTTCTCTCTCTCTGTCTCATAAAGTGCCTTATAAAAAGCAATGTGCAGAATAACACAACCCATAACCAATATAGTTGGTATAACCAGGATGCCAATACACACAGATGGCATTTGCATACATGCAAATCAGCACTATGCCATGCCTAATAAGGGTGGGAATAGATTAATACACACAGCAAAGATTACCGGGGACCAGATGATGCCAAGCAGGGGGGGAGGGAGTGGACCTGCCAAGGGGTCTCAGGCAGCGCCTTTGGGATCTGGAGGCTTAGCCTGGCGTTGAGCCCCTGACTTCGGGGAAGGACTGGAAATGACACCCTGGCTGTTTCAATCCCTGTAACAACCCAGACAGGCTGACCTGGCTGGAGCTCAAGGAGGCGAGGGGCAAGGAGGAAAGGGAAGCCCCCAAGCACCCAGCCTTTGGGACTGGAGGTGAGAATGCACTCGTGTGTCCTGATACGGACCCCTTCCTGCCTGAGCAGACTGGCTGGCCGTCACCGAATGCGTGATGGTAGCCACAGGACAAAGAAGTTGTCCAAGGTGCTGTGCTCTGTTAACTGAGCAGGAAGGTGGGCTGTGGGGCTCTGGGTCCAGGGCTCAGGTGGGCTGTGATGCACGGGGTCCAGGGCTCAGCCCTTACCTTACCTACCTGCTAGTTGTTTAGGCCCACGGGGGTTTCCTGACTTCAGTTGTGCTTCTCCCCGCCAAAAGTCAGGGCTGGAGCAGACTTGACAGTTTTATTGCAGGAAGTTGGGGGGGGGTGTCTCTGAGCCAGTGACTTCCTGTTCAGGATTGTCAACGCAGACTCCAAACCCTCCAAACACAGAGTGTTCCAAGGCCGGGCGGCCATTCGTTCTGTCCTTCTTTCTGTCTTCCTTCTCTCAGTCCAACAGTGTGCCAGGGTTGCTGGACACTGGTGAGATAACAGAGAGGAGCCAGCCCTTGCCCTCCAGGGGCTCTGAGGCTGGTGTGGGGACAGATGTAAGAAAGAGCAGGTGCTCCATAGGCACTCATTATGTGTGTGGCTCGAAGAAAGCAGAAGCTGCGCACTGCTGTTTGAAGGCGTCTCTCAGAAGTTCATGTGTTGGAGGGCAGGCGGCGTGGCTCGGTGGGTGAGGCACCAACGCTCAGACCTAGTGATCTGAGTTCAATCCCTGGAAGCCCACATAGTGGAAAGAGAGAACTGACTTCTGAAACTCGTCCAACTTCCATCTGTGAACCATGACAAGAACGCTCTCTCTCTCATTTTCTCTCTCTCTCTCATTTTCTCTCTCCCTAATATAAAAATGAAATATTTTTTTAAAGTTGTCAAGTGTACAGGAATGCTTCTAGAGCAACACCATGCTTCTGGGACTCACCACTAAGCTCTGTCACATCCCCTGGTAGTCCCCAGGGACTCTCTGCCCAGCCAAGCCAGATTCTGTCTTGTCTCTGGAGACCGCTCTACATTTGAACCGTCTTTCAGAGGAGGCTGTGAAGCATTTTATGACACCAACTGGGTAGCCAACAAATCTATGCATGTCTGATGCTGTCTGCCTGATCTCATAGATCACCCCAAGGCTCAGCCTTACGAGACCTCCTGACTTCAGACTCAGATCCACGTGCTGGGGTCAACCCCACCCTGCATTGACGGGCCAGCTGGAAACTGGAGGTTCCCATCACTCCTTGGATCTGATCATTTGCTGGAACCCTGGGAAGGTCCTTGCTGGTGTTCACGGCTTTATCAAGGACGCGAAGAACAGGGGCAGGTCCGGAAGGGGTCCCCAATGAACAAGGTGCGCAGGCTGCCTTAGAAAGGCAAGCTCAGGGGCTGCGGATGGGGCTTAGTTGGTAGATTCCTTACCTGGCACACACTGATTCCCAGCACCATGTAAAGCAGGTTCGGTGGTGCACTCTTATAATCCCAGCACTCTAGAGGTAGAAGCAAGAAGCCCAGAGTTCACAGTTATCCTCTGGAGTTCAAGGCCAATCTGGGATACACGTAGGTTACAGGAGAACTTGTCTCAAAAAAAAGTGGGGTGGGGGGTGGGGCTGGCAGTTGTCTCAGTCATTGGTTAAAACCTTTGTCTCATAAGCAAAGGGACCTGCGTTCAGATCCCCAGACCCCAAGTCAAGATGCCAGGTGGCGTGGTGGTCTATCTGTAGTTCTAGTCCTAGAAGATGGGCCTGGGAATCCCCAGAGCAAGCCGGCTAGCCAGACGAGCCCTAATGGCATGTTCTGGGTTTAATTAGAGACCTAGGCTCACAGCGGTAAGGTGGAAGAGTGATAGAGGATGGTTCCTGATACCACTCTTGGGCCTCCATAGGCCCGCACACTCAAGTGCACTCGTGAACACACACACACCGTACGCACACGCGTGAAAGAAAGAAGAAAAGCACAGATCTAGAATGGGTCTTAGGACTTTTTCCAGTTGGGCAAACTAAGGCCCGGCTTACTCAGCAGCCAACCCACTTGTGGCATAGTGATAAGAGCCAGTTGTGTCTGGGTGTGCCTGCCACCTGCCAGGGCCAGCTTTTGTAGGGCAGAGACTGCTATCCTGCCTACCGATGAGAGATTGAGCCCCAGGAAAGGGACATCACCTCCTCGAACTCCCACAGCTACCCCAAAGCAGAAGCCAGACATTAAGCTCCTCCCTGGGGAAAACACGGGCTTATCCAGACAGTATTGACAGGACCCTGATCCCAAGCACAGGAAGGATGCTGGCCAGCTGAGCTGCCACTCAAACGATGGAAGGAAGCTGCCCAGACTTCCTGCGCAAGTCTCCCCAGAATCGGGGGACACAAAGACATGCAAATGTTGTTTTTTGACAATAAGCAGATATGAGAGGCCTGGCTTTGGGGGAGGCACCCCAGCATAGGAGCAGCGTTAAGAGATGACACAGAGGCAGAAGCAGAAAGCAGGTGAGATTACTCACTGGGTAAGGTGCCTGTCAGCAAAACTGGTGACCAGAATTCAGTCCCCAGCAGCCCACATGGTGGAAGGAGATAATTAACTTTTGAAAGTTGGCCTCTAGCGTCTCACTTGTACAGCATGACATATGAGTGTGTGGTATCCTCTCCTTCTCTCTCTCGCTCTCTCTCTCAATAAATAAATTTTAAATTTTAAAGTAAATTTTAAATAAATTTTAAACTAGTTAAGTCTTTGCCTAGTAATAAGGACCTGCATTCAGATCCATGTAATAAAGTGGTGGGTGGATATGGCCATGGTCTGCAGTTCTGGCCCTGGAAGGCAGTGCTTGGGAATCCCTATAAGGAGGTAGAGTAACACAGGATGATTCCTGATGTCACTCTTGGGCCTCCACAGGCACACACACTCAAGTGCCCTCTAGTATACGTGTATGTGTGCACCCCCACACACACACATGCACAGAGGGAAGGGGCTCCGTTACTCCTCCTGGGAAGCCCGGGTCCAAGGAGACACAAGCCGGCGAGGAGCCGTCTACAACGGGTGTTGAACTGTGCCATCGGCCCACCCATCAGCCTGGACACCTCAGTAAGATTCCTCTGCTGCATATCAGCATGGACACGGTGAGGCTGCCCCTGGGTGGTTTGGAGGTGCAGCTTTGCTGAGAGAAGATGACGCCCACTCACAACGGGGCAGAGATGGGTCCAGAAGGCAGGGATTCAGAGAGCAATCGACAAAGTGATTTAGTAGCTCCCTAAACTTCTTCAGAAACACTGGGTTGCGAGGGACGGAGCCTTGAGCTGTTCTATGTAACTGTGAAAGAGAGAGGAGACCCCAAAAGGCTGCAAGACTTTGGGATGTGTTTGTAGATGCTGAAAGGTCAGCCAGGGCATCCACTCAGCAACTGCCTCATAAATGGCTGCTGGGATTATATCATAGTGACATCAGAGAGCAGAGGTCAAGGACAGAGCCCAGCCTGTTCCTTTGCATTTTAAATATTTTATCCCTTTGAAGGAAAGGGATAGATGAGAGATAGAGATAGATAGATAGATAGATAGATAGATAGATAGATAGATAGATAGATAGATAGAAGATGGATGGATGGATGGATAGATAGATAGATAGATAGATAGATAGGTAGATAGATAGATAGATAAAGAGAGAACACTTATGGGTGGAGGTCAGAGGACAACTTTCAGAAGTCAGTTCTTTCCTTCTTACCATGTGGGTTTGTGGAGATTGAACTTGGGTTGCAAGGGGGAGGCACTTTACCCATTGAGCTATTTTGCTGGTCTTGCCAGGTTCCTTCAGACCTGACACTTCTGCCCGTCAGTATCTCATCTGAAAAATGGAAATGGAATGCTGTTTATGTTCGGGCATGTCCAATCTGTGTGTGTGTGTGTGTGTGTGTGTGTGTAGAAGAGGACAATGTGTGTGCCTGTAGAGGCCCAAGAATGACACCGGGCATCCTTCTAGATTCCTCTATCCCTTTATTGCATTACTCTGGGATTTCCCAGACTTCGCCTTCCAAGGCTGGAAATACAGGTTGCTGCCATTTCTGCCTGATTTCTTACATGGAGTCTGGGAATCTGGACTCATGTCCTGCTTTGGAGGCAAAGGCTACAGCCCCAGGGTCTCATGAACTCGGGCTGGCTTTGAACTTGCTATCGGAGGATGAGCTTGACCTTCTGATTGTCCTGTTTCCACCTCTCAAGTGGCTGGAATTACAGGCATTTACCCCCATACCCAGTTTGTGTGTTGAGCCTCTAGTCACGTTAGCTCCAACGGATGATTAGCCAGGGTCTTACTGCCTCAGAAATATGCCAGGGACCAGATCTCAAATGGAAGTCCTATTTGTTACGCACGCCGGTTTCTAGGGTTTGAAGGTCCCCACAGTGGTTAACATAGAGCCACCCAAGGTTTGACAATGACACACCAAGCTGGCCATAGTGGTGCAGTGGGCAGGCACCAAACAGGAAGAGCAGTTGTTGGAGACTAGCCTTAGCTACATTATGAGCTTGAGACCAGCCTGGGTTGCAAGAGACTTTATCTCCAAAAATCTAGGAAAGCGAAAGAACAAAACCAGCCAACCAAATTCCAGGGTATTGAGCAACTGGCTTGAGTGGGTCCCAGCAGTCCTGACGGCAGCTGTGCAGCAGAGCTTTCAGAACCGAGCCTGGAACATCGCATTCATCGTTACTACACGCTGGGCCCAGGCTGACCGTGCACCTTCCGTGTCCCCACTGTACAGAACCAGAGACTGAGGTCTGGAGACGCTAGGCTTCCCACCCCAGAGCTCAGCTTTAGCCAGCTGCTTGGCGCCCAGCCTCCCCTACATGTGTGGCCATCTTTCTTCAGGGGGATTCCCCAGGCCCTATAAACACAGGGGCCCAGTCCCCTCCCTGATGGCTGGCTTTGCCTCCAAATCCCCAAGGCGGCTTGGCAGGAGGCAGCTGTTGCTGGCCAGGGTCCCTGCCAAGCTCTGCCCCTGGTGCAGACCTCCTGAGAGCAGATCTGCCCTGACCTGCGCCTGCCATACCTGAGCTTGGGGAAGCGCTGCCTTTGGCAGCAGGAAAGTGAGGGGCCTTCCCCTCCACGGTAGCTGAGGGGTGCAGGCCTGTGATTCACACACTCTGTGGAAGGCTGCTGGAGGGAGCAGGCGCAATCCTGGCCCAGAGGAGACTGACAGTGCTGCAGGCGGGCTGGCTCGGTGCCACATAGAGGCTGTGAGGTGGCACACTGCCAATACGTGCTGGCACTGGGCAGGATGCCCTTCAAGCATCATGGGAGAGCCACGGGCTTTGTGGCTCTAGCTGTCCCTGGACTGATCTCACATCACACGATGTGTGATCTGGGCTTGCTTCCACACAAGGCTCAGGGTCAAGGGGCACTCCTCCCCTCAGTTCAGAACCCCAGGGGAGCGGGGCCACCGTGAGGGGTTCAGGAACAGGCTCTGTGTTAATGGGGCAGGTCCTAAGGTCTCCAGAGAAAAGCTGCTCCCATAACTCTGGGGAAGACAAAAATAGTCAGATGTGCCTGGACCCTTTTATGCTAAGACCGGAGCCTGGAGCGTCAATATTCTCTATGTGCACAGCGCAAGCTATAATGGGGCTGACTGCGCACTCTACGGCCCACTTTACAGAAGTGGAGACTGAGGTCTAGAGATGCTCCGCCACCCACCCCAGAGCTCAGCTCTAGCCAGCTACTTGGAGCCCCCCCTCCTGGCCACCTGGCCTCTCCATAATATAAAGCGGGGAGGGGACTGATGGTCTTGGAAGGGTGGGGAAAGGGTATTGACACTGATAGTACAGGAAGAGAAGGAGTCAGGGGATAAGCCTGGGTTTGTAGCTAGCTTGATGATGGAGCTACGAAACCAAGGTGGGAGGTGGTCCCGGTGGGGCAGCGGATGGGGATGGTGACTACATCCATTTAGTACATTTCAAGACCACAGATTCCACTTCACAGTCCTAAGGAGAGGAGAGGGGGTAAGAGAAGGCTGGTGTTAAACTGGGGTTCAGTGGGGCATCTAATTGCAGCTGCTCCATTACCCCTTCCTAAGTCCTGCCCGAATGAGAGGGTGGTCCACCCATCTCCCGAGATTCCTTTGTAAGCCTTGCAGACTCAGGCGTCAGAAGCAAGCTTCTAATTTTGGCCTGCTGGGCATGTGCCGGCAAGCCTCTTGCCCCCTCTGAGCTGGCGCTGACCTCAGTCAGAAACAGAATACTCAGGAGGGCAGCGAGCATGAGGTGGGTGAGCATGCGGGGTCCCACACCAACGGGGTCAGGTTCTGTGGCACACAGTAAGCTTTCCATGAAGGTCAGCTCCGCCAGGATAGGCCTGGGCCAGAGGTAGGCAGGGCTCTTCATACGCTGCCCATCCAGTGTCGCCAGGCTGGGAGTCGGCTAGAACCCATGGGTGTAACCTGGAGTGGGAGGTCTAACGACACAGCCACCCCTTGCCCATCAGAAAAGGGAGTTTCTATAGTCCTTCGGCGCCCCTGTCTCTGAAGGCCTCTGTGGCTCCCCAGCTGGCCTGCAGGTCCCCTGGCTTGGGGTCACCAAGAGGTAGGTTGTTGCTCTTCTTGGGACACACAGCTTTGCCTTCTGGGAAGATGGAGAAATAGCACATTCCTCCCGAAATAATCTTCGTGGAGCTATTTCCAGTGCTCTTGGTGCCCAGGCCAGAAATGGCCAGTGATCTGGATGCCTGGGTACTGTCAGGACAAACAGCCCAGAGGCCCAGCCTTCTAGTTGGCTGCCAGCCTGCCCGCCCGCCCGCCAGGCCCCCAGCCCAGAGCTGAGCCCAGCCCTGACTCAGGCCGCATCAGGGAATGGTGGACACCGCGTCCCTTGTTCACCAAGAGCTCTTCATCCATCTGCGGGGAGCCCCTGGATTCTTCCTGTCTGCACCCCCTCATCCACTGCAATGCCCGTCCTGGGATCTGAAAGTCCACCTCCAGTGACTGCACACTGTGGGGGTCCAGGACCCCAAGCTACGGTTGGGACTGGCTGTGCATCCTCTATGCCCCATTTTACAGAAGTGGAGGCTGAGGTCTAGAGATGCTCCGCGACCCACCCCAGAGCTCAGCTCTAGCCAGCTGAGTCAGGCGGACCTGGTCATTGGGAAACAGCAGCTGAAAACCCAGACTGGAGAGCGCCCTGGCAACTAACGGGCCTCCTGTCTCCAGCCCATTACTGCCAAAGGCCAAGAGGGCTGGACACAGCTCAGTAAGCGCTCGCTAATTCAGGCCTGAGGACCTGAGATTGGAACCCGGAGTCCACATAAAAAGGTTGGGTGTACCATGCACACTTGTGATCCCAGCATGGGAGAGGTAGAGACAAGACGACTCTGGAGCTTGCTGACCAGTCTTGCCAAATTGGCCAATTCCAGCTTCAGTGAGAGACTCTATAGCAAAAACTGGCAAGATAATCTCTGGGAGTAAGGAGTCTGTTCATAAGCCTGACGACTGAGCTTAAGGCCCACAAGCCCACATGGGAGAGAGAGAACTGATTTCTGAAACTTGTCCTTTGACCTCCTCTAGTGCATCATGGCAAGTGTGTGCACCCCCCAGTAATGTACCTGCTTGCAAGCTTGGAGACCTGTGTTCAATCCGCAGAAAGGAGAAAACTGAATTCTGAAAGTTGTCCTCTGACCTCCACTTGTGTCCTAACTATAGCATACTTGTGTGAAACTTTTCTCCTCTCTCTCCCCTCAAATATGTAAAGAAAATATTTTTAAAAATAAGATAATGGCATGGACTAGATTTAGCAATCAGCTGTGTGGCTCCAAAGTTTTACAGACACGGAGGATATCACCTGTTATTAATTCAGTAATATAAATATTTTGTATATTAACAATGCTGTTTGTTCATCATTTCTCAGTCATTTGATTTTGCGTTTTGGACTTCTTCCCAGGATCTCTTTTTTTTTTTTGGTCAAAATGAAGTATTGGTGCAGTTTGGAAAATAAATTATAAATAAGATGGAAAGCAATAGAGGTTGACACGTGACATTGACCTCTGGACCTTCCATACACACGTGTACACACATGTGCACATAGAGACCATACAATACCCATGCACATGAAAGATTAGGAACTCTTCTAGACCAAAGAGACTGAAGAGACCCAAGGACTAAAGGACTTGAGTCTTGGGTGGACCGATCATTGGGACAAAATGTTGGAGGGGCAGCCAGTAAAATCCAAATATGGATGTTGAGTTGACATTTTTTTTTATTATTTATTCAACTGTGCGCATGTGCGTGTGTGTGTGTGTGTGTGTGTGTGTGTGTGTGTGTGTGTGTATGTGTAGAACCACAGATGAATTCGCGAGCCACCATGGACGCCTCCGCCCTACCAGGACCAGAAACGCAGGCCGCCCCGGCTTCCGCCTGGCGTCTATACGTGGGATCTGGGATCCGAACTCAGGACCTTCTGCCTGCAAGGCGGAGGCTTAACCCCTGAGCCACCTCTCCAGCCCCTTGAGTTGACATTTTAAACCCCATCTATGTACCCCACACAGGACGCCAATAACAACCCAAAAGAAACATTCCAGGGCTGGTGGGTGTCTCTGTGAATGAAGTGCTTACCGCACAAGGGTGACCCGAGTTTGGTCTCTGGAACCTACAGAAAGGTAGAAGAAAAGAACCAACTCCACAGAGTTGTCCTCTGACCTCCACATGTGTGGTGCTTGTGCCCCTAAGCACTTCATTCGCATACACACATACACACATATTATTTAAGGAAATAATTCCACACCCAGTCCAGGTTAGCGAATCTGGAGTTAATTTGACTTACTGACTGAAGTATGGGTGAGGGTGTCTCCGTTATTGTTGCTGATAAATTCATGACCAACAGTTTAGGGGAATGAGGGGTTTTATTCTGGCTTATGATCGATTGTCTGGTTACACTTCTTAGTCCAGCTTGACAGGAGAGCTCATACGAATACCAGAAGCCAAAAGAACCGGCCATACCATATCCATTGCTGAGAAAGGGGCAAACCTCACTTGCCAGACTTTGAATCTGTCCAAAGATGCTGAAGGATGCAAACTCACTAAACCAGCTAAAGAGGCACGAGCGGCAGGCTCATGCTCATGGAATTCACTGATCCTACCAGCTCCCCCTATCTTATTTATCCACCTGCCTAGGAAATAACCCCGCCCACCACGGAGGGTCTTCCCCATCAGACAATCCCTGCGGGTTTATTTAAGGCCGGGCTTAACTATCAATTCTTCACAGATGGCCCCCAAACCCGGCCAGCAATTGTCAAGCTGATACCCGTATCTAACTATCACAGACGGGTTACTTCTAGGAGTGTGGGTGGCCTTCTAATAGCTATATCACTGAAAAGTCTTGTCCCAGCAGGGGTGAAACCATCCCACTCTACAATGAGCCGTCCCCCTCTTCAAGGGCAGCTAAGAGAATTACACACAGCTGAGGGGTGGGGAAGGGGGATGGGAGAGGGAGTGGCTGGAATCTCAGGTGAAGGTTAAACTGATCCTCTATCTGGAGTGTCTCTTGCAGCGGTCATTATACTGGAAGGACAAATGGCCGGACTGGTGATAGTGTGGCAGCCCCGTATCAGTGTGATTCATCCTGGAGCTTGTACACAAGTTAGAAGGCGCCCTTGCTTCCTGGGCATTCAGATACACAGGCTGAAGCCATCAGCGACGAGAGATGCCGTCATCTGCAACTTAATTCTCAACACCACAAGCACATGTGTGTGGATGAAGTGGTAAGTGTGGCAAAAATGTTCTTCATTAGCGGAGTTGAATGAAGAGCATGTGGTAGCTCATGATCTTCTAAGGTTTCACTAAGCCGGAGGATTTGTAAAAATGTGCTCAGTACTGGCAGATGAACGCAGGCGCCTGCAAATGCCTGGCAAGTGCTCTGCCACCGAGATACACTTCAGCACCCGCCTTGGGGTGTTTTTGTGGCACTAGGAGACTCCAGAGAGCAGACTCTACCACTGAACTACACAGCCAGCCCCTGCTTGTGTTTTTAGCATTCGAGGTAAGAAGGGGGGCGTGGTGGGAGGCCAGTGAGAGGGGCTCAGAGGGTAGAGGTACCTGTGCACAAGTCTCAGGACTTGAGTTTGATCCCTGGACCCCATGTGTTGCAGTTACTCTGCATGTGGCCGATAAATTCACAAGCAAACAGCTTAAGGGAACAAGGGGTTTTATTTTGGCTTAAGATTGTCTGGTTACAGTTCCTTGTCCAGCTTAGCAGGAGAGTGAGCACCCACACTAGCGCCGAGGGACCTGGCCACCCCGTATCTACAGGACTTCAGAGGGAGGGACCATCCTCACTTGCCAGACCAGCATCTAGCCAAATCTACCAAAGGATGCCATTCTCAACCAGCCCCCTCCATCGTATTCACCTGCCCAGAGACTAGTCCCACCCACCATGGGCCTTCCCCATCAATCGAATGATCTCCTGCAAGCTTACTTAGAAGAGGAACGACCTACCAATTCTTTACAAATGTACACACAGCTCTAAGCCTTCACCATCTCATTGACACCATAACTATGATACCACATAAGGGTGGATAGAGAAGACCGACTTTATGAAGTTGTTCTCTGACCTCCTCGTGCCTATCACAGCACGTGCACACCCCAACACACACACACACACACACACACACACACACACACACACACACACATACACACACACACACACATTAGTAATAATGATGAAGTTTATAAAAGAGTATGGTGGAGAAAAGCTCTTATGGGAAATACTGTGGAGACAAGAGGAGAGTTTGGTTCACTTGCTCAACACCCATTTTCTGGAAGAGTCCTGGGGACCAAGTCACAGCACAGGACACGGGGTTTCTCACAGAAGCCTTGAGGCTGGCCTCCTGAAAGAGGTTCATGCTCCATTCTGAGCCAAACCATGCAGAATTTCTGGGTGCTCTTGCTGTCCTCGACTGGGACCCCAAGGGACAGCTGCTGAGGGAGGCTGGATCGATGGTAGCTGATTTTCTTAGTTTTCTTTTTTGCTGTTGGGGCGATCATGAATACATGACCCCAAGAATTTAGGGAGAATTCCAGGTGCCAGTTGGTCATCACAGTGGGAGAGCGACACCAGTATCGGGAGCCCAGGGAACGGGTCACGCCACAGGAAGAGCTGAAAGAGGAGAGAGAACGAAATTGTACCTCTACCCTGCCAGTCTGCCGAAGCCAACCGCTTCTCTCTCCATCTCTCCCCCGGGAACGCCCCCACCCGCTATGGGCTGGATCCTCCCATATTAATACAATAATCTCTTCCAGCTCCTTCAGAGTCTTGCCTTAACTAAGTAATTCTCCATAGGGATACCTAAGGGCTCAGCTGACTCTGTGGTCAGGTTAACACTTAAAATTCACTGCCCCACTGGCCTGATGGAGAGAAGAGGAGAAACTGAGTCTGAAAGCAGTAAGCTGGAGGCGTGTGGGAGCGAGCACCAATCTTCCCATGAAACACCAGAAAAAAATAAACAACACTGGAAAATGGACACCCCGACCCCAATTCAGAAATAGGGCCCATTTGTCCTGGCAGGCTTACCGTGGCTCCCACCCTGATGTCGGGGTCTGACCAGAATGACCCCCTTGAGGCCCCTCCCTGCCCCAGGATTCCGTGATTCTATGACATGGTTAGTAGTCTGGAGTGGCAGCCTGTGGGGGTCCCCAGTGGAGAGCCAAAGAGGTCTTATGTCATCTACCTCCTAAAGAGACGGTGAGAGATGAGCCAGATTATGGCCCATGGGGGTCCCATCTGTCCAGGGAGGGAAGGGGGACAGACTTCAGTAGCCCCCTTCTTTTCTAGGGGACACGAGGTAGGGTTGGACCAGACAGGGAAGAGGCCAAAGTCTGGACATTCCACTCATTTTAGACCCAAAAGACAAGGGCAGCTGAGGGCTTAGAGGCAGGGAGAGGGGCTGGCAGCTGTTTTCCGGGTGGGGCAGGCTCAAATAATGCTCTGTCGTCATGGGGCGAACTTGAGAAGTCACTCGCCCGGCGCCAGTGAGGGAGGAGCCAGGGGCTGGAGGGCAGACCAGTATTGGGGAACCAGAGACGGAAGGGATCTCAGGCCTTGCACTGTCCTGGCCAGTGCCAAGGGAGGGGGTGTCTTACTTTCCATGGAGTACCCTCTTTGGGCCAGGAAGAGTGGGAATACCCACAGCCCCCTTGTTGGGTTGGGTGAAGAAATTCTGTACTGTCGGAGAGAGTCTGACGCTATCATTTGGCGTGTTTTTAGTTTATTGGTTTGTGTTTGTTTCTGAGGTAGCATCTTACAGAGCCCAGGCTGGCTTTGAACTCATTATGTAGCTGAGTTTACACCTTGAAGTCTTTCCCAAGTTCTGGGAATCTAGGCAGCCCCCCCACACCTCCACTTGACTTTTGGCAGCACCAGATCTTAGAAGTCCAGTCACCATTCTTTTCTCTCTTTTAATATTTTGTCTATTTGTGTATGTGATAGTGTGTGAGTGAGTGAGTGTGTGTGTGAGAGAGAGAGAGAGAGAAGGTGCACACTCGCATAGCATATAAGTAGAGGTCAGAGGTCAGTGGAAGTCAGTTCTCTCCTTCCACTATATGGACTCCCAGGAATTAAATCCGGGCCACCAGGTGTGTGAGCAGGTGCCTTATCCTTCTGAGCCGTCTCACCAGCCTCTAGCCCCATTCTTCAAGTCAGAGTCAGCCTGAGTTACAGGTTAGCTAGCACCCTGCTTATCTGCTTCTCCCTACCAGCCCTCCGATGGAGGAAGGCTGGGCAGGCATGCTAAGAATTCAACCTTAGCAAACTGCGGAGGAGGCAAGATCACCCCAGCCAACGCAGTATTGTCAGGGGGGGGGGGTCACCAGACAGCCCAAGAATACTTTACAGGTTGTAATTGTAAGCAAGTCACCCAGTCATCTCTAATCCTCAGCTTTTCCATTTGTCGACTAGGAATAGAATGTTGCTTCCTTCTTTCCTTTTCAGTAAGGATAATGAATCTATGCAAGACACTAAGTTTTGGGAAAGAGAAGGGGGAGAGAGAGACAGAGATCCTAGGCACATGGTAGTGTAAAGGTTGAGTGCATCCGTCAGCCCTGGGGGGGGGGTAGCTGTTTACTGTAACCTAAGGCCTGTCTTTACTTATACCTCTACCATTAGAAGCTCAGTCCTTTGATGTTTCTGGAATCCCGACTTCACAGATAAATGCAAGTTTTGGAATGTAGGCTCAAAAAAGAAGCTGCCCCACTGCTCTGGAGGACCTAGAAACCAGCTGTTGGTGCCTCTTCCTGCCTCCTGACCCCCCTCACCTGCCCTAATCATGTCATCAGGCTGATGGTCCTGGCCTTCCTGTCTCTTACCCTCCTCTCCTGCTTCCTTTTTTTTTCTTTTTTCTTTCATGTATCTGTGTATATGTACTGTGTACACGTGTGTGTGTGTGTGTGTGTGTGTGTGTGTGTGTGTGTGTGTGTGCGCACTTGGGTGTGTGTGCCTATGGAGACCAATGGTAATATTGGGAATCACCCTCAATCACTCCTCTACCTTACTGTTGTCAGCCTAGGTCTCTTATTAAACCCAGAGCATGCCTTTAGGGCTCGTTTTTCTTGTTTGTCTGGCCTGGTTATTTTGGGCTATTCCTAGGCTCTGCCTTCCAGGGCTAAAATTACAGGCTGCTGCCACCCCCTCCGATGTTTTTATGTGGAGTTCTAGGGACCTGAACTCAGGTCTTTTGGGTTGCAAGACAAGGGCTTTAAGCACTGACCCTCTCCGAGCCCTTCTCTCCTGCTTTCTAAGAAGGCCCCTGTCCCTGGAAGGAAGGGGGAGGAGATGTGGAGGAGATCCCTGGGGAAAAAGCCTAGAGATGTGAGGCAACCAAAGCTGACGCCCCTCTCTTCACTAGGTGGTCCAGGCAACCGACCTCCAAACACTGTCCCGCCTCAGCCACAAGCTAGATCAAGCCAACAAGAGGATGTCTGGTCGCCAGGTGAGCCGCCCTAACCCTTACAGCCGGGTAAACCATCCCAACAACGCATCCTTCCCACCTCAAACTCCAGGCTGGACCCAGTGCCCTAGCGCGAACACCTGCAAGGGCCTGCATGCCCAGCTTCCAAACAGCTCCTACTCCAGCAGCTGCAGCGGTCACTCGGAGCAGACTGTCAGCCCCACTTCTTCCAGATTTCCCCTGGGGGGCATCTGCATGGACCGGCACTATAACACCAAGTGCGAGGAGACCGGTCACGTACTGAAAGGCCCCGCGGTGGCCCGAAAGCCAGCTGGTCACCACAGCAGCCCCCACTGCCTCTTGTGTACAGACCGCCCCTCCTGCCCCTCCAGCCCCACCTTCCTGGACCAACTCATCAAAGGCATCGACTACCTGGACCGATCTAACATCTTCAGTAGTAGTTACCCCAAAGCGCTGAGCCTGCCCCAGCTGGCGGCCACCTACCTGGAACGCGCTGCCAACTCTCTCTACCTGGACCAGCAAGAACACACCCAGTCTCGCAGCTACTCCAACCCCAGTGCCAACGCCACTGCCCCTGACCACCCTCCCAACAATACCTGCCTGGTACCATCCATGTCCAACCACGAGGCCAACGCTCTGCAGTGCTTGGCTGAAACCCAGGGCCTGAATTGCCAGCACCGGCCCCACAACCAGAGCTTCGGTCCCGAAACAACGCAGAGGTCGGGGATAAAGCTGCCCGAGCTCCCTCTCTTAGGCAGCGGACTCTTTTCTTTAGGCCGTCTCCCCAAAATCTGGGAATCCTTGCGCTCCGGCTGGCATGCTCCCGAACCCATCTCCAAACCCTCTAACTGGTGGTAACATTGATGCCAGCCGAATATAATGGGCATGGGGCCATCAGGCCACAGTGTGTAAAATAAATTGTCTGTGGCAAAAACATCCTTCGAAGGCTCTGGGGGTGGGAAATGGCCGTGTCGAGGGAGGGTTACGAACTCAAGGACAAGTAGGGAAGAGCTAAACGTGTGCACTGAGCTGAGTGATGATGGAAGGATTTGTGAGCCGGGGTCGTCCCCACTGAGCTACCTCGCCAGCAGGGGGGTGGGGAGTGTTGGAGGTTGGTGAGGAGCAAGGTGTGGGGTCTAAAGTTTGCTGCCTTTTGAAATGAACTAAGGGGTCTGATCATTTTTCCCCTCCAAGGTGGGATGTCAACTGTGTTGCCTAGGCTAGAATTCCTGGCATAAATGATTCTTTTAAAAATTCATTTGAGAGAGAGAGAGAGAAAGAAGAGAGAGAGAGAGAGAGAGAGAGAGAGAGAGAGAGAGAGAGCGCAATCCTTTTGCTCAGTCTACTATTAGTGAGGACCACAAGCTTGCACTGGCTTCGGGCTTGATTTTTATTTGGGAGGGGGTTGAGTTATTTCTTTTTTTTCCACCATGAGCAAGATCCAGGCATCAAACCCAGGTTGCCTTTGGGCTCCAGTATCCTTATCTACCAGCTCAGCTCCCCACCCTCCCACCCCCCCACACACACACTGTTTTTGAGACAGGACCTGTGATGTGAAGCTTTTCCTGGGGAGATGCCACACAAATGCCCACCCACTCCAGAGAGGGCTTTAAGGAGGGTCCAACCTCAGGATCAATGCCAGACACTGATTCGGGTTACTTACAAACAACCTCCTGAACTTATGTCCTCTAGACCCTCCCAGGACCTCTAGACCTCGGTGGGCATGTGCAGTTGGGATAGAACTGATTATTAGTGACTGGGAAGTGCTCCAAAGAGCAGCCACAATCTCAAGAGAGGGTCCAATGACTCTCTCCGACCCCTCTGTCAGGGACGGAAGGTCAACAGTTAACGGGCTAATCTTGATCTCCTGGGAGCTGAAAAAGATGGCGGCCGTTTTGCTCAGAGGAATACCATACAACAGGGTCTCATGTAGCCCAGGCACAAACTCATTATGTAGCTGAGTGTGACTTGAACTCCTAAACCTCCTCCTCCTACCTTTTTTGTGCTGGGATTACTGGTGTGTAGCACGACACCTGATTTATGTGGCACTTGGAGTGGCACCCAGGGCCTTTCAAATGCTCACGTAAGCTATTCCACCAACTGAGTTACATCTTTAGTCCCCACAAGCGATCCTTCTTGCTCAGTCTCCTGTTAGCGGGGACCACAGCCTTGCAGTGGCTTCGGGCTTGATTTTTATCTGTGAGCAACAAGTTTTAAAATGTCACAGCGCCCTGTGAGCTGAGCAAAAATACTTGTGAGGGTGAAACCCCTCAGATCTCAGGAATCTCTGCTTTATGCCTTGAGTGGGTCTCTGGAGAGGTTTTGAGCCTCCCTTAGCCTGGCTGATTTTAGTTCTGTTCTTGGGGAGCAGAAATGTGATAAGAAAAAGAATAAACACAGAACAGGGTGCTTATGACACAGTGGGGACTGTTCTAAATCCTTGAATATTTTCTTCCTTCTCCCCTTCCTCCTGTTTCCTTCCTTTCATTTTCTTTCTTTCCTTCCTTCTTTCTCTTTTCCTCCCTTCCCTTCTCCTTCCTTCTTTCTGTCTCTCATTGCTTCCTTCCTCCCTCTTACTTTCTCTCTTTTTCCTTCCTTCCTTCCTTCCTTCTTTCCTTCCTTCCTTCCTTCCTTCCTTCCTTCCTTCCTTCCTTCCTTTCTTCCTTTTCCTTTCTTCTTTCATTTTCTTCTTCTTTTTTTCTTTTGAAACAGGGTCTCACTATGTAGCCCAGGCTGATCTAAAACTTTCTATCCCCAGCCTCAGCCTCTGGCAGTGCCACCATGCCTAATTCTATAGTATTTGTTCACTACCACAAGGGCTGGGAATGTAGCTCAGCAGGGAGTGTGCTTGCCTAACATGCGTAAATCCCTAGCACTTGGGAGGCTGTGGCAGGAGGATCAGGAGTTCAAGACCAGCCTGAGCTTGTCAAGATCTTCTCTTGAAGCAGCAATGCCGACAAAAGCAGTGTGTGCGTTTCCAAGAGTGCGACATGTGAGTCTCTAAAAATGCTTCCGCTTAACTCATGTGCCAGAAGTGGAGGTGAGGACTGCGACTCAGGGGAATCGAGCTCCATACACGCATCCCTGGGCAGCAGGACAAGAAAGAGGTGGCGAATGTTTTAGACTGAAGTGCTAAGCTAACATGCCGAGAGGCTCACAGTCATTTAATTACCATGTAGATTCCTTTTTTAAAATTTTTTATTATTTATTCAATCTTGCGTGTGTGTGCGCGTGTGTGTATGTATGTGTATGTGTGCATGTGTGTAGAACCACAGGCGAATTTGGGAACACCATGGACGCCTCCACCTCCTCCTTGTTTACTCTGCCCTGGGATTCACAGGCTCCGCCCTACCAGGACCAGAAGTGCAGGCTGCCCCCGCTTCTGCCCTGCATCTATACGTGGGGTCTAGGATTCGAACTCAGGACCTTCTGCCTGCAAGGCAGAGGCTTAACCTCTGAGCCACCTTTCTGGCCCCACCACGTAGATTCTTTAAGGAACATACTGCTGTTACCATTTTATAAATGAGGATACTGAGGCACGGGAGCTCAGGTGTGAATGATTGTGTCTAACACGTGCTTGGCATGGTCAGGTGTCCTGCATACGGAGCAGATGCCCCAGCATCTTTAGCTTCATGATTACAGCACCGTGAACGTAATAGGTGCTCTGCCACACATCCCGTGGGTGCACCATGTGCGGTACATGTCGTCATAGCACTCAGTACATCGTGGATGCTCTGACTAGGTTTGCTTCTTGCTTGAAGATTGCATCACGCCCTGTAGGGACAGGATCTCTGCCCTCTCCCCAAACCGCTTCCTGGGATGGATGCTCACTGCTCACAAATCGCTTCCCCAGGGGTCCAGAAGAAAGAAGCAAGCTAGAGAAGGGGAAGCTCCAAGTCCTCAGTTTAGACACATCTGTAGGGTGCATGTAAACAGGAAGCAGCACACTGGCTGCAGAACAATGCACAGCGCCTGGTGTGCGGAGCGGCCTATGGGTCCCCGCAGCTGGGGGCGGCTAAAGAAACACCTCCACTTTCCAGGCCTGTGCAACCATTCTCTTGTCACTGCACTACTACGCCTGGCATTGATATCCATGATCCGAACAGGGGAGGGGAAACCGGAAACAGGTGTGTTCCGATCAGTAGTAAACAAAGGGAAGTCTTCCCTCCGGACCACCAGTGATCTCAACTGTCCGATGTTCTTTCTCATTTGCTGCTTGGTACCGGGGCATAATGCAATTGGTGTGCTTAAAATCCAGCGTGGGGGTTGAGGGTGAAGTTCAGTTGGCAGAGTGTCTAATGCACGCCAAGTCCTGGATTGGATACCTAGCACTACAAAAGCTTAGCATGGTGGCATGCACCTGTACTTAGCGCTTGGTAAGTGGAGGAAGGAAGATCACAAGTTCAAGTTCACCCTGAGCCTCATCTACAGTTTCTTTTCATGCTGCTGATGAATACATAGCCAGGCAGCTTAGGAGAACAAGGGCTTTAATTCTTGCTTATGACTCTGGTTACAACTCACAGTCCAGCTTGGCTGGAGAATTCATGTTGATATCAGGGACGGAGGGAGCTGGCTACCACACACCCAACAGGAACTGCTGAGAGGGGCAAACTTTCTTACGGGCCAGTCTGCTAGTCTACCAAAGTCTGCCAGATTTCCCAGCCAGCTCTCCATCTTACCCAGGGAACGCCACCCCCCCCCCACCGTGGGTCCTCCCACCTCCATCAGATAATTTCCCACAGGCTTGCTCAGAACATAACTACCCATTCTTCACAGATGTGCCCAAAACCTCAACCTTCAACTGTCAAGTTGATACCTGTATCTATATCACAGCTATATAGCGAGTTCAAGGTCAACCTGAGCTACAAAGACACTGTCAAAAAGAAAAAAATCCAATGTGGTCTCTTTTGTAGATAATTTGATATTATTATTCTAGCAGCCTAAAAACTAAACACCGCCTTTTGAATTATCAATGTGTGTGCCAGACATATTCTTGACCATCACCTGACCCCAACCTTTTCCTTCAGCCCACCCATTCCTGACCCAGCTTCCCACTGCTATTTTATCGTCTCTCGTCTTTTCTGTTGATACATGCGAATATCCCCCCCCAACACATAACAGTGTATCTCAAAGTGTGCCCCTACCCTCAATCCCCTTTTGGATTGAGATCAGCTCAGGGGGTCAAGAGCCCCTATCCTGCACAGGGCCTGGGTTGCTCACATCATTTTTTGGGTACCCCTCCCAGCCAGAAAGGAATTTATGGGGAACAATTGAACAAAGCTGGGAACTCGGAGGGAGAAGGCACAGGACATTCCAAAAAGGTTTCTCCCCGTCTGCAAAGGACATCGCGCAGTTCATGGCTTCCTAAAGAAAATCATGAAAGAGACAGAAAGTCGGCCTGGGGGGAAGGGCAGAGTGGGCCAGAGGAAGGAACAGCCCGCCCGGGAGTCAAGAGGCCTGTGGCCGGGGCCTCTCTCCGCCACTTGTGTTCCTGTGGAGGCCTCTCCACTTCTTGGTTTCAGATTTGTGGTCCTTAAAATCGGAGCTACAACAAGAACACAAGGGTGTACATCACACCTGTTCCCAGGGATGGTCGGTTAGTCGCGAACACCTGTGACAGGATAGGGTTATCAAATCACAGGGTGTCCTGAGGCATAATATCAATGGGTTGTTAGAAAGATTATGTACAGGGCTGGCAAGGTGGCCCAGTGGGTCAAGATGCTGGCCAGCAAGCCCGAGGAGCTGAGTTTGGTCCCAGGAACCCACGTGGCGGGAGCACACTAGCTACTACACGCGCATTGTGGCGTGCGTGCCCACACACACACACACACATACGAAGCAAACATTCAAAAGAGAGGGAGGGATATTCAGTGCTTGGTCTGGGTGTGGGGCTCAGTAGATAGCGTGTTTGCCTGGGATGCACCAAGTCAATCCCAGTATGGGTAAACCAGGGATGGAGACACACGACTGTCATTCCGTCACTTGGGAAGTGGAGGCAGGGAGATCAGAAGTCTTCCTTAGCTACCTCTGTGCTACCTAGGGACAGCCTGAGATACAAGAAACCCTGTCTCAAAAAGAAAAACAAAAAGAGGAAAAACACCCTCCAACCAATTGGTATTAGACCTCAGGGCATCCTGTGATTCATTAACCCTGTCCTGAGGCAGGCATTACACGCATGCAAAGGGATGGTGGGTGCTATCAAAGATACAGATTAACAAGCAGCTTGTGCCAGATTAGATATAGATAGAGGCCCTGGGTTCTGTCCGTCCCCACACTGATGGGGAGAGAGAGACAGAGAGAGAAAGAGAGACAGAGAGAATGCTAACTCATGCTAATATATCTAGGTGCTGCTTACAATATGGAGCGAGGACTGCCAGGAGAGACAGGTCAGCTGGGCTAAGTGGCACCTTAACCATGCACTGACCAGCTGACCAACACTCGTTAGCAAACTCTTTATTTCCCGCTGGTGATAGATCCAGTTTGGGAACTGGCATCCACCCACAGATCCACGTTTAAGGAGCCCCGGTCTTTACTGACACACAGAACTGTGTTTATAAACACAGTGTTAAGTGAGACAAGGGAGACACAGAACCGTCCATCCGTAGTCACTGACACACGTGGCAAGGGACAGAGCCTGGGTGGAGAAGGATCGTGGACATTAGCCGTGCTCCGACCACCAGCCTGCGTAGGGGTCCTTATGGCTGAAGCCAGGGCCAGTAGGCGAGAATGCAAGGGGTGTATAGGGGCCACAAGAATTCCAGCTTGGCTCTAGGGGTTCGGTGGTAGGGACCACAGAGGACAGATGGAGAGTATAAAGACCATTTATGGTCAGCTCAACAGCCGGGCTCTGGAACATTTGTGAAGCCCGTTCCCAGCAACACACACCCTGCCAGATGTTAAATTTTCTGGTAAGAACCAGCCGGGTCTGCCCGAGAGGGTCAACATGTGGGGAAGAGTGAAGGTTTCCAAACTTTTTTTTTTTTTTTAACCCAGAGAATCTTTTCCAAGAAGTCTCTGAAAGAATAGGGAGTTTGAAAGTTTTCAGTCATCCTTAGCTGCATATTGAGCTGGGGTCAGCCTGGGTTACATGAAACCCTTTCCCAAACACAACACAAAAGAAAACAAGTAATCAAAAAGCACTTGTGTGCTCTCCAGAAGTGTGGCAGTGATTGAACAAGAATCAGTGTTAGTTGTGACCAGCAATGATGCTTTATCTTGGCCTAATCATAAACTAGAATCTGGTCTGGGGACGAATGTTTGCCATCTACGGTCCTCTGCAGTTTGAAGCAGGGAGACCGAAAGCTCAAGACCTGCCTGGGTGACAACTTGGGCAGAATAGCTGAGATCCTGTGTCAAGTAAGAAATAAGAATGCTAAAGGTGTTACCTCCCTGGCTGTGAGTTTGGTCTCCTTTTGTTTTTAATATACTGAAACACAAACAAAATAGACAATAAACCCAGAAGAGGAACATTTAGGTCACGTGTCAGACTTAAACCAACTCGTTTTTGCACCCAAGTGACCAAGTGTCAACTCTGCTAGGCACTGACTGCTTCTTCCCTGGAGTTATAAGTGGGAACGAGAGGTAGCAAGAGGGTCATATTGTCTGTGTTCATGAGATCTTAGGGCAGGAGTCATCCTCAGACCATCGATTGTTGTCAAAAACCCTCAGAGAGAGAAGTATAGGACTATGGGAACCTTGGGGGCATGTCCTGGGTGGAAACCAAGGTGGGTCTTCTGGGGCAGGGGTGGAGTCAGGTGACACGTGGAGGGAAAGGAACTACATGTGCAAAGAGCAGAATGAAGAGATGGACAAACTGGTTACGACTGGACTTTAGCAGTTCCCTACTTGCTGGGGTGTGTGTGTGTGTGTGTGTGTGTGTGTGTGTGTGTGTGTAGGTTCCACTCACTGTGTTCTTAGAATAACATCCTCTCTTTGTCCTCTTCTCCCACTCTCTGGCTCCTTGTCTCCATTCCCCACTCCTTGCCCCAATTCCTCTTTACATCAGTCTGTGCTTCCACACCAAGCCTAGGACACAACCTTCTTCTGGAACCATCTGTTTTCCCACACGGACTTTGAAACCCTCAGGCGCCGTAAGCGCTTTCATTACTCCAAGAACGCAGTGTTACAGCCGCTCAGTCCATACAGGGTTCATGTTATCCAAAGGGACACCCTGGGGGCAGACAGAACCCACAAGGTACAGAGGAGCGCCTATTCGTTTGCTTGGAAGCACACCTTTGTGACAACAACTGGCTCGATAGCCCGGTGAAGTCCTAGACCCACAATACCCCCCCCAAAAAATAAAATGAGCTTCTTGCTCATCTAAGGCATAGAAAAGATTTGGAATCCAGGAGAATCTGGGTCCTGTCACTTTTGGACAGGCAGACAGATGAACCCCACACTCTAGCGACTTTCCAAAAGCCTCCACGCTCCTGTTTGTCAGAAGCTGTGGCAGGTCTGTGCCAGTGGTCCCGCTTTTCCTATGGACTCTCGGATGGAGGCTTGAGTCATTCCTGTCCCAGAGACTGTGACAAGCACCCTGAGACATGAGCACATACAGCGCAGTCACGAGACTCAGAAGCACGGGGCATCTGTATTTTCCTCTCCCAAGCCATATGCGGAGAAATTTTGGCCCAGCTAGGCAGCGTGAGAGCATTCCCTAAAGATACCACTGCCTGGGAGCTGCGAGCCAAGCCCCTATTGAAAGGAGAGGAAGCAGAATAAATAGGTGCATGACTGGTCCCCCATACCCCTCCACTGGGTGGGGCTCCTCTGGCGGCCATGCTGAATGAACCCCATTTTCCTGGCTCCTTCCAGCCTTCCTCTGCCCCAGCTTCTCATGTCTTTCTCCAAACTCTTTCAGGAAGCAGGATGTATAGGTCCGGGCTCGTCTCGACTTAACATCTACAAAGAATTGCTTGTTCCCCTTTCCCTGTGCCCGGTGAGCACATCACACAAGGAGGCAACTGACTGTAACTTCCAGGGCCCGAGGTGGGGAACAGACACTGAGGCAGCTCCGGCGATGTGTCATGGACGCTGACCCCTCCGAGTACAGCCAAGGCCTCGGAAAAATCCTGCCACCAGCTTGGCCAGCTGCCAACTGTGAAGTCAGCCTTCCTCATCAGACAGGGAGTTCCCTCCCACCAGGCTGCCCGACCTCCCCCATGGGGCTGGAGATCGGGGCTGCTCAGTCATGGGATTGGAGCTGGGGGAGGGGCTGACTTCATTTCCCTCTCTCATCAAGTTGGGAACATACTTGGAACTAGAATCCCAGCATTGGAGAGGTAAGAAGGTTGCCAGTTCAAGGCCAACATCCACTTCATAGAGAAACCATGTCTCCAGAAGAAAAAAAGAAAGAAAAGAAAGAGAAGGAAAAATAGCTGTGAAAGAGCGACTAGCGGTTATAATTTTTTCCCCTGGGAGGTGTCTTGTACCCCAGGCTGGCTTCAAGCTCCCTATATAGTTGAGGATGACGTTGAATTCCGAATCCTACATCTACCCCTACACGAGTGCTATAATTATGGAAGCATGTCACCACACCCAGTTTATGTGATGCCGGGAATCAAATCAAGTGTTTTATGCAAGCTAGTTGAACAATCTATTTGTTGAGCTACACCCCCATTCCTGAAAACCTAATTTCTTTCGTGTGTGTGTGTGTGTGTGTGTGTGTGTGTGTGTGTGTTTACATGTGGGTGGACACAGTGTTTGCATATCCACGAATGCACTTGAGTGTGTGTGCCTGTGGAGACCCCAAGGGTGACATCCTCAACTACTCTTCCACCTTACTGTTGTTGTTGAGTCTGGATCTCTTATCAAACCCAGAACAGGCCATTAGGACTGGCATTTTTTTCTCAGGTCCCTTTGCTTGCAGGACAAGGTCTTTAACCACTGAGCCATCTCCTCAGCCCAGAAACTTTTTTTTTAGAACGAAACTTTAGTTCACCGTAATCACAAACCCACCCTCAGGGAGGTTAGCATTGTCTTGCCTTCTTCATGAGACTGACTGTCCATGAGTTGTTTGGGACGCACAGCTAACTGGTGGAAACTGTCTTCTCTCTCAGACTGAGAACAGATGAGTCAGGACTATATCCTTCTTCATTCCTTTCATCAGAACTGGGGCCACTGAGGATCACTACTTGAGCATGCGTTCTCTGTCTGCCTTAGCCCCTTGCCAGTAGCATATGCAGACCTTATTAGGTGCTGTGCCTGAAGCCTGGGCAGGGGCCAGGATGTTGGTGGGGGCCCAGACTCTTCACAACTCTGAGCTGGTTCCCCAGAAACATGCCCACAGGCCAGAAAGGAAAGCAATCTTTCTGTGGTGTCTGTGTGGAATGCAGGTCAGAAGCCCAGTGTTTTTGCAGTCCCTCAAGTGCCTGGCCCCTATCGCAGGGAACAGGCCTTCCGGACAGGCCTGGCGCCATCCAGTGAACTGGACATTTCCTTCTGTCCACAGCCCACCTCTCTCCTGGCTGTACAGCTGGCCGGGAGTCTCTGGAACCTAGCAACTCACAGGAAACAATGGAAACTTGGGTTATAGTCTCCTCCCTCCATCATTACTCAAAGGGTTTCCCTCAAAGATACACACACACACACACACACACACACACACACACACACACACACGTTTCTTTATGTTTCTTTTCCACTCATCAGCCTGGGCGAAGAGGCACCTTGCATACAGCAGTGGAGAGTCCCGGGGCTGGTGTGGACTGGGATGGAGGTGGAACACCGGCTGTGATTTATTCTGAACATCTGAGCTTTAGCAGGACCTGTCTGCCTATCAGCCAGGGTGTGGGAGCTGGTACATCTTTGGGGCTATGACTTATGCGAATTAGAATAGGTCGTGGGTGACTCAGGTGGACCATGGCGCAAAGTTGTGTGATAAGTACGTGAAAAAAAATGGAAAATACATAGATCGGTAAGCATGTGATAAGTGATGTAGGGCCTGCATATGAAATGTGTGTGTGATCAAGCAGTGAAAACATCTACCTGTACTTCCTGGCGTGATGGGGTGCACATATGTAAGTCTGTGTAGGACTGTTAACATGATGAGAGGCGGAGGGTAGATGGAGGTTATAAGCGAATGAGCACCTGAGTCCCCACATGAGTCCTGAGAGGACTGTTTGTATGTGATGACTAGATGCAAACATGAAAATGCTCTTGGATAGTAGAAAAGTTTGTGAAGTGCTTGGAAGCTGTGTGACAGCTTGGGGATGCAGCTCAGAGATAAAGCTCTTGTTAGCATGCATCAAGTTCTGGGTTCTATCGCATAGCCTAAAAGCAAACCCAGGGGAAAAAACCCTTAAGTTTTCATTGTATGGGAATTAGATCGGCTGACGCAGTTGAACTAAGAAGCTCGAACCAAGAACGCAGCACACACACTGCAGATGCCTTAAGCTATGTGCAAGTGAGTTTGCGAAAGTGTAAAGCCACGTGTGTGTGAACAGGGGAAGCAGGACCTGGGAGCTGGAAAGCAGCTGGCTCCTGGACTTTTGTGTGGCGCACGCAGGGTGTGGGTAGGTTTTAGGAGTGTGGAAGTTGGTGAGCTGCGTGGGTAGGCATGCATGCACGCGTGACGGCCTCGGTATCTGGCCTGGCTCCGTTCGGGTTGCATCCCACACTCCAGGCCGCGTCTGGCGACGAGCCGGCTGAGCCGCGGCCGGCCCTGGCCGAGGGGGCTGGGGGCCGAGACAAAGGCGGGGTCGCCTGAGCAGCCCGCTCCAGCGAGTCTAGCTCGCGGTCCGAAGGCGGGGCGGGTTGCTCAGGGGCGGGGTCCAGCTCCACGGGGGCGGGGCAGGAGCCCCGAGGGCGGGGACCTGGCGGTCCGGGCTACGGCTCGGGGGCGGGGCATAGCGCTTTAGGACCGGGGCTCTGGGGGCGTGGCCCGAGAGCCGGGGGCGTGGTGGGCGCTGTGGGGGCGTGGCAGGAGGCGCGGAGGCGGGACCGGGCTCTCCGGGACCAGGCGCCTCGGGGGCCGGGCGCGCGCTGCGGAGGCGGGGCCGAGAGCCGGGGGCGGGACGGGCGCTGAGAGAGGCTGGGGCGCGGGGAGCGGGCCGCGCCGTCCCGAGGACTCCGCAGGACAGCGAGCTGGCGGCAGCGGGCGGCGCCGAGCGAGCCAGCGAGCGAAGCCGGGCCATGGGGCGGCGGGCAGCCGGCGCGCTGCTGCTGGCCTTGCTGCTGCACGGGCGGCTGCTCGCGGTGAGTGTGCGGAGCGGAGGGCCGAGGGCTGGGGGGCGCCCGCCAACTTGCGGGGGACGCTGGTCTGGGACGGCCGCGCCTGTGCGGGACCCCGGACCCGCACGGACTGGCGCCACCCCGCGGCGTGGGGCTGGCCGAGGAAACAGTCGGGAGACCCCGCGTGGGTTCTTGGACCGGCCCGGCCCGCGTGGAAGCTCGCGGGTCACCCGGCCACGTTGTTGAGTCTCTGGGCATGGCCCGGCCTGCCGTTCCTGGGGGCCAGAAACTTCCAACAGAGTGAGAACTTGGCAGGGCAAGCAGATGCCCCTTTCTGCTGCCAGCTTGGCAGAAGGGGTACTCAGTAGTGACGGGGACCCTGTCAATCTTCGCTGAAACTTTATCGTACTTATTTATCCCCTTGGAGAGCTTGTAAGCCAGCAGGCAGGCATAACTGAAAACTTGGAACAAAACTGAGACTTGTGGGGAACCTCCCCAGACCCTGGAGTTCTCCGGGTCAGAAGCCGAATCAATTCCTGCCCTGCTCTGGGTTCTGGTCCTGGAGTGAGCTGGTTACCCTCCCGAGGCCGGCCCACGTGGGTCATAAAGGAAACCCAGAAAGCGAAGCCGCAGGGTGGTTAGGCCTGGATGGAATGAGCGCTGTGCGGGAGCCTGTTTGGAGGGGCACTAGAGGATCTGAGGTTCCCTCCTGTTCCCCTGCTCTCCGACGGACAGGCCGGGTGCTCCCACAGCCCAGCCCCCTGCTCTGATCTCACATGGGCCCACCGAGGGAAGGCAACTTCTGGGTCAGGAATCCCAAGGCCTAGAAGGCACTTGGCCCTGTGGACATGGGTGACCTCAAGGAGGGCTGGGCGGGGCTGGTGGACGGCCAGCTGGTGGCAGATGAGGGTGGGGCACATCTGGGCCTTGGTGGTGAACCCCAGAGCTGGGTTCCCTCTCCCTACTCCTCAAAAGGTACTTCTCCTAGACAGTCCCCATTCTCGCCTCTGTTCTCAGAGCCAAGAGAGTGACTTTTCCAACTGGGCCAGTGTTTACCCAGTGACTTGTCCTTGTCTTGCTCTTTCTCTCTCTCTCACCTCTGCCCTCCTGAGTCACTCTTTAACCCCCCCCACACCTGACCCCTCAATGTTCCTGCCCCACCCACCTAGCACCCCCCACACACACCTGGGTAGTCTCCTTCCTGAATCCTCTCCTGGCCTTTCACCCCCCACCCCCCAATCCAGCAGGGCCCTGCAATTGCTTCCTAATCTTTAGTCTGAACTTGCGCCTCCCGTCTCTGACTTCTTTTTTCAAGGCAGTGACCTAGACCCGCCATGTGTCCCGTCCCCCCCAGCCCCCCACGGATTGGTTATCTTTCCTGACCTTTCCTCAGCTCGGCCCCCTGGATTGTGGGCTCTCCCCTGCACAGGCTGCATAATGGCAGGAACGGTGTGCAGAGCTGTCTGCTGACCCATGACTGTCACCAGGAGTCCCCCTGTGCTCTTTCAAGGGGAAGATCCTTGCCACACACCTGCTGTGCCCGAGTGTAACAATATGTGATTAGGAGTGGGGGGCATGAGCGAGCTAGGACACGCCTGTGCTTACTGCCTTCTAAGACCATGATTCAGGGGAGCTCTGAAGCTGTGGGGCCAAGCACCCCACACTGCAGACATGTGGAGGAGGGTCCTTACTGACCCACCTGGGCTCACAGTGGGCATCTGGAAGATCGCTGGGGGGGGTGCTTAAGAGACCCAGTTTGAGTCCCAGCTCGGAGATGTGATCCTCACTGGGAGCCCATCTGTAAAGTGGGGGGTGAGGAGGAGATCCGTTTCTAGCCAGTTGTCCCGGCTCGCCTGGGTCTCTCTGGCTTTTCTTCAGTTTATGTCTATGAGGCAAAAAGAAGCAGGTAGGGGAGGGAGAAGGGGCGAAGCGCAGGCCAGGCCCCGTCTTCTGAGCCCCAGCCTCTCTGGAGGCTGGAGGCAGGGAGCCTGCTCTGTGATTACGCGTGGGAGTAATTTCAGTTCTGAGGCCTGAGGAAGGGGCTGGGTTGGCTGACTCAGGTCCTGCCGTGGCCTGCTGACCCTTTTCTTCCTACTTAAAGCCTCAGCCCTTCCTTTTTTAGGGAGAACCTGCCTCGGAGTCTTGAAGGGACGTTTTGAGGAGGGAAGCGACTCTGATACCTGCTTCCTGCCTCCTTGACTTCCTCGCAGGGGGGGTTGGAACTGGGGAGTTTCCCCTTCCCCCATGTGACCTCAGCCCTCCCCTCCGCGCAGCCGGCTGCCCCGTCCCCCTACTCTGCCCCTCTTGCTTCCAGACAAGGGACAGGACACGAACGAGAGAATGTTCCAGAATGCCAGACCATCCTCGGAGTGGGGGGCAAGGCAGAACGGCAGAGCTGCCTCCTGCCCGCATCTCCCAGGCCCAGCTCTGTGTCTGAGGAGCAGTCCTGCCCCGTCTGGCTTCGCCCGGGCCTGTTCTCAGGCTGAGCACAGACAAGTTAGGATCCGCGGCCCGGAGCCCTGTCTGAGAGACTGACTGAGAAAAGGTGGCTGAAGGTGACGGAGTTCAGGGCTTGGAAGACCACCGGGTGCTTCACAGTAACGGGGAGGGAGGTCTCAGCGTGCCAGGCTGGGTGGAGCTAACATGTCCGTACTCACTGTCTAAGGGGCGCTAGCTTCTCAGTGAACCCTCACATTACTTTTGCCATTCGCGGCACCCTCCTCCTCGCTGAGAAGCAGATCCAAACTTCCAGACTCTGTGAGCCAGAGCTGGCCGCCCGCTGCCCCTGGGGCCTGCTTGCTGCCAGCTCTCCTCTCTGCATTCCTCCAACCATACCAACCAGCTTCTTCGTTGCTTCGGGGCGGATTTTGAGACAGAGTCTCGTGTGTCTTGGGTTGGTCTTGAACTCAACTATGTGACCAGGGATGGCTTAAAACTTCTGATCTTCCAATCTCTGTCTCTCAAGTGCTGGGATCGCAGGCGTGCACCATCACGCCTGGCTACTTTCTTAAATATGACAGACACTCTTCTGCCTCAGGGCCTTTGTTTCTGCTCTTCCCTCTGCCAGGAATACTTCTTCCTGGAATCCATGGGACCCTCTGGCCTCCTTCCTTCACCTGTCCCCTGTTCCTTCGGTAGCATGAAGGATGGATCGCAGGACCTTCTGCATGATATTCGTGTGTTCTGTCCCAGCTCAGTTGCTTTAGTTTTCTGCTCCTTTGTTTCTCCCTCCGCTGGGCTTAAGTCCCATGCCTGCAGGACGCCTGCAGGACTCACCTGGCTTTGTTCTCTGCAGCATCTTTAGCGCTGGACACATGCTAAGTGCTGGGTAAATATATTGATAGTAAGACTGAACAGGGGAAGTTGAGGCACAGAAAGGTTGCAGAACTGCGGGGGGGGGGGGATTTTCCCAGGACTTGCACACCTGCTTGCTTGAAAGAGATTAGTTTGGAAACAAGCAGAACTCTCCTGCCTCTCCAGCCACCATCCCACCTGTCCGCAGCCACTGGCAGATGCCGATAAAACTGGTCACCCATGTGTCTATGAGAACTCTGCCCCCAGATAGCACAGGGGCTATATCAGGCAAGACACGGGGGTGATGCGAGCCCAGGATGGCTATCTCCATGTCTGGGGACAGAGAAGGGACCAGGAGGTACATATTTGTAGGTTTATTAGTTAATTTCCTCATCAGCCGGTCCCTGAGGCCACGTAGGTGTGGAACGAAGCCAGAATTTGGTTTCTGAGGACCAGGTCTGTGGAATGGGTGTGTGTGGGGGGGGTCCTCTAACTTGCCTGTTGCTGATGGTTGGGGGGGCTCTGCCCTGCGCAGAGCTTTTCCTGCTTCTTAGCTGCTGCCTGAGGGCTCGAGGCTGGGGAGAGTCTGTAGAAGCTTGTGGGCTGCCTAGGACTGGGGAGCTGGAATGGGGAGCGCTGCTTCAAAAGATGTGGAAGGTTCTCAATGATGAATCAGAATTTTGGACCTTCTGAACTTGGGATGGAGAGGGCAGGCACCCAGCTTCGGCCTGTCTCCCCACTCTTGGTCTAGTCCCAACTGTGGGCATCAGGCTGGAGAGGGGGAGAGTAAGACCAGGTTCCTGACAGCTTCCTAAGGGTGGGCTGAGCCCACTGGCCCTGGCTTTCTCTCACTTCTGCCCCTGTTCTTGCCAGGCGTAGGAGGAGCTGGCTGGAGGGTCCCTGCTGGAAAGCTGCCCCAGCCCAGGCCTTGGCCTCTTTGGCCCCAACACCCCCCTCCTGCTCCCAGGGCCTGGAGCCGCTGACTGAAACCCAGAAGTATGTGTGGAACTCGATTCGCGGGGAGCCGCCAGCCTCACTACTGCCTGGTGGCGTCGGGTTGGGTCAATAGTGGCCTTGAGAGGGGAGTGGCTCGTGGCTGCCGGGGGTGGCGGGGCTGGGGGGCACCATCATGGAAGCCCAGAGAACAAGGTAGTTCTTTGAGGCCTGGGAATGTGAGGCCTTCGCGTCTCGACCGCCATCAGAGTCGCGCTCCTCTGCTGCCCATGATGCCTGCCTGTGCCAGGACCGCAGGGGTGTCATGGCATCCCTGGGGCATCCCGAGATGTCCGTAGGTCCAGCGTCCCTCGGGCTGTTTCCCTGGGTGCAGAGAAGGGTGCCTATGACTCTGCATTTTAGTGGATCGCTGGTGTACAAGGCCTCGCGCGAGCGAGTGATGCGTGCTGCTGAATGCTCCCTAAGCCACAGCCACCCGCCGTGCTGAATCACACTCAGAATTCATTTAGCACACACATAGTGCTAGAGCGTCTTCTTGTACCTACACCCGTCTAGATGTCGAGGCAGAGACCTAGAAAAAAGTGGAAGCCCCTCCCTGTGACTCGTGTTCCTGCCAGCACAGGAAGAGAGACGGGAAGGGGCATGGATAGAGAGCGACTCGGTGGGTCAGGAAAATCCCCCGATAACGTGGGCAGGAGAGTGGCAGGAAGTGAGGGCGGGTGCCCGGGAATGTAAGGGGGAGAGCACTCCAGGAAAGGGAACACCAGCACGGCGCTCTGAGGTGGGGCAGCCTGGTTGGGGGACACATGAGGAGATGTAGGTGGAGGCCTGGGGTAGGGGGGCTGGCTGTGGGAAGGCCCTGGGGTTTGCCAGGAGAGGTGTGGCGTCTTCGGAGGGCCTCGATGTTTGAACAGGATGGCTCAAGTTGCCATGAGGGTCGACGGGGAGGTATAGGGGTCGTCACCCAAGTCAGAGGTGGCTGGACCTGGCACTGAGTGATGGAGGGCAGCAGCTGTGTGCTGATGGGCTGGGAATCGGGTGGGTCAGAGAGAGGAGAACCGGGGGGGTTCCCAGCACCACAGGCTGGAGCGTATCAGAAGGATGGAGCCCGTGTGAGAGGAGGATGGAGTGTGGCGGGAAATGGAGGGGCAGGGAGGGCTGGAGAGGGACAGACTGACCCTTGGGGTTCTCCTACCACTGAACCTGTCCCGCCCAGGCTGGGGTCTGCGGTGACCTGGGAGCCGGGTGGAGAGCAGCTGAGTGTCCACCTGTGGTTCCCTAGAACAGCTCATGTATTTCTGTGTTCACTGGAAACTTAGTGAGGGCAGGACACGAATCTGCTGCCTTTGGCCAGGTGCTAGGCAAATAGGCGGGAATTCTGCGGAAGTCCAGGAAAGGGCTTCTGGCCCTGAAGAGGAGGCGTTGCCTTTCCAGCTTACCTCTGCCGTAGCCTCTAGGTGTGGGGCACGTTGGGATGCCCATTCAGTCATCCTCGACTGGTCTTGTGTCCTCGCAGGGTGTGTAGTGAGCTCATCAGGCTGTGTGACCTTGCGCAAGGTGCTGTACCTCTCTGAACCTCAGATAAGTTTTGAAATGTTAGGTATGTCCAGCTCATGGCGGCTAGGGCATGACAGATCCATACCACTTGAGGGGCGGTGATAGGCGTTTGATCCTACTTAGGGCAAGCGTGGTATCCGCCAGGCATGATCTGCTCTCTCAATGGACCCTGAGGCCCCCAGCTTGCGGAAGGGTCAGCTCCCCCTGCCGGTCTTCCATAGGCTCAGAGCCCCAACCCCGAACGAACGATCCGTCTGCTTGGTCACTGGCCTCCTTCCCCCACGGAGGCCACAGCTGCAGGCCAGAGTCCACCCTTCCACCCTGATCGCTCCTTCCTGGAGGGGGAAAGGAGGGGGGCCCTCCCCAGGGTGTGGTCTGGGAAAGCTGGAGCCTGTGGACATTTCGCCCCTTCCCAGCTGCGCGCTGTCCTAGGCCCTGACCAACAGGAGGCGTGGCCAAGTGCCTCCCTTGGGTGCAGAGAGGATGTTCGCACGTTGCGAAGGGAGCCGCAGAGGGGGAGACCTGGGACCCCATCCCAACACTACCCCCCCCTCGCTTCTGGCCCAGTCTGGAGAAGGTGGAGTCTTGGCCAGGAAGCTTTGGGCAAGGTTGCAACCCATCTTCCCTTGCCAGCGTGGGTGAGGCAGGCAGCTCTGAATCGGGCACCCGGGAGGGCTCAGTCAGCAAGGACTTGGGAGAAAGAGGGATGCAGTGGTCTTGTCCCGCCCCACCCTTGCACTGGGTTAGTGTGGAGCAGAGAGTCCCCCTCCCCCCTCGTGGACAGGGTGGTGTACACAGGTGCTTCATTTTTAACAGCTCACATCTTCCCAATTTCCTCCACTTCCAGGGCTGGGCAAAGGAGGATTTCAGAGGTGGCCTCGGGTGACCCTACAGATGCTTCTCTTAGGGTGGGGTTGGGAATTCCCAGCTGCCTCTGGCCTCTTCCCAGCCCACCTCTCCAGACAGGGAGCCAGAAACTGCCCCTTGCCCCCACCTCTGGGCTGTCCCTCCTGCCCTTCCCCCTCCTGCGCTGACTCATCCCTCTCCTTGTTTGGCGGTTCCAGTTTTCAAATAGTTGGGAACTGGGCTCACGCCTGGGGTTGGAGCTCTGGTCAGTCTGGGCACATGATAGAATTGTAAATTCCCAGCTCCAGCGACCCCTGTCATTTTCCAAGCTCCTTTCTCTCTGTGACCCCAGGCCAGAAGAGTGGAGACCTAAAATTTCCCCTGAGGACAGGCCGGTCTTTTCTTCTCGAGGTCTGTGGAGTCTTGTGCCCAGTGACTTCCAGTCGCCTGGGTCTCCACCTTGTATTCTGTGGCACCGACACTATCTTTGGAGGTTGGCATTATCATCTCCATTTTGCAGAGGGTAGTAAACCGAGGTACAGGGCAGGACAGTAGCTGACCCAGCATCTGTCTCACCTGTGGTACCTCTGGAAGTAGAGCCCAGGTTGTTTAACTCCAAAGTTGTCATTCTTTTTTTCAGTGGGTCTAGAGAGGGCAAGCTGGGAGGACGGCATGTAGGAGGTGGAGCTGGGGCCCATCATGGCTTCACCAGCTGCTGCATCTAGACTCAGTTACGTTTTCCCCTGGGTTTCTACATCAATCCCAGGATATCTCAATTCCATGGTAGCATTTCTTAGGAAGAGGACACGAAACACAGGCACGTTTCTCTGTCAGGTTCCAAGCCTTGCCTCTTCACACCTCAGGGGCGAGTGGGTGGAGCCTGCTCCGAGCCAGTCTATGCACGCTCAGTACCGGGAGCTTGGGTGACAGATATACCCGGCGAAGGTGCAAGTGGCCCACTTGGAACGTGAACTCCACAGGCTTGTCCCATACTGTCATTCAAAAAACAAAAAAACCCTGGGCATCGGGAGACTCTAGAATCCGTCTGTCTGTCCACCCATCCACCCATTCATTCATGGAGTCATTCATCCCAGACCGTGGGAGGACCCGCTTTGTGCCTGCATTGGGCCGATGGATCACATGCCAGGTCTTCTCCAGTCTCCATCCATTTCCTAGACGACAGAGGCCCAGAGAGCAAGGACCTGCTCAGAGCCCAGAGTCAGGGACGGGGGACGGTGGGTGTCAGGGCCAGCGACACCGCCTATCGGAAGGAGTGGGGGCTGCACTGGGAGAGGTGGGGGAGCCCTTGGTTGGTAGGCTGAGGCTGCTTGGGCGTCCTGGAGGAAACCATCTTGAGCGGGGAGGGGATGGATGTGCCGGGAAAGAGGGTTATCGGGTGATCTCGGCTCCCCCTGGTTCTCCTCGTCCCTCTTGTCCGGGATTAGTGTCCACATCGTGTCCGGTGTGCAGGAGCCGGAAGACTCTTGCCTGCTGCTGGAGTCTTTAAGCTCAGGAGAGAATGAGAGGAAGTCCCAAGATGGCGGCCAGCAGGCAAAGGGTCACAGCTCCTTCCCTGGGGCTTGGCCGTCCCTGCTCCCCAAATTGGGGTACTGTCTTGCTTTTTGGTCCCTGATCAAGACAGTGGAAAGGGACTTTGAGTGTCTCCCGGTCCAATAGCAGAAGGTTCTTAGCCCCCTGGGCAGCCTCCCGGAGTATTCCCCCATCCCCCCACGCCCACATCTTGCGGGGCCAAAGGCGCCCAGCCTCGAATCAGCTGCGGGTCTAAGGCTGTGCGGCCTCTCAGAAGCCTGTCCCGGCCCCACTGTCGGTGCCATCGCGACCCGTTGCTGTCCTGCGGCCCCTGATGCTGAGCAAATATCCAGGCATCATCCCCCAGTGCTGGCGGCCAGGCCAAGGAGCCGCACGGGAGCCCCAGCAGCATGGTGCGCTCAGGGCAAGCCACAGTCTCGGAATGTCGCCTCCCCAGATGCAAATGGGACCATTCATTCATTCATTTATTCTGCAAATACCCGTGGAATGCCTGCTTTATGCCAGGCCTTGCCCGTGCCTGAAGGGATTCCTGGTCAACCAGGGCGGGGAGCAGAGGGCAGAGGCCACCAGGAGGAGACTTGCTTGTCTGGAACTTGTCTCAACCCTTTTCTGCTGTCCGCTTACTGTCAGTCTGTCCCCCTGCCATTGAGCTGGAGGGAGGAAGGGGTCCATGGGGTCCGGGACTGCCAGGGCAGGGAGACGATCCCTTGGAGGGGAGAGACTTTGTGGACTCACGGTGTGTCTCTGGTGGGCTCAAGACAGGAAGACTATCGAGCCTTGCTGAGCATTTCCATTTGGGGTGATGGGGGTGGCTGAGTGGGAGGGTCCAGCAGGCTCCTCATGGAATTCTGCTGTGCCAGGCTCAGTTAGAGAGGAGGCCTTGGATACCAGGTGTGGTGTTGTGTGCTTACAGTTATGGTTCTCTGGAGGCCTAGACAGAGTATGTGGTGTGGCATACTTTAAGGTATCATCCTTGGCTCGGGGTCATCCTTGACTTTGAAGTTACCCTGGGCTACGTGGACTCTGTCTCAGCGGCGGGAAGGTCGAGCTGCCTTCTTTCTATCCCCCTTCCTTCTTTCTCTCTCCTGGGTGGAGGTGGGAGAGACCGGGATCAGCTCAAGCCTGCACAGGGCTTGTGGAAATGGCCAGAAAAGGGTTAAGTGGATCTGGTGTGGTGGGAGAGAGGGGACACAGGAATGTGTGAGGAATGTGACCGAAGCCTGGAGCCTGCCAGGGCCTCACCTCTGTCTCACCTGAGCAGCTGGAGGGAATTCGGGAATGGAGACTTGGTCTCTTGTGGGGGAGGGGATTGCTCCCACCTGCTAGCTTGCCACACTCCAGCCCTGCAGCTTCCGGTGCCCCGCCTCTTTCCTCTCTCTCCTGGGGGCTCCACCCCTTGCACACCCTCTTCTTCCCTCTTCAGCCTTCTCACCAGTGAAGAGATTGAGTCTAGACACATTCTGATAGGTGAGCCAGGAGACAGCACTGGCTAGGGAGAAGTTGCCTTCACACAGTTCAGAGAAGAGTCGGCACTGTGCACTGTGTGTGTGTGTGTGTGTGTGTGTGTGTGCGCGTGCGCGCGCGCACGTGCTGGGGGGGGGGGAGCTTGAGTCTGACTGTTTAGCCCTCCAGTTTATCTCGTAGTGCTTTGGGACAATGTTGTAGGAAGGAGCACTGCCTTTAGTCCCTGTCTTAGCCCTTACACTAGACTGTGTGTCCTTGGCCAGTGGGTTAACATCTCTGAGCCTCGCCTGTCAGGTGGGAACAGTAACCCTGCAGGGGTTTGGATGAAGCTTCAAGAGCAGATAACTCACCTACATCCAGGACAGGCATTTCACGGGCAGCAGTTCCTGTTGCTTTGTGATTTTTTTTTTTTTTTTTTTTTTTTTTTTGTCTTGTCTGCCTCTCCTCCAGTTAGAGCCAGGAATCTGTTTTACCTTTCTGGATAAGTCTGAGACCTGTGGATCCATCATCCGCTTGAGGCCTTGGGAAGTCGTGTAGCCTGGTCTAACCTGGCGCTGACCCTTCAACAGAAGGATCTTATTGAGGGGAGCAAAGCTAGGAGCCGGACACTGCATTAAAACCTCCCTGGGGTACCACTGGCCTCTGCAGCTGATGAATAGTTGCTGAGTCTGAACAGACCAGGGCCCCAGGCCTGGGGGCCCATCCGAGTGCTTTAGAAGTCCTAGGCGGGAGGAGCTGCAGCCAGCCCCGCCCTGTGTTTCCACCAGCTCTGCCCTGGTTAATGATCACTCCGGGCTGCCATTGTGGCTGAGCCCACCCTCCCCGCAACCTAACCACTAGGTTGGCGCCCTGGGTGTTCCCTGCTTCCATGTGGCAACCTGCTCTGCAACTCTAGGGTGGGGATCAGGACTGTGCGGGTGGTGGGGACGGGACCCACTTACAGCTACAGGATCAGGTTGAAGTGTGAGCTCCGTGCAATGCTGGGTCCCCCCCTATGTTTGGTGGCAGTCATGTGAGCAGCCCCTTTACAGCAGAGTCATCCCTGCAGTCCTCTCTTAAGGCAGGTGCAGGGGACCCCCCCCTCACCCCTCAGAAGGCAGCAAGGCTTCCAAACCCCCCCTGCCCAGTCTGAGGCTGTGTGACCTTGGCCAGGTCTCCTCAGAGCCTGCAGCACCTGCTTCCTTATCTCTACCAGGGAATGGTAGCGCTCCAGCACTGGGAGCTGTGCTGGGACACACAGCTGGGGGCGGCGGCCATTAGCTCATGGCTGTTCACAGCTTTTACTCCTAGGAGAAAGTGAATCTTATCGATAGCTCTGGCCACAGTGGCCCAGCTCCAGGAGCTGGATGCTGGAGGGGAGGAGGGGGAATGGGTACTAGCTGAGGGGCTTCAGGAAGAGGGCAGGTAGGGCTGGGGATGGTGCTCTCAGTTAGTGGAGTCCTTGCTTAGCATGTAGAAGCCCCAGTGCATAAAGTATGGAAGTGCACACATATGGTCCTGCACTTGAGTGGAGGAGGAGGATCAGGAGTTCAAGATCATCCTGTTATAGCCAGTTCAAGGCTGGTGGAGCCATGCGAGACCTGTCTCAGAAGAGGAGGAGGAGGAAGAGAGGAGGAAGAGGAAGCAGGAAGGAGGAAGAGGCAGGTAGAAGTAGGGGAGGGGGAGGGGTAGGCTGGAGGGAGAAGGGCACTAGACAGAGGTGGGTTGTCTCGGAGGCCCCAGGCCCACCTCAGTCCTAGGCTGCTTGCTGGGGGAGGGGCTGGTCCCCGGGGCTGGTGCCATTGGGCATTTCCCCTCCCTGAAAGCTGCTGTGTGAGAGCCGGGGCAGCAGGGACGCCGGTGAAGTAAGTGATGTCTCTACAAGGACTTGATGAGGCGGCTGCTCTCCAGGCTGCGGGACGGCACAGGCAGGTCATTCGGTGTAAAATTCAAGTTCAGTTTGGAGCAGAGCAGCGTGGGCCTTTTTATAAGGTGACAGGGGAGGCCACTAGAAACCACAGCTGAGGGGCGGCAGTGGCCTGAGCCTCTTTTAGTCGGCCTGGCTAGGAGCAGGGCGTCGGACAGGGATCCTGTGTGTCCCTCACCCCACTCCCAGCTTCATGCCTGTGGCTGCTGCCTGAGGTGGGTGGGGCTTGAGGTGGCGCGATACATGGGAAGGATGGATGGGCAGACTTGGCCACAAATCCTGCTTCTGCCTGTTTCCAGCTTGCTGGACTCAGGCGGGACACTGGTCCTCATTGTCCACAGCAGGAAAGAGGCCGCAACCCCTTTGGGAGCATTTCTTAGGGTAAAACTGAAAGAAGAGAAGAACCAGGCAGCTGTATGGGGGGCCAGCTCTGTGTCTGGTGTGGTGTATATAAGTCCTTACTGTCCTTGTGGTTCCATCCCCTCAATCGAGGGTTTCGCCTGGGAGCTATTCACAATGCCCTCTCAGGCCCCGCCCAGAGCTGCCAAATCGGAATCTGGGTATTAACTACGTCCCCAGGTGGTTGGAGAAGCAAGGCTTGGGGTACACTACCGAGTCATCTCTAAAGTCGCCCTGTGATGTAGGAGGTGTCGGCAGCGCTGTCAGACGCCCAGGGCCGCAGGAGATGGTGGCGACGCTCTGCTGTTCTCCTCCAGACTGGGCTGGGGTTTGTGGGGAACGCGAGTCAGAGGTGCTGGCATGGTCCAACAGAGCCAGCTTTACCCCAAGTTTTGTACCACTGGTCACGGGTTTCCCAGTCACTGTACATGCTCGTGTCTCAGGAAAGGGCTCCTTACCCATGTGGCCTATAATCTTGACAGCACCTTGCCCCATAGGTCACAGGAAGAAGGAACCCACAGGATGAGGAAATCTGAGGGGGGATTGGTCACCTTGTCTCATCGCCCCTCCCTTCCCTCCCATCTCTGCTGTATCCCAAATGAAGTTACCCTAGCAGCAAATATTTGAAACACACAGCTAACTGCACCCCAAACCTGGGTTTGCTAACCTACTTCTCCCATAGTGCCTTCCTTATAAAGAACAACAAAGCGACTGACCACGATTGTGTGTAGCGCTCTGCCTGTGCCACGGGTTGTGCTGAGAATCTGACCCGCGTTCTTTTCTCCATCTAGTGTTTCCTTCCTACCAGCAAGGGGCTGGGGAGGAATCTCAGCTGGTAGAGCACTTGCCTAGCCTGTGCACAGCCTTGGGTTTGAGTCCTCAGCATCGTGCAAACCGAGTGTGGTGCCATCCCAGCATTCTGGGGGTAAAGCAGGAGGGTCAGAAGTTCATCCTCAGCTACATTGTGTTCAAAGGCAGAAAACCTTGTGGGGTGGCTCAGTTGATAAAAGTACTTGCTGCTAAGCCTGAGGACTGAAGTTCGATCCCCAGAGCCCACATTATGGTGGAAGGAGAGAAAGGATTGTCTTCTGGTAAACCCCCACATACACATGTGCATAAACAAACAAATGAGTTTAAGGTTAGCCTCTGCTACATGAAACCTTTCAGAAAGGGAAAGAAGAAAAAAGGAAAAAAGGGAAGGAAGGAAGGAAGGAAGGAAGGAAGGAAGGAAGGAAGGAAGGAAGGAAGGAAGGAAGGAAGGAAGGAAGGAAGGAAGGAAGGAAGGAAGGAGAAAGAGTCCATCATCTATTAAATAGGGCGGAATGTAATACCTGTCGCATGGGTTATATTTGTCAAATCTAGGCAGGCATCTGGTACTCGTTAAATAAGTTCCCAAGGACACAAGCGCTATTATCACCATCCCCATTTTAGTTATTTTTAGAGAGGTACAGAAAAATGTGAGGGAGTCAAGAAAGGGAGCAAGGAAGAAGTTCTCCCCATTTTACAAATGCACACACTAAGGTCCAAAGCTGGGAAGAGACGTCCTACTGAGGTCATGGCAGATGAGAGCAGGGCCACGAGAGAGTGATGGGCAAGAAAACCAGCCTGGTACCTGGCCCAAGCAGCCTTTGTTCTCGAAGGAGAATGGTTCACCGGATTGTAATTAGGGCAAATCTCTAGGGGCTGGGAGGTGGACGTTGATCTGCAGACATGTAAGGGAGAGAGATGCCTTTGTGTGGCCTCTTGGAGTAAAGGCGGCAGCTGAACAGATTGGAGTGGGGGGCTCAGGAACAGCACCCTATGAGAAGGGAACGAGGGAACGGCAGGCCTGGAGACAGGCAAAGGTTTCTGCATTCCTCAGAATGGTTCTGGGGCTGGTGGTCCCGCCTAGCGCTCTCACCATCAAAGACTTGGCCGCTCAGCCAGCTGGAATATTCCGTCATCTTCGTGTCAGGAAAATCAAAGCCTCTTTATAAATGGCCGTCAGAACTTCTGGTCGGCGTGTGATAACTGGTGTCGCCGGCAGAACTGAAAGCAAAGGGACTCCGTGTCTTGATTAACGAAGGCTTATCTGCCTCACATGTACGACTTCCTGTAGTCTTGCCCAGAGCAGACAATTACCCTGGCAGGGGTGGGGAGCCCTGGGCAGGGCCCCTACTGCCGGGCTGCCTCTGCAGCTTACCACCTGCATGCTTCTGGCCTAGGGCGGGCCTCAGTTTCCTCCTTGGGAATGGAGACGGTCCTACCTCAGGACTTGATGATAGCGCCATCCCACTTGTCCATGATGGTAACCGCTAAGCTGCAGGCAACTGTTTAAACATGAAACTTAGAGAAATAAATGTCAAAAGATTTGAGACACTCAGTGCCCCCGTGACACATGCTACCCACAAACCCTCGGTAGTCAAATGTGGCAAGTGGCCCCCGGTTGGGATCTTGGATGTGGGACCGTGCCATCTTGGCGGAATGCTGTCTGGCAGTGCAGATGTTGCCAAGAAATGCCATGGGTCCTCAGCCAGGGTTGTGACATGATCACTGCTCTGCTGGTCTGTTTGGGGTCACCAGGAGCCCCACTGGGGCACAGAAGACTAAACACACTGTGTTGGGCCATCCCAGCAGCCGGGGTGAGGTCCCTGCAGGCCCCTTGCACATGTCACTCATGATGGTAAAGAGAGGGTCCTTGGCTCGGCTCAGCCCAGCCGCCTTTGCTTCCCGCTGTTCTCCTAGGCAGGCTCTGCTGGTCTCCGCAGCCAGCTGCGGGCATCTGGACCTTCCTTCACTAGTCTTTGCGATTCCTGCTGTTCATTCCCAGTGGGGGAGGGAAAGCGAGACCTCTGCTATGCCCCCAGCTCCCAACAGGGGCACGGGCTGCCTGGGCCCCTCCACAGGGTGGAGATGATGGTTTGTTGTGACGGGGTCAGCGGGCAGCCTGCCCGCTCCAACGCGCCTGGATCTGGGTGCCAAGCGTGCTGTTTGTACTTGGCCAGGCCTCAGGCTGGCCTGGTGCCCATGAGGGCTGGTCTGCTGTGGCACCCTGGTAACAAAGGCCGCTCATGGGCCTCCACCTGCTCAGAAGCATAGGGGAACTGGGCCTGGATGGCTCCTGAGGCCAAGGGACAGGTGTGCTGCCTGGGGCGCCCCTCGGTGTGAGGAGAAGCAGCGCCCAGGCAGGCGTAGGCAGGTGCAGACTCTTAGGGGCCAACCCGAGCAGTTGAGGCGGGTAGTGTTTCTATCCTGCACTGGTCAGAAGACGATCTCAGGTCTGGGGTTCCAGGGAAGGCTGTCTACATTTCTTCCCCTCTTTTGACCTCTCCCTGTTGACCTGGATGTGGATGGACAGGTGTGCCGGACCCTTGGTGGGGAAGACTGCAAGGCTGGCAAAAAGAAAAGTGACTTAACCGAGCCCCGGGCTGGACTGGGATGAGTCAGAGCGGGAAATCTTGTCACCTTTTGTGCTTTTCCGACGCTCTGTCCCTGCCCACCTGGGCTGTGAGGCCAGCAGCTCCTGCGGAGTGGGCTGACGGGAGTGTGGGCTCCTCTGAACCAGGGTTGGGGGGAGAGCACCAGCCCCCGGAGCGGCTGCAACAGGCAATTCCTCCTTAAATTCCAGCAGCACAAGCGCACACCTGTCTGTTTCCCATTCCTCCAACCTGTCCGCACCTCCTTGTAGGTGCGGGGTGCGTCATGCAGCCACCCTGTCCTTCACCCTGCTGTTTGGCTTCTTAGCACTCAAGTCCCTGCTTTGGTGCCCGTGGAGGACAACCCTGTCCACCTTCCGTGAGATAGTCTCTTTGTCCTGCTGCTGGTCATAAGAACTTCCAGAGACGCGGGGATGTGCCTGTCTCTGCCTCCCTTCTCCCTGTGGTTTCCTGGGGTCACCGATGCTTGGGCTGCTGTGTCTGTGGCTTTACATGGATGTTGGGGATTCGAGCTCGGGTCTCCAGGCTTGTGTGGCAATCGCGTGTACCCACTGAGCCATCTACCCAGCCCCATACATACATTTTAGGGAACTGATTTATGGTCATTCTGGCTCCGGCTAGCATCAGTGCCCACTGCCCCCCACCACCACCACCCTTGCCTCACTGCTGCCCTGTGCTGTCCTGTCCCGCAGGTCCGAGTGCCTGGCCCTGGGTTCCTTTAGCTCAGCTCCATGAATTTCACAGAGAGCCCACTGGACCTCCTGCCCCCTCTGTGTCAGATGCGGGGGTGGGGTGACTTGTCTCTGTCGCTGGCCTGGCAAGTGGCAAAGCCAGACTACTGGCCTAGTAAGGCTGAATCTAACTCAGTACTGGGCTTCCCTGTATTTTGGGTTGACAAGCCTGCACCCCAACGGAGGGCTCAGAATCCACTAGATTTAATGGTGATGTCCATCTCTGGGTGAGGGGGTCCTTCTTTCTGCCTTCTCCTCCTCTTCCATGATTGGTCAGTTACAGCATGGCTCACAGCTGTATAATAACAGGTGTCCCTTAGAGGTCAGAGGCCAACCTGAGGACATGAGGCTGTGGTGGGAGCACTGGGGTGGGCCCAGGACCCGGTGTCTCGGTTGTGTGGGCAGATGGACAGGATGTTCCCCCAGGCAGCAGACATTCCTGATCCGAGGTGACAGGCAGCAGGGAGATTTATTATTTCCGGTAACCTGAGTCTCTGGACTGTGGAGCGTCCTTGCCAAGGATAGGCGCCCCTTGCTCGCCAGTCCTTCCTGCCCTTTCCTCCTCTGGGCTGGCCTCTCTGGGGCCGAGAGACATGCTAAGGGGACCACCTGTAGTCTCAGGGGCTTGGACCAGGGTCTCCGACCCCATTTATGGCCACATGTCCTCTTGCGTGTGATCTTACTCTGGTCATGGACCGTTCCTGTCCCCAAGGAGGGAATGAGTGACTGGGAAAAGCAGAGGGTCCTATGTTAGCAGCCAGAGGCCTGGTCCTGGTTCAGCCCCCCTAACTATATTCTTGGCAGGCTCATTCCTCAAGAGCTGCGGGGTCATCTCTGTGTTGTATACACAAAGCAGACACACCCCTCTCTGTCCTATGTCTGCACCATGGGTGGGGGAGGGGGGTTGGGAGATATGACAATGAGGCTCAAGTATAACTTTCCCAGGTCCTCCAACCCCGGCTGGTCCCCCTTGACAGGCTCTCTGGGCCTGTTTCTCCTTTGATAAGGAACGGTATCAGCCTGGATGATCCAGGAATGTGTTAGAACCTTCTGTGGCCACGTTGCTAAGCGTGTCTTGCTACTGAGGGGCAGAAACAGGGATTGTTCTCCCTGGCAGCATGGGGGAAGGATCAGAGGAGGAAGAGGAGGGAAGACACCAGATACAAGGCACTTAGGTTCTCTTGAGTCTTCTCAGCAGTCTTGTTCACATTTTCCAGTTGAGAAGCAGGCTCAGAGATGGCAAGTGATTTGCCCAGGGCTACACTGCTAAAAAGTTGTCAGCTGGTAAGTTCCAAGTGATGGGAGTGGCATGTGGTTAACGCGTATTTTCTAGGACAGGTTTGATTCACGAATAAAATGTAATCAATACACTCGTCTTCCTCAAAAGTATTAGTGTGTTGCAGTAACTTGAATACCTCTGCATCCAAACTACATCTCCCAAGCTGCCTCTGATTCCCGGCAGTCATGGGAAAAGCCTTTGTTCTACAATTTCTTGAGTTTCTTGCCTTGGACATAAATATGGTCAGCAGTTAATTATGGGTGTGTGAGAGTTCAGAGGGGAGAGAGGCTCGTGGGTTGGAGCCAGCTGGGAACAGAGGGGGCTGAGAGGGGCCAAGGGCAGGCAGAGTGCCCAGTGTTTAGGGGTAAGGGGCCCCCAAGGGCTTTGGCCCGCTACCCTCAGCCAGGGTCCCAAGAGCATCGGTTGAAAGGCTGGGGGTATAGGGGGGCAGTGGGGCCAGTTGAGCCCCTGGGACTTGCAGTGGCTTCGGGAGAACTGAGATAACCTTGGCCAGCCAGCCAGCACCCCCCCAGCCCCCGGTGCGGCCCTGAAGCCCCAGCAGCTGTTGGTGGGGAAGGGTGACAGAGGAAGGCCAGAGTGACTTCCCAGGCGGCGCTTCTCCCTCCCTGACCTGAATTGGGCCTAGAACTGTCCCCAGCGGCTCCGAGCAGCTGCGGCACACTGTTCTTGAGCCCACACCAGGCACACTCGTCCTCCCAGTGCACTTCCCACCATCCTTCCCAGAGCTGCGTCTGGGAGGGGCCAGGGCTCCTTGGTGCTGGGGGGAGGGAGGGTACAACCCCCATATCCTTTAGTTCCTTTGATCCCACTGGAGATCTGAAGCCAGGAATGAGCGTCTTGTTTTTGTATGAGGAAACAGATTCAGAGAGGCCAAGTGACTTGCTGAAGTCACACAGCTCCATAGTGCTTGACCTCGCGGCTTCCCGCCCGAGGCCGCTCCTTTGCTTCTTGCTCCAGGTCTCCTTCCCAGCCTAAGCGCCAATTCCTTTTGAAACCTCAGGCAAGGTCCTCAGCTATGGGGATAGAGCTTCTGTTTTCTTGCTTATAAAATGGGATAATCAGGACTGTTGAGTGCGTTCAAGGAGATGCTCAACCGCTTCCAGTACTCAGTACGGACCTACCATGCTCATGATGGGAGTGGGTAGCATTGTCCTTGCCTGGCCACTTGTATACCCACTGCTCGCTCCCCAAGGGTTCAGACACGTCCTGCAAGGATTTGTACTAGCCAGCAAATATTTAGCACCTACTGTGTGCCAGGAGCTAGAAAAAAAATCAGCCACAAAATAGGCAGGACCCCTCCTCCAGCTGCACACGTTCACCCCACGCAGTGGCGTGGGCAACGCGGCTTTGCGCTAGCACAGAAGCCTCCAGCATGCACTTCTGTGCCGTGTGTGGTTGTCCACGTGCTGTGGATAAGTGCACCAGGACCTAGACACAATGGGCGGCCGCTCAGGGGCCAGGATCTTGTGGTGTTTGGAGGACCAGCAAGTCACCACTGCTGTGAAGGGGGTGTGACCTGTGCCCAGCCCTGAAGGGCCTCGGGACCAGGGGACAGGGGCTGGGAACAGTCTGGGTCACAGCAGTTTCAGGAAGGTCTTGTGGAGGGCAAGGCCTCTTGTTCCCCGGGGACTGAGGCACAGGCCAGAGCTTTAAATACCCCACACGGGCCCATCAGAATAGGGCCCAGAATAGCCCCCATTGTCCTAGCCTGCGGCTGAGGGAGCCAGCGAGGAGGTGGGAGCGGGAGGTCTGGGCCGCTTCCCTATATGGCAGGATGGTGTTTTCCGAGATGACTTTTCCATTCGCCTCTCGTAGGAGATCTGGTTAGGACAGGGCGGCTGCGTGACTGCTACACTGCGTGAGCAACGTGCAGCCCGGGGGGCTGGTGGGTGGGGGACTTCCAGGGAAAGGCACCCCTTTGTGATCCAGGGATGTGTGTGTTGGCGCGCAGGGCCCTCCGTGGGCAGGCCTAGCCCAGCCCCCTGCCCTGGGCCTCCTGGCAGCCTGCGCTGGCTATTTTGAGCCCTGGCTGCTTTGGGGCTTGGGTAGTGATGGCTGATCCTGTCCAGACCAGGGATGCTGGTGTGAGGTGGGGAGCACTCCCTCCACTCCATCCTTCCTCCCTTCATCTCGAAACTTCTGTCCCTGCTTCAGCCTCACAGGTTCACAGTCATGGGACTCTGAAAGGTAGCAAGCCCCATGACCAAGGCAGAAAAGAACTCTGGACCACCCTCGTCCCCTCGGGACGGTCCCCCTGCTCACAGTATCAGCAGTGTGTGTTTCTTTTAAGCAATGGGACACGCGGAGTCTGGGAGCAGGTCGGGTTTCTCTCTTCGCATTGGCCTCTGGGTTGCTCAGAACTTCGCTGGAATGTGCATGGTTCTCTGAGAGAGCCCCACCCTGGTGTGACGTGTGTTAGTTCACTCTCTCTTGCTGTTGGTGTGTCCAGCTGTCTGAGGTCTTTTTTTGGTACAGGGAGGACTGGGAGGTCTAGACCCATGGTGGGGGTCTCACCAACTGCAGCTAGAGGAGTCACAGCCTGGCATTTCAGAATCCTAATGTTTCAGGGTTTCAGTGTGCAAATGGGTGGTGTTGGGAGGGAAAATTGTGGTGGTGGGGGTGGTGCATGTGGTACATGTTTTTGTGTGCAAGTGTGTACGAGTGTGTGTAGAAGGAAGCACTTGGGTGTGTGCCTGTGGAAGCGCAAGAGTGACTTAAGGAATCATCCTGGATGTCTCTACCTCCGTATTGCTTTGCCTAGGATTTCCCAGGTTTGCCTTCCAAGGCTGCAATTGCAGGTCACTATCATATTTGTCTGGTATTTTTATGTGGGGTCCAAGGATCCAAACTCATGTCCTTTTGCTTATGAGGTAAAGGTTTTATTTAACCCCTGAGCCATCTCCCCAGCCTACGTACACTTTATTTTTGAGACCATTTCTAACCTGGGTTGGCCCACTCCTTTCTTACCCTTTCCAAAAGCAGATGAGGAGAAGCCAGGGCAGGGGCCCAGAATCAGGCTGCCATTCGGCCTGGTTTTGTTTTCCTGTATCTGATGCCCACAGAAGGCCATATTGAATATGTCCCCAAAGCCAGCTGCCTGTCTGGCTCTTCTGACTTCTGAGGCCCCTCCTATTCCCTGGGACCTGCTTCAGTGACCGTGGACATTCCCAAGATGAATGCCCAGGTATCAGGGGCCAAAAAGATAGCAGGAGGTGGGAATGGGTGGCGCAGGGACTTGGGGTTTAAGTCCAGGGTCTCGTAGCTCCCTAACTAGGCAACAGCTCTCTGAGCCCTTTGATCAACTTCATCCATTAGTGAACTTAACACATACTGTATACCATGTACCAGGATGTCATGGCTTCAGTTGTCCCCACAGGCTCGTGGGTTTGAATGCTTAGTTGGTGCTTGGGAAGCTTGTGGCCACTTGAGGAGATGGAGCCTTGCTGGAGGAAGGCATGTCCCAGGGGGTGGAGCTTGGGGGGCTAGCCCCGCCCTGCTCCGGCTAGGACTGAGCTTTTGGAGTGTGTAGTCGGCTCTCTCAGCCTCCAAGGTGGACGTGGCTCCTGTAGCTTCTGCCACTCCTCATGCCTTTTCTCCCGTAGTGGACAGTACCTTCCCTCTGAAACCATAAGCCAAATCAATCCCTGCTTCTCCCTTTAAGTTGCCTAAGTCCGAGTGGCATCTCACAGCAGCAGAGACAGTAGCTGCCACACCAAGCATGGGGGACGAGCTCTGCACTGTGTGACTGGAGGCCTCCATACCGTTCTGGTGGGACCAATGCATGCACAAACAATAAAGTGCCATGACGGGCAGTGAGCTGGAGGTGGAGTGAGGAAGCCAGAGGGCAATGTAATGGTTTCCAGGCCTGGAGTGTCACCTGCATAAGTCTCTGAAAGGAAGAGGAGTGACTAAAGGAATGGGTGGGGCAAGGTCGGAGGCACAGAACATAATAAGTACAAAGGCCCTGGGGTTGGAAAGGGTTTCCTGTGTTTGAGGACTGTTGAAGAGACGGTGGCTGGAAGGCAGGGAGGAGAGAAGACTCAGTAAAGGAGATTGGAGGGAGGGAGGGAAGGGAAGAGAGAGAGTTTACACATACAAAGGAACGGATAACTGAGAACCCAGTTGACCATAGCAATCCAGACTCTTCTTCTCGTTCTTATAAGTCCTGAGCAGCATGGAGCTCTGACATAGGTTTAGGGGGCCAGGGAAACTTAGGGCGCTCCCTTCAACCCAGCTTCCCATAGCTAGTGCTGTTCAGGGTTCCGTGTATGAAATCTGTGGACATAGGCGGGACCTGCCAGGGTGCAGTGACCTCAGAGTACCACAGACAGACCAGCTGCCCCCAGCAGCAGGGCCGCCCTGCTGCCAGAGAACCAAGATGCCAGGCGGGTTGTTGACTGTAGGCAACACATGACCGCCGCAGGTGCAGTTGGCACTGGCCGTGCTTGGCAGAGAAGTTCAGTTCTTAGGGACCTTTCTGCTGGGAAGCTGTTCCCCCCACTCTGCCCCCAGGCTTGTCCACACCTGGCCTGAGGGTCTGCATCCTGGACTAACAGGCTGTGGTCCTCTGGGGAGGCCCATCCTACAGCAAGAAGGAAATGCAGGGACTGTGGGGGTATGTGTGGGATGCACATTTGTGTGTGGTGTGTGTATGTGTATGTATCTGTATATGTGTATCTGTGTGTTTGTGAATTTGTGAACCTATGTGTGTATCTGTGTGTGCATATCTCTGCATCTGTGTCTCCGTGTGTCTCCGTGTGTGTGTGTGTGTGTGTGTGTGTGCTGCGCGCGCGCGTGCGTATGTGTGTACAGACTGGCCTCTGCACCCAGCTGCAGGCTGGAAGCACAGCTGAGGGACTCAGCTCTTGGAGAAGAAAATCCCCTGAGGCCTCTGCCCTGGCGTCTTCCACCTTCTTATGACCCCCCCAGCTCTAGTCCCTCATGCCCCCAATGTGCCCCAGGTCCTCCTTGCCCTGGGTCTCCTGGTTTCTCTCTCTCTCTGTCTCGCTCTCGCTCTCGCTCTCTTCTTGGTTTATGGCATGTTCCCCATCCACTGGAGCAAAGCCCCTCAGAGCCAGCTGTGCTGTCCCCTCCTCTGGCGCTAAGGGAGGGACCTCCCTGGGCTCCTCCAGACTCTGTCCCTGCTCTGTGTGGTCTGTTGGCCAGTGGTCTGGATGCCCAGAGCCCGTGCGTGTTATTTATTTCTTTGACTGGCAGGGTCTCATGGCAGTCTGGGCTTGCCTCACACTCACTATGTGACGGAGAATGATCTTGAACTCCTGATTCTCCGTCTCAGCCTCTCCAACTCTGGAAGTGGAGCTGTGTGTGGCCACATCGGATTTATGTGGTGTGGTGCGTTGTGGCCCTGGCTGGAGAGACTCACTGTGTAGACCAGGTTGGTCTCACTCTTACAGTGCCCCTCCTGCCTCTGTCTCCCGAGGCTGAGGTCGCAGCTCTCGTCATCCCTCTGTAAGGAACCAGCACGTAAAGAGAGCCCTGTAAGTGGAGGTCGAAGCGACTGCAGCTCAACCTAAATGGAGAGATCTGGCTGGTGGTGTCTCTCTTTATCGATGGGAAACCAAGGCTGTCCAGACAGACTGTCCATGGTGACCTGGACTCAGGGCGTCTGACTGAGCGTTGAGTCTAACCTTCCCCGTCTCACTGCCCAAATTCACTGGAGCTCAGTCACAAGCAGACAGTGGCAGCTCAGCTATTGGAGAGGGGCGCCCAAGCCACCTACCGGGAAAGGTTGGTCCACTCCAGAGCCCCCTGGGCATGGTCTCCAAGAGCCCCACATCCTGCTTGGCAGCTGAATATGGCTCTGTGTACCTCTAATCCCAGAGTTTATGAGGCTGAGGCAGGAGGATCTCAGAGCCCCGCCTGGTGGTTTATATCTATAATCCCAGTGCTTAAAGAAGGAGGCAGGAGACTCATCACAAAGCTGAGACCAGCCTCAATTCCATGGTCAGGTTGGCCAGGGCTACTAGCGAGACGCCAGGCCAAGAAACGAGCAAAGATTAAAAGAAGAAAGCCTATAGAAAACTCACAACCTCCTGCTATCACAGCAACCAAGATGGTCAGGATCTGCTTCAAGTTTGCTAAAAGGGAAGGGAGCCTAGAGACTTCCGACCCCAGCTTCCTGGGACCCTCCTCAGTTCTCTCAAGGGTCCTGACCGGAATGCAACCTCTCCGGGTCCTAGGTTGCAGGAGATGTCAGAGGTCAGAAGCAGGGCCCTACTGATAAGGCCAGAGTCCTGGTTCTGAATATAGTTCCTGTTGTCCGTGTGACCCTGGACAGTGACTGCTTTTCTTGGCCTTGTTGCTTTATCTGTGAGGCGAGGATGCCATCTCTGACTTCCTCCTGAACTTAGCATGATGGGGCTGCGCCCCGGACGCTCTGTGAGGACCTCAGGTCCCTACCTGGTCCCTGGTGGCACTTCGGTGGCAGCCCTTGCCCTCTATTGGAGATTGTGTTCTTGCTGGCTCAGTGGCTGGCAAAGGTTCTGCCGTCCTGGGGGCCCGAGTGTGAGAAACTGGCAGGAGTCCGGAGCAGCACGGGCACCCAGGCCTGCCAGAGGAGGCTGCCACCACCTCCTTTCCGGCCTGGTGCTCCTCTCAGATGCCAGGGGATTAAAGGCCTGTGGGTTTTTGCGTCGCCTGGGGCGGTTTGCTCAGCAAACTGCTGCTCTGACAGATTCCTTCCCCCTCTGTTGTCTGCTGCCCCAAGGATGGGGCGCTCAGGTTGGGGCAGACGAGGGGATGCTTATTTAGAGGGCTTCGTGGAAGAGAGGCAAAGGTTTGCATTCCTTCTTAGAGATTTGGAGCTGTGGTCGTGTGAACCGTGAGGGGAGGAGACAGGTGGGCAGGCAGGGGCTCCCATCCCCCCTCCCCACCCCACTGTTTCTGATGAGCTCACCCCACCCCAGATGCCTGGAGCCTGCCCGGGGCAGCTGCAGCCACCCTGGAGACTGCTGGGTTGGGGGGGGGAGCTCAGACCCTTTCTGCCCAGCTGCGAGGGTAGACTGACCCCCAGGCCTTGGGCCGACTGCCCAAGGCATGCGAAGAATGCTTTTAGAGAAGCCCAGGCCCCTCCCCAGGGTATCTCACAGCCGGCCTCAGAGCTAGCCTTAGCCTCCCCCATCCAGACGGGCCACGGGCTTGAGCTCACACCTCAGCCACCCCCCCCACTTCCACCCTCTCCCCTCTGAAGGTACTAGTTTCAACACTTTTTAAAAATTATTTATTTATTTTACATGTGTTTTACATGTGTTTTTGTGTGTGTATGCATGTGGATACACGCTTGCGGAAGTCAGAGGAGGGCTTGTGTAAGTCCATTCTCCTCCCACCGTGTGGGCTCCAGGGATCAGACTCAGATCTTCAAGTGTGGTGTGGGGTTTAATCTGGATCAACCATCTTGTTGGCCATGTTAGGTTTTTTTTTAACTACTTCATGGCCAACTCGCCTAGTATCACCAGGTGGATGGTAAACCGGGAAAAGCTCATTTACAGCAGAGGGTGACGACTGCGCATTTTGCCAGTGGTGGTCTATGTCCAGCCCCGCTGAGGACATGGTATCATAGCTGGCACATGCTATGCACCTTGTACTTCACCTCCAAAAATTCTGGATTCCAGCCATATCCCATCCTGAGGGTTTTTCATGATTATTTCCATTTTACAGATAAGGAAAATGAAGCTCAGACGGGGATGTGTGTGCATGGGCTTAGGAGGGAAGTAGCTTGAGTGATGCCTCATGTACAGTAGGTGCTCAATAAGTGTTAAAACTAGGGCTCGGGGGCTGGAGAGATGGCTCAGGGGTTAAGACTCTGTCTCACAAGCAGAAGGTCCTGAGTTCAGATCACAGGTCCCACCAAAAAAATGCCAGTCTTTTTTAAGGGGAGGGGGCAGCGAGATAGCTCACATGGTAAGGTACCTACTTTTGACCTGAGTTCTGACCCCCAGAAGTCCACATGGTGGAATGAGAGAACTGACCCTCATCCATGTACCTCGTTATGCACGTGCATGCCTTGTTTCTCCCCCATCTCAAATGCATAAATAAAACCTTTAGAAACACTAGGTGAGACTTCACACACCCTCGATGCCAGCCCTGAGAGGCTGAGCCGGGAGGACCATGAGTTCTAGCCTTGGCTACATTGTGAGACCCTGTCTGAAGAAGACAAAAGAGCATTTGGGGCGTCTCTGTAAGTGGGTCTTGCCTGGGGTTGCTGTGAGAATGAATTGTTGGTGCACATGGTGCGTGGGAGGGAGCTTGGAGAAAGTCTTCAGTGGAGTCTGGCTCTCTGTGCACAGGTATGCGTGGGTGCAGACATGTGTGGGAGGCTAGAGGTCAACGTTGGATGTTTTCCTCAACTACCCTTTATGTCTGGCTTTTGGTGGGGACAGGGGATTCAAACCCAGGTCCTTCCTCCTCATGCTTCTGTGACAAGCACTTTACCTGTCGAGCCACCTCCTCCGTCCCTGCTTTCCTTTGTGCTCCTCTCTTCCCTGTGCTCCCATCCTCCTCCAGTGTTGCTTTTAGCTGTGCCGGAAACTGTCTCCTCAGGAAACCTTTGAAAGGTCTCACAGTCAACACCGTGGAAGCCCCCAACTCTCCTATCTTGTTGGTCCCTGGACCCTCCCACACCCTGTGCCTTCTGCACCTCCTGTGTCTGGCTTAGAACCTGGCTCACTCCGCCAAGGTGGAGAGGAAGGTCTCGCTGCCGCTTGTCCTCGGGCACCGCTATAGGATTCAAACAAATCTGGAGCTGCTTCCATGTGCGCCTCCTCCTTACCAGGAGGACCTGGACCGCCTCAACCTTGGGAGCAGGCGCCTCCCAGGTGTCCCTGCGTGGGGCCCGGCTTGTTTGTCCCCTGCCTGGGTTCAGAGAGAACCTGATTTGGGGGGGTTACTCTGCCTGCATCCCTGCTCCAAGCAATTGTTCTCAGCTCTGGCCTCAGTCTGTATGAGTCAGCTACCCCCCTTCCTCCCCCCCAAAGGAACCTCCGGGTCTGGAAAACTCCCCTCTCTGCTTGGCTTCTTCCTCCCTGGCCCAGGTCTCCCTCCAGCCCCCGCCTGAGCGCTTCATTCCTCTGGGAGGAAGCCCGGCTCCCGCATGGCCGGAGACGGGCTGCAGGGCAGGAAGCCTGGGTTCTATTTCTGCCTCTGACCTTGGGGCTGCCGGTGGCCCTCCTTGGGACCTGAGGCGCACACACGCTGCACGGGTGCAGGCGGCTGCCAGCCTGGCATCCCCCTGGGACTGTTCAGGCAGCGGGTCATGCTAGGGATGGGTCCTGCCAGCCCTGAGCTTCCTGGTACTGTCCTATGCCTTGGCCTCATGGCCAGCCTGGACTTCCAGCCCAGCTCTGCTACTTTTCCTGCTGAGCAAAGGGGCGGGGGGCAACCCCGCTGTGATCTGGGCAAGGTTTTCCCACACACCTCAATTCCCGCTGTGTGGAAGAGGGACACTTACTGCTGTCCTACCTCGTCTCTCACAATAACAATGAAGCTGAGATGCTATGTGCCAGGTGAAGGGTGACTGAGGGGACCTGTGTGCTACTCAGCTCCTAAGGGAGCTCAAGCCTGGGAACTAGACCCCCCACTCCCCCACCCCCTCCCCGTTCCTGCAGCTGCAGCTGGTGACCTAGCTCTGTCTGTTCCCATTCGCTTCTTTCCAGCTCAGCACTGGTAGTCGGCTTTGGGAGTGCCTGGCCGTGGGGAGCACTCTGTGAACCCTGGCTCTCACTGTCCCTGAGTAGATGGATACCTTCTATGGTCTGGTCTCTGGCCCCACGCTGCTCCTGGAGTCTTTCCCTCTGACTCCGCCCCTGTCCCAGATGCATAATACAGCTGCCTTTGCACCAGCAGCTTCTCTCGAATCTCCTCCCTAGCCGGCTTACTTCCTTGCGGAGGACTCTAAGCTGCTCTTGTGTCCTCCAGACCCTGGACAGCAAGGATAGGCTGGAAGCTGGAAGAACCCCCATCTGGCGCTCCTGGGGCTGTGGTAGCCAGTGGCTTAAAGGTCTGGGGGACTTCTGCCTAAGGACACCGTGCTCTCTTCCCCTCTCTGCAGATGTGTGTTCCTGGCATGTTTTCCCTGTTGAATCTCACTTTGCTATTTCCTGTCCTGTTCCAGGCGCCTCCTTCCTTGGGGGGGGGGAGAAGAAAACAAAAGAACTTTGGACCTTGCTCAGCACCAGGGATTTCCTTTCCAGACAGCAGGTCTGGCGGTGCCAGGAATCCGTGTGTCCTGGGCTTGGCCTCCATCACCTCACGTGAGGCCACGAGCGACACAGCAGCGTGTCCTCTTAGCCAGGCATGTCCTCCTCAAGCCTCCCTTGCCCCCAGACAATGCTCAGTACCAGCCCTGGAGCCAGATTCCCGGAGTCCCGCGGGGCTCAAGGCCCGTCCTCCAGCCACCTCTCTTCTCGGCCAGAGGAGGAGGCACAGCGCCCGGTCTTGCTCTTCCTCAGAGGCCGTCTGGGTCCCCTGGCTGAGAACCTGCCTCCAAGCATGAATCACCAATCCTGGACATTCTTTGACTCATTTCTTGGTGGTGGTGTTTCCTGGGAATCACACTCAGGGTCTCACACATGTTCGGCAAGCCTCGCTACTGACGAAGCATACAGTGCCCCTGTTTGTCAAGACGAGGTCTCCGTAAGACCCAAGCTGGCCTTGAACTTTCGATCCTCCTGCCTTGGGTTCTTGAATACTGGGATCACAGGCCTGTGTCACCATACCCGGCCACCAGCCCTGAAAGTTGAAAGCCGCACTCCTGTGTGCCTGGGAATATAGTTCAGAAGTCTTCCGGCCACTGCTTGAACAGTTGCATGGTGGGAAGGGAATGCTCAGGAGCCGTTGCTGTCCTTCGGCCATGGGGAGACTGTCAGGCTTGGGCCGCACGGGCCTTTCTCAAGGCTCAGCAGCCCCCAAACACAAAGGGACCGAGTGGCGTCCAGCCCCTAGCTCCAGAAGCTCATGACCTGGGAAGGAGATACACATAGGCCTTGTGGGGCAGAGGTATCTCCCAAGGCAGCCATCTTGGGTCACGTTGCAACAGAGTCACAACGATGCCCCTTGTCCATTGATCTCAGCACTGACTGAGCGTGTGTGGCTGAGAAAGTGGAGACAATCAGTCACAGTTCCCGCCTTCAAAGCGCTTCCATCCAATGTGGGCGCTGATAGCCCCAGGGTAAGCTTCGCAGCACCCAGCCAGGGAGAGAGGGCTGTGGACCGCAGAGAACCCGCATCACTTCCTACAACTTTCCTCTTTGTCCTCTTTATTGATATCCTGCTGACCCATCATAAGAGACCACATTCAAGCATACAGGTCAACGAGAGCAAGATGGCTATCCTGGGACTGTTACCCCAAAACGTCACCTATGCCCCTTCCTGCCCCTGCCTAACTCACAGCCCAGGCAACTCATCCTTCTTCCCTTCACTGTGCCTGCCCCTCCTCCCCCACCATACACACACCAAGTGGGCAGACTTAGTATGGTCATTTTTGGCTGCTCACTCTGCAGAGGGCCCAAGGCTCACTCTGGTGGTCAGGCTTAGCCAGCCGTCACCTGCGCCTTTTGTCTGTTTGTGAGACAGGATCACATGTAGCCCTGGCTGGCCTCGAACTCACTCTGCAGCCAAAGATGACCTGGGGCCTCTCATCCTCCTGTCTCTATCTCCCGAGTGCTGGGATAACCGGTATGTTATCACCACCCCCAGCCACCGGCACCTTCTTATTACCTAGTAGTTAGAGGGGCTGATGGGTAAGTGGAGACTTGAGGATGATGAAGGAATCCCAGACATAAGAGAAAAAAGGAAATTTCCTTCAAGGGGCCCGAGAGAGGCTACATGCGTGCAGAACGTGGACTGCACGGAGTTGGGGTTTTTCCTCTGCTTGGGCCTCCCTGTGGGTCCAGCTGGGAAGGTTAGTTTTTACAGGAAGCTGAGCTCCCTCCACTGATGCTGGTAGCGCAAGAGGCCCTGGCCCAAGGACCTCCGGACTCTTCTGGGACCTTGACTGGCACATGCCTATGGGCTCTGAACCCTTGGGCTCTCTGGGTTGTTTTCCCTTCAGTTTCCTGGACAATATCATTGATAACATGTGGGTGCTGTCCAAGAGGAAGGAGGCATCCACTCCCCACAGCCACGCCTATGTTAAGTGTTAAGGCTGTTCCTGCCCCACTCCCATCCTGTGTGCAGGGCTGCATAGTATTTCCTAGGCCGGGAGCCCCAGACCCAGCTGCAGAAAGCTCAGCGTTCACCTGAGGTCACAGGGAGTTGATACTGTGCTGTCTTGCCTCCATTCAGCCTAGCCTGGCCCTTCTCATCTCCCTCCTCTGGTCTCCCACCTGCAGCCATGCTTGGAGTCAGGTAGAGGAAGCCAGTGGGGTTGGAGAAGGAGCCTCATCGGGCTGCGCGCCACGTGATTCCTCCCTCCTTCTCTGTCTGGGTCTCATCCATGTTTACGCTCACTACCATTCCCTCTGCCTAGTCTCTTGCTTTGGCTGGCCTGGGTCACCCCTTCTCATGTCCTGGATGTCCCTCGTCTCCTCCATCCTTTACCAAAGTGACTTTTCATTTTTCTGTCCGCTTTACTCGGAGATTCTGTTGGAATTTGCACGGTTGGGCTCTGAGGCCCGGGAGTGGTCTCTGGTGGTGGTATCTGGGGAAGCTGAGTCACAAGCCGTGGTTCTGGCCCAGCCTGGCTCTCTTAGCCACACTGAGTCTAAATCCCTGGGGAGACTTGGGGTAGAGCTCTGGGTTCCCCCTAGAGTGAGAGTCAAGTTCTGGGGTTTGTGGGTTTGGCTGGAAAGGGTGACTCGGGGGCTGCCCTCTCCCGTAGGTGAGCCATGGGCTGCGGGCCTATGATGGCCTCTCCCTGCCTGAGGACACAGAGACCGTCGCACTGGGCCGGGCTGGCTGGACCTACTCATACCTTTCTGATGATGAGGATTTGTTGGCTGATGATGCATCGGGAGGTGAGCTGGGGTCCCCTGCTGCGGGTAGAGGGGTGCCCGACACTGTTTTGGATCTTCCCACTAAAGCTTCAGAACACCCCAGGAAAGTCACCCTAGGTGGGGTCTCGAGAATTGGGCTGTGTGTGTCCTGAGTCCACAGAACAGTCCTGTATGTGACCCTAGGCTGGCCGCTGCTCCTCTCTGCAGCCGGGAATCATCAGGACCCATGGGAAGAGTGGCTAGCGATACATGTACGGGACACTCGCCATCCCTCCACCCCTCCTCTTTGTCCTCACTTGGAGGCCAGGCTGACTTGGCCCCTCCACCCACTCACCCAACAGATGTTCCCTGACGTTTGAGTCTTGATTTACAGCCTCTGCTAGAGGCCTCCAAGTTCGCTTGCGCAAGTCAGCCCTGCCTGGGCGAGGGAGAGCGGGTGGACACATTCTGTGTTCATTGACTTCCCCACTGTTGAGTCAGTGGCCTGCAACAGTGCCGGACACCCAGTAGGTGCTCACAAAGGTTCCTTGTTGCTGAATAAGTCTCTTTTGTTTGCAGATGGCCTGGGAAGTGGTGACCTGGGCAGTGGGGACTTCCAGATGGGTAAGTTACACAGGGGAGCCGCAGAACATGTTTTGGGGTCCCTGTCTCCTTAGTGAAAGGTCCCTTGGGGTATCCTGGGGTTGATCCCTTGCCAGCTGAGTGACAGCTGGGGATGATGGTTTGGTGTTTGGGGCGAGGAGGGCAGGGAATGCCAGCTAGCTGCACATCGCTCAGAAGCCTGGGGCCTGCGGACTGGGGTGGAAGAGTCATGTAAATTAGACAGTGACATTCCACCTGGCTGGGGATGGCCCGGCCCTGGCTGTGACCTTACAGCACCTGGATGTCACCTCTGCTTCAAGTTTTCCCACGAGTAGGTCTGCACTGGGACACGGGACTCCTGGCAGCCAGCTGGGACCCAGAGTGGGAGTGTCAGGTGGCTTTATGGACATGCGCCACATCTCACAAATGCCCTGTACTCGTCCTCCTGGGAGTTGCCTTCTGCCAAGTCCCTGGTTTAGCCCACCCGTCCTTTCAGGAGCACCTGTGGCCTGCCTGGAGTTGCTCCTTGCCCTAGATCTGTCCCCTTTGCATGCTTCCGACAGCTGCTTCTCTCCTGAGATGCAGGTGTGAGGCCCTGGAGACCAGAGATGGGGAGGATGAGGGGGAAAGGAGCCCCCAAGCCCAGGAGGCCACCCCTCCTCTGTGTGAGGAGGCAGGGTCTAGACCCTCCAGCCCCAGCTGGCTCAGCTGGGAGGCACAGATGGGGTCTCAGTGTGTATGCACACTATGGGCTTGCCGGAGCAGTGTCTTCCCCGCCACCTTAGCTGAGATCATGCAGGAGGCCACAGGCACCTCTGTTACCCAGTGCAATGATGTTCTTCCCCTGGGGGTGCCAGCAGGGCCAGGGTGGAGAGCTCCCATTGGGGAGCAGAGCCCGGCAGAGGCTGGTCTCAACGTCTGGATAAGCTGGTCCCTCAGGCGCCCCGGCTTCTGCCAAACAGAGGCGGAGGTTGGGAGTTGGAGGCACAGCCCACTCTGTGACCCCGAGCCTCCCCCTGCTTCTCTGGTCACATGAGCCCTCCACCTAGGGGCGGGGGCCAGTGGGAAAGGATGGGTCAGGGTGTACTCCCAGAGTCTCCCCTCGCCCTGTAGCTTCACAGTTTCCAGCTGGCCCAGCCCTTGGGTGGGGCCTCCTCCTGGCCCACCCGTGGGCACAGTGCAGGCTGATGACCCAGGGTGCTTGCCCTGGCATGGCCCTGCTCTGCGAGGAGAGAAGGGGTCAGCTCCAGGGCCCCAGCCCCAGCATGTCCATAAAGCCACCCCTTCCCAAGCCCTGGTAGAAAGGGGCTTTGTGGAATTCTAGCCCCCTTCCCTGGGAGTGGGCACATTCCTGGGCAAAGGCCCAGCCTCCTCGCCCGCACTGAGCTGTGGGCTGAGGCCAGGGGCCGGGGTGGGGGCTCTCAATGGGCCTCTGTGCCGGCTCACAAGAGGTCTCTGTGGCAGAGCTCAAGGCCCCACACTCCACCCACAGAACCCCCCTAGCACCCAGGAGCCCAGCCATTGACTTGAATCTGAGTGGGCACTTGCAAGCACCCCCTCTCAGACTAAGAGTCTACTCCTGAACCTGGTCTGGGCAGTAAGGGCCCTCTTACTGCCAGTCATAGAGAGTTTCTGGCTTGGGGCCTGCGCACCCCTCGACCTGTAGAACAGACGAAAAGGAAAGGCACATCCTGCCGCTTCCTGTGCACTAAGCCTGTCATCTGAGCGCACTTCAACCTCAGGACCTTGATTCTTGCTATTACCTTGAGTAGAAAGCTCTTCCAGAAACTGTGAGGCTCGCCCTGTTCTTTAATAAAGAGAAGTCTTTCTGAGTGGAAAACGGCACCCACCCCAGCCCAGCGGACTCCTCTCCCAGCCCAGCAGACCCTCCTCTCCTCCCCCCAGCCCAGAAGACCCTCCTCTCCTCTCCCCAGTAGTCACACATTCTTGCTCATTTGGCCTAGTCTCTCCACCCCTATTTAGAACACAATTTCCCCCGGGAAGAGAATTTCCATTCATGGAGTTTATTGCTGTATCCACTGTCCTAGATTAACACCTGACATGTCGAAGACTCTGAATACACACCTGTTAGGGAACAATGGCTGTTCCTTTGGTTTGTCTTGCAGACCAAATAGCACTTCATAATTAATAGTCAGGCTGTGCCCTGCTAATGCCCCAGGCCTGGTGCTCCTGCTCACGGCAGCCCTCACCAGCAAGCTGTGCTGCCCTTGGGTTTACTTTAAGCTTCAGAAGTGTCCCAGGCTGCCAGTCACCTCCCGCCCCAGAGGTGGGGCTTCCCTGTGGTGGTCGCATGCTGCTCGATGTGCCCACTCTCTGCCAGACTGTTTTTGAAGCACCTTGCATACGTTTTTGACTCCTTTGTGATGCTTATTAACATGGCATTTGTAATTTCTACTTAAATATCTGAGCATTTTGAGGCTCTACACACAAACATCTCTTGTACACAGTACAAGAGGTAATTAAATGATTGAGGGACGAGTTGGTAGAGGGCTTGCCTAGTACACACAGAGCCACCACAGAGCCCTTTTGTGTAATTCCAACACTCAGGAGCTAGAAGCAGGAGAATCAAAAGAGCAGGGTTATCTTTAGCTATATAGAGAATTCAAGGCTAGTGTGAGGTACATGACCCTGCCTCAAAATGAATAAACAAATAAGTGATTGGAAGTATGTGTGTTGGTGTGCGTACAAACTATGGTACTATCTACTGTAACTATATAGTGTTGAGTAGCTTATTCAATGTCTGCGGCTTGCCAGTCTCTGTGTGTGTTTGGGGGGGGCACACTTGTGGATATATACGGTAGGCAATTAAACAATAGTTGTGTGTTATATGCATACCAGGATGACAAGAGTTTATTGGCCATCACTTGGGAAGCACTTACCAAGTACCAGGCCCTGGAGTCATGGGTAGGTGGGGTCCAAGTTTTCCCCCTTGAGGAGCTTCTGGTCTGGTGGGGGAGAGGGGAAAGTGACCACGCTTCTCACTCAAGTGCTGGTGCCGTGGGAACACATCTGCACACAGGAGCGATATGTGGAGTCCCCGAATACTTTGCTCCTCCCTGCAGCCCAGCAATTAAATGCAGCTCTCCCCCCTCACCATTTCCCCGAACTCAGAGAGGCGGTCAGTGCCTGAGGCATGGCTGCCTGGAGACCTTGTAGTCACTTGACTTCACTGGGCTTGGGTTACCAGCAGGGTCTGCGTACTGTGGGATGGGAGATTCTCAGCTGGGGAAGCAGAGGTCCATGGGACCCCAGAGGAGGCCCTCAGACCAGCCAGGGCCGCGCAGCTGATCTTCATGGAGGGCATGATGGTTGGGCCAAGTCCAGGGGGATGGAGTAGGGATTGGCAGGGAATTCAAGTCACCACAAAAAGTGATCCCCAGACTGGGCCAGTGTCCTGCAAACCACCCCGTTCTGTCCTCACTCCTCTGAGCACTTCTGTACTCGAGTGATTTCTAGATCAGACCTTTTTTCCTTGTTAGCCGATAACTGAGATCTCAGCTTTGAGCCCTGAGCAGGTCTGTCCACCCGCTGCTGCCCACATTTTGTCAGGCAATGCTGGGTCTCACTGTGGGAACACAGATGTCAGTCTGTGTGGGACACCTCTCTGGGCCTCATTTCCAACTATTAGTCCAGTCGCCTTGCTGGGCTTCCACCTGCCAAGGTGGACCCTTCACTACCATGCCCCACCCTCCCTGTCCACAGTGTATTTCCGGGCGCTGGTCAATTTCACTCACTCCATTGAGTACAGCTCTCAGCTGGAAGATGCAGGCTCCAAGGAGTTCCGAGAGGTGTCGGAGGCTGTGGTGGACAAGGTAGGCTGGAGGGAACTGGGGGTGCTACCAGGATGTGGCAAGGCAGGACCAGGGTGACATCTGATGGGGGGGTGTGTTCTCCACAGCTGGAGTCAGAGTACCTGAAGATCCCTGGAGACCAAGTTGTCAGTGTGGTGTTCATCAAGTGAGAAGGGACCCTGGCAGTGGGGGACGTGGGAGACCCGAGGGCATCCGGGAGGGGCCAAGGAAGGGCCATAAATTCCTACAGCCACCAGAGAGGGTCTGGGGGGGTGTGAATTGTCTTGGGTGGGAATTCAGGGATTGCAGGCTGGCCACGAAAGGTCCTGCTCTGTGAAAGTTTGCGCCTGGGCACATGCTGTCCAGGAAAAGGGCTGGGTGGACCTCAGGGCAGGGCCCAGCAAGGAACGCAGAACACAGGCCTCTTTCTCCCCAGGGAGCTGGACGGCTGGGTCTTCGTGGAACTGGACGTGGGCTCGGAAGGGAACGCGGATGGGTCTCAGATTCAAGAGGTCCTCCACAGAGTCGTCTCCAGTGGCTCTATCGGCACCTACATCACCTCTCCCCGGGGGTTCCAGTTCCGACGCCTAGGCACGGGTGAGCCTGCACCGCAGCCTGGGGTCACAAGGGACTCCAGTAGGGCCCCTTGCAGTTTCTCCTACTATGGGATTGGATACCACCCGAGGCAGGAAGCTCACTACTATGAGTCTGCCCCTCCAGCTCTGTGCCATCTCAATTTGGGTAGAGCTCAGCTGCTTCCTCGCAGGCACAGCTGGGCTCCATTTCTGCTCTCTGTTACAGATGTTGTATTGACAATAGGTAGAACTTCCAAGTCCAAAAGACTTTTGCATTCAGTAAAACCAGCAGTCATTTCTTGAGCGCTGAGTGTCACCACGCCCTGTGCTAGGCCCCGATATCTCAGCAAAGTGTTCCTCCTCTTTCAAGATGAGGCCCTGAAACCCTAAGGCCCAGAGGGGAAAAGCAGCCACCCACACTCTCATGGGCAGCAGCGGGAGCCAGACATAAACGCAGCTCTGTGCTTGTGCTGACCTTGCCAATACCCATCAGGAGATGAGGAATGGAGGAGAAACTAAGGCTCAGAGAGAGCAAGAAACAGGCCCAGTGTCACATAGCCGTCACAAGAGCCCCGCCTGTGCGCGCTGAGTGTCCCAGGCTGCCTGTCATAGTTGAGTGATTTCTTCCTGGACCAGATCTTGTTCTCCTCGTGGCGCCCAGTCCTATTTCCACCTCAGCTCCCTTACTCAGCTGAGCTTGCTGTTGCCTCATGGGGAGCCCAGAGCAGGACAGATTCCATCCCTACCATGGTTTCTGGTTTAATCAGGGGGAAAAAAACTAGCCAACTGTCACCTCCCTTGTTGTGCATATAAAATCTCGATTAATATGTATGAAGACCAAGCTTATGTTGCTGGATCCCTAAACTTGTGTTTAAAGATGACTGGTCAGGAGCTAGAGAGATGACTCAAGGGTTAAGCCTCTGCCTCACAAGCAAAAGGACCTGAGTTCGGATCCTGCATCCCATGTAAAAACACTGGCTGAATTAACCATGGCCTGTGCTTCTGACCCTGGAAGGTTGAGCCTGAGAAACTCTAGAGCAAAACCAAAAGGAGTTAGCACAATCCAGGGTGATTCCTGAAATCACTTTTGGGCTTCCACAGCACACACACACAGAGACAGACAGACACACACATGCACACCAGAAAATGACTGGGGGGATTCTGGCCCTCTACTTCCACCTTTCAAGGGTCTTTTCAACTGGCACATAAATAGACCCTTGATGTGTGACTGCAGGGTGGGATGGTCGCTGACCACTACTTCCTTTCCAGCACAGACCCCCCCGCCACCCCTTGCTGCCGTGGGGGTTTCAGTGACACCAGGTGAGCGTGTGAGCCCAACCAAGGTCCAGGGGGTTCCTGGAGAGCTAGAATGATGGAGGGAGAGAAGGGCAAAGGCCAGATGGCCAGACCCGGCCTGCAGGCTGCCTTCTCTGTTCCTTCCCTGGCACCTCCACCCCACCCCACCCACGTCCTCGATGGCCCAGGCTGTGGTCTGCACGTGTGTGGTGTGGTGGCTGCATGCGTGTGGCATGTTATCTGTGTGGAGTTCCTTGTTAAGGGGTGGACGAGGTTACTACACGTGTCCCATGCCATGCCTCATGTGTGCCGTGGATATACCCACGAAGTTCTCTTTGCTCTCACTGTCTGCCCTCTGACATTGGGCACCAGAGCTGCTCCCAGCCATCTCATTGCTTGTGCAGGCTGTCACGCACCTCAGCCTGCTGCCACTTGACCCCCTCCTGTCCCCACAGTGCCCCAGTTCCCAAGGGTGTGCACCGAGACAGAGTTTGCCTGCCACAGCTACAATGAGTGCGTGGCCCTGGAGTACCGCTGTGATCGGCGACCTGATTGCAGGGACATGTCTGATGAGCTCAACTGTGGTGAGTGGCTGTGGGGAGCCAAGGGAGTCTGTGGTGGGCTACCTGAGAGCAGGACTAAGCCTGGGTCTCTGGCGCACGCAGGCTATAAGGGTTTGTGGCAGCCAGGGAAATCTGGGGAGGGAAGAGAGGTGGAAGAGGCAGGACAGGTATCGGTAGTCAGGGGTGGACTTGAAGTGCAGAAGGAGGATGGGACCACGAGAGAGAGTCAATCCTCTGCTGAACGGCACCTGCCCACAGAGGACGCTGAGGTCCCCGAGACCAGCTCCCTGCCACCCGCCGTGGTCAAGATGACATCTTTCCCGCCGTGGCAGGAGATGGTCCCCACATCGCGGCCACCAGTCACACCGGGGCCCCCAGATCAGTTCCCTGGCCCAGGCGGGCTTGGGCCCTGCGGGCCTCAGGAGGCTGCATGCCACACCGGGCACTGCATCCCCCGAGACTACCTGTGTGACGGCCAGGAGGACTGCAGGGATGGCAGTGACGAGCTGGACTGTGGTGAGGCTGCGCAGGGCCAGGGAGTGGGAAACTGGGTGCTGGTCACCTGAGGGCCGCTGTGACCCCTCCCTTCCTGGTCCACACAGGACCCTCTCCACCCTGCGAGCCCAATGAGTTCCCCTGCGGAAATGGGCACTGTGCCCTCAAACTGTGGCGCTGCGATGGTGACTTCGACTGTGAGGACCGCACAGATGAGGTTGACTGCCGTGAGTGTCCTGGGTCCGCCATGCCCATCCTGCCAGGCTGTGTGCGTCCTTCTCAGGAAGATCTGCAGATCTCCATAGCCAAGTGGGGAGTCCTGGAGAAAACACTAAGTCTGCACGGGCTCCCAGCTGGGAGATGATCCCCAGGCCCCGTCTTGCTAGTTGCTGCATTTGGGGGAATGTTGTCTTTTCTTTGTTGCCGTGGGAGGGCAGGATATGCAGGTCCCCGGGAGGAGACACACGGCCTTCCCTGGGGCCATCTCAGTCTGTTTTGTGCTTCTGTAATAGATTGCTTTGAGGTAGATTCTTTATAAACCAGAGAGATTTATTTGGCTCAGTTCTTTAGGCTAGGGAAGTCTAAGGTCAAGAGTCCATGTTTGGTGAGAACCTTCTTGCAGAGCCCTAACATGGAAGAAGGCACCACATGGGTCAATTGAGAGAGGGGACAGACCATCAGGAACCCACTCCTATAGCAGCATCATTCCATGAATAAGGCGGAGCGCCCTTGGGGCCCAAGCAGTGCTTAAAGGTCCCACCTCTCAACACTCATATTGGGGAACATGTTTCAGATATATGAATGTTGGGAGACACTTAAATCTATAGCATAGACCTAGACATTTTTCATCTAAAGTTGGTTCTAAGCTGTTTCTTCCTCCATCTCCCAAGCTCTTCATCCTCCTGCCAGTCAGTCCGTCCAGTTTACCTGTCCATCTACCCATCCATCAACCATTCATTTGTCCATTAACCAGTCAGCTCTTTATCTGTCAGTTCATTTAAAACTCCACTTGACCATGTTCATCCATCTATCAGCCATCTTTCTATTTTGCCTGCTACCCAGACTTTCCTCCTATCTTTCCCTTTGTCAATCCATCCAGTCTTATCCATCCATCCATTCATCTATTCCTATACCCAACCACTCACCTATCCATCCATGCATTCTCCCATTCCCCCATCCATCTTGCCTATTCATCTACCTGATATAATCTATGCACTTACTTGTCCATCTATCCACTCATCCATCTAATCTATCCATCCATGCATCCATCCATCCATGCATCATCCATGCATCATCCATCCATGCATCATCCATGCATCCATCCATCCATGCATCATCCATCCATGCATCATCCATGCATCATCCATCCATGCATCATCCATGCATCCATCCATCCATGCATCATCCATCCATGCATCATCCATGCATCCATCCATTCTCCCATTCATCATTCATCTAATCTAATCCATCCTCCATCTATTCATCCTCTCCTTCCTCCACCTATCCTCAACATCCATCCATCTGCCTTTCTCTCTATATATCCATCCATCATCCATTGGCTCCCATCCATCTTTTGAGTACTTCAGACATGGTAGACTCCATGGCAGCGAAAAAAGATAAGGGGGGGGAGGCTGGAGAGTCAGAGCCCATAGTGGGGCGCATCTTGCTGTCCTGACCTGCCTGCTACTGAGGACAGTCATCGAGCCATTCCTCTGGGCTACGGGGCATGTACTCAGGCGCATGATGACATTCTCGCCGTCACCCAGCACAGCTCTGCCCTGCCTTTTGTCACTGCTCCAATCCACAACAGTCACCGCAGCAAGGGGCAGCATGGCGTGGTGGTGTCCTATCTGCGGCTCTAAGCTTGCGTGACATCTCTGGCAACTTGGGGAGAGGAAAAGTCATCACGAGCTTTAGTTGCAAGGCGCTGGTCAGAGGTATATGCCGAGGAAAGGCCCAGAAAGGCTGGAAAGAGCATAAAACAGAGAGATGATGCTGTGCTGTGTGACACTGTCCCCCCAACCGGAGCCCCTGAGGTGTGCTAGTGGATGCCGCCTCCTGGCTCCCAGGCTCACCTGTGGCTGTGTGGCTCCCCTCCCACCCTGGGTCCTTTCCGCCCCTTACTTCGCTCTCAAGCTCCATCTCCCTGAGCAATGATGTTATCCATCACACACTAGCGGTGCCTGGAAGGGACCCACGCCTGGTTCCCAGTCAATAAGTGACTGCCTCGGGCCGGGCTTCACCCCTGAAGGTACAGGGTGTGAAATTCCTTGGAAGGGCGAGGCTCACCCCTGGAGATGCCAGCCCCTTTGTGCCCTGGGTAAGGCTGTGTCCACTCAGGATGGCATTGTACATACGAGGGACTGTACTATGCCTTTGTTTTCTGTTACTGTAACAAAATGCCCAAGGCAGGCAGTAGGTAAACTCACAAGTAGTTTATTCAGCAGTTTTGAAAGCTGATGGTCCAAGCCTCATCACAAAGGCTCTGGTGAGTGCACCCCTTGTGGGTGTCACCTCAGAACAAGGGGCAGGTGCACAGGTGGGAGGAAGAGGTCACATCTTGAAACAGGAAGTCAGAGGGAGACATAGCAGATCCTGAGGACACCCCCCACCAGTGACCCAAGGACCTACCCACCATTAGGCCCCACCTCTCAGGTCCTGCTGCAGAGTCACATGGAGACCAAACACCCAAGACATGATGACCCTTTGGGCAGTAAGCCACATCCACGCGACAGCAGACAGTGACTCTGTGGGTGATGTGGTGTGCCGGGGGGGGGGGGACTCTTCGGGACCTCATGCTGGGACTCCAAGGGGTCGCGGGATGGCAGAGCAGAGGTGTGTTGCGTTGGCAGCAGAGGCTGGGCCTCACCAGGATGGTCTCTAGATTTCAGTCGTGTTGGAGGGTCGAAGAAACTGGGTTCTGATGTCAGTGAAGAATGGCGGCAGCAGGAAAGATGAGCTTGTCAGCACAGGCACAAGAGGGAAGGAGGGAGAGAGAAAGAGAGAGAGAGGATGACTGAGAATGGCGATCTCTTCTTTCTTTGCTTTCTTTTGTCCGACCTGCCCCTGGAGAGTGTCACTCACTTTCAGGGCAGTCATTGTATTTCAAATATCTTAATCTAGATAATCTCTCCAGCTGGTCTCAGGGCTGATCTGTTAGTTAATCCAAGGTCCAGTCAAGTTACAACCAACATTAAGTACCTTAAGTCTACCCCTTGTCAACTTGGCACTAAGTCATGTATTTTTACGCCATTCTTAATCTTCACATAAAATCAGTAAGATCATAATGTCACTTGGCGTTATGTAACTATACCATGTACAACCGCAAATGCATTGTTTTTCTCCAAGATAGATGGCAAAGTCTCTTGAGAAATCCTTAGTCTTTAATATCTCATAGCACAGTATCCTAATGTAAATGGCAACACTTTACCACTTAACTGCAGATATTGTTTCAATTGATATTACAAGATAAGAAAGAGAAGAAAGAAACATAAGTATCTGCTTAATGTATGTGTACACACACAATCATATTCCTAACAGCCTAGAACAGGAGCATTCATGGCTATTATAGTCCTTTCTGTGACTGGTCATGTGGCCTTAGTTGGTATTTATGACTACCTCTCTCTACTACCCATTCTGCATTTCTTCCACCCTCAGCAAGCACCTGGGCAGGTCTTAGCTCTTTACCTAAAGGGTCATGCATACCTTTATTTCTGAAGGCTCTGACCCATTCACCGTTCTGCTTGTATTGCAATGTTGCAGTTTCTCATTGGACCTTAGTCACAGGACATGGTAACACCAAGAGATGTCCTAGTGGTCTCCTGCACTCCATGCGTACTCTTCCTTGCATCCATTGTGGAGAAGCATTCCAAGTTCCCTCTGGTGGTCTGGATCAGTCACCCCTCCTAACACTGCAATTCCTTTCTTAGCCTGTTGACCCAAGAGCATCAAGAGCCCAAAATAGGTGATGTGGGAGAGATGGGAGTGACCCTGGGGATGCCTGGGCAAGGTCGCAAATAGACTGTGTGGTCCCATGGGTAGTGCCCCTGTGCCCACTCTGCTTAACTCCCCCCAGCCGCCAAGCGTCCTGAGGAGGTGTGTGAGCCCACGCAGTTCCGATGCGTCTCCACCAACAAGTGCATTCCGTCCAGCTTCCACTGTGATGAGGAGAGTGACTGTCCCGACCGAAGTGATGAATTTGGCTGCAGTGAGTAGGGAGCTGAGGTTCCTTGGGGACCCTCTGGCACCCCGGCTTGTGCTCTGTCCTGCATGGCTCCTCCAAGGCCCTCTCGCCCACTTGCTGACCAGACCCTCCTGCTCCATTCTCCGCAGTGCCGCCCCAGGTGGTGACTCCTCCCCAAGAGTCCATCCAGGTCTCCCGGGGTCAGACGGTGACCTTCACCTGTGTGGCCATCGGGGTCCCCACCCCTCTCATCAACTGGAGGCTCAACTGGGGCCACATCCCCTCTCATCCCAGGTGAGACTGGGGGTCCAGGTGGAGGGGGCAAGCAGGTAGAAAAGGTGGAGTCCATGACTCAGGCTTGACTCAATGCCATTTTGGGACCTACCAGGGTGACAATGACCAGCGAGGGTGGCCGTGGCACACTGACCATCCGTGACGTGAAGGAGGCAGACCAGGGCGCATACACCTGCGAGGCCATGAACTCACGGGGCATGGTGTTTGGTATTCCCGATGGTGTGCTGGAGCTCGTCCCACAGCGAGGTGCGTTGGGCACGAGGGTGCGTGGTGGGTGTGGAGGTGGGGGAGGGGAGGTCGTCATATCACCTGCTGGTGGCTGACTATAGCCCCTCCCTTGCCCCCCATCAGGCCCCTGCCCAGATGGGCACTTCTACTTGGAGGACAGCGCCTCCTGCCTGCCTTGCTTCTGCTTTGGGGTAACCAACGTGTGCCAGAGCAGCCGCCGCTTCCGGGACCGGATCCATCTTCGCTTTGATCAACCTGATGACTTTAAGGGTATGTGGATGGGTGGACACCAGGTTCTGGGGAATTCAGGACAGGAAGAGGAAGACAGGGACCAAAGGGCGAGGATGGACCCAGAACACTGAGTTCTGTCAGAGAAGTATTTCTAGTAATTTATTAGAGAGAGAGAGAGAATGAACATGCTATGGTATTCAAGTGGAAGTCAGAGGGCAACTTTCAGAAGTCAGTTCTCTTCCTCCACCATTTGGACTTTCAGGGATCAAACTTGGGTCACCAGGTATGAGCAGGTTTCTTACCCATTAAGCCATCTTCCTGGCCCCTGAAAAATATTTCTTTTTTTTTTTTTTTTTTCATTATCATCTTTCTTTTTTTTTTAAATTTTTTATTATTATTATTATTATTATTCAACTGTGTACATGTGCTCTCGCGCGCGTGTGTGTGTGTGTGTGTGTGTGTGTGTGTGTGTGTGTGTGTGTGTCTGTGTGTGTGTAGAACCACGGACGAATTCGCGAACCACCATGGACGCCTCCACCTCTTTCTGCCCCGGGATTCACAGGCTCCGCCCTACCAGGACCAGAAGCGCAGGCCACCCCCGCTTCCGCCTGGCGTCTATACGTGGGATCTGGGATCCGAACTCAGGACCTTCCGCCTGCAAAGGCGGAGGCTTAACCCCTGAGCCACCTCTCCAGCCCTGAAAAATATTTCTTGAGGGAAAATCAGCCTTTTTTTTCTTTGCCTGCACATGTGCATGTGTGTGTGTGCATGTGTGTGTGTGTGTGTGTGTGTGTGTGTGTGTGTGTGTGTATCAGAAGGCATTGTGTATGCCTGTGGAGATCCAGTAATCATCCTGGATTGCTTTTTACTCTGCTCTGGAGTTTCCTAGTCTCTGCCTTCCAAGGCTGGCAGTGCAGGTCTCTGCCTGGTGTTTCCACTTGGAGTTTTTACAGAGGATCTGAGATTTGAACTTTAATCCTTCTGTTTTTGAAGGCAGAGGCTTAAGCCTAGAGCCATCTCTCCAGCCCTGCAATCAGCATATTTAAGCCAAGTCTGGGCTTGACACTTGCCTGCCTCGGGCCATGCAGTGGGCACCCCTCAGAGTCCTGGTCCCTGATCCTTTCTGCGTGTGCCCTTGGCCGCATTACTGCCTGGGGCTCGGCTTGCCTGTTTGCAAAGTAGGAACTCAAGAACAGGCACAGGGTGCGCACCTTGAAACTGGCCTTGGGGGAAGCAGGAGGGTCGGAGATCAGAGTCATCCTCGGCTGTATATCCCGGTCAAGGCCAGCCTGAGCTACATGAGACCCTGTCTCATGGAAACAACTGAAAGAGGAGAGGATGTGGCTGGCGGGGGAGGGGATACACACCCTTAATTTCAGCTACTGGGGACTTGGCAGGAAAATTATAAATTTGAGATCAGCCTGGGATACATAGGCTGTCTCCAAAAAAAAATATTTATTTGAGAGAGAGAGAGAGGAACACACGCATGCCATGGTACACAGGTGGAAGTCAAGGCAGCTATCAGAAATTATTTCTCTTCTTTCACCATGTAGGCTTCCAGGATTTTAACTCTTGTCTCCATAGTAGCAAACAGTGTCTTACCCTCTACACTATCTTGCTGGCCCCCAAATTAATGAATTAAGTAAAGTAGGGATGCAGTGCTGCCTGTCTTTGGCTTAAAAACCCCTCCTGATAGTGTGTGCTCTGTGGTCAGCACCCAGTGTTTGTTCATGTCACCTTCCTCATCATCTTTCTGAAAAAGAGGGGTCAAAATCCCTGGCGCATCAGAGCCCAGACTCAGACACCCCCCCCCCACTGACTGCTTTGTGAAATCCGTGTGACCTCAGGCAGGTCTTTTGGCTGCTTTTGGCTTCTTCTCCCTAAAGCCAAAGCTGTGGGACTCGGTCCCCATTGACTCTGAGGCAGGTTGGAGAGTGGCAGAGAGGATTGTGCCTTGGTCAAGCAGACCCAGGTTCAAGTCCCAGAGTCACCGGCCGCCTGATGACAGGCAGCCCCTCATCTTCCCGAGTTTCACTTCTCCATGTCACAGGACATGTTGGGGGTCACTTCTTGGGCAGTAGCTCTGTGGGGTGGTGCCACCCTAGGAGTGCTTGCATGTTTGTGCGTGCACATGCAGGGTTGGACCAAGGACCCCTCCTGATACCAACCAGAGCTATCCTGTTCCTAAGCACGTCCTTTGCACTATTTCCTTTAGAAGAATTTAAAATCATGTGCATTTTACCTTATAATAGCTCCACAAGGTTGGCCTTGGTTACACCGCTTCACATATAAGGAAACAGGCCTGTATCCTAGAAGGGGGTGGGACCAGGACTTGGGCTGTGTCTGGCCTTGGATCCCATGTAGCTCTCTCCTGACCCCGCTTGGTGTTCCCAGTTTGTCGATCCCTGGGTCCCTCACCAACCAATGACTCGAGCAGCTTTGCTTCCAAAAGAGAGGCTCTTGACTTTTCTCTGAACCCCGAGCTTTCCGACGCCCATGCCAGCCACTCCGAAGCACTGACCTTCCTCCTCCAGAGGGGCTTGTTGAGACAGGGCGTCATGGGACTCACTCAGGCTGGCCTCCAGCTGCATAGGTAGCTGAGGGCCCTGACCCTGATCCTCCAGAATGCAGGGGTCACAGGCGTGCGCCGCCACCCCCAGCTGCTTCTGAATTTCCCTGTTTCTTTTTTTCTTCTTCGCTCCGATCACATTGCCCTTCTGTCCCACAGCACCTTTTCATGTCTACATGTCGCTGACGTCACTTAGGGTGGGAGTTCTCAGACAGGCACAGACTTCGGCCCTCACCTGCCCTTTACCGCCACGGGTGTGACTGTGACGGTGGCCACCTGCCTTTTGCCGCCATAGGTGTGAATGTGACGATGCCTGCGCAGCCCGACGTGCCTCCCCTGTCGTCCACCCAGCTGCAGATCGACCCGACCCTGCAGGAGTTCCAGCTGGTCGACCTGTCCCGCCGCTTCCTGGTCCATGATGCCTTCTGGGCCCTGCCCAAGCAGTTTCTGGGCAATAAGGTGAGGAGGGCTGGCTGCTGGCCTGCGGGAGAAGTGGAGTCCTCTCACCCTGGGGACAGGTCGACGTGCCTCCGTGCAGCTCTTTCTTAGAGAGCAGGATCTCTGTTCACTGGCTTCTTCCCCCTTTGGAAAGGCTTCGCTTCCTCTGGGAATCTTCCCCAGCCACCCCCACTCTGGGTAGATCATGCCCGTGCACTCTGGCTTGGGAAGAGCATCACACACTCCCTGCTATAAACTAGACTCAGTATGTTCAACTCAGTGCCAGGCACACTGTGGTGGGCAGAATGAGGGAGACGGTGTGGCTGCTCAGGCGTGGCCATCCTGCCCTGACCTGTCCTGTCCTGGCCAGGTGGACTCCTATGGTGGCTTCCTGCGCTACAAGGTGCGCTACGAGCTGGCACGCGGCATGCTGGAGCCAGTGCAAAAGCCAGACGTGATCCTTGTGGGTGCTGGATACCGCCTCCTCTCCCGAGGCCACACGCCCACCCATCCTGGGGCACTGAACCAGCGTCAGGTCCAGCTCTCTGAGGTATGCCTGAGCCCTAGGGACTGGGAGTGGGGATGGGGGTGGGGTGATGTGGCCCACACAGGTGCTAATGTGTGCGACACCCGCCTGGTCCCTACCAGGAGCACTGGGTCCATGAGTCTGATCGGCCGGTGCAGCGGGCTGAGATGCTACAGGTACTGGCGAGCCTGGAGGCTGTTTTACTACAGACTGTGTACAACACCAAGATGGCCAGTGTGGGACTGAGCGACATTGTCATGGATACCACCTCTACCTACACCACCAGCCACTGGCCGTGCCCACAGCGTGGAGGAGTGCAGGTGCCTGCCCTGGCAGGGTCGGGGACCACGGGCTCTTGGATGGAGTCAAGGGGCAGCGGCAGAGCCATGCGGTATCCGCAGCCACTGTCTGGCTCCTGTCCCTGCAGATGTCCCATAGGCTATTCCGGCTTGTCCTGTGAGAGCTGCGATGCCCACTTCACCCGGGTGCCTGGCGGGCCCTACCTGGGCACCTGCTCCGGCTGTAACTGCAATGGTCATGCCAGCTCCTGTGACCCTGTATACGGCCACTGCCTGGTGAGCGCTGCAAGCTGGCACACGGACCTTGATTGGCTGGGGATGGGGACGGTGGGAGACCCCCCCCAGCCCATGACCTTGGCACATAATGACTGCCGTGGTTCCACATGAGTTACCATGACTTCTGGATGAGTTAACAGAGATAAAGTGTACAGACAAAGGAGGGGAAGGTGTCGTTGTCCCCTCCTGGGGGAGGCATGGCTTTATCTCTTGGGAATGGTGGAGAGAACTAGAATTGTGAGGATCACAACGAGAGGGCACGGACTAGACAGCGGTACTGCCTAGGGACGTTGAGCAGTTGTCAAGGTGACGAGTGGACTCCAGGCAGAGCTGGCCGTGGGCGCAGCCTGGGATGAGGTGGCAGACTTGGGTCTGTATTGGTGAACTGTCTGTTGGCCAGGCTGCCAAATGGGTTTGGGGTTCCCTTTGCACCCAGCTGCTCCCTTCTGCTAAGCCTATGTAGCCCAGTTCTGGGCCATATTTGTGCCACAAGCCGCCCCATGCCTTCCCACTTCTAGAACTGCCAACACAATACGGAAGGACCACAGTGTAACAAATGCAAGGCTGGTTTCTTTGGGGATGCCACGAAAGCCACAGCCACTGCCTGCCGACCCTGCCCCTGCCCATACATTGATGCCTCCCGAAGGTCAGACCCCCCTGTAGGTGGGGCTGTGCTTCAGGAGGGGTGTGCCGTGGGCTGGGAGGTGGGGACCCAAGTGTTCAGTCCTGACCTGCTCACTAAGTTTCCCAATGCTCCTTGACGTCTTGGGGCCTTGGTTTATCTTTCTGTGTAATGGGCCCGTCTGCCTTCCTACAGTAGCTGTGAGGTTTCTGGGGAATGACATCAGGCCTCCTCACATGTTTCCATGGATATAGCCGACACTGTGCAGGGTGGGCATGCCAGGCCTGGCCCTCAACTCTGCTCTTCTATCTTGCTCTTTTGGTACCCACAGATTCTCGGACACTTGCTTCCTGGATACAGATGGCCAAGCCACTTGTGATGCGTGTGCCCCAGGATACACAGGCCGCCGCTGTGAGAGGTAAGGGGACAGCAGCAGGGCGAGGCAGAAAGTTCTGGATGGGCCCAGAAGGTTGCTGATGGCTCTCTCTCTCTCTCTTTCTCTCTCTCTTTTTCTCTCTCTCTCTTTCTCTCTTCCTCCCCACTCCCTTTCTCTCTCTCCCAGCTGTGCCCCTGGATATGAGGGGAACCCCATCCAGCCAGGCGGGAAGTGCAGGCTCACCCGTGAGTATCACAGCAACCTCCTCTTGCAACTGCCAGGCCGGGCTCCCCTCCCTTCCCAGCATACGGCCCAGGCTCGCGGGGAGCCCTTCTACCCCTGTCCTGTCCCTGCCTTGCCAATGTCTTCCATGTACCCCCAGACCAGGAGAACACGCGGTGTGACGAGCGAGGCATCATGAGCCCCATGGGAGAGGCGTGCCGCTGTAAGGTGTGTGCCACCCCACTCACTCCTGGACCTCAGGCTCGGCACTACTGCGCACAAGGGAGGCGGGAGGCCCCCACTTTCTCCTAGCATCTCGGCTGCTGGGTAGCTGCCTCACTTGAAGTCCATGGGCCAGCAGGCTGATCACTGATCTGCATGTCATGAAGGGTGTTGGGCAAGATCTCTGGTTACACAGCCAACTGTCCTGAGTTCAAATTCTAGTTCTGCTTTCAGCAGGCCTTGCAACTATTCCTTCTTTACACCCTGTCAGGCTGACCATGGTATAGCTGCCTGTTTTCTAGAATGAGGAACAAGTTCAGAGAGGGAAGTCATCTGCATCAGCAGTGGAAAAGATCAGGTGTCAGTGGAGAAAAAAATCGAGCAGATTTCTCAATCAGATATTCCTGATCTTAAGTCCCAGAATGGAAGACTTGGGAGATGGTTCGGTTGGTAAGGTTCTTGCAGCTAAAGTGTGAGGACCTGAGTTCAGATCTCTTACACTGTATCCAAAATTGGCATGGTCACATGCATCTGTAATCCAGTTCCTGGGAAGCAGAAACAGGTGGATCCCAGGAATTCAACTAGCCTAGCAGGATTGGTGAACCTCAGTTCAGTGGGAGAAACCACGTCCAAAAATAAAGTCAGAAGCAATTTGAGGAAGATACCAATCTTGACCTTTGATTCACACACACACACACACGCACACACACACAGGTGGAAAGTGATTGAGCAAAGCACCAGCCTTGACCTCTGGCCCCCACATGCATTCACACACAGGTGCACATACGCACACCCGTTGAATGCAGAGTGGAGGTCAGCATGCTGAGCGAGCTCATGCATGTCACTTCACATGCTCGTAAGTGGGGTGGAGACTCTTCCTCCTGCTTTTATGGGAATTCAGGGAGATGATCGCTGTATAGAAACTAGCAGAGTGTACGAAATACAGTGATTATTTTATGAAGTGACTCTCTGTGAGCCCCCTAGCAGTAAAAGAGGGAAGGGAGCTCTGGTTACAAACATACCCATGTTCGGGTGGTCAGTGCTCTGACGGTGGTGACGCCCTACGCTTCTGTAGTGCCCCCGGGCCTGGGGTCTAGACATCAGGTGGATTCATCCAGAAGCTGCAGGCCCCTCCCGAAGGCCATCCTGCAGCTCCCCGCTCTGTGCCCGCAGAACAATGTGGTGGGGCGCCAGTGCAACGAGTGCGCCAACGGCACTTTCCACCTGAGCAAACAGAACCCCGACGGGTGCCTCAAGTGCTTCTGCATGGGGGTCAGTCGCCAGTGCAGCAGTTCCTCCTGGAGCCGTGCCCAGGTACCCACGCTGAGCGGGTGGCAGCCAGTGGGACGCCGCAGCCAGGGCTGTGGGGGACCCAGGCCCCGTCCCTGGTCACTGCTCCATGCTGGGGTCTCCACTTCTAGGTGCTCGGGGCCTCTGAAGGGCCCACCCAGTTCAGCCTGACCAACGCTGCGGGCACCCACACCACCAGCGAGGGCATCTCGTCTCCTGCGCCTGGGGAGTTGCTTTTCTCCTCCTTCCACAGCCTCCTGTCTGGACCCTACTTCTGGAGTCTTCCCTCAAGCTTCCGTGGGGACAAGGTGCTTGGGGCAAGGGCTCAGCACGGGCAGGGCCTGCGGGACCGGAGAGGCTCGGGCTTGGCGTGAATAGAGCGAGAAAGCACTAATGGCTAACCCAGGAGCAGGGTTAGCCAATCTCCTGCTGAGCCCCCGCCACCTGTGTCGCAGGTAACCTCCTACGGAGGGGAGCTGCTCTTCACCCTGACCCAGCGGCCCCAGCCCGGCTCCGCGCCCCTGCACGGGCAGCCGCTGGTGTTGCTTCAGGGCAACGGCATCATCCTGGAGCATCACACGTCACGGGAGCCTATCCCCGGGCAGCCCAAGGAGTACACCGTGCCCTTCCGAGAGGTGAGCGCCACCCTCCACACCCGCTGCTGGATCGGGGCATCAGCACCCGGAAGAGGCAGGGTGGGCAACATGTGGCTCTTCTTTGACAGCAAGCATGGCAGCGGCCTGACGGGCAGCCAGCCACGAGGGAGCACCTGCTGATGGCGCTGGCGGGCATTGATGCTCTCCTCATCCGGGCAGCCTCTACCCAGCAGCAGGCTGAGAGCAGGTACCCGGGCTGGGTTGGGGACAGTGGGGCCGGCAGGCCGAGCCGGAGCAGGTGTAGCCTCTGACACCATCTGCGGTTGGGAGAGCATGCTGCTGCCCCTCACAGAGACCCAGGAGGCACCTGGCCCTCCTGAAGCCTGACCTCCGCTGGGGCACACTGGGGGCGCTGGAGGGGAACGTGCCGCAGGCGTCCTGAGTGGGCGGCGGGGGCTCCATATCCTGGATCAGTTTGCCAGCAGTCCCCAGGGGGAGCTGGGTGGAGTAACTTGTCCAGAAGAGGGAGGGTGAAAGACGGGAGCCTTTGGAGGACGTGCAGGTGTGAACCGTTAGCCAGGACACCGGCGCACACAAACGGCTAGCGAGGCGACAGTGTAGGCGTGCCCAGCACAGAGCAAGCACCCCTCACCACGGGTCTCTTTGTGCCCAGGATCTCTGGCATCAGCATGGACATGGCTGTGCCTGAGGGCACCGGCCAGGACCCTGCACTGGAAGTGGAGCAGTGTACCTGCCCGCCCGGGTACCGTGGTCCTTCCTGCCAGGTGAGTACCGGCCTCCCATTACCCAGCTGGCTCCCTCCGCGGTGCTCCCCAGCCTCCTCCCTGACGCTCCCCACATGCTCCATGCTCCCCCATCCCACCGTCTCGCTATCTCTGTCTCCCAGGACTGTGACATGGGCTACACACGCATGCCCAGCGGCCTCTATCTGGGCACTTGTGAGCGTTGCAGTTGCCACGGCCACTCGCAGACCTGTGAGCCCGAGACGGGGGCCTGCCAGGTGAGCCCCACCCCCCTTCCCTCCCTCAGATTTCCTCGACCTCCAGGGGCCCAGCCTCAGTGCACCCTCTGTCCTTCAGGGCTGCCAGCACCACACAGCAGGTGCCCACTGTGAGCAGTGCCAGCCGGGGTACTACGGCGACGCCCAGCAAGGCACATCACAGGACTGCCAGCCCTGCCCGTGCCACGGAGCCCCTGCTGGTGGCCAGTATGTCCAAGCTCCTCCCTTCCCTGAAGTGCCCACTGTCCCTCCCGCCTCCCCAGTATGCGGGGGAGATGCCCCCCACTGCAGAGCCTAAGTCCCTCGAGTGGGGATAGTGCCACCACCTTAGACCTTGCCTCTCTCTCTTCCCTCTTCGCTCTCCTCTTTCCTTCCCTTCCCTTTTCCTTCCCTCTTTCCTTCCCGCGTCTTACTGACTGGACACTTGCCCTCCACCCTCTCAGGGCCACCCACACTTGCTTCCTGGACACAGATGGCCACCCCACCTGCGACTCATGCTCCCCAGGCCACAGTGGGCGTCACTGTGAGAGGTGAGCCGGGCGGGAGGGAGAACAGGGTGTCCAGGAGGAACTGTCCGGAAGTCCTGCTGTGTCTGCCTTGAGTCCCCACCTGTTGCACAGGCCCTTAAAGACCGTTGGCTGCTCTCAGCAGCTTCACCCTGCAGCCTGGCATCGGCTTGTAACCCACCTTCCAACCCAGCACACGACTCCCTCCCCGCTTGCCACACACATGCCACAGACTGGGGACTTCCCGCCAAACTTCTCGCTCTTTTTTTAATTTAAAATAGTTTATTTGTTTTATTTGAGCGAGACAGGGAAAGAGAGGAGACAGAGAGAGAGAGAGAGAGAGAGAGAGAGAGAGAGAATGCACGCCATGGCACATGGTGGAGATGAGGGAACAGCTTTCAGCAGTCAGTTCTCTTCTTTCACCATAGGCTTCCAGGGACTGAACTCAAGTTTCCAGGTTAGCAAGCTGGCACCTGGCCCACGGTACTCTCTTGCTGGCCTTTTTCTGTTTTGTGAAATGAGGTCTCATGTAGGCTCATGTGGGTCTCATAGCCCAGGCTGACCTCAAACTCACTTTGAATCTGAGGACGATACAACTGATCATCCCGCTTGAACTGATCCTCCTGCTTCTACTCCCTCTACCTCACGCACCACCACGCTCTTATTAGACCCATTGTCGTTGGCATTTTGGGTCAAAACCTGGTGGAATGGACTCCGTAGTCTTAGGTCTATCTGTGTGTTTCACCTATAAATTGGGTGTGTTAGGTTGGTGGGTTTCCTCCCACACTGTGGGGTCTTCAATTCCTCTTCCGAGCCACCTTGGAGAACTCCACTTTCTCTCTCTGTAGGTGTGCCCCAGGTTACTATGGCAACCCCAGCCAGGGCCGGCCCTGCCGCAGTGAGTGGGGTTGCAGGGGTGGGAGGGTGCTGGGCCCCTGGGTAGAGGACTGAATCTTTGTCCCCTGGGACTTGGGGCAAGTGGCTTTATCTCTCCAAGCCCAGGCTGCATCTGTCATGTGGCGATGGGAAGAGGCCCTGCCCACATCCTCAGTAGGGAGCTGTGCCCTCAGCAATGAGTAGCACGCAGCACGGCCCGAGAGCGGCATGAACCAGGGTGCTCGGTGGTGGTTTAGGGGGTCCATCTGTGAATTCCTTTTCTCAGGAGATGGCCAGGTACCAGAGGTGCCGGGCTGTGGCTGCGACCCCCAAGGCAGCGTCAGCAGCCAGTGCGACTCCGCGGGTCAGTGCCAGTGCAAGGTCAGTCCCAGCCTCGAGTGTGCGGCCTGGCTCTGCCTGCTGCTGGGCCCAGGGAGAAGTCGGGGTGTGCCTGAGGTGGGGAGGGGTAGGAACTGGCCAAAGGTATGGGGAACACAGGACTGTCTAAAAGCACCTGGAACAACTGACAGACTACTGGGGAGCAGCACAGGACCCCCCCCCCCACCGCAGATTCCCTCCACACACCTTTCTGTGCATCTACTTCAGGCCCAGGTGGAAGGTCTCACCTGCAGCCACTGCCGGCCCCACCACTTCCACCTGAGCGCCAACAACCCTGACGGCTGCCTGCCCTGCTTCTGCATGGGTGTCACTCAGCAGTGTGCCAGCTCTGCCTACACACGCCACCTGGTAAGAACCAGTCTGGCTGCTGCAGGTCAGCAACACCTCCCCGTTTTAGGTCCCAGCTGCCCAGGAGGACACCCACTGCCAAGCCTCCATTAGTGCTCATCTCGGTGCCAGCTGCCCTCCCTCCATTCCCCCCATCTTAGGTCTGGCTGCCCTCCCTCCATTCCCCCCCAGTGCCAGCTGCCCTCCCTCCATTCCCCCCCAGTGCTGGCTGCCCTCCCTCCATTCCCCCCATCTTAGGGCTGGCTGCCCTCCCTCCATTCCCCCCATCTTAGGGCTGGCTGCCCTCCCTCCATTCCCCCCCAGTGCCAGCTGCCCTCCCTCCATTCCCCCCCAGTGCCAGCTGCCCTCCCTCCATTCCCCCCCAGTGCCAGCTGCCCTCCCTCCATTTCCCCCCATATAGGGCTGGCTGCCCTACCTCCAGTCCCCCAGTGCTGGCTGCCCTCCCTCCGATTCCCCCCCATGCTGGCTGCCCTCCCTCTATTCCCCCCCAGTGCCTGGCTGCCCTCCCTCAATCCCACCCCAGTGCCAGCTTCCCTCCCTCCATTCCTCCCCCAGTGCCGGCTGCCCTCCCTCCATCCCCCCAGTGCTGCTGCCCTCCCTCCATTCCCCCAGTGCCAGCTGCCGTCCCTCATTCCCCCCCCAGTGCTGGCTGCCCTCCCTCCATTCCCCCATCTTAGGGCTGGCTGCCCTCCCTCCATTCCCCCCAGTGCTGGCTGCCCTCCCTTCATCTCCTCCGACAGATACCCCTCCCCTCAGCCCATCATTTTAGTCTTGGCCTGGTCTCAACAGGCCTCATGTCCCACCCCGTCCATTCCTAGAGTGCCCACTCCATCGCCTGGCTAACCCCTCTTCTTCCTCCTGCTACCAGATTTCCACCCACTTTGCCCCTGGGAACTTCCAGGGCTTTGCCCTGGTAAACCCACAGCGTAACAGCCGTTTGACGGGGGGCTTCACCGTGGAACCCGTGCCTGATGGGGCCCAGCTCTCTTTTGGTAACTTCGCCCAACTCGGCCACGAGTCCTTCTACTGGCAGCTGCCGGAGACTTACCAGGGAGACAAGGTGGGATGTGAGTGGGGGCTGCATCCTTCTTCAGGTGTCAGCTCAAAGTCAGACTCTTGTTAAGCGCGGGGTCAGTGGAATTGGGCTCATAGCCCTGCACGTGGCTGCCACGGCGTGCGGTGTGTGGCCTGAGTCCAGTAGACGTCGCTCTGTATCTCCACCTCCTAGATGCTTCCTCACCTCTGAGGGTGGCTGGAAGGATTAACTTGCGTCTGATGTATACTGAGCTCTTGACTGTTGCTAATCAGGGAGATTGCAAGCCAGGCCCCAGCACGTGCACTGTGAGACAGCTCCTGTTCCATTCCTCTGTACGCTTGTCCGTGCTGTAGACTGGGGACTGGGTGCTATTGCGGTGATTCTTAACATGGATCGTTTCTATTGAGTTGTGCCTGGCATTGTTCCAAGCATATATTGTCATCAGTCATGACGGAACCAGAAACCATCACGGCCCCCATTTATTTCCTAACAGGGGAAAGCAAGCCCAGAGAGGTCGGGGAACTCTGCTGAGCCCCACAGCTAGCGGCAGCCATGGCAAGATCTGCACCCAAGATCTGCCCTTAAAATTCTGCCCTGGTCACAGTGCCCATCTTTTCTGCTCCTCTAGGCTGCTAGGAAGGTGCTGATGTTGGGGATGCTATTTGGGGGGCAGGGCCTGAAGCAGGGAGCTCCAGGGCAGCTTACCTGCATGTGTTCCTGAAGCAGTCATGGCCAAGGTACCAGAGGAAGTGGCACTTGGCATGGGCGTCTCCCCCAGCCAAGGCCAGTACTCATGCAGCTGCACCCTGAGGTGCTCAGGGGGCTCTGAAACTGTAGCAGGCCCTGCTCCTTGGACGGGTGCCCACTCTCCTGGCCAGGAGCTGCCTTTTGGTGCTTTCTCCTTCTGTTCCTTCTCTTCTGGCTTCCTGGTATCTGCAACCCTCAGACCTTTCTCTCTCTGTGCTCTGGCACTTCTTTGGGTCCCACAGACAGAGGCATTCTTTGCACGGATGCGCCGGGCTCACCAGGTATGCGCCTTTGTTGAGTGGTGTGAAGTCAGGGTGCCCACGCATGGTGTGTTCATGCTTACTCTCTGCCCCACATGGGATATGTCCAGAGCCCAGGACAAGGCAGGCCTGCGTGAGCTCAGGTACGACCAGCTGGACCCTGGAGGCAGGCCATGCCCCGCCTGGCCCTGCGCTGCCACCAGGAGAGTCTAGAGTGGTGTGCACCACTCTGTGCCCTGCCCACCGCGGCCAGGCCGCGTGATACGGTGACAGGAAAACTAACTCGTTGCATATTCGCATGGCTGTGTTTGGCCTTCCAGTTTCCCTAGCTATTGCCAGGCAGCTACCATTAACCCCCAACATGCATGTCCCCCCAACAGCTGGAGTTGTCCTGTGGACCAGTCCCGAGAGGGAGCATGTCTCCCTCCCCAATCAGTGTGGTCTTGCTGGCACCATGTCCATGGGAAGAGACTGCCCATGGCTTTGGCCTGAGCCCCATGAGGGCTGAGCTGGCCTGTGACCTCCACCCCCTCAGAACCGCACATCCCTCTCAGAGGAGCAGTGGCGGGCAGCTATGACTGCCGGGAGGATCCTGGGGACCCCAGAAGGCAGGGCCCGGGCTCAGCGAGCATCACAGGTAACCCAGGGCCTGGCAGGGGCAGGTTGTATCTGGGACCCGAGAGAGCAGGATTTAAACCCAGACGTTCCCGGACCACTTGCCGGTCCACTACCCACCTGCTTCCCAGACTCCGCCAGTGTTCCACAAACACTGCAGAATCATAAAAGCCTAGGCCCCCAAGGCTGGGGCCACGAGCAGCCCTTTGTCTCCATATCCCCTTGACGCCAGCACTGCTGGCTCTGGCTGCACAGAGCGTTCTGCCCCTCGCTTGTTGGGCATCTGCAACGTGGCTCCTTCCCAGCAATCCTTGCTGTTCATCCAGGGCTGCCCTTCCTGGCTACTCAGAGCCAGAAGAAGGCGCGGAGCATAATGGCAGAGCAGAGAGTCAGCGTAGGGTTGCGCAAAGTGGGAACTGGCCTGGGGCAGGGCAGAGCCTCATGGTTTCTTCTGTCCTTTTGCTCCTGTTCTCCGTCCTTCCTGCCCCGGTCCCCCAGGTGGACGAGGCCCAGAGGCGGATGGATGCTGAGATCTGGCAACTTCTCGCCAGCCTTGCTGCGCACCCTCAGCCCCCTCCCCGTGGGCTCCGCTCCCGTCCCCAACCAGCTGCTCTACAAGCAGGCCCCTCCTCCTCTTCTTCCTCTTCCTCCTTCTCCTCTTCCTCCTCCTCTTCCTTTGCTTCTCCGTCTTCCCCAGCAGGCTCTCAGGTATGTACCAAGTCACTCACCCAGCGACCCACCCACAATGCTCTGACCACAGTCATTCTGAGCTTACATCTGATACTCCAGAGTTCCTTTGCCGCCACCATTTAACAGTTTAATTATGATTAAGCATTAAGCTTCTGTGGTTGAGGCAGGGTCTCATGTACCCCAAGCTGGTCTGATCACTGTAGCCAAGGACGACCTTGAACCTCTGATCTTCCACCTCCCACGTACTGGGTTTGCAGGCATGTTCCACCATGACCAGTCTCATGCCGAGAGTTGAACCCAGGGCTTCATGCGTGCTAGGCAAGTACTTTACCAACTGAGCCAGCGCCGTTTAGCTACATTATTTTTCCCACTACATTTTCTTCAATATGAAATATATTAAATACATTGAAAAACACATTGGCTCAATTTTAGATGCTTACCAGTGTGCCCCACAAGTTTTGGGATCAACTGGAGGGACACACAACCGGCGTGAGACAACACTGACCCAGAAGGAGCGGCTGGTGTGCCCAGCTCTAGAGAGGAGGGGGCTGCCCGGAGAGCAGGGTGGACTGTGCAGCAGGCGGCCTGGGGGTGGAGCGCTGGGGCCTGCAGGCGGTTGCGCTTCTGCTCTCACGGCTGACTTTCCACCGTAGTTCTCCCTGTCCTACAAGGGCTTCTCTCTGCTTCCTGGGAGCCTCTATTATTGGCAGCTGCCCCGAGCCTTCGTAGGGGACAAGGTAACGAGGCAGTGTGACAGTTCCTTCCCTGTATTTGGTGTGTACTCATTAGGCACTTGCTGTGTACTGTGTACCCCTGCAGAGTGGGCCTTGGCCTTCAAGACCTCTCTGTTGGTCTGTACCTGTCCTGCGGCCTTCTGATCATTGTTGCTGGGGTGTGTGTGTGTGTGTGTGTGTCTGTCTGTCTGTCTGTCTGTGTCTGTGTGCCTGCCTGCCTGCTTGTGTGTGCATACAAATTCACCTCTCCCAATGCTAGGATTACAGTGTGAGCTGCTATACCTGGCTTTTTAAAAATTTTTTTAAAATTTATTTTGAGAGAGGAGGGGGGAAGACAGAGAAGAAAGAGAGCAGTTACACGCTTGAACCATGGTGAGTGTGTGGCAGTCAGAGGACAATTTGGGGGAGTTGGTTCTATCTCCCTCTTCTCCAGGAGTTGTTGCTCATGAGCACGTTTACCTCTGAGCCATCTCACTGGCCTCTTTTTTTTTTTTTTTTTTTTTAAAGTAGATCCCGGGTGTAGAACTCAGGTCTTCATGGTGGCATGGCAAGCACTTTACCAGCTGAGCCACCTCCCCAAGAGCCCTGTTACTATGAGACTGGAGTTCTTATTGTTGACATTGCTTCCACCTGGCCACCATGTTCCCCAGATGACATGAACAGCACCCCTTAGAGGGCACGTAACACATATAAAAGAGTATTCAGGGGCCAGGCCAGGCAGGCAGGGGAAGTGAGCCAGGGTTGGCACTGGAAGTAAGAGTTACCAGCACCAAAGTGTGCTCTTTGCATTGTGTTCAGTGGTCCACTTTATGTGTCTTGAGTGAGACCATGTCGACACCCTTCCAAGTATTATTTTCACCCTGTTTCCACATGAGGAAAGTAGGACTCAGAGAGGACAAGTGACCTGTCCAAGGATGTGCAGCCAGTAGAAGGACTTCACACTGCAGTCCTTGCCCTTTGCCCCTGTGTGGTGTGTGGCTTCTGTTTCCCGCAGTGCTGGCCCAGACGTGGCTGCGAGGGTTTGCAATGCGGTGAGGCCTCTGGGTGACTTTCCTCACGCTGAGCTGGTAGAGAACAGCTCCAGCGTCCGGGTCAGCCTGGCCTGGCGTGTCATTAGCAGGTACTTAATGAACGCTCACTCACTGAAAGGGCCTGTGCAGTCTGGTATTCAGTTGGCCATCTGCCCTGGTGACCAAGAAGAAACCACGGAGGCAGAGTTAGGAATGAAAGCCCCTTGCAACAGACAGTGACTACTCTTTCACCGTGCAGACACCATCTGGCTGATCTGTAGTAAACAATGTTCAGCGTTCGCAGGATCCGAGGATATCTGGTATCAGGCATGCCTGGATCTAGGAGTGCATTAATGCAGGGCTTTCAGTCGTTGTCATTAATGAGAGAAGGACGTTTCTGGTGTTCTGGTTGATCCCCAGAGGGAGAGGGGTGCACATGGTCACACAGCGTCTGACTGTACTCTTCCACCCTGATTCTTTGCTGTGCTGATTGGCCAGGCCTGACTTGCTTCCCACTGTAGTGGACAGTAGGAGCAGGCCTCTGAAATCATGTGGTCTATGTGTAAAGAGAAGGAGGTATATTTTACAGAAAGAGAGAAACAGATTCTAAGCAAACAAAAGCCACCTAGTTAGAAGGTGGGATCTCTGAGGATCCCCATAGCCTGTGCTCTGGCTTGGGAACCTTGAGTTTCACATCAGCAGACTCCACCCCTCACCCCTGTGATCTTGCTTTTCCGTAGGTGGCGGCCTATGGCGGCAAGCTGCGGTATACCCTGTCCTACACGGCGGGTCCCCAGGGCAGCCCGCTGTCCGACCCAGACATCCAGATCATGGTGAGCACTTGGAGTCCATAGCAGGCAGGTGGAAACCATGCGCCTTTGCAGCGTCTGTCTCTTCAGCCCAGCACAAGCTCCCAGCACCCATGGGCCCACCAGACAGGTTGCAGCCTGGCTTCTGGACAAGGGGGCAAGGGGCAGGCACATGACTTCTAGACACATGAGGTGGGAGCGCGGGCAGATAGGAGACTGATTGTCTGAGAAACCTGGGCTTGTGGACCCCCCTGCTTCCTGGAGTCCCCGAGGGCCACCCCAACTTTACTGACATCTCTTCAGGGCAACAACATCATGCTGGTGGCCTCCCAGCCTGCGCTGCAGGGCCCCGAGAGGAGGAGTTATGAGATTGTCTTGCGAGAGGTGAGTGACGGCTGACCGTGCCAGCTGACCCTGCCCCACTTCCGGCGGAGAAGCCAGGTTTTGATGTCTGTTCTCCCCTTAGCAGTGAGTATGCAGGGCTATGGGAGCAATAGTTAAAGCCTAGGATCCCCACCCACTGTCTGTCTCCCCACCCCCCAGGAGTTCTGGCGGAGGCCTGACGGGCAGCCGGCCACTCGTGAGCACCTGCTCATGGCCCTCGCTGACCTAGACGAATTTCTGATTCGGGCCACATTCTCTTCGGTGCCTCGAGCAGCCAGTATCAGCGCTGTGAGCCTGGAGGTAGCCCAGCCAGGGCTTTCTGGGGGACCCCGAGCCCTTGAGGTGGAAGAGTGCCGCTGCCCCCAAGGCTATGTTGGCCTGTCCTGCCAGGTGAGTGCACAGAAGTTAACCCCCCGGGCGCAAGCTGAGGATCAGGAGCCAGGGCCACCACTGCCCTGCCTGTCCTTGCAACTCTTCCCCCTGTACCCAGTAAAAGAGAGATGCAGAGGACAGATGGTTTACCTAGAGACACGCAGCCAACGTGTGGCAGAAACTAACATGAACTCAGATCTGAACCCATGTACCACATTAGCATGGGCATGCTCTCCAGAGATGGAGACCCAGCCCACACCCTCAGGGTGTCCTCCTGACAAGGGGAGACCTGTGAGTGCCGAGGAGGGACATCCTCAGGTGCACAGCGCGGGGCGTGCTGCACTGTAGGCAGGAGGGAAGATGGGTTCAGGAGAGGAACAGTGGAGACCGACCCAACAGCGGGGTCACGGGGCGGGGGGGAGGGGGGAAACGGGGGGAGGGGGGAGCCTGGAATGTTCTGTGCAGGAAAGAAGTTAAGGGGGTGCTGTGATCAGAACCAGGACAAGGAAAATATGTTTGCTGGAGTGGATGAGATGGACAGGGCAGGGAGAGAGATGGAAGTGAGAGAGACCTGTTTGAAGGAAAGACAGCATTAGGGGAGCAAGGGTGGTTACCCCAGACTCTCTGTAGTGTTTGACCTGAGGTGTGTGCTCTAGACAGGCCGGAGCGTATCCTGCACTGGCAGAAGTTCAGTTCACGTGCATTGAGGCGGTCGGGCTGCCGTGCTGGATGGATGGTGGGGGGTCAGACAGGCGCACAGCTGTCGGAGTCCACATCTCTGGCTTAACATCTGTGCAGTTCTTCTGTGGCTGTTGACTTTTCAAATCTCAATGTAGAATTTTTTTATTATATTAACTATTTATTTGAGAGAGAGAGAGACAGAGAGAGAGAGAGAGAGAGCGCACACATGCTGTGTTGCACAGGTGGAGGTCAGAGGTCACTTGTCTCCCTCTGCCATATGGGCTTCTGGGGATTGAACTCAGGCTGCCAAGGTTTGCAAGCAGGTACCTTATTTACTGAGCTGTCTCGCCAGCCCCCAGTTTTATGTTTCTTGAAATTCCCAGGTCTGCCCTGTTTGAAGGAGGGACCTCAGGGTGGTTGTTTCGATCTGGTTTGGCGTTTTGAGGCAGAGTCTCATGCAACCATCTCCGAAGTGCTGGACTGCAAGGCGAGCCCCACAAAGCCAGCAGCATCCCTGCTGTGTGCAAACCTGATGAAAAGGATCTCGGGGAACCCTGTCCCCATCTAGTCTCCCTAGTCTGCTTTTCCACTTAGCAGTGAAGTTCTTCCATAGAGACTTTCCTGCCTTAATTATGTTCAGGGATCTGAGATCTGGGGTGAGGCAGGTCCCTGTCAGGTCTGCTCAGCTCACGCTGGCTCTGCTTCCAGGCCCCACTCCCTTCTGGAGTTGTGAGCGAGAAGGGGAAAGATGCGAAGATGGCTGTTGTGGGGGCAAAGGCTGATCTGGAGTGTCCCTTCAAGAGCCAGTGGTGCCTGGTGTCTGGAGGGTGCAGGACGGGAGGAGAAGGTGGGTTCATGGGAATGGAGACCCAGCTTCCTCTGTCCCCTAGGACTGTGCCTCCGGCTACACACGCACCGGGAGTGGACTGTACCTCGGCCACTGTGAGCTGTGTGAATGCAACGGTCACTCGGACCTGTGCCACCCGGAGACGGGGGCCTGCTCGGTGAGATGCACACAGAGCCAGGAGGAGTGGGGACTCATGGGGGGTGGGGTGGGGAAGAGCGTTGGTAAGGTAATCCTAGGCTGGAGGCCAGGTCCCAGGGGAGAAAACCTAGGTCAGCTGGTCAGGTGTCCACGAGGCTGTAAACCTGGCGGGGGGCCAGAACGAAATGCCATCCTTTGTTGCGAAGAGAGCTTTGGTTCATCATTTCTACATCAAAGCGAGGACTGTTCTCTGCAGAAGACATGGATTACATAGATTTCACCCCCTCCCAAGGGCTGAGGAGCAAACACAAGGCCTGTGTGACGTTGACATTCTGTGAATAAGCACAGCATCTCTGTGTTCAGTAGTGAATTTGTTTTACTGACTTGGTCCTAAACATCTTTTCCATATCACAACCTATTCGTTCACACCTGAACTTTTCAGAGTGGCGCACGTGTGTATGGTCTCCAGGGTACACACCCAGGCCACAAGCTCAGCATGGAGCAAGGAACACCCCACTTTACCCCTGGGTCAGGGGTTGTCAGAGAGGCTGCACCTTGCTCATGTTTGTATGATGACTCGTGGAATTTCATGGCTTTCTGCTCAAGTACTTTCCTTTGACGTCATGGATTTTTATGTAGAAAAAGTATCCAGTAAAAAGCATAAAAGCTAATGAGATTGATAGACTTTTATTTTTTTGAGTCAGGGTCTCATGTAGCCCAGATTGGCCTCTGAGCTCCTGATCTTTTCTGCGCCCACCCTCCAAGTGCTGGGTCACCGACCCGCACTAAATACACTTTTTCAGTTGTCCAGCTCCAAGTATGTGAGTCTTAGGTTTATTTCAGCTGTCACCCAGATGAATGGCACTGTAACTGAGTCCAAGCCCACCTGGGATTATTTCTACTAGATAAGCAGAGAGACTTGGGATGTGTAGACGGAGAGCTTGCCAAATGGAAGGCTTTTAGTCGGCCTTGCCCTACAACTGGTGTCTGATGCCCTTGTGCCCTGCAGCAATGCCAGCACAACACTGCCGGAGAATTCTGTGAGCTGTGTGCACCTGGTTACTATGGAGATGCCACGGCCGGGACGCCCGAGGATTGCCAGCTGTGTGCCTGCCCGCTGACCAACCCCGAGAACATGTGGGTGTCTGGGCCCAGGGACCAACTCCCACTGGGGGCGAGATATTGGGGAGCGGACTCCAGTGGCCTGACCTTTGCCTCTTCTGCCCCAGGTTCTCCCGCACCTGCGAGAGCCTTGGAGCCGGCGGGTACCGCTGCACCGCCTGCGAACCCGGCTACACCGGCCAGTACTGTGAGCAGTAAGTTTGCACTCAGGAGGGAAGGGTGGGCACACACCACAGACTCCTAGGGGAGACCTTGCATGATGTGACGTGAGAAATCTCGGCCAGAATCTTGTCCTTCCCCGTGCCCAAGCCCTTTCCAGTCCCACATGGCTCTTGGGGTGAGCCTGCACTGGGGATAAATTCACACTTGGAGGAGCTCATGCTTGGGGTGAGCCCTGTGCTTGGGGTGAACCCCTGCTTGGTGCGAGTGTCTGCTTAGGGTGAGCCTGCATTCGGTATTTACCATGCGTGGAGTGAGTCTCTACTTGGGGCGAACCCTCGCTTAGGGAGAGCCTGCATTTTGGGTGAATCTGTGCTTGGGGTGAGCCCGCGCTTGGGGTGAGCCTGCACTTGGGGTGAGCCCGTGCTTGGGGTGAGCCCGCACTTGGATTTCCATGCTTCCATTACTCTCATCTCATTTCTAGTCCCACATTCTCCATGCAATGGCTAAACTTGAATTCTTTCCTTTTGTTTGTTTTTTAAGACACTGGGTCTCAAATGAATGCAGCCCTGGCCAGTCTATAACTTACTGTGTAGACCAGGCTAGCCTCAGACTCAGAGCAAGTCTCCTGCTGTAGCCTCTTGGATGCTGGTGACGGGTCTGCACATCTGCCTGGTGGCCTCTTGAATTCTCAGTATTCAGGTCTCGATGTGTTTCCTGGGACCCCCAGGCCTCCCTCTCCTGGGTAAAGCCTGCTTGGCTTTCAAGAGTCAGACTCATGTGGTCACTTCACACTTTGCCAGGGAATGAATGGTTTGAGACAAGGTCTTGCTATGTAGACCAAGGTGGCTTCCAACTGTGTAGGCTGGCCTAAATCCATGACCTTCCTGCTTAGCCTTCCAACTGTTAAGATTACAGATGTGGGACATGTTTTTACTGAGCATTTGCTGTGTGCCATGCAGCGTGCTGGCCCGTGGGGGATGGAGATTCTGTCTCAGTCTTAGGGGTCCGCAACCTGACAAGTCAATGAAAGCACTCTTACAGACTGTTTACAGAGTCTGCGTGGAAGGCGAGTGCAGCTGTCCTGAGGGGCTGTAGGTGCCTGTACTCCAGGACGCCCCCTGCCGGATCTGAATGAACGCTCCTCTCTGGGGTCGCAGTCCTCACGCCCTTCCCTTGCTCTCCTTTACCGTGCGTGGTCCATGCAGGTTTCCCCGACAGTCTGCAGGATCAGGGACCCGGGGCCTCGTGCATAGCAGTTGGCTAGTAGGCGTTTGTTGAGTGAATGCTTCCTCAGAGGATAAAGGCTTAGTGCACCCCTCTTTCCCAAGCTGTTGCAACTGTCTTAATGCTCCCTTGTCTCCTCCACTCACGTGAAGCCCTTTGTTGGAGCCTCTTTGGTTTCTGAAGCCACCTCCCCCAACACTGGGCAGACAGCCAAGTTCACATGAGACATCAGGTCCTACAAAACTGATTCTTTGGGGGCTGGAGAGGTGGCTCAGGGGTTAAGCCTCTGCCTTGCAGGCGGAAGGTCCTGAGTTCGGATCCTAGACCCCACGTATAGACGCCGGGCAGAAGCGGGGGCGGCCTGCGTTTCTGGTCCTGGTAGGGCGGAGACTGTGAATACCGGGGCAGAGTAAACAAGGAGGAGGTGGAGGCGTCCATGGTGGTTCCTGAATTTGTCCGTGGCTCTACACACACACACACACACACACACACACACACACACACACACACACACAATTGAATAAAAATAATTTAAAAAAAAACTGATTCTTGTTTCCCCGATAGGTGTGCCCCAGGTTACGTAGGCAACCCCAGTGTGCAAGGAGGCCGATGCCTACCACAAAGTAAGTGGGACAGTGACCCAGGCTGGGGGTGAGGACTGGGCTGGGGTGGAGGATCCAAGGCTCTGGGAAAGGGGGAGCTGAGACACCTGGGCCCCTCCTGCCTCAACAGCCTCTCCTTCCCCACCCCAGCAGACCAAGCCCCGCTGGTGGTCCAGGTCCATCCCTCCCGGAGCGTGGTGCCTCAGGGTGGCTCCCATTCCCTGCGGTGTCAGGTCAGTGGAAGCCCACCGCACTACTTCTATTGGTCCCGTGAGGATGGACGGCCCGTGCCCAGCAGTGCCCAGCAGCGACATCAAGGTACCATGGCTCCAGCCTTCTCTACCCTTCCCTCCCTGGGTCCTCTCACGTTAGCCTGGACCTTGACAAGCTCCTCCCCTCGCCAGGTTCAGAGCTTCACTTCCCCAGCGTCCAGCCCTCTGACGCCGGCATCTACATCTGCACCTGCCGGAACCATCATCATACCAGCACCAGCCGGGCTGAAGTGCTGGTCACTGGTGAGTTCCTGCTGTCCTGTCCCCACCAGCCAGCCCTGCTGGCCTGGGCTGCAGTGTGTGCCCTGCAGGGAGGGAACATGGCTGCTGCTGGACAGGTCATGGAGATGAGTCGAGTGATGGATTCAGACCCGTTGTAAAGACAGACTCCACTGTGCTCTGTGAGGCTAAAGGATGCCACCCAGGCTCTGGTGCTGTGTACTGAGATAAGGAAGGTGTCAGTGACAGGACTCTGGGAGGGGAGGGAGCACAGCAGGGAAGAAAAGAGAAGATGTGGATAGACAGTAGGTCCTTAGCGAATGACTGACACGGGCAGCTTTGCTCATTGTGGCTGAGAGAATTGGCACCCTGGAGTCCACCCTGCCCTGGCCTCTAGGGGTCAGAGTCTGTGCACACCAGCTCCTGTCATTGGTTGAGGTCTGTTCCAGAAGCTTCCCTTTCCCTCCACTCTGTCTTGCCACATGGGTGTGCAATGGTAGCTTGAGAAAGGTCGCATGCAAAGAAACTCAGTGCGGCAGGAGTCAGGTGGGGGCGCTCGAGTGACCGGGCCCCAGGATGTGGTGGGCACTGGCCATCTGAGCGGCCAACAGGTAAAGAGAATCACGAGTGTGCTTTGGACTTGGTGAGGCTTGAGGTGTTTGGAGAGACACCCAGGTGGGTAGATCAACCAGGCATTTAGATGTGAGGTGAACTTGGGAAAGAAGGTCTTCAAGACAAGTGGATTTGGGAGAGCTTAGACACAGGGTGGTGTGTAAAGCCACGGGGCTATGTAAACCCGGGGGGTAAGGGGGAGTTGTTTACAGGACAGGACCCAGGAAAGCCTCATGGAGCTCCAGAGCTGCCGTGTTCAATGGGAGAGGAAGGGGCGGGGAAAGCAGGGGACAGCTAGTGAGGTGGGAGAGGCGAGCTGGACACAAGGCTGCTGGGGAGCAGCTCGCCATCCTGCAGGAAGTCTGAGACTGCGCTGGGGCCAGGTTCTGACGAGACAGGCCAGCAGTGGAGAGACGCAGGACTAGGTGGGAGTGAAGAGCAAATGGGTCGGGGTAGCGGCGTAACAATCTCTAAAGAGTCCCAGCAGCGGCCAGGCAACTGGGGCAGTATCTGGGAAAGTCTGGGAGTTAAAAGGGGACATTTTCAGACATGGAAAATTCCAGAACACGGTCTGTGGAGCCATGGTGGGAAGGAAAGACTGACAATGGCAGAGAAGAGAGGTCTAGTGATTTGAAGTGCAGGGTGGGGTGGGGCAGGCGGGAGCAAAGTTGCATCTTTCAGGGTTCAGGGAAGAATCAGGGAAGAGCAGATGGGGGGGATTTGGAAAGATGGAAACATACCTAACAAAGAGTTTGCATTTTTTTTCAGCCAGTGTGAGGGGTGAGAGGGTGGGTAGGGAGGCTGAGGTTGATGGGAAGAGGTGGAAATAGTTGGTTAAGGATAGAACCCAGTGGCAGAGAAGTGAGAAGTGTTAGGAGCTCATTTGTGGTCAGGGATGGCCACTCCAGGCCTGCAGGGGGCACATGGGCCGTGCAGTTCAGCCAGGAAGGCAAAGGAAATCCCAAGGGGCCGGGAGAGTGGCTAAGCGGACTGGGAAGAAAGAGGCGTCCTTGGAGTCAGGGTGGGATGTAGCCCATTGGTAGAGTAGCTTGCCTAGCTTTCTTGAAGACCTGAGTTCGATACCCAGTACCATATATAAACACCAGGTATTGGAGATACACACCTGTAATCTCAGCCATGGAGAGGCAGAAGCAGGAGAACCAGCAAAGTGATCCTCAACAATATAAAGAGTTTAAGGCTGGCCTGGGATGCTTGAGACCCTGGAGGCAGGGGTGGGGGGAGACGAGAGAAATGAGGAGCTGTCTAGAGGAGGACACAGAAAGAACGCAGGACGAGGCTCTGCAGCTCATCGGGCGCTTCGCATCCACAGAAGCCCCCAGCAAGCCCATCACCGTGATGGTGGAGGAGCACAGGAGCCAGAGCGTGCGCCCCGGAGCGGATGTCACCTTCGTCTGCACTGCCAAGAGCAAGGTGGGCAGGCGGGGAGGGTGGGGCCATCCCCCTCGTGGGCTTCCCTGACCCCATGCACACTCCTCACCTGCCTCTGCCCTGCAGTCCCCTGCCTACACCTTGGTGTGGACCCGCCAGCACAATGGGAAGCTGCCCTCCCGGGCCATGGACTTCAACGGCATCCTGACCATCCGAAATGTGCAGTTGAGTGACGCGGGCACCTACGTGTGTACTGGCTCCAACATGTTCGCTATGGACCAGGGCACGGCCACACTGCATGTGCAGGGTACGGTTTGTCAAGAGCTGCCCCTAGCCCCCCCCATCACAGTGTGCACCATTCCCAATGTTCTGACCCTTTTTGAGCACAATAGGCGTGCCCAGCTCTGGTCTGGGCTCCCAAAAGTCAGGAGACAGAGGGACAACCTCTCCTAAAATAGGTGCCCTGAGCAAGGTACCCTAGCGAGGCACTTACACATGGTGTTGAGCTTGGGCTGAGCATGGCCTGGGGGATGAGAGCAGGAAGGGGGAGACTGGGTACAATGGTACACGCCTGTCATCCCAGCTCTCAGGACGTTGAGTCGGGGGAGAGACGAATGGGAGAAGATCCAGTCCTGTGGGTGAGGTGGCTTGGGGAGACCTCTCCCTCAGGTGACAGTGAAAGGAAAGAACCAGTTGGAGAGCTGGCTGCACAGTGTTCATGGCAGACAGTAACATTTGCAAAGGCCCTGAGGCAGGAGCGTGTCAGTGAGTTTAAGGGTCATTTGGCTGGAGCTGAAGGAGGGTAGGTAAGAAATTGGGCTGGAGAGCTCAGGGGTTAAGACTCTGCCTCACAAACAGATGGTCCTGAGTTCGGATCCCAGGTCCCATGTAAAAATAGCAGGCAAAAATGGTGTCAACCTGCACTTCCTGCCCTAATGGGCAAAGCCTGATTAAATTTCAGAGTGAAGCAAAAAAGAGGTAAAAGTAATTCAGGATGATTCCCCAAATCACCATTGGTCCTCCACAGGGACACACAATGATCTCTCTCTCTCTCTCTCTCTCTCTCTCTCTGTCTCTCTCTCTCTCTCTCACACACACACACACACACACAATTAAAAAAGGAAGATTATGAGTTTGTGGGAATCTGGGGAAAAAAATGGGAGACCCATTTTGGAGGGATGGAGGGAGCCACAAATGGGACTTAGGAAGGGAAACGCCAGGGCCCTGCTGCGATTTTTTATGCATTTCTTGGGGGGCATATGCATGGCATGGCACATGGGCGTAGGTCAGAGACAACTTTCGTAAATCAGTTCTCTCTTGTCATGTGGGCTTCTGGGGACTGAAGTCAGGTCTCTATCCCCTGAGCTATCCCCCTTCCCCCCCACACACACACTGTATGCAGAACTGGTAAGACGGCTCAATTGGTAAAGGTGCCTGTTGTTCAGAGGAAAGGAAGGAAGCCAACTCTGGCAAGTTATCCTTTGGTCTCCAGCTACTGTGTGGAGAAATAGCTGTACAGGGCTAGAGTGGAAATAGTGAGTGGCCGGGATACTGTCACTGTGTGTTGTGGGGGGACACTCCCACCCTGACCACATGTTTCTCCTTCCTGGTTAGCTTCAGGCACCTCCACTGCCCCCGTGGCCTCCATTCACTCACCTCAGCTTACAGTGCAGCCGGGGCAGCTGGCCGAGTTCCGATGTAGCGCCACGGGGCACCCCACACCCACCCTGGAGTGGACAGGTAAGGCGGTGGCAGCAGTGACCTTCAGGGGGCGGAGGCAGGACGAGGCCATCTCCGGGTGATGCTGACCCCCTGCTTCCATGCCAGGTGGCCCTGGTGGCCAGCTCCCTCAGAAGGCTCAGATCCACGGTGGCATCCTGCGCCTGCCAGCTGTTGAGCCCTCTGACCAGGGCCAGTACCTCTGCCGCGCCCACAGCAGTGCTGGGCAGCATGTGGCCAGGGCCATGCTCCAGGTCCACGGTGAGAGGGTCAGACCGAGGTGGGGGTGGAGACACGGAGTGTGTAACCGGGAGAGGTGTCCTCACCCGGCTGTGTGTGCAGGGGGCGGTGGGCCCAGGGTCCAGGTGAGCCCAGAGAGGACCCAGGTGCAGGAGGGACGCACTGTCAGGCTGTACTGCAGGGCCGCGGGAGTGCCCAGCGCCAGCATCACCTGGAGGAAGGAGGGAGGCAGCCTGCCCCCACAGGTGAGTTGATGGGCTTCATGAGCTCAGCCGAGGCCCAGCGCCTACCTCCTGGTCCCTTAATGTTACCCCATCTCTCCTCAGCAAGCTGTACTTCCTACCTAGACCCCCACCCCATCTGGTCTTCCCTGTGACCCCACAGGGTCTTGACCTTGGGTCAGTGCCTGCCCCTTTCCCACTCTGTCCCCTGAAGTCCCCTCTCCACGCGGCAGGCCCAGTCAGAGAACACAGACATCCCCACGCTGCTCATTCCGTCCATCACCCCCGCGGATGCTGGCTTCTACCTCTGTGTGGCCACCAGCCCCGCAGGCACCGCCCAGGCGCGCATTCAGGTGGTCGTCCTCTCAGGTACGGGGGCTCTGGTGCCCAGGGCACAGGGAAGATGAGCCAGGGGCCACTGAGGTACACTTACCTTGCTGTGACCTCAGCCTCAGGTGCCAGCTCCTTGCCGGTCAGGATCGAGTCCTCCTCCCCGTCCGTGACTGAAGGGCAGACGCTGGACCTCAACTGCGCAGTGACAGGGCTGCCCCACACCCAGATCACATGGTACAAGCGAGGGGGCAGCCTGCCTCCCCATGCCCAGGTAGGAGGCTCCCTGAGGCTGGACAGGGCCTGGGGTACAGGACGCTGTCTGGGGGCAGCCTGTGCACAGGAAGTGTGTTACATTGGTGCTGTACTAAGCACCTGATGCAACAGCTTGGGGGAGCAGGGGATTTCCTGGCTCGTGACTCTAGGGGACAGTCTATCATGCAGGAGAGTCGCTGAAGGAGACAAGGGACTGGCCACGCCATGTTCAGATCAAGGGCATGGGGTGGAGGACCAATTCCGCATCCTTGCCATCTAGCTGGCTGGCACCAACTGCCAGCTTCCCCTGCTTTAATTCACCTGCCCAGGGCATGTCCACAACGGACAAATTAAAGCGGCCTCCTTTGGCCTGCCCAGAGGCCAGCCCAACGCTAACTGGCACAGGGCGGGGGCCTCCTGACCAGCGTGATGCCCTTCCTCCCAGCTCCCAGGCCAGCACACGTGGCTCAGAGGAGAGCCGCCAACACAGCCCTGTCCTCTCCTCACGTCCTTTGTCTCACCTACCCCAGGTCCATGGCTCCCTGCTGCGGCTCCCCCGGGTCTCCCCAGCGGACTCTGGAGAATACGTGTGCCGAGTAGAGAGCGACTTGGGCCCCAAGGAGGCTTCCATCGTGGTGTCTGTCCTCCACAGTGCCCACTCGGGGGGCAGCTATATCCCAGGTGAGGTGCCAGCTGCTGGGAAGGGCCCTGGGTGAGAGTTCTGCTCTAGAATCCACTAGCCTACCTCAGTACCAACTTCATCCCTGAGCCAAGCATTTGGCCGAGTTGGGTTCAAACCCCTCCTCTGCCCTTTCTCAGCCTCGAACTAGTTCTCTGACCTTTAGGAAGCTCAGTTTTGTTGTGTGTGGAAATCAGCACCATTCAGAAATTGCTCTGGGTGTGGGTGTGGCTTCAGCATCTGGTCTGCTTAGTTTAGATGGGACCAGTGGAAGGTTCTGGAAGCATGTGATACGTACTCTGAGAAAAGCAGCATCATTACTGTCTGCATCCTCAGCTCTGCCAGGCAGGGAAGGTCCCTGGCTCCAGGTATTTCATCACCAGGGCCTGGGGGAAGGTAAGCTTGGAGCCCCAGACTAGAGATAGGGAAGGAAGAGGCTCAAACAGCTGCTGTGTCGAGGCAGAAGACAGCGTTCCAGTCCTGGCAGGCCTCGCGCCAGTCCTCCCGCGCGAAGGCCTGCTCCCCACCATTGCCTCTGCCAAGGCTGCCAGTGAGGTTCAGGCCAAGCCTCTAACCAGCCCCTCCGCACCCAGGCACTGGCAGCACTCTGCCCATCCGCATCGAGTCATCCTCCTCCCATGTGGCCGAGGGGCAGACCCTGGATCTGAACTGCGTGGTACCCGCGCAGGCCCAAGTTACATGGCGCAAACGTGGAGGCAGCCTCCCTGCCAGGCACCAGGTACAACCACCTCAGGGACCAACCTGCTAAAGGGATGGATGGGGATGCCTGGGCCCTTTTCTCCCCCTAGCCCACGTATCTACACAGACCCACGGCCCCTTGCTGAGGCTGCACCAAGTGTCTCCTGCTGACTCCGGCGAGTATGTGTGTCACGTGGTCCTTGGTTCTGAGATCACAGAGACCTCCGTCCTGGTTACCATTGAACCTTCTGGCGCCATCCCTGGTGAGTAGTTCCCAGTGACACAGAAAGCTGGGGAGATGGTTCACGGTTAAAGCGCTCGCTACACAAGAAGAGCCAGAGTTCAGATCCCAGATCCCACCTAAAATGCCTGTCAGGTGTAGTAGCCACTCTGTCATTTCAGCCTCAGAAGATGGAACCTAGGAATCCTCAGAGCAAGCTGGCTAGGCACACTAGGCCTACAAGCAAGCTCATTTCATTAAGGACAGTGAAGTAGAAGAGTAATTTCTAACATCAATGTTGGGCATCAACACAAATGTGCACTCATACACACTCCTACCCACCTGCAAAACCTGCGTACGTACAGGTATGCATGCCACACACACATACCTATGGAAATGGACAAGAAAAGAAGTGAAGGAAGCTGGAAGAGAGCCAAAGAGACATGTTGCTCAGCGGATAAAGGCACATACTCGCAGACTTGGCAACCTGAGTTCAATTGCCACGTGGTAGAAGGAAAGTTGTCCTCTGTCCTTCACCCTGCACCATGGCATGCATGTGGGCTCTCTGTCTCTTCCCGGGTTGAAGTCACATGACTTCTGCCATCTGGAAACAGGAGGCTACCAGGCATTGGTGCCGCACTGTACACAGACAGAATGCACATCTGGGATCTGTATGTTCCCATCACGCTGCCCTTGGCCACATTACTCACATTGCTCCTGGTTTCTGCTCCTCGTTCCTGGTCTTACTGCCTCCTCACTCTTCCTGAGCAGAGGGCTTCAACCCAGGCCTGCCAAACCTGCAAGACAGGGGCCTGGCCTCAGACCACAAGACTGAACCGCTTCTGGGCAGACAGCTCCTGCCCCGTCTCCAGAGCATCCACTACCCTTCCCTGTCCCACAGCCCCGGGACCTGTGGCACCTGTCAGGATCGAGTCCTCATCCTCCACGGTTGCTGAGGGACAGACGCTGGATCTCAACTGCGTGGTGGAAGGGCAGGCCCACGCACAGGTCACATGGTACAAGCGTGGGGGCAGTCTGCCAGCCCGGCACCAGGTACTCAGCTCCTAGAACATGGGAGGGACTATGGGTGGTGGACTGTGGGGGTCCCAGATATTGGGCTCTGGAAAGCCCTCTTACGCCCCTGTTATGGCTTCCCAGGTCCGTGGCTCTCGCCTCTACATCTTCCAGGCCTCTCCAGTGGACGCTGGGGAGTACGTCTGCCGGGCTGGCAGTGGCCAGGAGGCGTCCATCACAGTCACTGTCACGGGCACTCAGGGGGCCAACTTCGCTTACCGTGAGTGAACCACTAGGCTGGGCAGGATGTGGAAGGAGGAGAGGCTAAGGCACGTTACAGAACCCAAATGACTGTGACGTGCTCTCTTTTCCCCAGCCCCAGGCAGCATCCCAACTATCCGCATCGAGTCATCCTCCTCCCATGTGGCTGAGGGGCAGACCCTAGATCTGAACTGTGTGGTTCAGGGACAGGCTCATGCTCAGGTCACGTGGCACAAACGTGGGGGCAGCCTGCCCAACCGGCACCAGGTAAGGGGCAGAAGGGTGCAGAAACTCAGAAGGGGAAGGGGTCCCGTGCGTGGTGGAGACCCCTGGAGGCCTGGGTCCGTGGTGTAAGTGTGTTCTGCCGTGGCTGGGATCCAGGATCCAGGCCAGCGTAGGTGCGGGTCGTTCTGCTCACAGGCGTGTGACCAATGGCAAGTTGGAAGTTGTTCGATCTCTCTGTGTCTGTAAGTGATAGGAAGGAGTCCCTGCCTGCACGCTCAGAGCTGTGGACAGTGCTGGTCAGCGGCCCTGCAGCGGTCACCTGGTGGACAGTGCTGGTCAGCGGCCCTACAACGGTCACCTGGTAGACAGTGCTGGTCAGTGGCCCTACAGCAGTCACCTGGTGGACAGTGCTGGTCAGCGGCCCTGCAGCGGTCACCTGGTGGACAGTGCTGGTCAGCGGCCCTACAACGGTCACCTGGTAGACAGTGCTGGTCAGTGGCCCTACAGCAGTCACCTGGTGGACAGTGCTGGTCAGCGGCCCTGCAGCGGTCACCTGGTGGACAGTGCTGGTCAGCGGCCCTGCAGCGGTCACCTGGTGGACAGTGCTGGTCAGCGGCCCTGCAGCATGTCACCTGGTGGACAGTGCTGGTCAGCGGCCCTACAGCGGTCACCTGGTGGACAGTGCTGGTCAGCGACCCTACAGCGGTCACCTGGTGGACAGTGCTGGTCAGCGACCCTACAGCGGTCACCTGGTGGACAGTGCTGGTCAGTGGCCCTACAGCGGTCACCTGGTGGACAGTGCTGGTCAGTGGCCTTGCAGCGTGTCACCTAGTGGACTGGGGCTTCCAGCGTTTAGATCCCACCAATGTCTGCTAGTGAAGTGGCGCTTAACATGGAAGCCCGATGTTAAAGTTACTTTTCTTTTTCTGCTATGAGTCAGGACCCAGACCCAGGCAGAAAGGGAGAAGATATAGTCCATTATGGGGCAAATCACATGGTGGAAGGCATGGCTGAGGGCAGAAGCTGGAGGCAGGTTCAGTCATCACAGCCGTCAACAGTCAGCAAGAGGAAGAAGGGCTGAACTAACAAACCTCCATGTCCCCTGTGATGTGCTTTCCTCCAATAAGGATCCACCTTGTTGCAACAGCTAAGAATTCAATTCACACTCAAACCATGATACCTGACAGTCTGACTTCTATCCTCAGAACCCACATAAAGGTGGAGAGACCAACTCCACGAAGCTGTCCTCTGACTTCCACACGTGCACCATGCATGCATGTCCACATCCACATGTCATACAGCCTTTCAGCAAATGCACACATGTCCATATATGTACTTCATATGCATATTACTACTACTGCTAATAATAATAAATAGGTCCCACTGACCGCAGCATTCACCGTTTTATGCGCCTTTAAAAGTAAAAGTGGGCTAGAGAGGTGGGTCGGGGGTTAAGACTCTGGCTCACAAACAGAAAGTCTTGAGTTCAGATCCCAGGTCCCATATAAAAATGCTAGGCAGAAACCAGCAATGGCCCATATTTCTGGCCCTGGTGGGTGGAGCCTGGGAAATTCTAAAGCTAAGCAAGGAGATGGAAGCAATTCAGGATGATTCCTGAAGTCACCCTTGGCCCTCTACAGGGATGTATGTATGTGCCCTCTGATACACACACACACACACACACACACACACACACACACACACACACACACACTCACACACTAAATGAATGAATAAATACAGTTTTTTTAAAAAAAAATAAAAATAAAGAAAAAAGTGCCTACATTGTTAGAGGAGATTGGAAAAAGTGCCAACATTATTAGAGCACTGCCAATGTTGTGCCCACTCCTGAATGAGACTCCCCATCACAAGCAGACTGTGACAGCTGAGCCCAGGGCTTGTGGAAGGCAGCAGGTCACAGATTACGGGGACTGCACTGGGGTCCTGGGAGGCCTCCCCGTGACTCTCCTCTCCCCGGCCAGACCCATGGCTCCCTGCTGCGGCTGCACCAGGTGTCCCCTGCGGACTCGGGCGAGTACGTGTGCCGGGTGGAGGGCGGCTCCGTGCCCCTGGAGAGCTCTGTCCTGGTCGCCATCGAGCCTGCAGAGGCTGGGCCTGGTGAGTAGCACTTGGGGACGGGTGGGATTGGGGGCCACCTGGGGAGAGGGGCACCTTTTAGACATGGCAGGACGGGAAGCCACACCATCTACACAGGGCAGGCCTCTTGTGTCCTGGGGCCTGACCCCCATCCTCTATCTCCAGCCCTTGGGGTCACTCCTCCAGTCCGGATCGAGACATCTTCTTCCCATGTGGCTGAAGGACAGACCTTGGATCTGAACTGCCTGGTTGCTGGACAGGCTCACCCCCAGGTCTCCTGGCACAAGCGTGGGGGCAGCCTCCCTGCCCGGCATCAGGTAGGAAGTGGGGAGCCAAAGAAGAGCCAGGAGCTCGCTCACAGCTCGGAAGAGCACAGGCTGCGAACTCAAGCCTGTTCGAATCTAGACATCGCTTTGCTACTTTGCCTGCTTAGTGACTTGACTCCTCTGATCTTTACTGGCATCTGTCTAACGGCGTCATGGGGCCTACTTTATCTCCCCAGGAGCACGTCAGCAAATGTTGGTACCCAGTCTCCGCAAGACCTTTGCGGGTCAGGCTCAATCCTCACCCATCTCTGGGACGAGAGATTCGAAGGATCCTGACGTGCACATGCTCCAGCTGTCGGACTGGGTGGGGGCCACAAAAGGGACCCAGAGCCCTCCACAACCGGGCTCTGAGCTTGGCACTTCTGTCCCTCCCCTCCCAGGTGCATGGCTCAAGGCTGAGGCTAGTTCAGGTGACCCCAGCGGACTCTGGAGAGTATGTGTGCCGTGTAGCTAGCGGCTCAAGTACCCAGGAAGCCTCGGTCCTTGTCACCATCCAGCAACGCCTCAACCCTTCCCACCGTGAGTGTTTTGGGGATCCTTGTGAATAGTGGGAGGGCAGCTAGGAGCCCATCTCTACCCTCAGCGATACCCACACCCCACCGTCTGTCTCACCCCACAGCCCAGAGCGTGGTGTACCCCGTCCGCATTGAGTCCTCGTCAGCCTCTCTAGCCAATGGACACACCCTGGACCTCAACTGTCTGGTGGCCAGTCATACACCCCACACCATCACCTGGTATAAGCGTGGAGGCAGCTTACCCAGCCGGCACCAGGTACAGAATCAGGAGGCAGAGCAGCAGCCTGGCGGGAAGCCTAGGGCAGATACCAGTACCTACCTCTGCTCATTAGTCACTTAACAAACACCGAGCATCCCTACTGGTTAGGTGTGGACTGGTGCCCAGGTGTAGACCTATCCTGCTGGCCTTGCTGCAGACATCCTTAACCGTCTCTGATAGACTGCTGAGGCCGGGCCCTGTTCCTGCGTTGCTGGTCCTGGTGGAGTAAGATAGATAAGCAGACGGTGGCAGTTGCTCTTCTGTTGTGATGAATACTCTGACCAAGCGACTGAGGGGAGAAAGGCTTTATTATTTTGGCTCATGGTTCTAGGGGCGATAGAGTCCATCATGACAGGGGACATAGCAGGAGATGTCGGGTGAGAGAGAGAGAGAGAGAGTGCGAGAGTGCTATCCAGCCTCAAGGCCAGCCCGCAGCAAGCCTCTACCTCCCAAAGGTCCCTGTACTTTCTCAAAAGCCAACCATTCCAACATGAGTCCGTAGGGGACAATTCACATTCAGAGCACGAAGGAGAGGCAGGCGGGCGGGTGCGTTGAGTAGACTGCTGGGGCACCTCTGGGGTGGGAGGTGACTTCTCAGGGGTGGTGAATGGGAACAGTGCAGAGACCAGAAGCTCTTTCCACAGATGCTCAGAGTCTGTGTGTACACTGGCACCTCAAGAAGACATTGAAGCTGCCAGGGGGTGTCTGGCAACAGGCCAGGGCAGAACCTCCTGGAGACGGGTGGCTTACGATTGGAAGTGTTCTCTCTGCCCACTCTGTGTGCTCTCTCCAGATTGTGGGGTCCCGCCTACGGATTCCTCAGGTGACTCCGACAGACTCTGGCGAGTACGTGTGTCACGTCAGCAATGGCGCTGGATCCCAGGAGACCTCACTCATCGTCACCATCCAGGGCAGTGGCTCTTCACATGGTGAGAGTTCAGGGGGCAGAGAAGCAAGCAGGCGAGCGTGGGGGAGCAGAGGCCTCATGAGTGTCGGGGAGACAGAGGCTTCTCATGCTGTCACTGTCGTCTGACCGTGTCGTCCTCCCCACCTTGTCCCCAGTGCCTAGCGTCTCCCCGCCGATCAGGATTGAATCCTCATCCCCCACTGTGGTGGAAGGACAGACCTTGGATCTGAACTGTGTGGTGGCTGGGCAGCCCCAGGCTACCATCACATGGTACAAGCGTGGGGGCAGCCTGCCTGCCAGACACCAGGTACTTGAGGAGCTGTGGCAATGGGGTGGCCCCCTGGTTTACTGGGGTGCACAAGGCACCTCAGCAGGGATAGGGGTATGACTCAATTCATAGAGTGCTTGCCTAGAACGCATGAGGCCACGCAAGCCAGGCGGGGATGCACCCTGTGGTCCAGCACTTGGGAGGTGGAGGCAGGAGGACCAGGAGTTTCGGGTATCCCTCCACTACATGGGGAGTTCACAGCCTTCCTGATACATGAGACCCTGTTCCAAAACAAAACCACAAAGCCAAAAGAGCTATAGACGTGAGGACAGAAACGGTGGGTCCCACAGCTACCTGCTCCAGCCCTACCTCCCTGCCTCTCTGTCCCTCGTCTCTCCCCCTCCCCCCAGGCCCATGGCTCCCGTCTGCGGCTGCACCAGATGTCTGTAACTGATTCCGGCGAGTACGTGTGCCGCGCCAACAACAACATCGATGCCCTGGAGGCCTCCATTGTGGTCTCTGTCTCCCCCAGCAACAACAACCCCTCTGGTGAGTCTGACTCTTGTCTTTGGAAAGGGACACAGGTAACTGTCACTGGTAAGGAGCACTTGAGTTAGAGCCCACAGATGGGTACTGACGAGAACAAAGGTCTGAGTTCAAATCCTCCTGTGTCACCATGGGATTGAGCGAGTTACTTCTGCTCCCAGCCTCAGTCTCCTCGACACAGATCACTCCCACCTCATCTAGTTGTATTGACTACGTGGAGTCATTAGTCACCTGTTCAATTACAGTTAAAATAAGAAGCCGGACCTGGTAACACAGGCCTAAAATGTCAGCTGCTAGGGAGGTCGAGGCAGAAGGATAGAAAAATTCAGGGTCTGCCTGGGCTATAAGTTAAGTTCAAGATCAGCCTGAGCAACTCATACAGGCCGTGTCTCAAAATAACAAGTGACTGGGGATGTAACTCAGTGATGAAGTACTTGCCAGGCCCTGAGTTCAATCTCCAATACAGAAAGAAAGAGCGCTGGAGAAATAGCTCAGGGGTTAACCTTCTGTCTCACAAGCAGAAGGATCTGAATTCAAATCCCAGATCCCACATGAAAACACCAGGCAGAAATGGCTGTGGCCTGTATGTACTTCAGGCTCTGCAAAGAGGAGCCTAGGAAACCCTAGGGCAAAGAAATAAGGAGGTAAAGCAATCCACAATGATTCCTCATGTCATCTTTGGGCCTCCACTGCCACACGCAAGTGCTCTTTGATACACATAGACACACATATATACACACACAAAAAAAAAAAAAAAGGAAGAGAGAGAGGAAAAAAAGAGAGCAAGTTAGTTCCATCTTACGTTAGTCATGGTGGCGTTTGCCTGCTAAACACACAAATGAGTTAGGTTTACAGGTCTGTCCTGCCCGGTGCTGCAGAAGCACCGGTGGCTATGCTTTGAGGGATGTGCATAAAGGGACATGCCTGTCACCCCGGGAACAGCAGCAGACACACTATTAGTGCTTGCAGAATTGGCCGCCACTGCCCTGAGGTGTGGGGTTTCCATGATGGGTCCCACAGTGGGTCCCATGACAACCCCACCCCCCGAAATCTGACTCTGGACAAGCTCCAACCTGCTGCTCCTGTGTCTCCAGCCCCAGCTGGTGCTGCGCCCATCAGAATTGAGTCGTCCTCTTCACACGTGGCCGAGGGGCAGACACTGGATCTGAACTGTGTGGTCCCGGGACAGGCCCATGCCCAGGTCATGTGGCACAAGCGTGGGGGCAGCCTGCCAGCTCACCATCAGGTATGGAGTGGACAGGTAGTGGCAAAGTCGCTGGCCGGGACTCTGACTTGCTCCATCCAGGAGGGAGGCCTTGGCGCTTTGCCTACTTCAGTTACAGGTTGGACCCTGATCCCCAACTTTTGAGGGTTCCCGAGTGGCTCTTACCGTCTCCCTGTCTTTTCGCCCCACACGTGCTTAGGCCCATGGCTCAAGGCTGCGGCTGCACCGGGTGTCTCCAGCCGACTCGGGCGAGTATGTGTGCAGCGTGCCGGGCAGCACCGGCCCCTTGGAAGCTTCGGTGCTGGTCACCATCGAGGCCTCTGGATCTAGCTCTGTCCATGTCCCTGGTGAGGGTCCCTGTGTGCGGCTGGGAGGAGGAAGGAGGGAAGAGGAAGGGGAACAGAGACATGGAGACAGGGGCCCTCCGACCCTGCTGCTGCCTCCTGCCCACCGTCACCCCCCCCCCCGGGGCCAGGCTGCGTGAGCCCTCCTTTCTTACGGGCACAGGACTCTCGACTTTCGGGTCTGACGTCTTTGGTCATGAGTCCCAGAGCCCCAGCTCTTCTGTCTCCACTAACACTTGTTCACCTCCCACTCCTCAGTGTAAACAGGTGGTGGGGCTCTCGCTCGTCACTGTGTAACCATAGAGACACCTCAGTGCGGTCCTCAGCCAGGACCTGCCCTGAAGGGTCACAGGGTCAGAGGGTCGCGTGCAGAGTGTCTCAGCACATGTCTCCACTAGTTGCCATGGCAGGTTGGGAACAAGCAGCCCCTCGAGCCTGTGCTGATTCATGGCAGCCATGAGTGGGCTGAGGACTTGGGTTCTCGGATGAGTCAGCTGAAAGGAGACGTTCAGGAACCCACAGCACCGGGCCGCCCGGGTAGAGATGGGGCGCTCCCCAGGTGCTCTATATTAGCAAGTTAACACATTTCATCCTCCAGTACCCCTGAGGAAAGGTGATTGCTCTCCATTTATAGATTGGGGAACTGAGGCACAGAAGTGGAGTAGCTTTCCAAGGGCCCCAGCACTAATAAATGACCGAGCCATGCTCAGTCATGCTCTGGGTTCAGGAGGTTGGGAAGCGTTGGGTGACCCCACGGAGGCCCTGGCCTTGAGCCCTGACCCAGTAGAGAGCAGGGTAAAGAGTAAGGTGGAAGAAAAGGTTTCCATGACGGGTCCCACGACAACCCCCACCCCCAAATCTGGAAACCCCCACCACCCATCATGGAAACCCCAGGCAAAGGCAGAGCCTCCATCCCCAAGCAGCCCCACCTCTATCTATACAGTGGGGTTCAGGGATGGGCTGGAAGCCAGGATAAGAGCCAAACTACTGACTCCTCATTGCGTCCCACTCAGGAGGAACCCCACCCATTCGCATCGAACCCTCCTCCTCCCAAGTGGCTGAGGGACAGACCCTGGATCTGAACTGTGTGGTACCCGGGCAGGCCCATGCCCAGGTTACGTGGCACAAGCGTGGAGGCAGCCTGCCTGTCCAGCACCAGGTATGGGGACCACCAGAGGCAGCATGTGCCCCTCCTTCCTAACCATAGCAAATAAGTGGTCCTTGAAGAGAAAGGGACCCCAGCAGGTAGAGACTTGGGAACTGTCGTAGCGGATCACTCGGTAGATGCTGCAAAACGGCCACGGCAGGGTCACCACCGGCCCCCAGCACCTTGGTGCAAAATGAGGAAGGACCCCATTTAATTTAGGATCTATTTTGTAAATGCTACTAATAGCTAAGGGGTGGCCATGACTGGCGGCTTCTCCAGAGTTGGTGTAGCTCAGGGTGGCGCACCTGGGGGCTCAGGCCAGGGTCTCCCCAGTGCTTCCCTGACTCCCTACCATGTAGGTCCACGGCTCCCTGCTGAGGCTGAACCGCGTGTCTCCAGCTGACTCGGGCGAGTATTCTTGCCGAGTGTCCAGCAGCTCAGGCACCCTAGAAGCTTCTGTCCTGGTCACCATTGAGGCCTCCAGTCCCAGCCCCATCCCTGGTGAGTGGCATGGAAGTGTGGGCAGAACTGTGGCTCTGGCTTGGGGTATTCTCTTGTCTTGCCCACCCTGTAAGGTTTTTAAAAATTATTATTTGCTCTTTTTTTGGTTTTTTATATGTTCATGGGGGTGCATGTAAGTCTGTGTATGAGTGTGCATGTAGAGGCCCCCGGTTTCTTCCACCTTACTGTTTTGAGGCTAGGTCTCTAAACCCAGAGTTTACCTATAAGGCTAGTCTAGGGCTAACCTGTTCTTTCACTTGTGTGCTTTAGTGACTGAGTGATCTCTCTTCAGCCCATTTTTAATTTTTTTTACATTTAATATAGTGTGTGTGTGTGTGTGTGTGTGTGTGTGTGTGTTCACCCATACCATGGCTTGTATGTGGAGGTTCAGAGGCCAACCCATAGTAGTCAGTTTTCTCTTTCCACCATGCAGATCCAGGTAATGGAACTCAGGTCATCAGGTTTAGCGGCAAATGCTATTATCACTAAAGCATCTCAAAAGCTCAAGGCCATTTGTTTGTTTGTTTGTTTGTTTGTTTATCTGCAGGGCTCCCTATCCCAGACTGGCCTTGAACTCATTATGCAGCCCAGGTCTGAGTGCTGAGTTTAAGTGCATGCTACCATACCAGTTTGTATGGTGTGTGCTACACAAGCACTCTGCCAACCAAGCTATATACCAGCCCTTGGGTGACTTTTTGTTGTTGCTTTATGGATTTTTTTGTTCTCTCGTGCCTCCCTTGTATCCCAGGTTGGCCTGGCACTCACTGGTATTGAATTTGACACTCCTGGCTCTACCTCAAGTGCTAAGGTTACAGCCCAGGGCACCACGCTTGGTGGGAAAGAGCACTGGTTCTCAAGGAACAGGGCTTCCTGTGGCTGAGGGTCAAGCCCAGCCGGGCATCCCATTGATGCAGGAAATGGTCTTTCGGCCGGCCCATCTGGGTCACCAAATGATGCGGGACAGGAAATGACCATCCCAATGTTGTAGGGTTCTTGTGGTCCGGAGTCGAAGATTGAAACCAGAACATGTGTAGAGGATTAAGGTAGAGTTTATTAGAGGAGAGAAAGGTTGGAACTCATGGACTCCAGATGTGGAGTGCCTTGAGGGGCTAGGACGCCGGAGAACTATGGAGCCTAAGCATGGAATCCATGAGGAGCGAGGAACTCATGGAATGCATGAGAAATAGGCAACGAACAGAACTCATGGCACTAATGCCATGAGGGGCTAGGGCGCCGGAGAACTCATGGATCCTAGGCATGGAATCCATGAGGAGCAAGGAGCAAGAAATGGACTCATGGCACAGTGCCATGAAGGGGTAGGGCACCAAAGATGGCTGCGAGGGCCAGGCATATTCATACATCTAGACAAGCCCTGGAGACTGGCTTTTTCTCATTGGCTAATTCCCATTGAGGCCCTATCCAGTTGCTCTTGGGCCCATGTGGGCTAGAAGTCAAGTTGTTTGATATGGAGAGCTCATTTCCATAATCCCTTCATAGCATAGGGAAGTTGACCCTCTTATCTCTGGGAGGATTGGAGTCAGTTCCTCAGTAGGGGTGTTCCTTCAGGGTGATTCCAGCAGTGGGGGATGATCTTCTGGAATTCCAAGATCTTCAAAGACCTTGAGAGACCCATCCCAGCATGGCTGCTCTAATCCTGCCTTAGTATGCCCACAACAAAGCTCCCACCAGCTGTCTTCCTGTCCCTAGTACTGGGCCGTCCTCCATGCCTCCTTCTATCAGTAGGGACTCAGCTTTTGGTCTCAGCAAGATGTCCCACACCCAGAGAAGAGAGACCTTCTCAGTTGATCAGGAGGGCTCAACAGTACTGGTGACTCTAGCCATGTCACCTCCACAAAGACCACTACCTCAGGTCCCCGCCGGCACACCAGGAGCATGACACTTTCCTCTCCCCCTGCCCACAGCTCCAGGAGTAGCCCAGCCTATCCACATCGAGGCCTCCTCCTCCCATGTAGCCGAAGGGCAGACTTTGGATCTGAATTGCGTGGTGCCAGGGCAGGCCCATGCCCAGGTCACGTGGCACAAACGAGGGGGCAGTCTGCCGGCGCGGCATCAGGTATGGGGGTCAAGAGTGGGGTTGAGCTCAACGTGCATAAGTTCCCCCCTGCAGTTGCCTTCTGCACCCAAACCTCACCTGGGCTGCAGTGTGAGGGACAAGATGTCTTCCAAGGCCTCTGTCCTCAGACCAAGAGCTGAGAGACCTGCGCTGTCCTTTCTAGTTTCCTTCTAGCCCTGCTGCCCAACTGGCTCTCGAATCTAAGTGGCCTGTAAATCGAGAGGGTTGGATTGTCGGGACTCTGTGCAGCACACTCCCTGGGCCCCACCAGCTGAGCCCTTGCTTCTGAGTCCCCCATGGCAGCCTCCCCAGGGCACACCTCTCTCCTGACTCTGCCTGAGGCCGCCTTCTCTGCTGCAGACCCACGGCTCCCTGCTGCGGCTCCACCACATCTCCCCCGCTGATTCTGGCGAGTACGTGTGCCGTGTGGCTGCTGGCTCCGGCCCCAAGCAGGAGGCTTCGTTCACAGTCACAGTACCCCCCAGTGCGGGGTCTTCCTACCGTGAGTATAGGGGGAGGGTCTGGAGTCCAGGCAAGGCCTCCCTGGGTAGGGCTGGCTGACCTGCTGACCCTCGGCTCTGTCCAGGCCTCAGAAGCCCTGTCATCTCCATCGAGCCCCCCAGCAGCATCGTGCAGCAGGGCCAAGACGCCAGTTTTAAGTGTCTCATCCATGAGGGGGCAGCGCCCATCAGCCTTGAGTGGAAGTCGAGGAACCAAGAGCTGGAGGGTGAGCGGCAGGCTGGGCTCAGGAGGACCCCCAGTGCAGAGGCTGGGAAAGAAAGGGCGGGTCTACACACATCCTAACATGGCATGAGTAAGGCATTGCCCATGCTTCTGCTGATGAGGCTGGATGGAGGAGACCCCACGGACTCACCTGCTGCCATCTGTCTATGACTCTGAGTCCCACACCTAAGGGTCAAGGGCAGAGGGCTCCCAGCTGGCAGCACCAAGTCAGGGGCAGAGCCAGCTTCATGGTCCCCAACCTGCTGTCTCCCGATGCAACCCACAGACAATGTCCACATCAGCCCCAATGGCTCGGTCATCACCATCGTGGGCGCCCGGCCCAGCAACCATGGGACCTACCGCTGCGTGGCCTCCAATGCCTACGGAGTGGCCCAGAGCGTCGTGAATCTCAGCGTGTATGGTGAGGGGTGCCGACCTGTGACTTGGAACTCCTATTGTCAGCTCAGCTTCTCCAGCCACTCTGTCGCTGCCTCCCTCTGGGGCAGCCTCCCCCCTGAGTCTCGGGCTAGGACTTGTGTGGACCCTGCGTGTGCGTGACTGGTTGTTGTTGCCCCCTTGCCCACAGGACCCCCTACAGTGTCTGTGCTCCCTGAGGGCCCGGTGCATGTGAGAGCAGGAAAGGACATCACCATTGAGTGCGTCAGTGCTGGGGAGCCCCGATCTTCCCCCCACTGGACCCGGCTCGGCAGCCCTGCTAAGTTGGAGCCATGGACATCCGGGTTCATGAACAGCCATGCAGTGCTAAAGGTGAGATCAGGGTCAGTCCCTGTCCGGGTCTGAGCCCCTTCTAGGATCTGACTAGAACGGGTGCCTAGAGGGTAGAGTGCCAGGTGGGTAGGTGATAAGAGATGGACAGAGGAAAGGAAGTTGGCAGGTAGATTGGAAGAGGAAAGAGTGGATGTGGGCCGGGGTGAGCAGGAAGATGAGAACGTGGGGAGAGGGTAGCCAGACAGGTGGATGGAATAGTAGGCAGTGATGAGGGTGAGTCTGCAGCAGACAGTGAGGCATAAAATAAAAAAATAAAAAATAAAAAGGAAGGAAGGAGGCTAGGGTAGATGTAGCTCAGTAGGTAGATTACCCATCGTCTCATGTACAAAGCCCTGGATTTAATCCCAAGCACCATAATCCAAGCATGATGACACCTTTTTTTTGTTTATTTTCATTTTCTTTTTTTTTAAATATATATAGTTTTATTTATTTATTTATTTATTTATTTATTTATTATTTATTCAATTGTGTGCGTATGCGTGTGTATGTGCGCGCGCGTGTGTCTGTGTGTGTGTGTGTGTGTGTGTGTAGAACCACGGACAAACCCGCGAACCACCATGGACGCCTCCACCTCCTTCCGCCCCGGGATTCACAGGCTCCGCCCTACCAGGACCAGAAGCGCAGGCCGCCCCCGCTCCCGCCTGGCGTCTATACGTGGGATCTGGGATCCGAACTCAGGACCCTCCGCCTGCAAGGCGGAGGCTTAACCCCTGAGCCACCTCTCCAGCCCTATTTTCATTTTCTTAATGTATGAGTGTGTGGGTCTAGAAGAGAGCACTTGAGTGTGAGTGTCTCTAGAGGCCCAAGCGTGACCTCAGGAATCCTCCTGGATTGCTTTTCTTCCTCATTACTTCGCTCTGAGGTTCCCAGGCTCTGCCCTTCAGGGCTGGAAGTGCAGGCATCACCATGTTTGCCCTGCATTTGTACGTGATGTCTGGGATCCAGACTCAGGTATTTTTGCTTGCAAGCCTAAGTAAAACCCTGAGCCACCCCTTCAGCCCCAGAGGCACATGTTTATAATCACAGCATTCAGGAGGTCCAGGCACAGGAGCTGGAGCTCAGGGTTGTCCTTGGCTACGTGGAGAGTTCGCCTGGGCTACCCAAGACTATCTCAAAAACAAACAACAACCAGAAACCAAGGCTTAGAGGATGGCTCATTGGGTAAAGTGTTTGCCCACAAAGAAAGAAACTGCATTTGAATCCCCAGAACTCACCTAAGCTGGCATGGTAATGCATGTCTGTAATGCCAGCACTCCTATGGCAAGATGAGAAGCTGAGACAGGACAACTGGGACCTCCACACGTACACCATGGCAAACATACACACAATTTAAACAAATCCAAAATACAAAGAAAGGGTCAATGTCAAAGTTCCAGTCAGGTCTTTTCTTCTAGATTTCATCAGTTAAGCCTTCGGACGCCGGCACCTATGTATGCCTAGCTCAGAACGCCCTGGGCACGGCACAGAAGCAGGTGGAAGTGATCGTGGACATGGGCACTGTGGCCCCAGGCGCCCCCCGTGTCCAGGTGGAAGAAGCGGAGCTGACGTTAGAGGCCGGCCACACGGCCACACTGCACTGCTCAGCCACAGGTGTGTCAGGTGGGGACCCACGGGCCTGGATTGATCCGAACATGATATCGTGCCCACAGACTACCACATAGCCCCTTGGAGAGCCAGACCACCCTGGGCCCTTCCCTACCTGCCACCTCCACATGCGTCTGGTTCCTGGGACAGCTCAGTGACTGACACCATCTTCAATGCCACAGGCAACCCCCCACCCACCATCCATTGGTCCAAGCTGCGCTCCCCCCTGCCTTGGCAGCACCGGCTGGAAGGCAACATGCTCATCATTCCTCGGGTGGCCCAGCAGGATTCGGGCCAGTACATCTGTAATGCCACCAATGCTGCAGGGCACGCCGAGGCCACTGTGGTCCTGCACGTGGAGAGTAAGGCTCCTGTCCCTCCTCCTTGCGTCTTTTCTGCCACGTGAAGCTTTGCATCACCCACCACCACTAGGCCCCTATCTGGGAAGACCCCCAAGCCCTGTCCAGAGCTGCCCGGACTGTCACCCATGTCCCCTTTGTGCTTTGAGTCCTCCAGGCTTTGCTAGTGCTCTGTCACCTTGATCCAGCTGCCCATCCTGACCTCTGTGTGTCCCCAGGCCCGCCGTACGCCACCATCATCCCAGAGCAAGCCTCCGTGCAGCCTGGGGAATCCGTGCGGCTGCAGTGCCTGGCTCACGGCACAGCCCCACTCACCTTCCAGTGGAGCCGTGTGGGCGGTGACCTCCCTCACAGGGCCGTTGCCAGGAACGAGCTGCTGCACTTAGAGACCTTGGGGCCTGCGGACTCGGGCCGTTACCGCTGTCAGGTCTCCAACAAGGTGGGCACAGCAGAGGCCTTTGCCCAGGTGCTTGTGCAAGGTAAGTGGTAAGAAAAAGCAGGGGGTCAGCTTCCCTGCGGCCCTTCTGTGACCAGCATGAATGCTGTAGCAAGCGCCCCATCTCCCATGAAAACCCTCTCGCTTCTCTCTGTTCTCTGCCCCGGCTATCAGTGCTACCTCTGCTCCACCTTGGCACTTCCTTTACATTGACCAAAAAGTCACTGTGCTCGCCTAGTAGCCTGCCGTCTGACTTTACTTGCCAGATAGCAGGGTCTGGGTCCTCAGCTTGTCTACCCTTAGGCTCAAGATCATGTGACAGAGATGGCAGTGAATGAGTGACAGGCCCAGAGTCCCAGAGGATCTGTGACAACTCAAAGATCTACATGGCCTACTATAAAACCACATAAGGCTCTGGGGCCCAAATTCTAGAAGCAGCAAAGCACATCCATAGCTCAGTGGACAGGAGTCTGGGCTAGGGCCGCAGAGAGTACAGCTCTGAGACTGGCCGCATCGCCCCTGAGCCTCTCTTTCTTCATCTGTTTCTCCCAGCCACTCTGGAACTGCTCTCCCCAACCACGGGCCAAGAGTCTGAGAGGCAAAGCCAGCCTCCCAGCGACCTCCACTTGTGTTAACTGATTGAGTGACGAACAGTCTTTTTTCCCTGGCTGGAAATGCCACCAGGAGAAGCATGTCCCTTGAAATGCCAAGATGAGGGTTTCTTAATTGGTGGCATATGTCAGGGACATGACTCCCACGTGTTCATGTAGAACCTTAGAAGCCATTCGTGGTGGCTGTACCTGTACTCACAGCTATTGAAGGGCAACAGAGGAAGACAAACATAAATCTTGTCTCAGACACAAAGCATTTAGAACTTCATATATGTGGGCTGAGGCTGGCTTAGTTGGTAGAGTGCTTGCCTAACAAAGCAAGATGGCAGGTTTGATTCCTAACACGGTATAACCTGGTGTGGTAGGACACACCTGTAATCCCAGCACTTGGGAGGAGGAGCCAGGAAGAGCACAAATTCAAGGTCATCCTTGGCTGCTTGGCAAATTTAAGACCATCCTGGGCTACCTGAAAGCCTGCCCCCTCAGAACACACACATGCACGCGCGCGCACACACACACACACACACGTGCGCAAACAACACAAGCACCCACACACACATGCACGCACATACTTGCACATGCACACACTCTCTCGTGCATACCCACACAAGAACTGTATCCTCTCTCCGCAGGTCCCTCCCGCCCTCTCCCTGATACTTCCATCCCAGGAGGAGCCACGCCCACTGTGCAGGTCACTCCCCAGCTAGAGACCAAGAGCATTGGGGCGAGCGTTGAGTTCCACTGTGCTGTGCCCAGTGACCAGGGCACCCATCTTCGTTGGCTGAAGGAGGGAGGTCATCTGCCTCCTGGTCACAGTGTACAGGATGGGGTACTCCGGTGAGTAGCAGGGGCTTGAACAAGGCTGAGTCACTTCATCTGCCTATGGGGTCTGGCCCAGAGTAACGTCATTGGGCAGGCTTCTCGGCCTCTAAGTTTTCACAGTTGCTGAGGGGCTGTAAGACTGCAGTACTATGCTCTAAAGTGCTTGGTCCTTATTTGCCTAAAAAACCTGCCTGAATGGTGGGCGGCCTATGTGTCTACTATTTTTTTTAACGGGTGTAGGTATAGGTATGTATACCTATGTGAGTATATGTAGGTATGTGTGAGTGTAGAAGAGAGCACTGTGTGCCTGTGGAGGCCCTAAGGTGACTTCAGAAACCATCCTGGACTGCTCTACCTCCTTACTGTTTTGCTGTGGGGTTTCCCAGGCTCTGCCCTCCAGAGCCGGAAGTGCAGGCAGCTGCCATTTCCACAGGCAGTTTTTACGTGAGATCAACCTCCCAAATACTGGGATCATGGGTGTGAGCTACTCCTCCCAGCTCTGTGCTCCACTGTTGCTAGACGAGGAAAGAAAACAGCTCTGAGGCCACAGCTGTGCAGTTTGGTCACCGTGTGACCGAGCAGAGGGACAGCCCTGGAGCAGAAGGTCTGTTCTCAAAGGGGTTCGGTAGCTGAGGCTGGCCACACAGGTCTGTAAGGAGAGGATGAGGGAAGAGGATCAGCGACATTCAGAGTTAAAGCCAGCCTGGGTGACTTAATGAGGACCTGTTTCAAAACAGCTAGAGACGAACCTCAGGGATGGCACACTTGCTTAGCCTGTGTGAGCTCTGGGTTCAATTCCTAGTAACCTAAGTGAATAAAATGGATATAGTGTCCACTCCCTGCCTGCCTGCTTCCTTGGTCACTGAGAGAGCAGGTACTGGATATACTGCTGTATGTCACTTTTTAAAAAAACATTTATTTAATTGGTGTGTGTAGAAACACACACAGAGACACATGCGCGCGCGCACACCATACGGGACGGACCAGTAGAGGTGAGAAGATAACTTGCATGTTCTCTTTCTACTGTGTAGAAACTCAGGTCCTCAGGCTTGGCAACAAGCACTTTCACCCACTGAGCCTCTCACCAGTCCCTATGCTAGCGCTGGCTCCTGAACAATTACAAAGCCTTTTTGATCGGCTCTGCTCCCTGACATCATTCTTCCTCCTTTACAGAATCCAGAACTTAGACCAGAGCTGCCAAGGGACATACGTGTGCCAAGCCCACGGACCTTGGGGACAGGCCCACGCAAGTGCTCAGCTGATTGTCCAAGGTAGGAGGTGGCTTTTTTTTTTTTTTTTTTATAGTGAAAAAGATGTGTATTTAGAATTAGCAGCTGGACTCAAGTTTAGATGATCCCAATTTTGTTGGCAACATCTAAAGCATCATAATCAGGAGCCAGTCGCACGTAGGCTTTCTTCTCTCCATCAGGCCTGATTAGTGTATTGACTTTGGCCACATCAATGTCATAGAGCTTCTTTACAGCCTGTTTGATCTGGTGTTTGTTAGCCTTGACATCCACAATGAACACAAGTGTGTTGTTGTCTTCTATCTTCTTATGGCTGACTCGGTGGTCAAGGGGAACTTGATGATAGCATAGTGGTCAAGCTTGTTTCTCCTGGGGGCGCTCTTGCGAGGGTATTTGGGCTGCCTCCTAAGCCACAGGGTTTTAGGCCGCCGGAAGGTGGGTGATGTGCGAATCTTCTTCTTTTTGTGGGTGTGGACGCCTTTCAGCACTGCTTTCTTGGCTTTCAAAGCCTTAGCTTTGGCTTCAGCTTTGGGAGGGGCAGGAGCTTCCTTCTTCGCTTTCGGCGCCATCTTGACGAAAAGAGGAGGTGGCTTTTGACCCTGCTTCCCTCATATTCCCCTTACCCTGCACAGTAAAGAGTCATTCTGTTGTCCTCGTTTGTACCTTGCGTGGCTTAGAGAAGTATTGCCAACCAGGCTGACCACCTGCCCCCTCCCACAGCCCTGCCCTCGGTTCTCATCAACGTGCGCACCTCTGTGCACTCCGTGGTAGTTGGGCATGCTGTCGAGTTTGAGTGCCTGGCGCTGGGTGACCCCAAACCTCAAGTGGCCTGGAGCAAAGTCGGGGGCCATTTGCGGCCTGGCATTGTGCAAAACGGAAACGTCATCAAGATCGCCCACGTGGAACTGACTGACGCGGGACAGTATCGCTGCACGGCCACCAATGCTGGCGGCACCACTCAGTCCCACGTGCTGCTGCTCGTGCAAGGTAAAGGCTGGTGGGGATCCTGGAGGGGGCAGGGCGCGGGACGGGGCTTCCGCTGCTGCCATCTCTGCCGTGTGTGTGGCATTCTGCCCTGGTGCTGTTTTGAGGGTTCTGTTGTGTGTGTTTAAGGGCCAGTTTTATCAGCAAATAGGATAGAAGTGTGTTCCTTGGACAGACTGTGAAGGGTTATGCTGAGGGCTGTCAGGAAGGAAAGGAGGAATAGGGCGTAGCTCAGCTGTTAGGACCCTTGCCTGGCATACGTGATGCCCAACATCACATAGTGCAGGATAGTGGTACACACATCTGGCGTTCAGGAGGCTGAGACGGGAAGATCTCGAGTTGGAGGCCAAACTAGGCCACACAGAGAGACGTTGTCTCAAACAAAAAGTACAGACGGCCAGCAAGATGCTCAGTGGGTAAGGTGCCCTCTTGCAAATTTGGCGACCCGAGTTTGATTCTCAGAAGAGCCCATATAGTAATAAGGAGAGAAATGACTCCCAAAATTGCTCTCTGACCTCCACCTGTGCACCCTGGTATGTATTTTGGTGTGCACCTCCCTTCTCTCTCTCTCTCTCCTGCTCTCTCTCTTATAAACAATAAAAAGAAATAATTTTTTAAAAAAGTAAACAGGTTAAGGAGATGACTCAGGGGGCCTGAGTTGAATCCCCGGCCCCTACACAAGAAGCTAGGAGTGGTCAGAGCACACCTACAGCCCCATGGGGGGCAAAGACAGATTGTTGGGGCATGCTGGCTGCAGTCCTAGCTCTGATTCAGTGAGAGACAGTGTCTGAAGGGAACAAGACAGAAAGTGCAGGACACCTGATGTCCTCCTCGTCTCCATATATACACGTGCACACGGGCACTCGCGGGCACTCGCGGACACAAAGAAAACATCACGGGAAGTAAAGCAAACACCGCCGGGAGGGGGCAGGCACAAATTTCTGGCTGGCAGCATAAGGGATTTGGACGGTGATCCTTCGTGTGTTAGGTAAGACCTTGCTGGTGAGCCCCCAAAACCTGTTTCTCTCTCTTTCTTTCCTTCTCTTTTTCTTTCTCTGTCTTCCCTTCCTCCCTCCTTCCTTTCTTCCTTCCACTTGAGGACCATTTTCTGTGAGTGAAGCTGTCTGTGCAGCAGCTGCGGGGAGGAGGGAGGAGAGGAGAGGAAGCGAAGCCTTACCTTTTAGTGGGACACCAAGAAAGGGGCTTGTTTCCCAATGAAAGCTGGCAAGCCTGTAGAAAGAGGGTGTCGTTAGCGAAAGAGTGAGAAAACAGGGAGTGTCAGAGAAGACATGTGAGGCTTTTAACTATTATCTGGAAGAAGAAAAAAGAAGGAAAAGTGTTAGAATTCAGGAAAACAGCCGGGCTTAGCAGTGGGTAGCTGCAAGCAGCTGCCCACATGTATGTTCTTTAAAAGCAATTTCACCCCAAACCTGAGACTTGCTTTGCCCTCCATACCTACTCACTTACCCTAGATCCCAAAGCACCCCACGGTTTTCTGCTCAGGCATGCTGTGAGGTGATGGACTATGACGTCAGTGCAGCAGGCGTGAGCAGCCTCTCACTCCTCACCTGAGGCCCAGTCCCTCCCTCAAGTAGCGCAAGGATTAGAAGAGACCTGGTAGCAACTGGGCACATGGTGCTGGCTGTCATCACTTTAAATTTTTTTTTAAATTTTTATTATTTATTCAATTGTACGTGTATGCGTGTGTGTATGTGTGTGTGTGTGTGTGTGTGTAGAACCATGGACGAATTCGGGAACCACCATGGACCGCCTCCACCTCCTCCTTGTTTACTCTGCCCTGGGATTCACAGGCTCCTCCCTACCAGGATCAGAAACGCAGGCCGCCCCCTCTCCTGCCCAGCATCTATACTTGGGGTCTAGGATCCGAACTCAGGACCTTCCACCTGCAAAGCAGAGGCTTAACCCCTGAGCCACCTCTCCAGCCCTGGCTGTCATCACTTTAATGGCTTCTGTCTACCCCTCAGCTCTGCCCCAGATCTCGACTCCCCCAGAGGTGCGTGTGCTGGCTGGATCTGCAGCTGTCTTCCCATGCATGGCCTCGGGTTACCCCACTCCTAACATCACCTGGAGCAAGGTAAATGCTGGACAGAGTCCAGCGGGTGTGCCTGTGGGCCTGGGCCAGCTCTGAGGCAGCTCAATGGTGCCCTGGGGCCTGACCCGGAGTGAACGCCCTGAGTTTGAAGTGGGCTTGGGGCAGAGGGGTGCCCTGGGTAGAGGCCAGGCCCTCACTTACCGGTGTTTACAGCTGGATGGTGACCTGCCACCCAACAGCCGTCTGGAGAACAACATGCTGATGCTGCCATCCGTCCAGCCACAGGACGCTGGCACCTATGTGTGCACTGCCACCAATCGCCAGGGCAAGGTGAAAGCCTTTGCCTACCTGCAAGTGCCAGGTATGCTAACTCCACCCAGATTGGCAGCGCTCCACCCAGGCCCCCACAGGCCTCTAACTAACAGAGTGCTCTGTCTGCAGAACGAGTGATACCCTACTTCACCCAAACACCCCACTCCTTCCTGCCACTACCCACCATCAAAGATGCCTACAGGAAGTTCGAAATCAAGATCACCTTCCGGCCAGATTCTGCTGATGGTGAGCAGGCACCAGCGGGGGCTGGCCTAGGGAAGGGGGTCTTGTGGAATACCTGGCGTCACAGTGTGAAACCTAGCAGATGCTCTCCTGTCCAGAGCCCATAGGCCTCTCCTGCTTCCTGGCCTTCCCTCCTGCCTCTGTGGCATCCTGGCCTCCGCATGGTCCCACTGCCACGGGTACTTGCGTATCCAGCCCTTCCGTCCCAACTTCCTGTCCTGCGTATGCTCCTCCCTTCTTCTGCCATCTCTCACCCTTTCCTCCTCTCTCTCTCATCTCTTGCGCATCTCTGATTTTCACTGCCCAGGCCTCCTCCTCTACTCGGGTGAGTCTCTGCCTTCCTTACCTCCTAAGATAGATCCTTGAGGGTGCCTGATAGAACATGTTCAAGTCCAGTCTTGGGCCCTGAGTCACTTCTATTCAGAACACCAACCCCGTGATCACAAAGAGGTCCCTGGCTACATGAGGTTGCAGAGGGAGGGAACATAGAGTGAAAAATCTCAACTGTTTGGACCATTCAGGGGTGGGGTGACGGAGCTGGTGGCCAGAGGAGAGACCCCTTACATGGCTGTACCCCTCCAGGAATGCTGCTATACAATGGACAGAAGCGAATCCCAGGGCGCCCCACCAACCTGGCCAACAGACAGCCTGACTTCATTTCCTTTGGCCTCGTGGGTGGAAGGCCTGAGTTCCGGTGAGATCCTGACCTTGCTTTCTGTAGAGAGGAATAAACTAGGAGACCGGACACAGGGCTTCAATTGGGCAAGCACTACCCTGGGCTAATTACACCAAGATGCTTTTGGAGAAAAGAGATGCAGCTGTTACTATCCAGACTGATGGAATAGGTACAGGGTACCAGTCAGGTGGAAGAAGAAGTAACAAAGACTAGAGACTGAAGGTCAGAATTCATCCATCCATTCGTGTTTCCATCTCATCCAGCCATCTATCTCGCCTATGTAGCCAGACAGCCACCCATCCATCTTATCATCCATCCATCCATCCATCATCCATCCATCCATCATCCATCCATCCATCCATCCATCCATCCACCCACCCACCATCCATCCATCCATCTCACCTATCCAGCCAGCAAGCCAGCCATCCACTCATCCATCTGTCTTATCCATCCATCCATCATCCATCCATCCATCCATCCATCCATCCATCCATCCATCTATCCATTCATCCATCCTCCATCCATCCATCCTCCATCCATCCATCCTCCATCCATCCATCCATCCATCCATCCATCCATCCTCCATCCATCCATCCATCCTCTATCCATCATTCATCTATCCATTCATCTATCCTCCATCCATCCATCCTCCATCCATCCATCCTCCATCCATCCATCCATCCATCCATCCATCCATCCATCCATCCTCCATCCATCCATCATCCATCCTCCATCCATCCATCCATCCATCCATCCATCCATCCATCCATCTATCCATTCATCCATCCTCCATCCATTCATCCTCCATCCATCATCCATCTATCCATTCATCCATCCTCCATCCATCCATCCATCCATCCATCCATCCATCCATCCATCTATCCATTCATCCATCCTCCATCCATCCATCCATCCATCCATCAGTTCCTTACTGGACACCTGCCATGTGTCAGGTATTGTGCACAGACATGAGCAGAACAGGGTGGGTTGAGCCCCCATGGGAATCCTACCCTAGCTGAGGAAGACACGCCATAAACAAAGAAAAGTAAGGTCCTCTCAGAGATGGACGCTCTGAGAGTCAGCAAAGCCAGATGTTGGGGTGCACGGCCCTGGAACATGGAACACTGCAGTCCTGAGGGCTGCTTGGAGAAGTTGCCTGAAATCTTGGGAAAGAACAGGAACAGACTGGTTTGAGGGTGGAACAGATGGCAGGGACAAGCCTACAACGAAACAGTAACATCCGTGAGGTCAGCTACCTGTCTAGGCCCCTCTGAAGTCCTGCTCACTGACCCATATCCACTGTCTCCTGTCCGGCCTCACCCCCTGGCACAGGTTTGATGCAGGCTCGGGCATGGCCACCATCCGCCACCCCACCCCACTGACGCTAGGCCAGTTCCACACCGTGACCCTGCTGCGCAGCCTCACTCAGGGCTCCCTGGTTGTGGGCAGCTTGGCCCCCGTCAATGGGACTTCCCAGGTGAGACGCAGCCTGGCCCCTTTTCCCAGCCCGCCCCTGCCAGCCTGTCAGCATGACTGACTTTCCCACCTCTGCAGGGCAAGTTCCAAGGCCTGGACCTGAATGAGGAGCTGTACCTGGGCGGGTACCCTGACTACAGTGCCATCCCCAAGGCAGGGCTGAGTGGAGGCTTCGTGGGTAAGTCTCTGTCTCCCCCCCTTCCTGACCAAGTCTCCCTGACCGGCTGCAGAGTTCAGGGAGCCAGGGAGGACTGTGGGGTCTGCGCTGCTGCTGGCCGCCCCCTGCACCCCGCCCCTCCTTACCCTGCACGTCACCCCCAGGCTGTGTCCGGGAGCTGCGCATCCAGGGCGAGGAGATCATCTTCCACGACCTCAACCTCACGGCACATGGCATCTCCCACTGCCCCACCTGCCAAGACCGGCCCTGCCAGGTGATTCCATGCCCACATGCCATCCTGAGCCAGGATGGACTTGGTGGGGGGTGAGATGGGGGGAGAGGAAGGTGTCTTTGGCTTGACTCTGGGGTCGCTTCGCAGAATGGAGGCCAGTGCCACGACTCAGAGAGCAGCAGCTACATGTGCATCTGCCCCGCCGGCTTCACTGGGAGCCGCTGTGAACATTCACAAGCCCTCCACTGCCACCCAGGTACATGCCGCACCCCAACTCTCTTTCCCTTTTCCTAAGAACTTAGGGAACTTGGGACCCCTCCCAAGGTAACCTCCAGCCCAGGCCACTACATCTTCCCATCTACTACCCCGAATACCTACAGTCCCAGCACTCAGGAGAAAAGATTAGGAGGGTCTTATCCAAGTTTGAAGTCCACCTGGGCTACATAGTCAGTTCCAGGCTAGCGAGGACTCCATAGTGAACCCCATCTCAAAACAAGTACACTGAACAAACCGTCGTTCTTTTATGCCTCGGCTGACCCCTGGGCGGACCCCTCTGGGCCCATCCTTGTGCGTGTTCTCTCTCTCAACCCTGGCTGGCCTGGCCCTAAAGCCGAAGCCCCTAGTAGGTGATAGGCAAGACTTAGACATAAGGGTCTCCCCTCGCGAGTCCCCTCACTGGCTCCTTTGCCCCCAGAGGCCTGTGGACCTGACGCCACCTGTGTGAACCGGCCAGATGGTCAAGGCTACACCTGCCGCTGCCACCTGGGCCGTTCAGGGAGGAAGTGTGAAGAAGGTGAGTCAGCCTGGGAACCCCCAGAGTCTGAGTGGTAGGGTGCTGTGCGGGACACTAGGAGGCTGCAGCAAGCCCTGTAAGTGATCCAGAAGATCCGTAAACTGCATGGCCACACTGCCGTCTTCCTGGGGTCCTCAGCCACATTAGCAGGGTTGGGACTGGAGGGGGTGGGTTGGGAGGACTCTGCTGGCCCTGCTGAGCTATGGCTCCTACAGGTGTGACAGTGACCATCCCGTCCCTGTCTGGCGCTGGCTCCTACTTGGCACTGCCCGCCCTCACCAACACACACCACAACCTGAGCCTGGATGTGGAGTTCAAGCCACTGGCGCCCGATGGGGTCTTGCTGTTCAGCAGTGGGAAGAGCGGGCCTGTGGAGGACTTTGTGTCCCTCGCCATGGCCGGTGGCCACCTGGAGTTCCGCTACGAGTTAGGGTCAGGTAAGCACTGGTCTCCAAGTGCAGGCTGGCTTGTGGGTGCCCCCAGAAGGCACGAAGGGCTAAGCTCGGATCAAGTCTTCTGAAGTTCCTGCCCCGGTATACATCCACCCCTCTGTGACTTTGAACAAACGCTAACCTCCATCAGGGTTCCCCAAGACTGAGAAGCTCCCCATTAGTTACATCCCTAGGGATGTGGGGGGTGCTGGGATCAGTGTCCATCACTGCCTGATGTCTTCCCCAGGGCTGGCCCTGCTGCGGAGCCCAGAGCCGCTGGCCTTGGGGCGCTGGCACCGCGTGTCTGCAGAACGCTACAACAAGGACGGCAGCCTGCAGGTGGATGGAGGGCCCCAGTGTGTTCCGATCCTCGCCGGGCAAGAGCCAGGGCCTCAACCTGCACACACCGCTCTACCTGGGTGGTGTAGAGCCCTCTGTGCGGCTGTCCCCGGCCACCAACGTGAGCGCACACTTCCAAGGCTGTGTGGGCGAGGTAAGGAGCAGTCCTGAGGGCAATGGGGGGGAGATGTAAATGTGCCCATCTGCAGTTTCCCCACATGCGGCCCTGCTGTGCTGGTCTCTTCTGCAAGATGGATAATAGCAGCAGCTCGAAGGTTTGCTTAGACTGGCTGTACCAGGGGGCATCAGCAGCTTTCCCTCTCGGGGTCTCATGCCACCTCTTAGCATCCCACCAGATCCCAGTAGCCCTCCCCATGTGCTCCCTCTACTGGTACCCATGTCTCTTCTCCCACGTCCCTCAGTCCCTTGATGCCTGTGCCCACAGGTGTCTGTGAACGGCAAGCGGCTGGACCTCACCTACAGCTTCCTGGGCAGTCAGGGTGTCGAGCAGTGCTATGACAGCTCCCCATGCGAGCGCCAGCCCTGCCGGAATGGTGCCACGTGTGTACCCACAGGCGAATATGAGTTCCAGTGCCTGTGCCAGGAGGGCTTCAAAGGTAGGAGACTCGGGTACAAGGGCCCTGGGGTCAGCAGCCCCAAGGCAGAGGGTACCTCCAGTCTCTGTCCACTGACCCAACTCTGCCCTGGCCCACAGGAGACTTCTGTGAGCACGAGGAGAACCCATGCCAGCTCCGAGAGCCCTGTCTGAATGGTGGCATTTGCCAGGGCACCCGCTGCCTCTGTCTCCCTGGCTTCTCTGGCCCACGCTGCCAACTAGGTACTCACTATTGGCCACTCGCCACATCTCTCTGGGGCTTTGGGGCTGGACACAGTACTCAGCAACCAGATCTCATCCTTCCCTGTAGGCTCGGGGCATGGCTTCGCAGAATCTGACTGGCACCTTGAAGGCAGTGGGGGCAATGGTATGTACTAGCTGCAACCATCCGGGCTCACTGGCCGGCCTGCTTCCTCCTTGGCCTCCGTCCCCCTTCTCCTGTTGTTTGCATCTCACTCTTGGCCTCCAAGTGGAGCAGGCCATGCGAGGCGCTCACTGGACACAGCCACACAGCTGGGTCTTGCCCCACATGTGTTGGGAAGGTGGCCTTGGGCAGCTGTTTGAACCACTCTGACCTCAGTCTCTTTCTCTGCACTCATGCAGTCAGTCAACAAATACCTGTTAAGCATCCCACTTTTCCTGGGGGCTACAGATGTAAGATGAGAAGGCGGGACCCCATATTCTCCAAAATCCCACCTGCTTGAAAGTAAAAGAAAAATAAGTTAGTCATTGTGTGTGCCTGTAATCCCAGTACTGGGATGGCAGAGTTAGGATCAGTGCAAGTTCAAAGCCAACTTGATCTACTTAGTGAAATCTAGATGCTGCCCCCCAATAAAAAGGATCCCCCAAAAAGTTGTACTTCTAAAAAAAAAAGGCAAACCAAAAAAGATAAAATAAGTTTCTGGGTGCAGCTCAGAGCATGTGCCTAGCATGCTGAAATACTGAGTTCCATCCCCAGTACTCATGAATCAATTGGTCTAATAGTAAGTGAATGTTGAAAGTATGCAGCCAGACACACAGTGCCCATCTGCAGCACTCAGATGGTAGAGACAGGAGAATCCGGAGTTCAAGGTCAGCCATGTGAGATCCTGTCAAAAAAACAAAATGAAGAGTCACACAGAACTGGAAAGGAAACCAGTCAAGTTAGATGGGAAAGTTTCCAGAATAGTTTTTAGATTTACAACGCATGTGTTTCTTACTTAGCACAGTAAATAGATCTTGCAGCACGATAGCTACTTTGGTTTGAACGGTCGCGAGTGGAAGCAGTGTTTCGGAAATATTCCCAGCCACTGTGATGTGACCAGCAACCTGGGTGGCAAGTGCAGGCCCCGCTGTCCCCTGTATCTACAATGGAAAGGACTGCTGAATGCCAAGGAAGGAGGAAGGCATTACAGGAAGAGTGTTTAGCCCATCCTAATTCCCAGCCTCCTGAACTGTTGGCAGCGCCCTTGGGGTTCAGAAGTCACGAGTTCTGAACCCCCAGTAGTGGAATAGAGGTGGAAGTTAGCAATGGGCGGGGCCACCAGGTGGATATGGAAGGCAGGTGGCCACGCCCCCCCCATATACTCTCTGTCTTCCTCAGACGCCCCTGGGCAGTATGGGGCCTTATTCTATGAGAACGGCTTCCTGGCCTTCCCCGGCAACATCTTCTCCAGGAGGTAAGAAGGGTGCTGCTTGGGGGGAATCTATGGTCTCCTGGGGAGGACAGGAGCCCACACTCGTGCTCTGTACCCCGACAGCCTGCCTGAAGTACCTGAGACCATCGAGTTAGAAGTTCGAACCAGCACAGCCAGTGGCCTACTGCTGTGGCAGGGAGTGGTGAGTGGTCATTAGATCGGTGGTCTCAGGATTCCTGGGGCTGGAGGCCGACCTTTTGGTGGTCAGGAGCAGGGAGAGAAAACAGCAGAGACGTCAGTACTGGGGGCCTCAACCTTCCAGGATAGAATTTTAAAGACCCTGGGTCTGGAGAGGTGGCTCAGGGGTTAAGCCTCTGCCTTGCAGGCAGAAGGTCCTGAGTTCGGATCCTAGACCCCACGCATAGACACGGGGTGGAAGCAGGGCGGCATGGTCCTGGTAGGGCGGAGCCTGTGAATCCTGGGACAGAGTAAACAAGGAGGAGGTGGAGGTGGTCCATGGTGGTTCCCGAATTCGTCCGTGGTTCTACACACACACACACACACACACACACACACACACACACACACCACACCACACACACATACACACACGCACAATTGAATAAAAAAAAATTGAATAAATAATAATAATAAAAAAAGAACTTTAAAGACCCTAAAGATCCTCCTCTGCCTTGTCAGGAACTGGGAAAAGCCAGCCACAGCGAGGACTTCCTCGGCCTTGGGCTGCAAGACGGCCACCTTGTCTTCAGGTGGGTTCTGGCCCCTCCTCTCCCTTTCTTGGCTTCTTTCATGGGAAACATGAGGCATCCCAGCCTCACCCCACCCCCCAATCCCAAGTCCCCCACCCCTGCCAGTCCCACCCCAACTCACACCTTCCTGCATGTCTGTTAACTGTAGCTACCAACTGGGCAGTGGAGAGGCCAGCCTTGTCTCTGAAGACCCCATCAACGATGGCGAGTGGCATCATGTGACAGCACTGAGGTAAGGAGACCAGCAGATCCGAGGAGAGGGGCCCAGAACATGGGGTTGGGATGCCCCCACACACACACAGCAAGGGAGGAAGCTCTAAGAGCTGGTGTGGAGAATGCTCACCAGCAGAGTACAGCCTCTGGCCATACTGAGCTGCACCAGGGCTGAACGTGGTGGCCGGCTCAGCTCTGGAGGGGTGGAGGCAGGAGGATCGTGGGTTCAAGGCCAGCCTGGGTTACTAAGGAGAAGAGAACTAGGGCGTGTGAAAGCTGGCTGTGTGCAGCCAAAGGAAAGAAGGTGCACAGATGTCAGGGCGCACTGAGCTGCCTGCAGGCCCAAGAGAAGCCATCTCTAGAGGGTGGCAGAGGCACTAACTAACCCTGTCCCATTTCAGAAAGGGCCGGATAGGCTCCATCCAGGTGGACGGCGAGGAGCTGGTCAGCGGACAGTCCCCAGGCCCTAATGTAGCAGTCAACACCAAGGGCAGTGTCTTCATCGGTGAGTGCCAGGCAGGGCCGCAGGGCAGGCGAGGGAGGGTATAGAGGGCCAGCAGAGTCAGTGCCCTGACCACCTGACACCTCCTTCCCCGGGGCTCTGTGGTCCACCAACACTTGCCCTCCTCTTCTCCAGGTGGCGCCCCAGATGTGGCTATGCTGACTGGGGGCAGGTTCTCCTCGGGCATCACAGGCTGTATCAGGAATCTGGTGCTGCATTCGGCCCAGCCTGGAGGCCCGCCCCCACAGCCCGTGGACCTGCAGCACAGCGCCCAGGCAGGAACCAACACACGCCCCTGCCCCTCATAGGCATCCGCCTGCACCTATGGACTCCCGGGCAGTGCCCAGCCAGACAATGTCAAGTATATTATTATTAATATTATGCTGACTTTTTTGTAAGAGACTGAGGGGATGCCACGCTTTGCTGCTACCACTCGGGGCTGGACTGGAGGGTGGGTGTACCACCTCCCCACGCACATGCAGGCAGAGCCCCAGGCTGATGGGCAGGGCAGATGGGACAGGAAGAGATTGCCTTAGAAGGCCACCAGGACTTGGAGTCAGGCCCGGTGGCTGGATGGGCTCAAATCTGCTCCCTGCTCCCTACACCCCCACTGTGCCCCCTAAAGAGAACTGGGATGCCCACAGGCAGTCCATTCCTATGAGGGCCTCAGCTGACCACCTGGTGTCTCCCCAGTGACCTGAAGGAACAGGGGCTGTGCTAGTGGCTTCAGTCAACCCCCACCTTGGGCTGAGAGCAGAAGGCAGCTCACCCTTCCTCCTCCAGACATGTCTCAGCCCCCTCCCTCCCGCCCGCCCGCCCCCCTGCCCTTGACAGCCATACCCCACCCGTCTCTCTTCCACTGTATCCCACCCCCAACCCCAAGAGCCTAGGGTCCTGTCCTCTGAGGCTACAAGGGAAATTTTGCTCCAATTTTCCCCAGAGCTACTAGGCAGAACTGTGCTGAGGTCCTGCCACACCGGGCCACGCTCCCCACTCTTCTGGAGGTGAAGGCCCAGGGTGTGGGGGAGCCAAGTGAAGAAGAACAGTGCCTTGGCAAAGGGGGTAGAGATTGAAGCCGTTGACTGTTAGGGAAAGGAAAGGAGAGGACAGCCCCACCCACCTGGGAACCTGAGGAGCTACCTGGTGGGGAAGCAGGCCCAGACTGTGGAGTTGGGGCAACTGACCTCAGGTCCTGAGGAGACCCTCCTGTGGTCTTTGTCATGATTTTTCTTAATAAATGGTGCTATCCCCACCAAGGGGCTCCTGTTGTCTTTGATTAGAGCTTGACTCAGTGGTTTTGGGGCTAGAAGGTAGAGCTCCTGAGACCTGGGGGAAGGGGGACGCACAAGGACTTCGGCTTCTTGAACAAGGAAGACCCCAGGCCTGCTGTGGGCCTAGAGCCTGTGCCCTTCTCCAAGCTACATCCCACCCTGCTAACCCCAGGGTCAGTTTCTGCAAGCAGTCTGTCTGTCACACTCTGTTGTGTCCCCAAGCGACCTATGTCAGAAGCAGACTGACAACGTTTGTGTCTTTGCAATGTTGAGTTTTATTGAATGAAAATAAATGCCTAAGCTCTGTCAGTGTCCTAAGCTGCCACTTACCAAGCACTCTGACCCTCGGCCTCACAGGCTCTTAATGACTAATATTAACTCTTAGGTCACACGTGCCCCTTCAACAGCAATCAGTGTGGATCTATATGCATATACACGTGTGTCACAGATAGCTACTGAAGGGCTGAAGAGACCTCACTGCAGGCAAAAGCAGAGGTGCAGTCACCTCGTTAGACAGAAGCAGGCCCGTCACGAGCCATTCCCAGATGCAGAGCTGGAGCCCAACAAATAGCAGGCCAAGCAGGGTTGGACAGACACTGTAGCTCTCCACCTAGGGATGCTGCAGCTCACGCAGAATGGGCTAGTGAACAGGCTGCTGGTGCCTCCCTTCATATTCTGAAGAAGGGTTTCTGTTACCCGTCTGCCTGGTATTTTCATAAGACGTTTCTCCCGCGTACGCCGTTCCTTCCTTCCTTTCCTTCCTCCCTCCCTCCCTTCTTCCCTCCTTTCCTTTCTTTCCTTCCTCCCTCCCTCCCTTCCTTCCCCCTTCCTCCTCTCTCCCTCCCTTCCCCTCCCTCCCTGCTTCCTTTCTCTTTCTTCTCTTTCTCTTTCAGGGTTTATTCTGGTACCTGGCCTCACACTCAGTGGGGACCCTGCATTAATCCTCCTACCTCAACCTCCCCAGTGTGCACCTCCACACTGGCTTGGTTTTTCTGATACAGTTTTTACTGGACTTGCTGGGATCTTGTGTGTGATCTGGTGGATTCCAAGGTGATGATTGGTGGCCTCTGGCTTACATAAGTGATCTGTTTATCACTCCAAGCTTTACTGTTTAGACTAGATGGATGGTGGTTCTTTACTTGCTCAAGATGGAGAAGCAGGCTTGGTGTCTGCAGTCCCAGCACCGGGGAAGCAGAGAAAGGAGGATCAATGCAAGTTCAAGAACAGCCTGATCTACGTACAGACCAGCCAAGGCTACACAGCAAAACCCTATTTCAAAAAAGAGAGAGAGAGAGAGATGTAAGTCCTTCCATCTCAGGGCATTTGTTCACAGAGCCAGTTGCTACTTCATAAAAGGGCGTCAGGCTGGTGAGATGGTCCAGCAGGTAAGGAGCCTGCTTACAACCTAGAGATCTAGGTGTGACGCCCAGAAGCCCACATGGTTTTCCTCGGCCCTGCACCCAAACACCATGGCACACATGCATCTATGCATGTATGTTCCCCTTATTTTTTTTATTTTTTTAATTATTATTTATTCAACTGTGTGCATGTGGGTGTGTATGTGCGCACGCATGTGTGTGTGTCTGTGTGTGTGTGTGTCTCTGTATGTGTAGAACCACGGACGAATCGGGAACCACCATGAACTCCTCAACCTCCTTTTTGCCCCGGGATTCACAGGCTCCGCCCTACCAAGACCAGAAGCGCAGGCCACCCCTGCTTCCGCCTGGCGTCTATACGTGGGATCTGGATCTGAACTCAGGACCTTCCGCCTGCAAGGCGGAGGCTTAACCCCTGAGCCACCTCTCCAGCCCCTCCCCTTATAAATAAATAAAATTAATTTTAAAAATGGAGTCACTCGGGGCAAGACCCAGCCTGAAAAACAGTACTTTGTGCAGGAAGTACAGTGTTTCCCACAGAGAGCACAACCTGATCACCACCTTCTACCTCCTGAGACCCTCGCTCCATCTGCTAGACAGGAGTTGGCCTATTTTCCAGAGAGACTGACTGAAGCTTAAAGCGCTGAGCGACCTGCTCCAGGTTGGTGGGCCCACGGGTGATGGTTGCCCCTGCTGAACTCCACAGCCAACTCCCCTGATAACCAGAGCCCTCTAGGGATGCCCTTCTTGAGTCTGAAGTCGGCTGGCTCTGTCACAGCTCCCCAGGGACTGCTTGATTGGGACATGTGCAGCAAGTGCCACAGGCAGCATGGCACCTAAGGGGGAACCTACGAACAAACCAGGTGCCAGCCCAGCCTGCCCGGCAGCACCACCACAGGAGGCCAGCGGAGGCCAGCAGCAGTGAGGAGGCCAGAGCCTCCCTCCACAAGCCAGGTCTGAGGGAGAAACGGGAGCCCGGTCAGCGTCTGCCTGGGCTGCTGCCCCGTCCCTATGGCCTGGACAGGGACAAATGTGGTTCTGGTGGAAGAGGAGGAGGGATAGTCACCAAGAGTCATCCGCTTTCAGTACTGTCTTAGGCAGGGGCCTGGCCTGCTGGGGGCTCCCTGAAGATGCAGTCTGGAGGGACTCTGCAGAGCGAGAGCCAAGGAGAGCATGGGGGACTTAGGGGTATTATCATCCATGCATCCTATCTGCCTGGGTGCCAGAGAGGGACCTGCAGTGGGTGACAACAGCTGGCACACTGACAGCTCCCTTCTGGGACATTTAATCCTCACAAGACTTCCGTGAGGGTTTCCTAGTAGGTTTCCATTTGATACATGAAAGGAAGTAAGACACAGAAAAGTTATATATCTGGCCAAGGTCATACAGCTGGAAGTGACAACTGGGCTTCAACTCTCCCGCTGGCCCCAGATTCTGGGACTTGGATGTGCAACTGCTTCTCAGGAAGTGGGATGGACATGCCCAGGTTGAAAAGTTCCATGCTGGGGTGCCCAGGATGCTTTCCTGACACGACTTATAATTTAGGACACTATAATTTAGTAGCTGTAAGTACTCACCTTACTTCACAAATAAGGAAACTGAGCACTAGAAATTCATTTTTTCTTTCACTCACTTGGCTAATATTTCTTCAGCATCTACCATATTCTATTGCTCAAAGGACTAAGGGGTTGCAACAGTGAACTATTTGTGGGGAGACCACCACATACACACTGCAAACCAATGGGGTAAGTTACTACATGGAGAAGTTAAACAGGATAAGGGATAGAGCTTATTTGGGGGTGGCTCCGATACTGGAGCAGTTTACGAAATCCCTGAGCCGTGCTGCAGAACTCCAGAATATGGAAGGTAGCTAACTTGGTAGAGTGCTTATCTAGCACGCACAAAGTCCTGGCTGATCCCCAGCCCCCTATAAGCCATGTGGGGTGGCTCACACCTGTAGTCCTTGTAACACAGAAGCAGGAGAATCAGAACTTCAAGATCATCTTCAGCTAGATATTTAATTCAAGGCTACAACCTAGAGCGATGGTTCAGGGGAAAGTAAAGGGACCTGAATTCAGATCCCAGACCCCAAGTAAAATTCCAGGCAGATATGGTGGTGGCCTGTAATTCTAGCCCTGGAAGGTGGAGTCTGGGAAACCCCAGAGCAAACCAATAAAGAGTAGAACAGGGCTCCCAAGCCCCTCATGGCACTTTTTTAGTGCCATGAGCTCTGTTTTATGTCTGCTTCTCATGGGCGCCCTAGCCCCTCATGGCACTCCACGTCTGGAGTCCGAGTTCCAACTTTCTCTTCTCTAATAAACTCTACCTTAATCCTTAAAAAAAAAAAAAAGAGTAGAACAATCCAGGATGATTCTCAAAGTTTCTCACAGTGCCTTCTTCTACACACACCCACACATGCAAAAAAAAAAAAAAAAAAAAAAAAAAAGTATGTGATTCAAGGCCAGCCTGGATGTACTAGTCTCTGCATCAAGAAGGGAATCTTCTGGGTACGCAAGTGGGGGACATGAACCAGGATTCCAGTCAAGTACATCTTAATGCTACCCTGTGTACCTGCATGGAGAGTGGGCTGGATAGCTCTGCAGGTTTACTTTAGCAGCTGGGCAACAACAACTCGTTTTGTAGGGTGCTCCAAAGGGAAGGTAGGAATCGGCATAAAGTCTCAGGTAAGTAATCAGAAGCATGTCTCAAAGGGGAGAGCTGCAAAGTGATTTGGGGAGATGAGTTGGTGGGGTGCAAACCCAACAACCTTACAGGGCAGAGCCGCCTCCACACAGTAGGGAACACTGAAGCCTGAGGCTCGGGTTTCTTGAGGTGGGAGCAAAGCAACGCCTGGTGGTCTGCAGTAGCTAAAAGTAGATCTACCTCCTGCTGGCCTTCCCAGAAGGGGTCAGGGTGGTCCTACCTCAAAGCTGGCAAAGGACAAAGGTGTTTTGCATCTCTCTTCCTGTTCTTTTGAGGCCATTAAGACATATTAACATGTTTAAAAGATGGGCACAGAGCTTTATTGTTGTAATTGGATCACAGTGTTTCTGACCTTTGCACATAATAGTAGCCTGTTCTTTCTTCACGAAGAATGAGGCCATTGGGGTATATTAACATGTTTAAAGGTTGGCAGGGCTGTGTGGTCGGTGGCTCCACCTATTGTTGACTTTGCACGTGGCTGTAGTCTGTCAGTCGCAATGTATAGACATCATCCCCCTGTTTCATGGTATATAAGGGATTAGATTTAAAAATAAATTTGATTTGGTTTTCAGCTTTTCCAAAATCCCCTCTGACCTGGCCTGGCTCAATCCCCACTGATCCCACTCTGGAGATCCACTCAGGAAATCGAGGTAAGTGCGCTGGTGACGGATCAAGGCACATACCACCCTTGACTGGAGTAGAGGGGGAATCTCCAGATCCCCAGAAAGGTTATTCGCAGTGTGGAGTAAGTCGCTCCTGTTCACGCCATCAAGGTCATAGCTTTATTACCTTGAGCAAGTCATTTCTCTTTTCTAGCCTCAATTTCCCCAGTTGCAAAATGAAGCAGTCAGACTGGATTGGTGATTTTCAGTTGGCGTTGAGGGTGGCATTCAAGCGCCCCGGGACATCAGTCAGCCTTAACCAAGGTCTCGGAGCCTTGTTAAGCAGAGCATCTCTCCTGAGGTCTCCACCTCCAAGAGTTGGGCTAGATTGCTAGAGAGCATCATCGCCCCTCTGCACAGGAAGGAGAAACCTCACACCTTGGTCTCCACTGCTGCACAAAACCCCATCTTCCCACCAAGGCCTCCCTTCTTGGAGGACCCCACTTCTTCCCACTGAGGTCCTACTTCCCCACTGAAACCCCCACCTTCCCGTTAAGGCTCCACCTCCTCTGAGGCTTCTCCTCCAAGCTGAGTCCACACAGGGCACACCTCGACGCCAAGGCTCCGCCCATGGGAGGGGAGTCGGTGCAGGCTTTCCCTCCTAGCTGGCTGTTCATTGAAACTCTAGAGACCCCCACCACTGACCTCTGCAGTTGGCTGGAGGCAGAGTGTACTCGTCGCTGCCGTCGCCGCAGTTGTCCATTCCCCAGTTATCACACAGCACACTTCGGGGGACACATCTGCCATTCCCACAGCGGAAGTAGTTACCGCAAGCCCCTGGAATGGAAAGGAGAAACCAGAGATGAGGATCCTGGACCAGTTCCGCCAGATCACATCCCAGTTCAGATTGCTGGATAGAGTGACCCCAGGACAAGGAAGAGCTGCTGCCAGAGCACAAGACAAGCGGGTGGAGGGCGGCTCCCAAAGGAGAAAATGGGGCCACCGTGTGAGGATGATGATGCTAGTGCTGGTGATTGACTTCTATTCTATGCCAACCATGATTCTGAATGCAGCATGTCCTAGCTCAGTCCTCATGATAACCCTTTGAGGGAAATGGGTTATTTATTAGAAAGAGACAGAGAGAGAGAGAGAACAGAGACTGGGCATAGGTGGCACTGTTTGAACTCCTGGATCCAGCTGTTCCTGAACCAGCTCCCATGAGAGCGCCATTCTCCTTTGCCTTATGCCAGTTTGAGTTTGGTTTCTTTCATTTGCAAATGAGTGAATGCTGACTAGATGGTCCATGTGTAGGTATGTCGTGAATGATAAAAAGAGCCAGCATAGGCAGCAGCAGCAGCAAGGTGGCCAGTAAGTCTGAGACTCAGCATCAATGTAGACAGTGTGTGCAGGCCATGCAGAGTGTGACAGACTGAGGCTGTGTGGATAACACCACGGATCAGGAAGTCCCAGTGGACCACCGCTGCCTCTCCTGCCTCTCCCAGCGCTGGGGATAAAACCCAGGTGATAGCTAAGGTGGCCGCGCCTCCACAGCCCCCTCCAGTCCTCATTACCCTTCCTCCCTAGTAATGCTGAGCAGCTCCCTAGCAACATGTGAGGCCATCACTATTGCCACCCCACCCACCGCCTCTCTCCTCCCCTCGCTGGTCTCTCTTCACCCATCACCCCCCTATGCTGTCATGGTGGCTCTCTGACCCTCAGCTCGCTCTTCTGCTCTAATGCTCTCCCATCTCCTCTAGACTCTCACCTATAAATAAACACCTTTTTAAAGTCTCTCCCTCCCCTCCCGTCGGTGCTCCTCATTCCATTAGGGCCTACATATGCAGAGGGGTCTCCATTCCTCCCCCCCCCCACCAGACCTAGCTAACTCTGGAGCCCTGGACAAAGCTAGGCCAACTCCCCCCTTTAGCCTCACCCCGACCAGCTTTGGTTTGAAACCTAACCTGCCACAAGGCACCTCAACCGCGGATGGTCCCTTACTGCGCTCCAGGAACCCTATCACCTGCTTCTCAGTTGGGGACCGGCCCCCTTCCGTGGTTGGGGGTGCTCTCTCTCTTTGCTCTGTCCCCACTCTGGGTACCAGCCCTGACCTACCCATCCTGAAAGAGGTGACTTCGCCCACAAAGTCCACGCGGGGCTGGAGGCCCCTCGTGACCAGGCGCAGGCCCAGCAAGGCCCCGGAGGAAGTCACCGGGACCGGGATGGCCAAGCCGCAGGCTGGGGGCCCGATGGCCCGGGGTGCCTCGGGGGGGCCGTCGTAGAACTGTAGGTAGGAGCCGGGAGCGCAGGGGTCCTCGAGAGCGGAGACGTTGTGCATCTGGGACTCGGGGGTGATGCTGCGGATCTGGTTCTCGGGCGTGGGCGGGGCCAGGCTGTAGACCAGGAAGTAGCGGAACTGGAAGCGGATCCGGTCTTTGGGAGTCGCGGCGTGGACCCACACCCCGCAGTCGGTGTCCGGGGTCACGAAGTAGTACTTGCGTGACGTGGGGTGCGAGCGCAGCAGCAGCGCATCCCCACGCCACATCCGCCCGCACATGTCCACCATGTCGGCTACAGAGACAGAAAGAAGCATCGCGGGGTCTCCAGCCGCCCCGGGGCCGCGACACCCCGGCGCGCCACTCACTCTTCCCGGAGTAAATAGTTCTAAGCACCACGTGATTTTCTTCACAGGGACCACCTCATTCAAAAGCCCTAGGTGCTTCCCCCTAGAGAATCATGAACTGAGCCTGAGTTCCCTATGCACGCCGGTCAAAAAGAGAGGGGGAGAGAGAGAGAAAAAAAAAAGAAAGAGAAAGGAAGGAAAGAGAGAGAAAAAAAGACAGCCGGTCCGAATAGCAACCTAGGTGGGGGAAGGGGAAATGAATTGGCAGCACTTTCCAAGATTGGATACAATCTACAGCAAGTGTATCAACCTGCCCCCCCCCCCGCGGCCAGTAAAGAGCTAATGGGGCCTGTGGGGGGGAGTGGAACTCTGCCTGTCCACAGCTATGATAAAAACAAAGGTTGCTATTCCGAACATCTGGTGGGTTGGAATCTCAAGGATGAAGCCCTAAGCGTAGACCCTTGGGCTTCCCACAGCGTTCAGACTCAGAGTTAGCGCTGTCAGCCTCCTCTGTGGTTAATTTACATGCGGATGGGGTGCACATATTTGGGTGCCTGCCCACCCACCAGCCATTGTCTGATCTTGCCAGAGGAACCGAGTTTCCCTTTTGCTCTTCATTCTGTTTGCGAGGGTTTTCAGGTTGATACGTGACCTAGTTCTGGACACTCAGCTTTAAGGAGAGGTCTGTGGTAAGTTCTTGGGAGACTGGTTTTCTTCTCTGCACAACCAGGGAGAGACCACCTCTCAAAAATGAAATGAAATGAAATAAGGTGGAACTGGTGAGATGGCTCAGAAGGGAAAGGTGCTCACCACCAAGCCTGATGCCCCCCATGGATGCCCAGAACCCCCATGGTGGAAGGGAAATGACTTACAAAGGTGTCTTCTGATCTCCACGTGTGCACTGCTGCCAGGAGCGCGCACACGCGTGCACACACACACACACACACACAATAATAATCATAGGGAGAGCAATGTAGGAAGACATTCAATGTCGACCTGTCCTCCACACACACTCGCGCGCGCACACACACACGCATACATGCACAGATTTTGGGCATGTGTGAAATAGAGGCAGGAGGACTGACCGAAGCTCAGGGCCAATCAGGCTACATAGCTTGACCCTTCCAAGTGCTGAGCTCACAGGCTTGCGCCATCGTGTACCTCTTCATTTTGGTGCCCCAATCCTGCCGGGCATCTTTCCCTTCCAACATAAACACCTTCACGGATGCTATGAGAATTAAATGAGCCAGAGGATACCTGCTCAAGGTAGCTCCGATTCTAGTAAAGACAGAAAGGGAAGAGGTGCTTTTCCTAGCTCAAGGCAAGGGTCAAATGGAAGCCTTAAGGGCCAGCAGAGGTGGGTGCTCAGGGCAGAAATTCTTCAGTCCTGCAGACCTGCTAAAGCCAGAGCCTCGTCTGGACGCCTACAGAGAAGAGGGGCGACTTAGAGGGCAAACGGTACTGTTGTGCACCAGGCGCTGGCTCCGTTTCTTGTTTTGCTTTCTGAGGCCAGGTCTCACTCTGTAGCTCTGGCAATCCCAGCGCTTATAAGTACTCTGCCTAACCAGTACTTGACTGTCGGTGTGTGCCACCTGACTCTGGCTCTGGAATTTTCTTTTAATTACTATTGGGCAGATGTGTGTGGAGGTCAGAAGGCAGTTTGTGGAGTCAGCTTTTTTCCTTTTACTTTCACATGATTTCCAGGGATTGAACTCAGGTCATCAAGCTTGGAAGGCAAGTAAGTCCTTTTACCCAATGAGTCACTCAGTAGCTCTAGAATTTTTATTTTGTGTGGTACTGGGAATAGAACCCGGGCTCTTGTGTGTCCTAAGTCCCTTCTTGACACTGACTTGTGCCCTTGGCCCCTTGACTGCTGAGGACATTAGTTGAAACAGTGAGGTCAGAGCACGGAGTGTGAGAACGCAGACCAAGGGCTGCCCCGCCCACCTGCAGACCCCTGTCTTGGGGTGACTGGGAGGGAGCTCTAGTCTTCTAGAAGGGCTTAGGGTGGACTTGGGGATACTGAGCAACACCAGACATGGGTGCCAATCCATTAGGGTGAGGACCGTCTGAGAAATGGTTTGCAAATGGGCTTCTCAGGTGTCTCCCCCCCCGCCCCCCCCATGCTCACCTGTCTCCAAAGCAGATGATGCCAGGCTGACCATCCCCAGCAGGATCAGTTTCTGGAACAGCCACATAAGAGAAGTCTCCATCTAGGTTGTGTGCCCAACCTGGACAGACATGAAGAATCTCCTTTGGGGTCTCTGGGGAGACAAGGGTACAGGGTCTGACGGGCCGGGGAAACTGGCAGGGCCTACAGAGTAGAAGAGGAAAGACAACGAGCTCCTTTGGTCTTTCTTCACTGTGGATTTTAGGCTCCCGTTCCCAGGTCCTCCACCTTTGGGTCAAGATTGTGTCTAGGGGTTGCTATGGAGATTCAGGGCCAAAGCAGGGAGGATGTTCTTACCCCCTGGTCGACAGAAACCAGGAAACAAAGATCCGGCTTAGCCAATGGACTCCAGAAGAGGAACCACAGCCTCAGCAAGCTGCTGCCTTGCTAGATACATGAGACCCTGTGTCAAAAAGCAAAACCGAGCAGGGAGATGGCTCAGTGGTTAAAGCCTTTACCTCACAAGCAAAGGGCTCTGAGTTCTGATCCCAGATTCTACCTAAAAAATGTTGGGCAAATATGGTAGCAGCCTGTAATTCTGATCCTGGAAGGCAGAGCCTGGGAAACCCCTGAGCAAAGCAATAAAGGGTACAGTAATCTGGGATGATTCCCAGTGCCACCCTTGGGCTTCCTCTACAGGAACACACACACACACACACACATGCACACACGCGCGCTTGCACGCACGAGAGAGAGAGAGAGAGAGAGAGAGAGAGAGAGAGAGAGAGAGAGAGACAGGAGTGAAGGTAGACTTGTCTAAGGCAGCACATGAATAGAATACTGAGCTAGACCTGACCATCCTTTTTTCTTCTTTTCATGTATAATGTATATTGATAGGAATCCCACTCTTTGGTCCCCTCACTTTCAAGAACACAGCTTCTGCTTCATGGTTGCGTGCTTGCTTAGTGCTAGCATAGTCAGGGTCAAGGACTGATCCTCGCCACCCTTCCTGGACTAGGCAAAGGCCCTGGAAATCACCTCCAGACCCTGCCCCCTCAGCCCACCCACCAACCCTGAGGGCATAAAATCTGCCATTCCCTTCTTTTTGCCCTCTTTTGTCACTTTCTTTCTTCTCTGCCTCTTCCTATGATTTGCCCCTGGGGGCCGGAACTCCATTAAAAACTTCCTTCTAGTCTGTGGTCTTTGAAGTAACTACCTTACAGGAGGGAGACAAATAGGGAAGAGTCCCTCTCCACCCTGTTAGAAATGTGTGTGGACTACTCTTTAAGTCTTAGCAATGTAAATTTCCCTTGATAGAAAGGGCGCCTCCGACTTTTTAGACTTTTTACATCGGGGGCACCTGGGGCACAGTCACGTCTTGCAAAAGGGAAAATTTGTCAGCCCACTGGCTGAAGTTTAATCTTATAATATAAATCCCAGTTATCTCATTTTAATATGTGAGTGTGAGGAGATGGTCATGGGCTTTCATAAAGTGCTCCTACATGCCTGGAACAAAAGGGGCATCATTAAGTGTTCCTACAGTCCCTGAATCCATGTCCGGATTAATGGGGGTATGTAAACAAGTTTTTCCCTTCTCTCTCAATAGATTTTTTTTTTGTTGTTAGTGTCAGGTGTTTTAAAATTAGGATTCTGCAAAAGGCCTGCCCCATGCTGGTTGGAATGTACACCCCTTTGGGTAAAGTTAAAAAAGATAAAAGGATTTCCCTAGCCAGGGGCATGAGCACAGAGCCACTGGCTAGCGGAGTATAGTGAATTTATATAAGGTGGGAAGTTTAATCAGAGGAAAAGACACTTCAGTGCTTCTAACATCCCCCCACTTGGATTTCTAATCCAACCTACTCCTGTGTGTGCACATTCTATGCCCTTTTGTGTGCATGTGTATGGAGTCCCAAGGATGGTATAGGGAATCATCCTCTACCACTTTATTCTTCTGAGACAGGATCTCTAATCAAATCTAGAGTCACCAATATGATTATAGTCTGGCTAGGCAGCATGCTCTGGAATCTTTAAACCTGTCTCCCAGGTTCTGGGATTACAGCCCTGAACCTACCATGCTGAGCTATGGAAATGAGTCTTAAGAGATTTCTCTGCTTCAGACCTTGAAACTCAACTTGAAGTATATAAGACTTGTAGTTTACACGATGTTATGTCAGCTTTAAAACTTTCATAGTCCTTTGTGTAAGTCAAAGTGTAGGCCTCTCCAATCTACTCAGTTTTCCCTTTTGGGACTTCAGTCTGGAATGGTCCCTGAGGTCTTTCTCTAACTCATTTGAATGGAACATTGTACTCCCTCATCTATTAGTGACTTGAAGAATCTCTGGTGAGGGAAGCCTGTGCATGAGTTCTCCAATTCCCATCTCTAAGGCTAGGATAAGTTTTTATTTTGTTCCCCCCCTGGTATTTTTGAGATAGGCTTGTCTTAAATTTTGAAATTTTCCTGCCTTGGTCTCTCGAATACCATCACAGGGGCATACCACCATGCTCTGAAAAGATCTTCCTGTTTTTTGCTTCTCACTCCCCGCCCCCCCCAGGCTTCTTTCCATTAAGTCTTCAGTAAATAGCTAAGGAATCTAGTTCAAGGTTACCTAAGCTGGTAGGCAATTAGCACTTAGATCCCTGCAGGGCTCTCTTTCAAATTCTCTACATGCCTGGGAGTCCTTTCCTTGACAGTTGGCAAAACACTATGAAAAGGTGAGCTGGCTTTATCTGGAAGCAGGAATGTTTTAACAACCCCAGGAGCT